>CP092864.1:163323275-163341063 GCA_030710605.1 Cordylochernes scorpioides
CAACATGGGCAAGAATCCATTGTAGAATGCAGTTCTTCTCCAATGGTTCCAGTTGGGTAAGTAACGAGTGTATTTTCTGTGTGATTTTAGTATTTCCCTTCTGAATTGCTTCTAGAGCAAATTCTAGAGCTGTATAATAAAATCCTTCTGCGTGATGCAGGGATGGTTGGTTAAGGCATACATCAAGGGTTTTCCAGATAGCTGTCAGTTCACAAGTGAAGTTTGAGGAAATCTGTCCAGCTCCTTCTTCGATTTTGATGTGTGTTCCATCTTGCAGTATTATGTTAATTCCGGCCTCTTCTCTACTCAAGGTAAGGTCTGAAGATCCATCTGTATATGCTGTTAAAGGGATTGGACTAGCATTTTAATCAATAATTTGTACTATGAGGACATAGCCGTTAATATTCCAAACACATCAGACTTCGAAGCCCAAGGTATCAATGTCTACCTCAATCAAAACAAAGCCATCAACATATACATTATGTATCACCCTCCAAACAATAAACATTATTGACGATGGAAAAATGGCTCAATTTCTTACAGACAACACTATTATATTAGGATACCTTATTGCCCAACACCAACTATGGGGATGTTCCACACCAATCCCAAGAGGCAAAATACTATCAAACATATTTAACAAAAATGCTTCCATGTTCTTAAATAATGGAAATCCTACTCATCATTCCTAAAGCTATAATACTGCACAAGGACTTGATATAAGTTTTCACTATCCTCACATTTTCCACTAATGCAAATGGTAAATATTAAAAGGTATTGTAAGTGATCATTCGCCTAATTTGATAGAAATTAGCACCAATACCAAAACCAGCTCAATTAAGAAAATTTCTGGAACTTCAAAAAGGCTAATTGGATATCTTTCAAAAACACCATTATTAAAGCAGCCAAAGTTTCAATACCAAGAAGTAATATTAAGAAATGGATTCAAAATTATACACACCAGGAAAAAAATATTCAAGTTTTATAACTAAAATATATGAACTACAAAAAAGTGCACCCAAAAGCAAACAAATTGTAGAACTGAACTGAACATTGTGAATGCAAAAATAAAAAGATCATACTTAAATGTGAAAAGGGAAAAATGGAAACAAACTTGAGAAAACCTGAACCCAAATACAAAACTTTGGCATTTGGCAAAACAAATTGATAGATCCCAGTCAAAAACTGAAAAAACAAATATGATTAAGAATACAGATTGTACCCCAGCAACTAATGACAAAAATGCTGCCAATCTTTTAGGTAATTCATATAAAATAAATAGTAAAATAAAATTTGAAATGAAAGATAAGAAAATAAAAAAAAAATGCCCGAAAGATTATTCATGACTGTAAAAATGTCACAAGCACTCATAATATTTTCCATGAAAAAAAATCAATTTGAAATTTGCATATATTACTGTATTTATCTCAATACTAAAAAAAGACCATCAGGGAAAAACCATGGGTGATGGGAAATTTCTGATTAGATTTTTGAGTTCAGCATGAAAAGTTACACTAGAAACACCATCAGGTTCTCTTGTGCAAAAAAGTTTTTTTTGTAGACATGTTATAATTAATAACATTCCTAAAAATGCAATAACTATCTATACCGATGGTAGCAGAGACGAATTGGGACACACTGGCAGTGGCTCTCTCATTCA
The DNA here is from genome assembly GCA_030710605.1 of Cordylochernes scorpioides. Taxonomy (NCBI): domain Eukaryota; kingdom Metazoa; phylum Arthropoda; class Arachnida; order Pseudoscorpiones; family Chernetidae; genus Cordylochernes; species Cordylochernes scorpioides. Next base: position 163,324,936 of record CP092864.1, read on the forward strand.
AACCACAAATGGCATTGAGAAAATGAACAGAAGAAACCCATATTTTTGCTCAGTCTTCAGATCAGAACTTATAGCCTTATATAAAGCCTTAATATCCATCAGAAACACTAAACATCAAGATATATGGATTCTTACTGATAGTAAAAGTGCCATACAACACTTGAGTCACACAGGGGGAACTTAGAGAGAAAGTAGGCAAGAACATAATTGGTTATCTCTAAAAACCTCAAAAATTCACCTTCAATTAGAGGTGGGCAAAACGATTCTTTTAAGTGAATGATTCAGAATCGATTCACTCCACAAAAAGAATCGATTCTTATTATCGATTCTTCGATTCTTTATAAATAAAAATTAAAAAGATTAACGTTTGTATGGTGTTTGTGCATCCGGAAGAATAAATTATTCTAAACAAAATTAAAATCACCAAATCAGTTGTTTCATAAACACAATAAACAATAATAGTAGCAAGGAAAAAAAATAAGGTTCATTTACCTAACACAAATTTTATTGAACTTCGGATATTTTAAAAGTAACATACACATAACATTATCTTAAAATAACAGTTTTATTAATAAGGAAAATAAACAAAATGAACCAAAAAGCTTACAAAATGAATGAAATATAATTGCCAAAAAATATATTCAAAAATTATACAAAAAATTACATTACACGAAATTGTGGTTTAAAAAAAGAATTTTTGATATCTTAGACGAAGTTAGGCAAGACCGTTTCTGGGTGCAAATATTGCCTGCTTTAGAAAACAACCTCTCACAAGGAACAGATGTGGCCGGAATACAGAGCCGCTTTTGCATCAAAAGAAACAAATCGGGGAAAATTGTCTTCCTTTCATGCCACCAAACTAGGGGGTCCATTCTTCTATCGATTATTGGCTCGTCTAGGTACTTGTCCACTTGTATTGTCGCATTTGCTTTTGGATCTTGTGCTGCTGTAAATTGATTTACAGCAGCATCGAAGTCTTCCCAAATTGATGAAGCTGATACTGGTCGAACTTCAGGGGCCACAGGGCCGACTGTGGTTGCGGGAATAGAGGACTGTATCTTTTCTATAATTTTATTTTTACTTCAAAGAAACGACTGGTGTTCTCTCCAAAGCCGTGCTTTTTGAAGCGTGGATCCAAGAAGATAGCCTGATTGATTAACTCAACATTTAACCTATCCCCAAATCTATTCGATAAGGCTTCTAATAGATTTTTCCTAATCGTAGGACTTCTTCGGAGAGGTTGTTTCCTCGGGTAGGTACATTTTCAATAGTCCGCCTCACAGACCTTGCCACTCCCTGGGCCAGAATACATGTTTTTGACAAGGAAATTTTCTGTTCTGTGGAAACTTCCTCAGTGACTTCAAAAAAAAATTTAATATGGAAATAGATTCCTCTATCACTTTCCAGTCACTATCCCCCAGCAAATTTTTAGGATTGAGCAAAGCCAAGACGGATATCACTGGCTCTCGATTTTTCATGATTCGGTCTAACATCTCATACGTTGAATTCCAACGTGTTGGAACGTCTTGTTTTAACTTCAATGGTTTTGTGGAGAGATTAGCTTGCATTTCTCTTAATTTGGCCATTGCGTGGGAACTCTGTTTAAAAAATTGGGCGATATATTTTACCTTATCTACCGCGGATTTTATACTCTCATTAATGGACCTCTGAACCACCAAGTTAAGACTGTGGGCAAAACAAGATAGGTGAGGTAGCCCCAAGGTTTTTATTGCAGCTTTGATATTAGGGGCATTGTCAGTCACCACAGCGACCGTTTTAAAATCAAGTTTGAATTTTTTGGTTACACCAAGAATCCACGATGATATATTTTCTGCAGTATGTTTTTGAGGAAACTCTGAACATTCGAGAAGAATGGAATTTAATTTTGTTGTGTAGTCTATGAAGTGTGCAGTAATGGCATAAAAACTGGTGGTATTTATGTTAGTCCAGCCATCACATGTCAGGCATACAGCATATGCTTCTTCCAACATTCCTGTAATTTTTACGACAAGGGAGTCGTGAAATAGTCCCAATGTGTACAACGTTTTTTTACACTTCATTATATATTAATTGACAAAATGCTATCCTTTTACCTATTTTTGTTAATTTATGAGAAGGGTTTAATCATAAAAAAAGGAAAAAACAAAAATTTCCATTCCAAAAATAGTGTTTTATTTGTGTATTGAATAAATAGGATTTTATTTCCTTGTACGCTTGTACAGCTAAATAACCAAATAAATCGATTTAAAGGAAATATGCACCGATCGATAAATTAATTAATATAGATATTTATATAGAAATATTTACTGACTTAAATAAAAGCATTTTTTATATATGTATAGGGTTATCCACCGACCGTTGCAACTTTTCATCGACTAGGGCTACAAAAGACAATGTAAATTTTGCCGATTTTGTTTCCTTATAATTAGGGAAGTCTTTTAAAATAAAAAAATATATATAATGCAGCCACTTAGCTATGATGCTCAGGATTCAAAATATGTATTAAGGTATATATACTATACATTGTTTAGTTTGGTCTTATATCCACAATGTACAAATGAATGTTTTTATATAGCTCATTAAAATCTTTAGTGTAGAAATATATATGTAATAATATAAAGAACTTTATCCCCTCACCACACTAGTAGAATACTGTATAAAAAGTGATGTAAATTGCAAAGGACAATACCCATCCACCATTCTTCTAGAATACTGTATAAAAAGTGATGTAATTTGCAAAGGACAATACCCATCCACTATTTTTCCAGTACACTGTATATAGAATGATGTGATTTGTAAGGCGCAATCCATCCAACCCTTTATTAATAATGTATGTTTACACAATGTACCATTTAATTGTAAAAATGTGTGTGCATTAATAAAGATGGCGACCAGAGTAGAGAGAGAGAGAGAAATATATATAAATAACCAAATTTCGAAAGAAAATTATGTATATTTATATTATCAAATTATGTGGCTAATATATTGCCTCACATATATTTCGAAATATAAAACTTCAAATTTGAGCGTCTAATATAAATATAAATTGAAAAATTGCTTTTTAAAATAATTTAATTAATGGCCGAGCATGACACTAACGTCGAGCTAATTGCGCTATTTTTCGATTTTTAAATATATTTTTGAGGATAATTGAATAATTCCGGTACAAAATGTAATATGTATACAAAAGATTGGCGTTTAAAATTGAGTATTGAGCTTTAAAAAATAATAAGATATTTAAACATATATATAACAAATATATTCAGAATATAAAGAATATATTTTTAAAAAATTCATTTTAACTTTTCGAATTTGTAGATTGTATAGGAAATATATTATAATATTAAAGAATATATTTCCTATACAATCTACAAATTCGAAAAGTTAAAATGGATTTTTTTTAAATGTTCAATTATTGTTTTTAATGTTTTGTAAGTAAAATGTATATATATATACTATCTATAAATAACACGCATCAAATAAATTTAATGTTTAAAATATCCAATTATTTATATTGATAACATGCGTGACTCGTGAACAGGAGAATCGAGGAGTTAAAAGAATCAAAGAACGAAAAGAATCAGTTCAGAATCAGATCGGGAACATGCTACCGATTCGATTCCCGAATGAATCGTCTTCCAATCTTCGATTCTTTCGATTCTTCGATTCTTTCGATTCTTTCGATTCTTTCGATTCTTCGATTCTTTCGATTCTTTCGATTCTTCGATTCTTTCGATTCTTTCGATTCTTTCGATTCTTCGATTCTTTCGATTCTTCGATTCCCGAGAATTGAAAGGAGTGGGAGTCAGAAGAACCGTGATTCTTCTTCAGGAATCGAATCGAAGAGCGCTCTTTCGAATGAGTGAATCAAAAGAATCGATTCTCGATTCACTTGCCCACCTCTACCTTCAATGGATATCCTTACATGTTAGCATTGAAGGCAATGAAGCTGCTGATGCGCTAGCGAAAAAATGAACAAAAGAACCCTTTCTACAAAAATAAACTTACTTTTAAATAAATAGAAACAGTAGCCAAAAAAAATGAATAAGAACTGGAGGATCCCACCTAAGCACAGTTGGTACACCCTAGAAGCAGATGGCCACCCAAACCTTTCGGTCTACAAGCCGGCATGCAAAGCATGCCCCTCGCTGCTATCCTGTTAAAATCATAAGCCACGTAACAGTATCCAAGCTAGTGTTTGGACATTGTGCCTGGAAAAACCACCTCCTAAACAACTCGTCTGGAAGGATTTCTTTACCGGTACGCCTCCTTGCCTCTCGCCACCATCTCCTCCGCCTGGTATTGCCAACCCATCTTGTCATCAATGACTACCCCTAGGAGGCGGCCACCTGTCGACTTTGTTCACTCACAGCTAGGGAAATCTCAGCTGCCACGTCGTGGGCTCCTCAAGAAGCTTGCTGTGATTTCTCAGCAGCTTATTCTCGATCCGGTCCCTCGCGCTCCTTCTCTCTTCCTGCACACCCACTACCCTTGGACAATCCAAGACGTTGTGGCTTGCATCCACGTCTCTTTCTCCACATACGCAATCAGGATTGCTTTTAATTTTAAATCGGTTGAGACTCCTGGGAAAGGCCCATGTCCCAAACTACCCTAATGTGTTTGTGGGGCATTATATTACAGAAGTGCTTGGGTGTTGTTATCCAATTGAATACCTCTCTCCCCTTCACACTGTTCTTGGACTCTTCATATGTCCTGGACGTGCCCCCTGATCCTCCTACACACTTCTTTCTTGGTCACTGGGGTCCTCACTAATCTACCTCTAAAGCATCCTGCCTTAGCGAGTATGTCTGCGAACTCATTACCTTCGATGAGGCTGTGTCCCCTAACCCAATGGAGTTCCGGATCCCGCACCATCATCTCCAGCTCCTGGATTATATGATGCGCGAGTTGCCCTTTCCTAGATTGATATCGACGAGAGCCGACTTACAATCTGAATGGAGGCAGTCCGGGCTGAAGTTCTTCTAGGCATACACTCTGAGAGCTTCCCTGATCGCAACCAGCTTGGCTGAAAAGACCAATTCGCCCACTCTGAGTGTTATGATTTCTTGTAAGATCAGCTCTTCATTAGTGAAAATCACTACCCCAGCTCCAGTTTTGGTTCCAAACTTACTCCTATCAGTTAAAACCTCCGTGCCAATTCCTGTCGGCCCTCCAGGACACCAATTCCACTTTGACAACCACTGCGGAGGCTTCCTTGGTTCCCTCTTCCATTTCACGGCACCCGCTTCAAGTCCCAGGGCATCTACCTGTTCTCCCAGATCTTCTGTCTGATGGTCTCCTCCTCTAGTTTCAATCCCAGGGGAATAAGCCCAGCGAGGACCAGTAATGCCTCACTTTTGGTAGTGCGATATTCCCCTGTGAATCTGAGTGCCGCTGTCCTCTGCACTATCTCTAGAGCTGTCGCCACCTTCTGGTCCCTGTTTTGGCGCCACCAAGCCATGTAAGCATATAGCAGGATTGGCTCGACACAGGAGAGGTAGAGGTTTCTAAAAATAGTACCCTCCTTTCTCACCCTCTTGTTGAGAGCCAACCAGGACAGGCCTGCACAACGCCTCCTTGCCTCTCGCCACCATCTCCTCCGCCTGGTATTGCCAACCCATCTTGTCATCAATGACTACCCCTAGGATGGTCATCCTATTGACTCCGTCCTTCCATCCGGATAGCCGGCTTGTGTTCCCATTTGATCCCTTTCCTTTTAGTTTTTATGTCCCTAGACTTAAAGCTGAGAGCTTTAGTTTTGGTGACATTGAACTTAAGGCCAGAGTCATGGGCCCAGTTTGAGAAGTTTTGGAGAGAAGTTTCAACACACTTTCAGCATTCATTCTCGAAGCAGCTTCAATGATAAGGAACTGGTCGTGGGCATAGAGAACCAGCCTGGCTCCCTCAGGTAGCTCCTCCTGGAAAACGGTGTTTACCAGGATATTCCACAGAATAGGTCCGCAGCAAAAGCCCTGGGGGCAACCCTTAGCACAGTTTCTCTCAAACTTCAGTCCCCCCCAAAATTGAGGCTAATCCGTTTATCCCTCAGGAAGTCTTGAACCAAGCTGCACAAATTATCTGGACAACCCATGTCTATCAAATTTCTCATCAGCCTGTTCCAGCTCATGGAGTTGAACGCGCCATCAATTTCCAGGGCCACGAGAAGAACCCAAGCACCCTTATTTAAGCCCATCTCAACCCACTCTCACACCTCGTTCAGAGCTGTAGTTGTGGGCTTTCTTTCCCTAAAACCATGTTGGGAAGAGGAAAGGAGCTCATTGCTCTCTAGACAGTGGTTCAGTCGCAGAGCTAGTAGGCTATCCAGGACCTTACCTAGAAACGCTAGTAAAGAAAGCGGACGATAATCATTAGGAGAATTACCCTTTCTACCAGACCTTTCGAGAAGCACTACTCGGGGAACATTCCATGCCTCAGGAAAAGTACCAGTGTCCAAGTACCTATTGAATAACCTGGAAAGAAGCGATGGGTGCATCTCTACCAGGGCTTTCACGACCGTGTTATCGATCCCGTCGGAACAAGGAGATTTTCTGTTTGCGAACTTGAAAGCCGCCTGTTTCACCCCATTCTCAGAAAAGGGCGGATCCACCAAACCACAAGTGGTAAGAGAAATCTCGTCCTCTGGTTCTTCGTTTCGAAGTGCCGATCAAAGATGAGGTCCAAGATCTCCTTCAGGTCCTGAGTCTTTAACCCATCTTCCCCTTCAAGTAGCCTCAGGTTAGCGGAGCACCTTATCATCCCAGAGAGAGCCCTGTAAGAGAGACCGTTTGGATTATAATCTCGAGTACGGTTTTGCACTGCTCCCTCCAGTGTTTCCTATTCGCTCTTTTGGTGTGTCTCTTGTACCCTGCTAAGACCTTCTGGAAACCTAATTTTCTCCTAACTCTCTCTTCGCCCGTACTATTCTTGAATAGCTTCCTCATAGCCCTGACTCTCTTCCTCCAGATCTCCAGCTCCTCGGTCCACAAGGATTTTTAAGCCTTTTAAATGTGGTAACTTTTCCAGATCCAGACCCCAAGGTTTTGCGCATGTTGGTTATATCCTGGTGGAGCTCATTGACCATGCTATTAATAGCAATTCTGTCAACTGCTCCAGCCAGTCTATCCCCAAGTGTGCAAGCAAACCGGCGCCTGAATCTTTCAAGGTTAGGCCCCCTGATGCTGTACCGAGGAACTATATCCACTGATGGCGGTTCCACTTCACAACTGGCCTCAAACCTGATGAGTTTGTGGTCGTTTACGTCCATGGGGTCCGTTTCCCACCTCAAACGCCGCATCCTGCTCGTTCTTGCCAGGGAGAAGTCTATGATGCTTTCACCATTTGCCGTGGCAAACGTCGATTCACCATAGACGTTCCAAATCTCAAGATTGACCAGCGCCTTTCCTTTAGAATTTTCCTCCATGTCCCCAAACAGCTGGGTGCGGGCGTTAAAATCCCCGCCAATCACGATATCGTGCCCTTCCTTCCCAACCAAAAATCATTAAGGAAGTCCAGCTTACCGAGGTCGTTGTCCTGAGGTGTAATGTACGTAGAGAGGCAGACCAGTTTTAGATCCGCCGCCTCGATCTGTACAGCCGCCCCTCCTCCCAGGACCACAACCCAAACTAGGAAGATCTCCCCGGACCAGTAAGGCGGCCTTGTTGCACTCGCTAGAGAAAAAGCTGTAACGAGTATCTAGACCCATCCTCCCATCATCCTTTAGGTACATCTTCTGCACCAGGATAACGTGAGGGCGATCACTTTTAATGATCCGGTCTAGCTCCTAGGAGCTCCTCCTTGAACTAGCGCAATTTAGCTGCACGAACCTCCACACCTCCTTGTTTGGACCCCCTACCATCGCCTCCCGTTCACGTACCAGGCCTTCACCGAGCACTGCGTGCTCCGGGGGCGATGATTAGAATCATATTTCCTGCCGTACCTCTTGTTGTCCTCTAAAAAGAGCCAACAATCCGGCTTCATATCGCATCCCTGTTCTTGGGAGTGCACGCCCTCGTACCTTCCACACCTCTTAGGATGTTCGCAGGTCCTGTCGATATGACCGGGCCTGAGGCACCTGAAGCAAGATGACACTGCCTCATACCCCCTGATAGGTACCATCCTAGCACCTATCTTCAACCTCTTCTTGCCAAGGAGGGATTTTATGGTGGCCTCCTTTAGGCCCGAAATGACCCAATTCGTTGCATTCGGCCTCCTTGTACTCTTTGTAACAATCTCATGTATCCTTACAAGAAGTCCCCACACCCAGAATTTTGAAGCACCACCATATCTCTTAGCGTCTCCTCATTTAATGTCAGAGACGACACCCAAGAGAATCAGCTCCCTTCTGGCCTTCATGAGGCCTCCTAGCCTAAAAGAGCCGCTGCCACTCCCCTCTCTATGCCATACTGCAGGGTGGTCGGACTGAGGATATTTTCCTCCAGGTTCCGCTTCTCCACCCGCAGGAGCTTGAGCTCTTCAAGAGCCGACCTATGTTTCTTGAGGAGCTTATCGAAGCATCGCTCAAGGATGCTCGGGTGAACATTTCCAATCTTACTCCCTCGACGTATGGTGTCTAGGGAGTCCTGGAGCGCCTCGGCAAGCTTCTTAAGCTCCGTGCACTTCTTCTGGGGTGTCAATGCCTGATTTAGAAACGCATTCATTTCATTCAGGTCATTGAGGCACCCTGCCTTGGTGGAATCCATTTCAGCCCCCGACTCCTCGACTATTGAGCCGATTCTCGCCTCAGACGAAGGGTCAATCAATTGGAAAGGATTCACAGGGATCTCCATATTGATGATCCTGTTGAGGCGAATATCAGGGGGGATGGACGATCCTTCCTATCCTCTCGCTCTGGGTATCCATAGCTAGCTGTGCGGAAGGAAACTGAGCTCAATCCTTAGGTGGCCGCGTCGCTTTTCGCGGACTCAAGTGGGCACCCTGCCTATCCTCTCGAGTCGTGTCGACTCTCGCTGTGCGAAGGGTCCCTGCTTCCATAGGGAACTTCCCTGGGCCATTAGTGGGCGCCAGGGGAATTATTAGAAATATCCAACGAGGTTTTATTGGGCATACGCTCGGAGCCAGAGGGAATTTGAGCGTTTTCGGGATTACCCTTGTTTTCGGGTTTTTTTTTTTTTCAAGAGGGAGGCATGACTACTAGACCCAATATGTCGAGCTGGCCCATTAGCTCTAACTAGGTCGTCCAATCCACGGCAAGAGGGATCTGCCTCCCATCCGTTCTCAGGCGTTACCTGAACCTCATTAGTAGTGTCAATCTTTATATTTTGTATTGGCATTATTGGGGGGGGGGGGGGTGTGACCTGTATTATAATGACACCAGAACGCCACCATGTCACGCAAGGCTTAACTGGGAATATCCGTCTATCCAGACTTGTCAGACGAGCTGTAAGCGTTGGCCACGTTCTTGTTAGAAACGTGTTCAGGACTCACCACGGGAAGGTGCTTATCAGCATATGTAGGTAGCCGTCAAGCCTCCCTACTTTGCGTAATCTGCAACTTGACGTCACTCCTGTCACAGACCCCTATTAGCCACGCTAACTCTTCCGCTGAATTCCACAATGGTCTGTCATGATCATCTAGCCCCTACCACCCTCTTGCAGGCAGCCAGGTACAGACCGCTACTACCTGCGAGTCGGGTGCCGAGAGCTGCACATGCCAGGCACATAGTAATACCCATTCTTCATGCTCAGAACTAGGGCCCCAGGCTCACAACAGTGGACCCAGGAGGAGCTCTGAACATCAGAAATAGACAACATCAAACGACACCTACAAGATTTAGAATAGGCCATCTCAAGCCATTGAAGATAGAAAATAATAACAAAATCTACCCCGCTTTCCCAAAAGGTAGCTTGACACCTGCACCTTCAGAAGACATTGTGGCTTGTATTAAATGCCACATATTTTCTCAAACATTTATTATATTTTAAATAATATATTTTCTTTAAATATATATTAATATTGAAATGCCAAGTTTTTTTTACCTCAATAGAATTTTATATTATTGAATCCTCAAATCAAATATTAAATTTATTATACTTGCAACACATTCTAGCATTTTTACAATATATAAATGTAATTCACGGAGAAGCCGTGAAAGGCGCTACTGAAAGTAGAAAATTTGCGAATAAAATTGCAACGAATATTTATTTCAAAATAAATTCAAACCAGAAACCTTCCCAGTGGTATAGTAAATATAACTTTCTAAAGTTACACAACGATTGGATAATCTTACCTTTCAAAAACATTCATCGTGTAAACAAACTACCTGTAAAATTATTAACCAATCAAATTCATTTATCGTCGCGACCAGTGCGGCGCGAAGCGGTAAAAGGCTGGAACAAACGCTTTTTGGTTTCGCATTTTTTTAAAAAAGCACATTAACCTTTTTAGTTTCATGAATAGCCTATATGTTAAACGAAATCTTCAGCTACCAACATGCGAAATTTCATAATGATTGATTTTGTAGATTTTGCGCAAGGCGATAAAAAACATTGATTTTGAATTTCATTTTTATAGATATAAAGGATTTTAAAGATGAATATTCGAAATGTATCAATAAATATGTATTCGAAATGTTTAACAACAAGATTTAAAGACGGAATCAAGCTTCCCAAATCGGCTATTTCACGTCTGGTGCAAAGCAAAACAGATCTTCTTCAATCAAAAAGAATGAAGTGAAAGAGTAATCTGAATACCTAAAATATTTTAAATATAATATATTTATATGTTATATAAAATTATATTTCGTTTAAATTTATAAATTATAGAATAAATACTCTGTTAAATCTACCACCAAGTGTCAGGACTTTCCCTATATAAAACCGATTGTTGTTGTTCCTCGATGGCAGGCTCAAATATTTTGTAAGTTATGTAAATAAGCCTTTTGTTCATTTTTTTATTCTTACGCCTCAAGCCAGGCAGTAATTTTATCAAATTATATATATATATATATATATCCCTTTAGCTCAATTAAAGCAATTACTGATTAAAACTATTTTTCATTATTATACTTTCAAGATTTTTTGCCACGACTGCATACCAATAACATTGACTTAATACTAATATATTTCAGAATATATCAAATCTTAAGATCATAATCTCAATCTTAAAAATAATTCCAAAATCAACAGAAAATCTTCTTTTCCTAATAATAGTCGACAGGATATCCGAAACTTGTGTGAACAAAATGGCAAAAGCGAAAAAAGAAGAAATTGAAATTGCAAATCCTCCAATCAAACATAATCCTCTTCCATCAAAAATAGCCATTTTCACCTACCATAGAAAAACTACAATGAAAAATACCAATCTTCAACCAAACATAGCCTTAAAACAAGACATAGTCAGCCCCAAACAAAATAGCCAACTTCAGCAGCCATGGAAATCAACAACAAACATAGCCTACTGCAATAAAAAAATAGCCTACCAAAATCAAAAACAGCCTACCACAATTAAAAATAGCCTACCACAATCAAAAATAGCCTACCACAATCAAAAGTAGCCTACCATAATCAAAATCAGCCTACCAAAAATAGCCCAATTCATTCAAACATAGTCTTAAAGAAGTCCAGTTGACGTCATCTGAGGTTGGATATCTCCAGCCATCACATCTTCCGCCCAACGCCAGCCATCTGCCGAGAATCCAACTCCAGCCAGAATCCTTTCCAGGTACTTTGTATCAACCATTTTATGCAGTTTACCTAAATTTTAACTTTTAAGTTTTCATCCATTCGCCATCGTGTTGGTCGACGATGAGATTGCGGAACTGGTAATATGGATGGCTGTGCTGGAATAAAACCTCCTTTTTGTGTCTGGATGTTATATTTATGGCGAACTAAATAACTTAGTCCCTATTTCTGCTCCGCGCTTATGGAATTGAAGACTTGGGGCGATGGCGTCGACCTTTCATATTAAATCTTACTTTTCCTTATTACTAATAATTGTATATAGTTGCGGAACTACTGGTTTCCTGTGCTGCTCTTTTCCTGATATTGCACCTTGTACGGAGAATCCGTATAAGACTAATGTCTTAATAAAGGCTTTGTGTGTGTGTTTTCACCCATTCTTCTTGATAGTTTCAATTGCTTTTTCATAGTTATTTTTCCTTTTGTTAAATCTTTCATGAATAAGTTTCTATTCATGATGAAATTGTGAAAAAGGTTTTAAAATTACAAATATTTTCTCACAATGAGTATATTTTTATTTAAAAAACGCTAGCTCTCAAGCGTTAATCATTCTTCAACGGGCTTACTAAAAGATCGACTTTATCACACCTGAAATATTTACAAAAACAAACGCGCGCAGCGTGGATATTTATAACTGAAAAATTTTAAATTGGTTTGTAATTTAACAATTTTGTGGAATATGTCTATTTTTATTTTTAGGGCATCCAGAACCTATAAAATTGATCTATTGATTTTTTATGAGATATCAGTATTGTGATGGTGAATCTATTTTCCTGTTTAGGCTGTTATATTCATTGGAGACGAGAGATTCTAAGAGTAATCATTGAAATTTGTTCTTAATATTTTTGTAGTGACATTTCCGTTTCTGTTATGTTAAATTGGTGACCGGTCTGTGCAATATGTTGATAGATAATTGAAAGTTGGTCTTTTGTTCTGATATTTCTGTTATGTTCGTTAAGTCAAACTTGTATCGATCTTCCTCTCTCACCTATGTAGATAGCATTGCAGTCTTGGCATTGGATTGAGTAAATTGCATTGGTTTGAAGTTTAGGTTCCAGTTGTTTTTCAGATTTAGTAATGGGATTTCTAAGAAGTTGACCTATGGATTGATGCTTACTAAAATACGTTTGAACTCCTTGTCTACGAAGAATATAGGCTATTTTTTCTTTAATTTTGAATAGGAGAGAATGAATTTGTTTCTATATACTTTAGCTGCTCTATGTGGCGAGGCGTTAAAACTGTGTCTATTGATAAATTGAGGAAAATAACCTCTCAGGCTAAGGTTCTTGAGGATATTTTCTTTTTACAGTTTCTTAAAAACAGGCAGGGAACAATAGGTTTGGATTCTTTTAGTAAGCGTTTTGACAACTGTTATTTTAAGTCCTATTGGATTGTATGATCTGAAGTGTAAATATGAAGGTTTTAAATTTTGTTTATAATTTTCTGAAGTATGGTATCTTTCAGGAGTTCTGATTAAAGAATATACAGGTATGGTAGTACTTGAGTGCGTCAGTTTACATAGTAAATATAAGGTATCTATTATACTTATGCAAGGTTTCCAAGATCAAAAGCTCATCCTCGTGGTTATATTCACAAAAAATGTCATCAACATATCTCCACCATATTTTTATTTTCAGATTTTTCTGATCATTGATCCATTTATCCAGTCTGCTCATGACCACTATAGCTGCTACAAGTGTTAGTGGACTGCCCATGGGAGACCCACATATTTTCTGATTAAGATTCCCTTTGAAGGTTAAGTTGGTCATGTTTAAACAGGTCTGAAACATTTTAACCAATCCGTTAATTTCCGGAACCTTGACCTTTTGAGTGGTGAGTAATTCTTTTAAGCTGTCTTTGATCAAATCATGTGGTAGAAAATTTCAATGGTTACTCTTAGAATCTCTCGTTTCCAATGAATATAACAGCATAAACAGGAAAATAGATTTATCATCACAATACCGATATCTCAGAAAAATCAATAGATCAATATTACACTGATAGACAAAACTTAAGGAAGTTGTACCTTATAGCATATATATCAGGATTCAGAAAATATTTATATATATATATCACTGTGCATCAAATATCTCTCAGAGGTATTTTCTGAATCCCGATATATATATGCTATAAGGTACAACTTCCTTAAGCTTTGTCTATCAGTGTTATTGGTTCTGGATGCCCTAAAATGAAAATAGACCTATTCTATAAAATTGTTAAATTACAAACCAATTTAAAAATTTTCAGTTATAAATATCCACGCTGCGCACGTTTGTTTTTGTGAATATTTCTGGTGGGATAAAATCGATATTTTAGTAAGCTCGTTGAAGAACGATTAACGCTTGAAAGCTAGCGTTTTTTCAATAAAAAGATACTCATTGTGAGAAAATATTTGTAATATTAATAAATAGGTTTACCATAGTTGTTTTGTCCTTTAAATTTTACCAAACATTTTAATCCATTTACGCTTTATTTTGTTTGCATAATTTGTATATAAAATATAATATCTCACATTCCATATTTTACTTTTGATAATTTGCAAATAAGTTTAACCATTTCACTATATAATTTTTATAATTCCATATGTAGAACAGTTTGCCAGGAGGACAACAACAAATCAATATATCTTTCTCGCATTTTTAATTTCTATTAAAAATTAGCAAAACTTTAATGTTTGTCATATTTTCCAATTTTTATTTTACAATATGTTTCCAAGTACCTATTGCTCATCATATGCCCTTTATTACACCTAACTCATTGTTTCAATTCATAATTTTTACCCCCATTACTTATTTCCTATGTAAATATTTGAAAGCGTACCTGAAAATTTGTTAAATATAGCGTATTAAACATATGTACATTTAAACTTTTGTTCACCTTGATTCTTTTTTTTCTAATGCCCATTCTCTATTCTTACCATTAATTATTTTATCATTTAAATAGTCATTCCTTATTTACATATATTGACTTTGTACATATTTAAACTTTGTCTACAACTTATAGTTTTTTTTTTAATAAATACCTTTTTTTATATCACCCAATGTATTAATGTTGCCACCTATCCTTTAGCAATGTGATTATTTTATATTCAATGCTATCATATTTAAATTTTCATTTATATACTTTTGTATCATGCATTTTATTTTTCTTTCTAATTTTATAATATAATTTTCCTTTTTTTTTCAATCTATTGGTTAACAACAAACCAATATGATTGTGAAATATCACATTTTCCACTTCACACTATCAACAATATTTATCATTCACATTTTATTATTTTAATTATTGCTATTTTCCTATCTTTTGGTTCACAACAAGCCAATACTATAATATAATACATTTTTCACTCTTTAACTATCATTTTATCATCATTCATACTATGTATCACTTTACCGTTTCCAATCTGTTGATTACCGTTCAAAAACCAATATGATGTGGAATAATCATTTTTATTTTTTACATATATTATCTCTCTCTATCTTTTTTTTCAACTATATTTTTCTTACTTTACTGTGAATTAACCCGTATTATTCAATTCAGAGGGGGGAATGTTATATAAATTATAGTTTGTTTCAAAATCATGAAATAGAAAATAAATACTCTGTTAAATCTACCACCAGATGTCGGGACTTTCCCTAAATAAAACCGATAGTGGTTGTTCGTCGATGGCCGGCTCAAATATTTTTGTAAATTATGTAAATAAGCTTTTTATTTATTTTTTTTATTCTTACGCCTTAAGCCAGGCAGTACATTTATCAAATTGTTTTTTTTTATATATTCCTTAAGCTCATTTGAAGCTATTTTTGATAATTATTTATTGATATTATTCTGTTACCACGACTGAAATATCACATACTCATGGTTTCCAAAATCAAACAAATTCTCAACAATATTCTCCATTCTCAAAATAATCAGCATCGAGTAATAATTCTTTATAACTGTAATATTCAAAAATCAACATAAAATATATTTTTTCCTAATATATATATATTGTTACGACGCTTCTCAGCCGTCGATGTTTGCGTTCAAGGTTTCTAAGAAAACAATGTGGATTCTTTGTGGATACAGCTTAGTACGGTATACCACTGTCTCAGGTAAAAAGTCAACCACGTCCTAGGTGAGGACACACGCTTGTACTTGTATCTCAGGTACAAAGTCAATCACGGCATTTGTAAGGACACAAGCTCGTACTTGTATCTCAGGTACAAAGTCAACCACGGCCTATGTAAGGATACACTTGTACTTTCATACCAGGTACAAAGTCAACCACGGCCTATGTGAGGACACAAGCTTGTACTTGTATCTCAGGAACAAAGTCAACCACGGCCAATGTAAGGAGACAAGCTCGTACTTGTATCTCAGGTACAAAGTCAAACACGGCCTATGTAAAGACACAAGCTTGTACTTGTATCCCAGGTACAAAGTCAATCAC
>CP092864.1:163341163-163356357 GCA_030710605.1 Cordylochernes scorpioides
GGCATACATGTATGATAGCGCAAGTGTCCCTAAGGGGACATAGCGCTTTAAATTGAAATAATAATAATAATAAAAAACATTGATTTTAGATGAAAAATAAATATTATTTTTTTATGTTTTTTGATAATACTTTCAAATATCCTCCTCTTTATGATGAAGCTAAGATGAAAATAATATAAATGGATCTTAGATTTCAAAATAATATATTTAAGATATAGCATTTTGAGAATATCTACTAATTTTTTTAAAGTTAATAATAGTATTAAAAAGGACAATATCGATTAATTTAAATTTTACTAAAATAATCTGTAGCATGAACCCGAGTTGAGCGAAATGAAAACGAGATCAATGTTTTGTTTAGCATGAAATCGAGCATGCCTGACCACAACCTAGTTTTGAGGGTATCCCCAAAGGTTTACCAGATTTTAAAAAATATGAATAATAAATTATACACTGACTTTGAATGCTGTTATATGGAGGATAAGGATATTAGTAAAACAATGTCAGAAATGCCCACAATTTAAAACAAAATCAGAAACTTAGAGATTGTACAAACATCGAAATATGCTAAATTTGTGGCACGCAAGGAATCCATAATTGCTATAAAAATAAGTAGAATTTCCAATTGTTTGAGTATCCAAGACTCGGAAACTCATCGAATCATATAGAGCCAATTCCACAGATTGTCCTTTATACAAAACACAGATAGACAGAATTATTCAAATAACTAGGTATTTTCCAACCAATAATTAGGCCAAATACTAGCATAAGTTTATAGTCTATTGAGTTTGATAAGCATGCAAGGAAAAGGAATTAAATGTTTACAACAAAATGTAAGAGAGGTTTCTTGGCACTGAATGAGCTTCAGGCTGTAATAAGAAATAACCCACCAGATATCATCTTAATACAGGAACCCTACCTGATTAATATAGAGGTGGTTTTTGATCTAGTATCCCACATAGTTTATTCAAGGACAAACTCACCTATATACACTGCAACGACCTTTATGAATAAAGGTATAAAATAAAATGTAATAAACTAATTCACAAACTCCTTTTGTACTACGACTTCTATATTTTCAGAAACATCAAATATTGTCATAGCAAATTTTTATATACACCCAAAACATTTATCAAGGAGCTTCTGGTTATCTACAAACAACAAAATATTATTACATGTCGTGACTCCGATTCTAGACTCCCCTTCTGGTTTGATTCGACTACATACTCAAATGATTTCAAGCTCTATTCCATCATAGAAGAAGATAGTCTATTTATTTTATAAATTCAAGATTCCCACTTGCCGGAATTCAAGCATTATTTATGAAAAAATCAATTAGTCTCGAACAAACCTGGAAGCCAACTATATTGACACGAATTTCAGACCATGTTGAAATAGTCTTTGATATATATTATGGTTTTAACAGGCAAATAATAGTTCAAATCTCTACATGGAAATTTATAGGGAAATATGCTGGTTGGAAAACATTTATCGAAAAAATATCAATATAAGACGCTGATAAAATTATCACCATGATAAATCGCTGTGCCTAATATCAAAGATAATGTGAAGACACTCACCCAAATAATTAAAGAGGCAGCTTATCTGTCAAAATGTGTCAAGACAAACAGTAGAAATCATAAAACCAATACATACTGGTGGGATAGGAAGCTGGAAAAGATGAAAAACGATTTTCACTCTATCAGAAATTTTTATTATCGAGAAAATTTAAGAGAAATTGAAAAGCCTAAAAGAATAATTTGAATAATAAGTTGGAGAATATAGAAAAAAAGTCAAACGACAAATTCTTTTGGTAATGCTTACAAGATTTCGAAGTCATTGAGTTCTAAAAATTAATTGGTAATCCTAAATTTCTATTATTAGATCTCAATGACTTAAATTAGATCATTGATCAAATATTATATTTCATCGATCTTTAAATGATCTGGTAGATTATCTAAGATTGATAAAATATAATATTTATCAAAGATCTATTTAAGGACGATATTGGAGATTTGGATAACAATGATCAAATTTTGATTAGAAATTACAAGTTTGAATATAAAATAAAATAGCATTTATATTGAATCGAGAGAAATAGAAAAATTATTTTTAGGACAAACTTTAAAAAAGCACCGGGTCCAGTTTACCTTATCGACAATTGGATCAAAAAAGGTAAAAAAAAAATAATAATAAGAAGAAGAACCTCTATACTGTATCAATTATTCAATAAATGTATAGAAATGGGATATTATCCGGGCGAATGTGAAAAATCACACTTGAAAATTATTCCGAAACCAGGAAAACTAATTACCAAGAGAATAGAAATTATAGACCTACTAGCCGAATGACCCGGGCAACGCCCGGGTTTTACCCGATTAAATGTTTTTATTCAAATACTATATGTTACAATTATAAATTGGCACCGTGGATGTCACTTTTGTGAAACATCCCGCTCCAAACTTTGTGTGTTTTTAAAATATAAAAATAAAAATGTAAATTTTCACAACGATATTTGAAAATTATATTATTTTGATTTTCAAATACTATTCGTTACAATTATAAATTGGCGCCGTGGATGTCACTCTTGTGAAACGTCCCGCTCCAAACTTTGTGTCTGAGAAGCGATATTTTCATAGAAAGATGATCTGGCTTTTGTTTTCTGCTCGAATAAATGTTTTTCTGTTAGAATTTTGTTCCTGCGTACAAAAAAAATGAACTGGTTTCACCCGTGGTATCTGCTTTTTGTAAGTTTTCCCGATATAATTTTGTATCTGATAATCAAACATAATACAGCAATATTGTCATCATCATTTTCTGACTAAAAACAACCTTTAATGCCCAGAACCTGTCAATTTCAATTTTTATTGGCTAAATATCCGACAATATCTTTTCCAGATTTTTCTCTATGTCCTGTCAAAACACGTTTTACATGTACATTAGGTCAGCTGACATTACCTCCCATCTTCACAGCTAAAGGCGCTGCTTGCGAGCGAAAAGGCAAATTCGCAACGCAATTTGCAAATAACTAGAAGAAAAGATAGAGACCTGAAATTTTCACTATAGGTTTTCCAGATTCTACTCTATATACTGTTGAAATTTCAGTCAGATTAGTTACGTATTGTGGACATGTATAGCCGACATAGATACATACATACATACCTACACTGACTTATATATATATAAGGATATCATTGACATCTAATTATATTGTAACATAGTATATATTTATTTTATTTATTTAACATAGTTTTCTTAATTTTATTATTTTTATTTAACAGAGTGGTCATTTTTATGTTTCATATTTTGCGACTCTGTAAATTTCCCTCGTGGCTGCACAGATTTACAACGGCCTACGATCCCCAGACCAACGGCCTGACTTAAAGGTTCAACAAAACTCTGGGAGATATGTTGTCCTTGTAAACAGGTGTTGAGCAGAAGGACTGGAACCAAGTTGTTGTCTTGTCTTAAATTTGAAAAAAATAAAAGACAATACAAGGTCCCCATGGCTTAACCTGAACTAAAAGCTCCTAGCTTTACAGTAATGCTGGAAACTGACATGAAAATTATAAATTGATAAATCAATATCTTTGTTGCAGTGATCAGAAGAATTGAGTCACAACGCTGGATGGCGAGGCCTAAAGTAGAAAACAGTGATGAATAATTTAATACTTATTGAAAGAAATATTTATTCAAAATCACACAAATTAATATTAATACAAATATTATTCAAACCAATTATTAAAATTTATGAGAGATAGTTCTTTTTCAGGCCTGTCAAAACCAAACGTTGGCGTCGAGACAGCTTTGTTTACCGGAGATGCGGGGTATTCTTTTTTTGCTCGCGCATGCGCGGGGGGCAGCGGGTGCAGTATTGCCAGCGGCGCTCGGTTGGCCCAAAAGTACCTATGGTCGCGTCACAAGTTTTACCCTACGTAACTTTTGCTTACAACCCTGCTAAAAAGGAGGCGACCGGCTACACTCCGTTCTTTCTTGTCCACGCCCGCGAGGCCGGGACCTACATCGATGCCGTACTACCCCCCCCCCCCCCCCCCCCCCCCACCCAATCTGGATGGAACTACTTGACAATATGATGGCCAAGCTGGCGCGTTGAATTGTATATATATTGTGGGGCTGTTACGCTATTTATAACTATGGTACATATGAAAATCTAGTGTATAGTGAAATATTTAACTATATATTTATTTTACTATAATTATATATTACTATACATAAATTATTTCAATATACACTAAATTTTCATACGTAACATAATTATGTTATATTATAATTATGAATAGTTTTACAGCCCCAAAATATGTAGATACAATTCAAAGCGCCAGCTTGGCCATAGTGTAATAACAAATAAGATAATAAAGTTTTATTGAAATAGCTGCATCCAAGGCTCATATCGGACCCTGCCCAGAGCCTTGGATATATATATATATATATAGTATAGTTATGAAAAATTTTAAGATTAATAATTTTTTAATTTAATTTAAATGTGTGAGGTTTGTTTTTATTTTTTGTAATAAATAATTAGTTAGTTTATATTTTTAAAAAAAGAGAAAAAAAAAGGTAACACCAGCAAAGCATCGGCAGTTACGCGTCATAGGCTGGGTGAAAAAAGGAATAAGCGAAGAGAAAGTTTTAAAGAGAAGAGCAAAGACAGAACCATGATAATAATTTTCCAAATATAAAATAAAACTAATTAGAGAGAGAGAAAAGTATTTTTTTTGCTCTATTTTCTCTCTTGATGAGAGAAGTTAGATTTTTGTAATTTTTTTTTTTTTTTTTGGGAATTTTTTTTTTTATATATATAAGCTTATTTTAAAGACAATCTAGTGTAAAAGTGGAGGACACGATATAAGATAATATATTAAATTAGGATGGATGAAAACCTTAAGGGTTAGACCAATTGAAAACCATAAAGGTTAGACCAGATGGAAAGAGGATGGTACTCAGGTGGGCCTCTTCAGATGAAGACCTGAGCAGCAGTTTCGGCCCTTACTCCATTACTGCCAAACCATACCTCTTCGACCAAATAGAAAGCAATTTTAGGTTGGAACGGAGATAGGGAAATAGCTGAACCTTAGATATACTACAAAAATCAACTAATGAACTAAGACATTGTCACCTTCTGCACTTTCAAACCTAACTCAAAACATGTTTTTTCAGTTCAGAAGTTAAATTGATTCGGTTCCCTAGACTTAATCAGATTGATATATACTTATCCCTTAGTGTTAAACTTTAAAACAAATTGTGTTTATTCTTTTTGGGTATAAGGACTGTAAGAGACTGATAAGAAATTAGTAATACAGTTAAATGATTATTATAAATATAGGAAAAATTGATCATATCCCAAGCCTTTAACAATGTGCGTCGACAAGGGAACAGGAAATCTAACATTAAAGAACATAGAAAAATAAACTTTGCCTGATGTTAGTAGGTTCAGATTATAGTCCAAATTGTGTTCATACACTCTAAATAATAGGACTGCAGGAAAATAATAAGATATTAGTAGTAGGAGAGGATAAGGATTAATTGGAACTACAAGAAAGTATGATTGATTTCAAACAAGTTAAGTATGTGCGTCATACCATAAATGGAAAAATCAGCTTCATCAGACAAAGACATAAGTCCCTTGTCTGAAGATGGTGAAAATGCTTTCCCATAATAACTCACATCATCAATTTATTTGAACTGGTCCTAACGGAACCGTATATTCTATATATAGTCGTATCTATACTTTTTTTTTTAATATAATATATGAGGACCATTACCTGAAATTTCTGTTGAATAAGGAAGTTTAGGAATTTAAGTTTTAATGCTTCATATCAATTAGATTGAATGTTCATTCTCTATACCCCCCTTTATAAAGATTGAACACGCATAGATAATTGTTATGTATGCTATAAGGGGAGAAAGAAAATATTCTAAAGTTATCGTATAAATTTAAAGGATCAAACAAAGTAATAATTAGAGAAAACACAGAAATAAAGGTATGGTATTGGTAAGCAAAGGTAAAAAGAACAAATCCAAACAAATAAGCAATGTGCGACGTTTCGGCATCAGCGTCGCTACAATCTTCAGACAAGTCTGAAGAGGGCCACAATGTCGCTACCGAAACGCGACATACCACTCATTCACTCGGACCCGGTCCCGTTACCTTGTGTTTATAATCTATAATCCTAATTGTGTTTAATCAGTATGGTATTGGTGTTTCAGAATATTGAATTTAATAGTTTCTATTAGTGTAGATGGAATTTTTTTTTATTAATTTAAAATCTTAATTATTATTTGTTCTAAGTCCAATTAAAAGGGGTGAAGAAAAAAAAAAGAAACAAGGAAAGCAAAAAAAAAAAATAGAAAAATAGAAAAAAAAAAAGGAAAAAATAAATAAATAAAATAGGAAAGGAGAGAAAGATGAGGTTGAATAATGAAAGAAAATTTCTTTGAAAGTATTTATAATAGCTTATCAGTACACTTAATTAATGTGATAGCATTCGTTATGAATGTTATGATTTCAAGAGTATTTACCTATAATTAAATTATTTATTATCTAGATTAGCGGAATGTAGTTAGTGTTAGTAAATAAAGATAGATAGATGATGTGACTCTTGTTAGTTGCCTCATTGTCTACAATTGAAAGTAGCATTTAAATTGAGCGTTCCATTTGAAGTCAGTATTGCTGTTAACATTATTATAGATTATTCAGTTACATGTAATGAATTGCGGTTCATGTTATCAACTTAAAATTCAATATATGCATGTTACAATTAACATCACAAGCAAATTTTACTCACCCAGGGGGGAACGGTTAATGTCTATAAATAAATTTTCGATTTAAAAGTTAGCGGAGATAAACAAGTTTGAATAATCGGTCAAAAGTTAATTAAATTCTCATAGTGAAATTTTTGAAGTCATTGAAGTTGAAATTGTATGAGAATTTATTTTTGTGAAGATATTTTCTGATTGCTAAAATGTTAATTATTTTAATTGTATTTTGGCTGAATCCATTTTTTTGAAATTCGTCATTTAGGTTTTTAATTTTACTTATAAAGTTGTTTAGTTTGTTGTTACTTCTGTAGTATCTTAAAAATTTTCCAAAATAGATACCTTTGGTGCAATTTTTTGATATATTTGAATCTTGTCTATTATATTTAATAATGTTGAAATCGAAATTTGATCTTTTGTCATATACCTCTATACTTTTTTCTTTTAGATTTATGTATAAATCGAGGAAGTTGACTTCTTGATTAAATTTGATTTTTTCATTATTTTTTAGATTTAGATACGGAGGATAGATTTTTTCTATTAATTTTGAAAAATTATTATTATTGAATATAAGGATGTCATCTACATATCGGAACAACCACCAGTTAACTTTGTTAAGAGAAAAGAATTCCCTCTCATACCAAAATAACAGGAGGTTGGCCAATAATGGACTCGATGAAGTACCCATAGGTACTCCTTGTTTTTGATTATAAATTTGATTTTTAATTTGAATATAATTGAATTTAAGAAATGTTTCTTAAATTAATTTTGCTTTATTGTAGTAAATTACAATAGTTTTGTTACCATTATGAATTAAGGGAATATTGAAAGTCTTGTCTATTAAAAATTCTGAAAATAGATTTATAATTTTGAGTTTAAGATCCTCTAACTCCAGTTTAGAGAAGAGGTCTTCAAATTCAAAAGTATAAACTGATTTGAGTTTGGGAAGGTTTTTGTTAATAAAATTTAGTATGTTCTTATTGGAGTCAATAAAGTTGTATTTTTCTTTATTGCGGATCTGTTTTGTTAAAAATTTTAAAGTTGAAGCTAATTGAAGGTCTAAATTGTTTAAATTAGAATTTATTCCAGATGTTATGGTCCTAAATTTGAGAGGATTTTTGTGTATTTTGGGTATAATGTAAATATGAGGTATAATAGGGGTAGTGTTTTTTTTTTGCTATAGATGTTTAAAGTTTTTTCTTTAACCTCCAATTTCTTTTTAATTTGAATCGGGGTTATATTTGTTATGCTGTATTTATCGGTGTTGTCCATTTCTTGCATAATTAGGTCGCGGTACAGATTTTTGCAAGTGATTGAGAAGTTGTTGGAACATTTATCAATTGGAGTAATAATGTACTCTTCTTGAATAATTTTAATGTTTTCTTTTAATTTTCCTATATTTGAGGGGGGAATTTTTGCAATTTTCAGTGTATTATGGTAATAATCCTTGACATTTTCCATAATTTCAAATTTCCAATTAAGGAAAGTAAATTCGGGGATCTTAAACTTTAAGCTTGTTTTATTAATAAAAAGATCAAGATCTTGGATGATTGAATTAACTGTGTTGTTGTAATTTTGTTTAATTGGTGGTATAAATTTATATCCGTTGTTGAGCAGGACTTGTGTTTCTTCATTAAAGAATGTGAAGTCACTGGTAAGGATGTGACCTTTATATTTATGTTGGTCACTTATATTATTGCACTTACAGTTAATACTATTAAAGTTGTTTAAATTTTTTATGAAGGTATTGTAGTTGCATACCATACTTCCTAGGTTTTTGTTGTATTTGAATGTGGTTTTAAAATTTAAACTTTGTACTGGGAATAAGTATTTGATATCAGTGTTGTTGAATATATCATTAAATTTGATATGTTCAAAGATTTTGTTTGTAAATTTTATGACGATGTTAACAGAAGTACTGTTATCGATTTTCTTAAATTTGTAGATATCTTTAGCAATATCTGTAATTCTATTAGATAGATTGTTAGTTCTAATATATTGTATAAATTTTTCCATTTTTTTGTTGTTAAGTTTGAAGAGGAAGCTAATAAATTTTTGTGTAAAATTTGGTTGGAATTCCTGATTATTAATTAAAACCTGTTCAAAGTCTATATAACCAAGTTTGTTTGTGCTTTTTCCTCTCTTGTTATTTGGAATAGTATTTAGTTGTTTTTTGTATTTACAGCTACTTTCATAGATAGAGATATTTGGATCGGTTAATGTATTCGTATGATTTAATTCATCATTTAAACCGTAAGGGTAGAGAGAATTTTGCTTCAGAATGTATTGATTTTCTAATATTAGCCGTTGTTTTTTGTTTTTACATATATCCAAAATTTCTATGTTATAGTTATCAAAAGAGTGAATCTTATGATATTCTATCATATAATTATTACGTATTAGATTTTTCGCATGATTTCTATGAAGGTTAATTCTAATATTTATGGGATTAGAAGTTTGACCAATGTATATTAGGTTGCATTTACTACATGTTAACTTATATATAGTGTTCTCCACCTTACAACTAGTTGTTTGGAATTTACCATGGTTCATAATTTTAGGGCAAGTTTGGCATTTTTTACTTTGACATTTGTTAGCGAGTTTGGGTTAAAACATTTATGGGGGTGCTAACCCCAATAATGAGTTGTTTTTTATTTAAATATTATTATTATTAATAATAATAACTTTAAAAAAAAACTTTTGAAAGATCATCTTAGATGATCTTTCGAACTTGACTACATCGAGTACCTATACTCTTAATTTTTTTTATCCACCTCATATATGTTATCTGATAATTGTTGGTAATAACAGCAAATTAGTGAGCTAGTCATGAAGCAAGCTTCTATGAACAATATATTAATAGTAATTGTTTTTATATTTGGAAAATAGAGGAAAAGTAAACTATTAAGAACAACAGATTTTGAATTAATTTTGAGTCAGAACAGCAAGCTAATTCTGTATCAAATAGTATAGTTATGAAAAATTTTAAGATTAATAATTTTTTAATTTAATTTAAATGTGTGAGGTTTGTTTTTTTTTGTAATAAATAATTAGTTAGTTTATATTTAAAAAAAAAAGAGAAAAAAAAGGTAACACCAGCAAAGCATCGGCAGTTACGCGTCATAGGCTGGGTGAAAAAAGGAATAAGCGAAGAGAAAGTTTTAAAGAGAAGAGCAAAGACAGAACCATGATAATAATTTCCCAAATATAAAATAAAGCTAATTAGAGAGAGAGAGAAAGTATTTTTTTTTTGCTCTATTTTCTCTCTTGATGAGAGAAGTTAGATTTTTGTATTTTTTTTTTTGGGAATTTTTTTTTATATATATAAGCTTATTTTAAAGACAATCTAGTGTAAAAGTGGAGGACACGATATAAGATAATATATTAAATTAGGATGGATGAAAACCTTAAGGGTTAGACCAATTGAAAACCATAAAGGTTAGACCAGATGGAAAGAGGATGGTACTCAGGTGGGCCTCTTCAGATGAAGACCTGAGCAGCAGTTTCGGCCCTTACTCCATTACTGCCAAACCATACCTCTTCGACCAAATAGAAAGCAATTTTAGGTTGGAACGGAGATAGGGAAATAGCTGAACCTTAGATATACTACAAAAATCAACTAATGAACTAAGACATTGTCACCTTCTGCACTTTCAAACCTAACTCAAAACATGTTTTTTCAGTTCAGAAGTTAAATTGATTCGGTTCCCTAGACTTAATCAGATTGATATATACTTATCCCTTAGTGTTAAACTTTAAAACAAATTGTGTTTATTCTTTTTGGGTATAAGGACTGTAAGAGACTGATAAGAAATTAGTAATACAGTTAAATGATTATTATAAATATAGGAAAAATTGATCATATCCCAAGCCTTTAACAATGTGCGTCGACAAGGGAACAGGAAATCTAACATTAAATAACATAGAAAAATAAACTTTGCCTGATGTTAGTAGGTTCAGATTATAGTCCAAATTGTGTTCATACACTCTAAATAATAGGACTGCAGGAAAATAATAAGATATTAGAAGTAGGAGAGGATAAGGATTAATTGGAACTACAAGAAAGTATGATTGATTTCAAACAAGTTAAGAATGTGCGTCATACCATAAATGGAAAAATCAGCTTCATCAGACAAAGACATAAGTCCCTTGTCTGAAGATGGTGAAAATGCTTTCCCATAATAACTCACATCATCAATTTATTTGAACTGGTCCTAACGGAACCGTATATTCTATATATAGTCGTATCTATACTTTTTTTTTTTAATATAATATATGAGGACCATTACCTGTAATTTCTGCTAAATAAGGAAGTTTAGGAATTTATGTTTTAATGCTTCATATCAATTAGATTGAATGTTCATTCTCTATACCCCCCTTTATAAAGATTGAACACGCATAGATAATTGTTATGTATGCTATAAGGAGAGAAAGAAAATATTATAAAGTTATCGTATAAATTTAAAGGATCAAACAAAGTAATAATTAGAGAAAACACAGAATAAAGGTATGGTATTGGTAAGCAAAGGTAAAAAGAACAAATCCAAACAAATAAGCAATGTGCGACGTTTCGGCATCAGCGTCGCTACAATCTTCAGACAAGTCTGAAGAGGGCCACAATGTCGCTACCGAAACGCGACATACCACTCATTCACTCGGACCCGGTCCCGTTACCTTGTGTTTATAATCTATAATCCTAATTGTGTTTAATCAGTATGGTATTGGTGTTTCAGAATATTGAATTTAATAGTTTCTATTAGTGTAGATGGATTTTTTTTTTATTAATTTAAAATCTTAATTATTATTTGTTCTAAGTCCAATTAAAAGGGGTGAAGAAAAAAAAAAGAAACAAGGAAAAAATATATATACTGTGTAATTTCAACAATATTGTAAAAGTCATTTCATCTTCCATTAAAAAAAGGGGTTCTCTACATTATCTTATTGAACGGGAGATTGATGGAGAAAGATGCGATCGCAAAGGATACATTTCTCACTTTTTCAATATAAAATTACGCTCTATCTGCTATCGTGTGATTATTCTGCATCCTGCTTTTTTCCCAAGAGCCATAAAGCATATATACACAGGGTGATCCAAAAGTCCCGCCCTATTTTAAAAATTAATAACTCGCGAATATTTGCGCTAGAGCAATGCGATAAACACCATTGTGTTCAGGATGCAATAGGGATTTTTTTATGGAAAATAACCGAAAATTCGAAATTGATTTTAGTTACAATTTTATTCGATAAATGGCGCTCTACTAGAATCAGAGATTAAGTGGCCAAATTGTTTGATAAATTGAAAAATATAAATGATCGACTCGTATTTTTCCTTTTTTTAATACCAGGAAAGAACCCTAAATATATCAAATGATAAATTTTGCCAAAGGTAGAATAATTGGATGACAATTTTTAAATGCATTCCGAGATATGTAAAATAGGTAAATTCAAATTAAACATGTAGCAAAAATATTTATATTTTAGACGGGGTTTTGTGAAATAGATTGAATATTTGAAAAACACTGCTGATATCAATACACGATTTATTGATATATTAATATAGTACCAGTAATTATGATGGCACTACTAATAGAATTTCTTGCTATAAGGAAGGTGTAGTTTATTAACTGATTGGCGACACTTGACTATTTAACTGGATATTTGTCATGAGCCAAAAAATGAAATATAGAGGGGAGTGACAAAATATATTTGTCGTAATTTATTCCAAATATTCTATGGGCTTGTCAAATGTTTCCCCTCGAATAAAAATCATTTTTAGATCGACCTTTTGCGTTGAAAAACGTGGTAGTAAAATAAATTTGTATTTCTTTTTTTGCTCAACATTTCTAAAGTTATTGGTGTACAGAAAATATTCCTTATGCTATTTCTTCTGACGAGCGAAAACTAAACATAAGGAGTAAAATTGTGTGTACCAGTATTATTCGAGAATTTATAACACTTTGGTCTGCACAACATAATATAAGATGTGAGCATATGACAAACAAAAATTTACTCTCCACAAAAAAAAAAAAAAACAGTCAAAATGTGAGGACAGCTTTTATTATCCACATAAACAAACACAAAGAGCTGCAAAATATTAGTAGATAATATAATACATGGCAGCTTATATAACACATTAGGTAACTTGCCTTCTCTCTTGTATTAGGTCACAATCCTTGCTCAATGTGGTGCCCTTCATTCTCAAACACCGCCTGCAGACGATAGATGACAGATCGGACAGCATTGAATAACATATCTATTGAAATTGATGAAACGTACAGTCTGATAGAAGCCTTCAACATGGCCAATGTGGTAGGCCAGCATCGATAAACACACGATTTAATGTACCCCCATAACCAAAAATCGCAAGGCGTCAAGTCTGGTGATCTTGGAGGCCACTGGTATATAAGGTGGCGACCTATCATACGGTTTTCACCGAACGTATCCTTTAGCAATTGTTTGGCACCTCGCGAGATATAAGGAGGTCCTCCATCTTTCATGAATGTTATTTCGCTTAGTACTTGTCTGTCCTGCAATATGCAAAACCCTTTTCTCTCAACAAAAACGTTAAGTTCCCCAGTTACAAAAAATATTTTAAAAGTTCTTCCATTGATTTTTTCAAATAAAAAAGGCCAAATAATAAGAGAAGAAGTCAACCCACACAAAACTGTAACTCTGGGATGATGAAGTGGCATTTCTGTAAAAGTCCTAGGGTTTTCTGTTGACCAAATGCGGCTCATTTTAATGTTAAATTCTTCGTTTTGAGAAAGGTGAGCATCATCTGTTCATAGAACATTCGACAGCCAGTTTTCATCAATATCAAATTGCCGGAAAACCCATGCAGCGAATTCTTTACGCATCTCAAAATCGCCAACTTTCAGCTCGTTATATCTTTGAATTTTGTATGGGTACACACAATAGAGACATTGTGAAGCGTCTTCGGGTATCACAATCATACTCGGCGATTCTAACGCCAAAAGTTCAACTTGGGGATCACCTGTCCAGGATAACAAAGGTCAGCAGGTTGAGGACATGCTAACCGACCTCGACCTTACACCGTTAAATAAGGGAGAGAACACATATCTATCCAAGTCCACAGGCACAGAATCCGCAATAGACATCACAGCGATAAATTACAACATCGCACCCACAACACAATGGAAAATCCTGAGAGGTGCAATCAGTGACCCAGACAAATATTTAAAACCCTAAATATCAAATTTGAGAATGTCCAACAGAATAAAAGAACATGGAACTTTAGGAAAGCCGACTTTAAAAATTAACAGAAAAGCTTGAAGAACTATGCAAAGAAGAATTGAATTACAGAACGCTTGACAAAACTTGAGAAATTCTCTTCGAACATATCTAAAGCTGCAAAAGCATCGATACCTAGAAGGAGACGTAAAGACCTGTGAATACCTTACTGGAAGGACCACAACATCGAGGCAATGATTTCAGAGAGAGAGAGAAACAATATCAATGAATTTCTTGAAACAAACAAAACAGAAGAAAACAGAAAGGAACTCATTGAAATTAGTCACAAAATAGAACAAGAAATTTGGATATGCAAACATAGCTGTAAGAATGATGGGTAGTATTCCCATCATTTAAGCACATGAAGGCATTGTCGTTAAATATGTTTGATATTTTTTGCCTTTTAGGTTTGGCGTGGAACATCCCCATAGTTGATGTTTGGCATTAAGGTCACCTACAATAATAGTGTTGTCTGTAAGAAATTGAGCCATTTTTCCATCGTCAATAAGTTTATTGTTTGGAGGGTGATACATATTGTATATGTTGATGGCTTGTTTTGATTGAGGTAGACTTTGATACCTTGGGCTTCGAGGTCTGATGTGTTTGGAATATTAACGGCTATGTTCTCATAGTACAAAATTTTGATTAAAAATGCTAGGCCGCTCCCTTTAACAGCATATACAGATGGATCTTCAGACCTTACCCTAAGTAATGGAAGGGCCGGAATTAACATAATACTGCAAGGTGGAACACACATCAAAATCAAAGAAGGAGCTGGACAGATTTCGTCAAACTTCACTTATGAACTGACAGCTATCTGGAAAGCCCTTGATGTATTCCTTAACCAACCTTCCCTGCATCAAGCAGAAGAAATTTTAATATACAGCGACTCCATATCCGCTCTAGAAACAATTCAAAAGGGCAATACTAAAATCACACAGAAAATACACTCGTTACTTACCCAACTGGAACCATTGGAGAAGAACTGTATTCTACAATGGATTCCTGCCCATGTTGGGATCGGGGGTAATGAAATGACATTTGAATTGGAAAAGGAAGCCAGAAATTTGAGCCAAAGGAAAGAACAAATGTCATCATTTGACGCTGATGCTTTGTCAAAATATAAGATAAATGAACAAAAAATAAGAAAGGATCAAAATGCGAAA
>CP092864.1:163371346-163459193 GCA_030710605.1 Cordylochernes scorpioides
AGGACAAACTCACCTATATACACTGCAACGACCTTTATGAATAAAGGTATAAAATAAAATGTAATAAACTAATTCACAAACTCCTTTTGTACTACGACTTCCATATTTTCAGAAACATCAAATATTGTCATAGCAAATTTTTATATACATCCAAAACATTTATCAAGGAGCTTCTGGTTATCTACAAACAACAAAATATTATTACATGTCGTGACTCCGATTCTAGACACCCCTTCTGGTTTGATTCGACTACATACTCAAATGATTTCAAGCTCTATTCCATCATAGAAGAAGATAGTATATTTATTTTATAAATTCAAGATTCCCACTTGCCGGAATTCAAGCATTATTTATGAAAAAATCAATAAGTCTCGTACGTATTGACACGAATTTCAGACCATGTTGAAATAGTCTTTGATATATATTATGGTTTTAACAGGCAAATAATAGTTCAAATCTCTACATGGAAATTTATAGGGAAATATGCTGGTTGGAAAACATTTATCGAAAAAATATCAATATAAGACGCTGATAAAATTATCACCATGATAAATCGCTGTGCCTAATATCAAAGATAATGTGAAGACACTCACCCAAATAATTAAAGAGGCAGCTTATCTGTCAAAATGTGTCAAGACAAACAGTAGAAATCATAAAACCAATACATACTGGTGGTATAGGAAGCTGGAAAAGATGAAAAAACGATTTTCACTCTATCAGAAATTTTTATTATCGAGAAAATTTAAGAGAAATTGAAAAGCCTAAAAGAATAATTTGAATAATAAGTTGGAGAATAAAGAAAAAAAGTCAAACAACAAATTCTTTTGGTAATGCTTACAAGATTTCGAAGTCATTGAGATCTAAAAATTAATTGGTAATCCTAAATTTCTATTATTAGATCTCAATGACTTAAATTAGATCATTGATCAAATATTATATTTCATCGATCTTTAAATGATCTGGTAGATTATCTAAGATTGATAAAATATAATATTTTATCAAAGATCTATTTAAGGACGATATTGGAGATTTGGATAACAATGACCAAATTTTGATTAGAAATTACAAGTTTGAATATAAAATAAAATAGCATTTATATTGAATCGAGAGAAATAGAAAAATTATTATTAGGACAAACTTTAAAAAAGCACCGGGTCCGGTTTACCTCATCGACAATTGGATCAAAAAAGGTAAAAAATAATAATAATAAGAATAAGAACCTCTATACTGTATCAATTATTCAATAAATGTATAGAAATGGGATATTATCCGGGCGAATGTGAAAAATCACACTTGAAAATTATTCCGAAACCAGGAAAACTAATTACCAAGAGAATAGAAATTATAGACCTACTAGCCGAATGACCCGGGCAACGCCCGGGTTTTACCCGATTAAATGTTTTTATTCAAATACTATATGTTACAATTATAAATTGGCACCGTGGATGTCACTTTTGTGAAACGTCCCGCTCCAAACTTTGTGTGTTTTTAAAATATAAAAATAAAAATGTAAATTTTCACAACGATATTTGAAAATTATATTATTTTGATTTTCAAATACTATTCGTTACAATTATAAATTGGCGCCGTGGATGTCACTCTTGTGAAACGTCCCGCTCCAAACTTTGTGTCTGAGAAGCGATATTTCATAGAAAGATGTTCTGGCTTTTGTTTTCTGCTCGAATTAATGTTTTTCTGTTAGAATTTTGTTCCTGCGTACAAAAAAATGAACTGGTTTCACCCGTGGTCTCTGCTTTTTGTAAGTTTTCCCGATATAATTTTGTATCTGATAATCAAACATAATACAGCAATATTGTCATCATCATTTTCTGACTAAAAACAACCTTTAATGCCCAGAACCTGTCAATTTCAATTTTTATTGGCTAAATATCCGACAATATCTTTTCCAGATTTTTCTCTATGTCCTGTCAAAACACGTTTTACATGTACATTAGGTCAGCTGACATTACCTCCCATCTTCACAGCTAAAGGCGCTGCTTGCGAGCGAAAAGGTAAATTCGCAACGCAATTTGCAAATAACTAGAAGAAAGGATAGAGACCTGAAATTTTCACTATAGGTTTTCCAGATTCTACTCTATATACTGTTGAAATTTCAGTCAGATTAGTTACGTATTGTGGACATGTATAGCCGACATAGATACATACATACATACCTACACTGACTTATATATATATAGGGATATCATTGACATCTAATTATATTGTAACATAGTATTTACTTATTTTATTTATGTAACA
This sequence comes from Cordylochernes scorpioides, assembly GCA_030710605.1. Lineage (NCBI taxonomy): Eukaryota > Metazoa > Arthropoda > Arachnida > Pseudoscorpiones > Chernetidae > Cordylochernes > Cordylochernes scorpioides. Next base: position 163,373,606 of record CP092864.1, read on the forward strand.
TAGTTTTCTTAATTTTATTATTTTTATTTAACAGAGTGGTCATTTTTATGTTTTATATTTTGCGACTCTGTAAATTTCTCTCGTGGCTGCACAGATTTACAACGGCCTACCATCCCCAGACCAACGGCCTGACTGAAAGGTTCAACAAAACTCTGGGAGATATGTTGTCCATGTAAACAGGTGTTGAGCAGAAGGACTGGGACCAAGTTGTTGTCTTGTCTTAAATTTGAAAAAAATAAAAGACAATACAAGGTCCCGATGGCTTAACCTGAAGTAAAAGCTCCTAGCTTTACAGTAATGCTGGAAACTGACTTGAAAATTATAAATTGATAAATCAATATCTTTGTTGCAGTGATCAGAAGAATTGAGTCACAACGCTGGATGGCGAGGCCTAAAGTAGAAAACAGTGATGAATAATTTAATACTTATTGAAAGAAATATTTATTCAAAATCACACAAATTAATATTAATACAAATATTATTCAAAACCAATTATTAAAATTTATGAGATATAGTTCTTTATCAGACCTGTCAAAACCAAACGTTGGCGTCGAGACAGCTTTGTTTACCGGAGATGCGGGGTATTCTTTTTTTGCTCGCGCATGCGCGGGGGGCAGCGGGTGCAGTATTGCCAGCGGCGCTCGGTTGGCCCAAAAGTACCTATGGTCGCGTTACAAGTTTTACCCTACGTAACTTTTGCTTACAACCCTGCTAAAAAGGAGGCGACCGGCTACACTCCGTTCTTTCTTGTCCACGCCCGCGAGGCCGGGACCTACATCGATGCCGTACTACCCCCCCCCCCCCACCCCATCTGGATGGAACTACTTGACAATATGATGGCCAAGCTGGCGCGTTGAATTGTATATATATTGTGGGGCTGTTACGCTATTTATAACTATGGTACATATGAAAATCTAGTGTATAGTGAAATATTTAACTATATATTTATTTTACTATAATTATATATTACTATACATAATATATTTCAATATACACTAAATTCTCATATGTAACATAATTATGTTATATTATAATTATGAATAGTTTAACAGCCCCAAAATATGTAGATACAATTCAAAGCGCCAGCTTGGCCATAGTGTAATAACAAATAAGATAATAAAGTTTTATTGAAATAGCTGCATCCAAGGCTCATATCGGACCCTGCCCAGAGCCTTGGATATATATATATATATATATACTGTGTAATTTCAACAATATTGTAAAAGTCATTTCATCTTCCATTAAAAAAAAAGGGGTTCTCTACATTATCTTATTGAACGGGAGATTGATGGAGAAAGATGCGATCGCAAAGGATACATTTCTCACTTTTTCAATATAAAATTATGCTCTATCTGCTATCGTGTGATTATTCTGCATCCTGCTTTTTCCCAAGAGCCATAAAGCATATATACACAGGGTTATCCAAAAGTCCCGCCCTATTTTAAAATTAATAACTCGCGAATATTTGCGCTAGAGCAATGCGATAAACACCATTGTGTTCAGGATGCAATAGGGATTTTTTTATGGCAAATAACGGAAAATTCGAAATTGATTTTAGTTACAATTTTATTCGATAAATGGCGCTCTACTAGAATCAGAGATTAAGTGGCCAAATTGTTTGATAAATTGAAAAATATAAATGATCGACTCGTATTTTTCCTTTTTTTTAATAGCAGGAAAGAACCCTAAATATATCAAATGATAAATTTTGCCAAAGGTAGAATAATTGGATGACAATTTTTAAATTTATTCCGAGATATGTAAAATAGGTAAATGCAAATTAAACATGTAGCAAAAATATTTATATTTTAGACGGGGTTTTGTGAAATAGATTGAATATTTGAAAAACACTGCTGATATCAATACACGATTTATTGAAATATTAATATAGTACCAGTAATTATAATGACACTACTAATAGAATTTCTTGCTATAAGGAAGGTGTAGTTTATTAACTGATTGGCGACACTTGACTATTTAACTGGATATTTGTCATGAGCCAAAAAATGAAATATAGAGGGGAGTGACAAAATATATTTGTCGTACTTTATCCGAATATCCTATGGGCTTGTCAAATGTTTCTCCTCGAATAAAAATCATTTTTAGATCGACCTTTTGCGTTGAAAAACGTGGTAGTAAAATAAATTTGTATTTCTTTTTTTGCTCAACATTTCTAAAGTTATTGGTGTACAGAAAATATTCCTTATGCTATTTCTTCTGACGAGCGAAAAACTAAACATAAGGAGTAAAATTGTGTGTACCAGTATTTTTCGAGAATTTATAACACTTTGGTCTGCACAACATAATATAAGATGTGAGCAAATGACAAACAAAAAATTACTCTCCACAAAAAAAAAAAAAAAAAAACAGTCAAAATGTGAGGACAGCTTTTATTATCCACATAACCAAACACAAAGAGCTGCAAAATATTAGTAGATAATATAATACATGGCAGCTTATATAATACATTAGGTAACTTGCCTTCTCTCTTGTATTAGGTCACAATCCTTGCTCAATGTGGTGCCCTTCATTCTCAAACACCGCCTGCAGACGATAGATGACAGATCGGACAGCATTGAATAACATATCTATTGAAATTGATGAAACGTACAGTCTGATAGAAGCCTTCAACATGGCCAATGTGGTAGGCCAGCATCGATAAACACACGATTTAATGTACCCCCATAACCAAAAATCGCAAGGCGTCAAGTCTGGTGATCTTGGAGGCCACTGGTATATAAAGTGGCGACCTATCATACGGTTTTCACCGAACGTATCCTTCAGCAATTGTTTGGCACCTCGCGAGATATAAGGAGGTCCTCCATCTTTCATGAATGTTATTTCGCTTAGTACTTGTCTGTCCTGCAATATGCAAAACCCTTTTCTCTCAACAAAAACGTTGAGTTCCCCAGTTACAAAAATTATTTTAAAAGTTCTTCCATTGATTTTTTCAAATAAAAAAGGCCAAATAATAAGAGAAGGAGTCAACCCACACAAAACTGTAACTCTGGGCTGATGAAGTGGCATTTCTGTAAAAGTCCTAGGGTTTTCTGTTGACCAAATGCGGCTCATTTTGATGTTAAATTCTTCGTTTTGAGAAAAGTGAGCATCATCTGTTCATAGAACATTCGACAGCCAGTTTTCATCAATATCAAATTGCCTGAAAACCCATGCAGCGAATTCTTTACGCATTCAAAATCGCCAACTTTCAGCTCGTTATATATTTGAATTTTGTATGGGTACACACAATAGAGACATTAAGTGAAGCGTGTTCGGATATCACAATCATACTCGGCGATTCTAACGCCAAAAGTTCAACTTGGGGATTACCTGTCCAGGATAACAAAGGTCAGCAGGTTGAGGACATGCTAATCGACCTCGACCTTAGACCGTTAAATAAGGGAAAGAACACATATCTATCCAAATCACAGGCACAGAATCCGCAATAGACATCACAGCGATAAATTACAACATCGCACCCACAACACAATGGAAAATCCTGAGAGGTGCAATCAGTGACCCAGACAAATATTTAAAACCCTAAATATCAAATTTGAGAATGTCCAACAGAATAAAAGAACATGGAACTTTAGGAAAGCCGACTTTAAAAATTCACAGAAAGGCTTGAAGAACTGTGCAAAGAAGAATTGAATTACAGAACGTTTGACAAAACTTGGGAAATTCTCTTCGAACATATCTAAAGCTGCAAAAGCATCGATACCTAGAAGGAGACGTAAAGACCTGTGGATACCTTACTGGAAGGACCACAACATCGAGGCAATGATTTTAGAGAGAGAGAGACAATATCAATGAATTTCTTGAAACAAACAAAACAGAAGAAAACAGAAGGAACTCATTGAAATTAGTCACAAAATAGAACAAGAAATTTGGATATGCAAACATAGCTGTAAGAATGATGGGTAGTATTCCCATCATTTAAGCACATGAAGGCATTGTCGTTAAATATGTTTGATATTTTTTGCCTTTTGGGTTTAGCGTGGAACATCCCCATAGTTGATGTTTGGCATTAAGGTCACCTACAATAATAGTGTTGTCTGTAAGAAATTGAGCCATTTTTCCATCGTCAATAAGTTTATTGTTTGGAGGGTGATACATATTGTATATGTTGATGGCTTGTTTTGATTGAGGTAGACTTTGATACCTTGGGCTTCGAGGTCTGATGTGTTTGGAATATTAACGGCTATGTCCTCATAGTACAAAATATTGATTAAAAATGCTAGGCCGCCCCCTTTAACAGCATATACAGATGGATCTTCAGACCTTACCCTAAGTAATGGAGGGGCCGGAATTAACATAATACTGCAAGATGGAACACACATCAAAATCAAAGAAGGAGCTGGACAGATTTTGTCAAACTTCACTTATGAACTGACAGATATCTGGAAAGCCCTTGATGTATTCCTTAACCAACCTTCCCTGCATCAAGCAGAAGAAATTTTAATATACAGCGACTCCATATCCGCTCTAGAAACAATTCAAAAGGGCAATACTAAAATCACACAGAAAATACACTCGTTACTTACCCAACTGGAACCATTGGAGAAGAACTGTATTCTACAATGGATTCCTGCCCATGTTGGGATTGGGGGTAATGAAATGACCTTTGAATTGGAAAAGGAAGCCAGAAATTTGAGCCAAAGGAAAGAACAAATGTCATCATTTGACGCTGATGCTTTGTCAAAATATAAGATAAATGAACAAAAAATAAGAAAGGATCAAAATGCGAAATAAATTCTGAGAGAAAATGACAAAAACTATAACAAGACTTAGAACAAAACACTATAAAGGAATGGCAATACATCCAGATGGCACAAGAACCTATAGAGCATGCAACAACTGTCCTGGTGTGGAACTAACACTTACCCACATATTCTGATACCCAGCAATGGCCGCAGCCTTGCAGAAAATTGACATAGACCCAGAGCAGCAGCTTTACACACCCAAGATAGTGGATATTGCTGCTGCTGTGATGGAGATGCATGGAGACATCTGAGATTCTTTATTGGACATACAACAACAACAACAACATTCCAGAGTTAAATAAATTAACAGAGATAGATACATATTTTTCAAATGAATTGAAATAAATATAATCGATACTGTGAGAGAGTTGAATTTAAAAAAATTAGAAATTTATTATCTTCGAAAACAAACCGTATCTAAAATATCAATCTTTTTTCCTACATGTTTTAATTTGCATTTACCTATTTTACATATCTCTGATTGTATTTAAAAATTGTCAACCAATTCTTCTACCTTTGGCGAAGTGGTCTTTTATTAATTTGTTATTTGAAATTATTAGGGTTCTTTCCTGGTATTCAAAAAGGAAAAATACGTGTCGATCAGTTATATTTTTCAATATATCAAACAATTTGGCCGCTGAATCTCTGATTCTGGTAGAGCGCCATCTGGCGAATAAAATTATAACTAAAATCAATTTCGAATATTTCATTATTTGACATTGAAAACCCAATTGCATCCTGACCACAATGGTGTTTACCGCATTGCTCTAGCGCATATATTCGCGGAGTTATTAATTTTGAAATAATGTGGGATTTTTTGGATCACCCTGTATATCGAATAGATTTTGAAAATAAATTTTAAAATATTACTTTTTCCAATTTTTAATTTCAAATTTTTTGTAAAAAATTTTTCTGTATAGCTTTATAAATAATGACGATTGATAAAAGGTTAGTTTTGAAACAGAAATTTTTAAAACTTGATGTCACCTCTTCCGTAGAAAATGAAAATGTCTCAGGTATACACACACACACACACACACACAAATTGATTCTCTGTTTCTATACCCTAGTTCATTTAAACTCAAACTAAAGTCTATGTAAACATTTTAATTATTTGAAGAATGATAAATATTCACGCTTGCTATATTAGAAAAACAAATTTTAGATATTTACAAGATTTGCCAGTATTGGTTGGAGTTTAGGCATATTTTTCAGCCACTTGATAGTTCATTATCAGACTGCAGCAATCAATATTTTTCCTCCATAAAATCCAATCTCACAATTTACATTATAATTGAGGATCTTAAAATATGTATCGCATATCTTTTTCGCCCCATATTTGTTTATCTGAAACATAAATTCTCAATCTCTAGGAAATATTTTAAAAAGTAATTTGCATTCCATTTGTTTCTAGCTAGCGAGATTAAATTATTTCCCGGATATATTAGAATAGCTGAATTTATCTTTTAAAATAAAAATTGTTTCTACTGTGCGTAAAATTCGGATTGAATTTAGTTGTGAATAAATGAAAAAATTGCCCACTATATATTATAAAATATCAATTTATAAATTATTTTTAAATTATAAAAATAATAACATAACTATTCAATAGATTCTATTCTATTCAGGTGGATCTGAACCAAGCGTAGCTTAATATTAGGCTTTACCGATTAAAGAGACATTTGTGGTTTTCTTGTGTATTGCGTATTGAAAATAAAATCACACACAAGGCGACACTTAAATTTCTTAAAATCTCTAAAAATGAAAAAAGTTTCAAGTGTTGATATTTTAAAAAAGGGCATATTCTGACCACCCACTTGAGCGTTTTTGATGGCAGAGCGCAATCTAGTAGAAAAATATTAACTAAACACTTATTTAACTTGTTCCGTGATATTTGGACAACCTATTTATTTAATATATTTTAACAGTTTCAAAGACACGCCATATCCACAATTAGGATAATTGCATGTTTATCTGAAATTATATACAAATCAAATCATCGTGAAATTTACATAATTAAACATCGGAAAGCACGCAAATACACATTCGATGTCAAATTTTTGCATATAGTGATTAGAAATAGTAGCTTGAAATATGTACACCGTATAAAATATGTACACAAAATTGTCATTTACAACATTTAGAACAACGTGTAGACTAAGTAAATTAATCACATACAATAATTACATCAGAGCGAGTCAGTGGCCAACAGTCAATACTTTCGACTTGAAATATACAGCCTGCAGAATCTATTAAACTTGATGTATTGGTCTTTATTGTGAACAACTTGTTTTGTATTTGTCAGGTAAAGTTGGTTTTCTTCCCTTAGATCAGAAGTTAACGGACAGTTTATTAGTAGGTGTTCAGGGTTTTGATTTTCATTTCCACAGGTGAACCAATTTTTCCAATTCTAAACAAATGCGTGTTGAAGTCACCATGTCCAGTAAAATATTGGACGTTTTAAAAGTTAGGTTGAACATAGTTAGGAATTCTTGAAGTCTCAAAGAATCCCTTGAAATTATCATTAGCACTTCCATAGTATTCCTCAAATTTCTGGTTTATAAAATTAGATATAATTTTTATTTTAGTTGGATCTGATTTATTATATCCAATATTTATTTTTTGTATATTTGTGTCAATAAAATCCTTGAGCTTCGGTGTTCTAGCAACAATATGAGTACAATTTGACGATGTTAAATTAAAACATGTGTACTGTGCTTCAAAATTTTGTACTGCAGAGAGTTTAATTTATCTTTGACCTTTTTGGGTATAAGGTTTTACCAGATCGTGGAACCATATGTTAGTGTGCTTCGAAACAATGTCTTATAGAGTACTATTCTTCTCTTAATATCCAGTCCCCTTGCTTTCCCCGTTAGTCCAATTAGGTATCCACTAGCTCATCAATATGAGGCACAAAATCCAATTTATTTTTATTTCTGTTATTTTTAAAAGTAAATCTCATAATCTTCAGTTTTTCCCACCCGATTGACAGTGATAGTGTTCGGAATTTTTGCACCTTTTTGCTATTGAACAAGTATAAGATTTTCGTTTTTTCTTCATATACGGTCAACATATTGTTCCCACACCAGTCTAATATTCTCCCCATGACCTTTCCTGTTGTATTCCAAAGTTCTGTCAAGTTGTTTCCCCAACATGTCACAGTTATACAGTTATATCATCCGCATAAGCAATGATTTCACTGTTTGATTCTGAATAGTTATCCAATAAATCGTTTTGAATAATATTCCAAATTGTAGGGGATATAGACTCACCCTGTGGGCATCCCTTGCTTAATTTTTTATGGGTTTCATTTGATGAATATCTAAATCTCACTAGTACTTCTCGTAGTTCTAGTAGTTTTATTATTGAGGCTTGAACGTTGTCCTCGTCTAGTCTTTTTAGCACCATCGGCCACCATGCATTGTCGAACGCTCCACTTATATCAACTGCGATTATAGCTGTAAATTATTTGTTTTTTGTTCTAGACCTATTTTAACAATTTAATTTAATGCAGAGATAGTAGATCTTGATCTTCTAAATCCATGTTAACCATTGTTAAGCAGATTCGAGTCTTCATAAATTTTTATTAGTTTGTTGTTATTTATTTTTTTCAAATATTTTGGAAATATTTGAGTTAAGACAAATGGGTCTGTAGATTTTATAACTTTTCCTGTCTGTTGTACCTGGTTTGAGAATAATTATTACCTCAGATTTTTTTCCATTCATTTGGATAATAATTTAAATCTAAGCATTTTTAAAATAGTTTCACCAATATTGGAAATAATTGTTGTTTAGTAGGTTTTATCATATTGTTTAAAATAATATCAATTCCAGGCGTTTTCTTTGAGTTTAGCTCATCAATTATTCTATTCTCTTCATTGGGCGTTATTGTTATGTTTTCTTATTATGAAATCCTAGAGTATAGTTTCTTATGTTTTTGTGGAAGGTTGTGTCTTCATTATCTCTATCATCGGCGAAAAGGTTGTTCAAAAGTTCCGCTGTATTTTGGACTCGTTCTTCATCTTTATTCTCTTCTAGAATTTTTGAAAATCCCTTTTGGTTAGAACCGTTTTTAGTATTTTTTGTATACCCTGTATAAATTTCCATATGGGTTTTTTGATTTGATATCTTCTAAGAAAAACCTCCAAGACATTCTTTCAGCCTTATTTATTTCCCTAAAAAATTTGTTTCTTGCACCTTTATACAGTTGTTCAACAGTATTGAAATTATAGTAAATGGACTTACAAACCTTTTAACAGAAGCTGCTTTTAAATATTTGGAAGTTATATCCTCCAACTCTAAATATTATTCTAGTAATAACTGGTGGAATAATGAATTGAAAAAATGAAAGATCATTTTCACTACATAAGAAACATATATTATCGCCACGGAGCAATCAGTTGTAACACATTCAAGTTGACTAGGAATCGATACAATGATGCAATTGATAAAGCAAAGAAAATTAACTGGCGATATCTTATAAAAGAAAATTATACAAAAAGTCCATTTGGTAACGCATATAATTTTTAAAATAAATTAAGAACTCTAGATATACAAAGGGGAATATCATAATTGACAATGCCCTAGAACACCTAAAAGAACGATCAATGAGCAATTTGTTAAATGAGTTGATACCAGATGATAATTTCGATACGGATGATTCTTACCATCAACTAATTAGAAATTACAAACTAAAAATGATTAACAAGAATAAGGCCTGTGTTGAGGAAGGGGAAATAGTGAATTTATTCAATTAAGATTAAAATTACATAAGCATAACATTTAAATATATATATATCCTGCCTAACAATTCTCTATACTAACTATCTAACATTAAGCGATCTATTTACAGTTTGTTTTGGTCACTGGTCCAATATTTTTATTTTCATAGACCAAATTATAAGATTAATTCACAGATGAAAAATATGCAAAACAACTGCACAAATATATACATCAATTTAATATTTATTCAAACACAAATGAACAACTATATACATCAATTTAATATTTATTTAAAACAAATGAACAACTATATACATCAATTCCCCCTTCTTAGGCTTGCCCCCCCCTTATTTATTTATTTACTCTCCATATCTCTGCGGACATCTGCGCTCCCTCTGAGGATACCTGGGGGTTGTAACACTTTTCTCCTCCGAGATTGGAGTTGGCACACGTTCAGCATCATTCATATTAGTGGGATGTGATTTACCAGGCAACATTTTTTTAATGTAGTTTTGATGAACCTTTTTTATACTGTCACCTTGTTTTATTAAATAAACATTCCTTCCTAGTATTTTAATTATCTTTCCTGTATACCAAGAGGGATGCCCATTAGTAATCCACCTAAACTTCACAGTCTCATCCACTTTAAATTTACTGTTAACATATTGACCATTGACTTTGGAGACTTTTACTTCTTCTTTTGACAACACCGAAAGTCTTGATCTGATCTTTCTTCCAAGAAACAGTTCCGCAGGTGATGTCCCTTTCCTAATATTTACATCGGTCCTTATAAAGAACAAAGCCCTGGACAGAGCCAAATCTAGTTCCACCTGCTCATTTTCATATAATTGTTTTTTTAGCAATTTCTTTACCTCTCTTACAGACTTCTGCCTGTCCATTCGATTTTGGGTGATATGGGGGAGATGTCACATGGGATATGCCATTTTTAGACAAAAAATCACCAAAGTCACTACTAAAGAAAGGAGGACCATTATCAGAAACCACTACTTGTGGAAATCCGTAGCGAGCAATACAATTTCTCATAAAATTTATACAAAAATATGCACTGGTAGATGGTACTTCAGAAACTTCAAACCATGAAGAAAATGAATCTACTGCTAGTAAAAACAGTTTATTTTTGAAATTGAAATAGTCCATGTGAACCCTCCTCCATGGTCCTGCATATTTAGGCCAACTCTCAGTCCTTTGAGGAGGCAAACTTTCATTAGAAAGACAAGTTCTGCAATTTTTTGTAATTATTTCTATTGAAGAGTCCATGCCGGGCCACCAAATAGATGAACGTGCCATCATTTTCATTTTATTAGTTCCTGCATGGCTCTCATGTAATAATTGAAGTACCCTTTCATGTAGACTTTTTGGGATAACCATTCTATTCTCCAGAAAAATACATTTTTGGAGAATGGTAAAGTCATCAATCCTTTTTAAATAAGGAATGAGATCATCATTGGGACTTGAGGGTAACTCCCCTGTCTCAATAAATTTATACAATTTGAATAAAGTCCTGTCTAATTGTGTTTCATGAGCCACAAGAACATGGTCAATGATGGAAGTATTTAAGAGTAAAATTTCACCACTCCCATCATTATATTCCAAATTATTCTCTTGAAACTCTGGAAATCTAGAAAGGAAATCTGGAATAATATTATCCTTTCCCCTTTTATACTTAATTTCAAAACTATAATTTGAAAGAGTTAGAGCCCATCTATGAAGTCTATTTGCAATGAGTGGAGGCAAATTTGTTTTATCTCCAAAAATAGTTATTAAGGGCTTGTGATCCGTATAAATGGTAAATTTCCTACCAAAAAGGTAATTTTTTAATTTATTTACTGCAAAAACAATTGCAAGTCCTTCTCTTTCAACTTGAGAATATTTTCTTTCAAGAACATTTAAAGTTCTGGAAATGAAACACACAGGCCTTTCCTCCCCACCCTTCAAATGTGAAAGGGTTGCTCCTATTCCCACCTGACTTGCATCACATGAGAGAATCAAAGGCAAATTTATGGGATAATGCGATAAACATGTGGTCTCATCTAATGCATTTTTACAGGAATTGAAGGATCTATCTGTCCCAGCATTCTAAGACCATTTCACATTCTTTTTTAATAGGTTGTATAAAGGATGTGCTAAATCTGAAAGATTTGGCAAAAATTTACTATAAAATGACAAAAATCCAAGGAAGCTTTTTAATTCAGTTATATTCTTAGGAACTGGACAATTCTTTATGCAAGCTAGCTTGTCTTTCAAGGGATATATACCAAATTCATTAATTTTATGTCCAAGATATTCAATCTCATATTTAACAAACAAGCACTTATTTTTGTTTATTGTAAAATTATTTTCTTTAAGAATATTAAGTGTTCTTTTAAGAATATCTAAATGGCTTTCCAAATCCTCTGATGCAATAAGAATGTCATCAAAATAAATGTAAACATCATTGATTCCCGAAAAGAAGGATTCCATTGTCTTCTGAAATATTTCAGAAGCAGTCTTTATACCAAAGGCCAAACGATTATATTTATATAAACCTTTGTGAGTGGAGACAACCAAATACTTTTTTGAAATATCATCCATCTCTATTTGATGGTAAGCCTTTGACAAATCTAATTTAGTAAATAATTTCTTTCCTTGAAAATTACTCAAGACTGAATCTATGTTAGGAATAGGATATTTGACATCCTCTAAGTAAGGATTTAAACTCTTTTTAAAATCAGCGCAAAGTCTAATTTGGCCATTTGGTTTTGCAACACAAACAAGTGGTGAAGCACAATCACTTTTATCTATTGGAGAGAGAGACAAAATATTCAAATCAACCAATTTATCAATTTCATTTTCCACAAGTTGTTTTAATGCAAAAGGAACTTGTCTGAATTTGTAAAATTTTGGGATAAAGTCAGTCTTCACATCAAGATGGCATTTGATACCTTTAATAGGGCCAGATTTGTATTCAAAAATGGATTCATAATCATTTAAAAGTGAATCTATATTAAAAGAGTCCAATTTATGCAAATAATTGAATGAAATATTGAAAAGATTAAGGAAATCTCTTCCTAAGAGAAATTTAGAACAATTTAAATCAGTTATTAGTATTTCAATGATTCTAGAAACATTTCTTAATTTTATATTAAATTTAGCTTTGCCCAAAATAGGTATTTTAGAGCCACTATAGCCTGTCAAGACTGTATTACATTTATTTAATTTAATATTTTTGAAATATTTAAAGTACACATATTTAGTTAATGTAGTAATGGCTGCACCAGTATCAATTTCAGCCAAATATTTTATATTATTTACATATACTGTTTCAGTCAAAGGAGGATGTAAATTTATATTATTCAATGATAAATTATTTCGAGATCCCGAAGGATTATTATCATTAGGGTGCTTTTTAAATTTATTAAAAGTATTTTTAGAATTTCTGGGCAATTTACGGGCAGAACTGTCTTTTTTATAACATATAGTAGAAATATGACCTACCCTACCACAAACTCTACAATTAACTGATTTAAAAAAACATTTATAGTGTAGATGGTTGGTCTTACCACAGTGTTTGCAGGCATTATTGATGGCATGAAGATGCTGTGGGGACTGATGGGCATTTTCGGATCTCTTGATGTTGTGTAGGTCATTATCTGCTGACTCCGCAGACAGAGCGATGTCTAATGCTCCCTCGAAAGTTAATCCTTCTTCCTGTAGTAGTTTCTTTTGGGTCGATGTATCAATGATGCCCGCTACAAATCTGTCTCGCAGGGATTCCTGCAAAAAATCTCCAAAGTTACACCTTTGAGCCTGTTCTTTTAGGCGTATTATATATTTAGAAATTGTTTCGCCTGATTTTTGATCCATTTTCTGAAATATGAATCTTTCATATATTATATTGGTTTTTGGATTGAAATGTTTCAATAAGATCTTGCATAATTTATCAAAGGGAACTTGATCAACTTCCTCCGGAAAAACCAAATTTCGCAAGATACCAAAATATTTAGGTCCAATGCTTGAAATAAGAAATGGCGTCTTAAAATCTTCCATTGTTTTAGAAATTAGCATAAATTGCTTCAAGCGATAAACATAATTTTCAACATTTTCTAAATTCTCGTCAAATCTTTCAAACATACCTGAAGACATATTTAAAGTATAATTTCTTTTCACAATTCAATTTCTTTTTTCTTTACAAAATTTGCTTTTCCTCGTCGCCAGTTGTTTTAATGCTTGGTTTTAAGATTTATAACACATTTATAATTTATATTTTTTTTTATTAAATTAAGATTAAAATTACATAAGCATAACATTTAAATATATATATATCCTGCCTAACAATTCTCTATACTAACTATCTAACATTAAGCGATCTATTTACAGTTTGTTTTGGTCACTGGTCCAATATTTTTATTTTCATAGACCAAATTATAAGATTAATTCACAGATGAAAAATATGCAAAACAACTGCACAAATATATACATCAATTTAATATTTATTTAAACACAAATGAACAACTATATACATCAATTTAATATTTATTTAAAACAAATGAACAACTATATACATCACTAATATCTAACATAGACATCAAAAAAGCCCCTGGGGTTGACAGTATAAGTAATAACATGATCAAAAGTGCCCTTCCAAAAATTTTACCATGATTATGCGATTTATTTAATAAATGCATTCACTTCGGATACTATCCAGATAGGTGGAAAGAGGCAGCTCTCAGGATAATTTCAAAACCTCACAAAACGAATTTAGAATTAGTAAAGAGTCATCGACCTATTTCATTAATTTCTAACTTATCAAAAATATTTGAAAAAATTTTGAAAAATAAAATATACGAATACTACGAAAAAAATGATCTCCTTAGCCCCAGACAACATGGTTTCTTGAAGAAAGATTCAACAACAACCTGTTTGAAAGAAATCACAAAGATCATAATGGAACATAGACAGAAACAACTAGTTACGCTGATTGCAATTGATATACAAGGACGTTTGATAATACTCGTACATGGTGGCCAGCCTTGTTTAAAAAATTAGACGAAGACAATTTACCAGTTGAATTGATCGAAATTTTACGTTCTTTTTTGAAAAATAGAAAAACGATGTTCAAGTATAATAATATGAAAGTTTCAAAGATATTAACAAAGGGCTGTCCTCAGGCTGGGGGGGACCATTGTCTCCGTTGTTATGGCTGATATATTTAATCATGAAATCATTTGCTATGCTGATGATGTAACTATTATATGTTGGAATAATGGGTTAACAAATCTAAAAAAGTCTATTGAGTTTAATTTGGAAAAGATATGTCAATTGTGTAATGATAATAAGCTAAATATCAATCTTGATAAAACTAGTATTTTACACTTGCACAATATAAGACAAAATTTAAATTAATTTTAGAGACAATATTATTGTGCCCGTAGAAGAAATTAAAATTCTTGGAATTACGATTGCGAATCATAGATGGGTTTTATCCGAGTGAAAGTTTGCCTAACGAATATTATTAATAATAATATTCCGGAAAACACAGAATATTATGATAATAATGATAATAATATTCGTTACATTATATATTTATATAATATATAAAATATATTTTTCGTGCAGACATATCCACTCTCTCTACAGAATAGATTTTTAAAAAGATATATATAAATAAAAATATCTAGGAATATACTACATGATCTTAGCCAAAAGGCTGAGAAACGAAATTTTATATATAGAGATGACCTGGCATCGTGTATCTTCTGCTCGAGTGAATGTTTAGCTGGTATAATTTTGTTCCTTCCTACTAAAAATTATTATCTGGTTTCGCCGGTTGTCTGCTTTAGTGAATATTCCCCTAAAGAATTTTGTTTATGTCAATCAAGCTTGATACGTTCCCGGCATCGCCCGGTTTTCACCCGAGAAAGAGTTTGCCTAACAAACATTTGTTAAAACGATTCTAGCAAACATCCAATCCCTACTGAATCTATACTTGTCTATGCACTCGATAATTTAAATTTTTTCCCGGCCCTTTAAAATTACTCGATAAGTTTAATAAAATCAATATTAATTTGGCCACTCGGTAATTTGAAGTTGAAAGAATAGTATCTCGCCACACACCAACATTTGTAAATACCTGTATTTAGCGAATGTACCCGGCTTCTCCCGGTTTTTACCCGAGTAAAAGTTTTCCTAACGAACATTTGTTAAAACGATTCTAGAAAAAAATCCAATCCATCTATACAGGGTGATCCAAAAGTCCCGCACTATTTTAAAAATTAATAACTCCGGGAATATTTGCGCTAGATCAATGCGGTAAACACCATTGTGTTAAGGAGGCAAATAATGAAAATTTCGAATTTATTTTAGTTACAATTTTATTCGCCAAATGGCGCTCTACCAGAATCAGAGATTCACCAGCCAGATTGTTTGATAAATTGAAAAATATAACTGATCGACACGTATTTTTCCTTTTTGAATACCAGGAAAGAACCCTAATAACATCAAATAACAAATTAATAAAACACCATTTCGCCAAAAGTAGAAGAATTGGTTGACGATTTTTAAATACAATCAGAGATATGTAAAATAGGTAAATGCAATCGAAACATGTAGCAAAAAAAAAAATGATATTTTAGATACGTTTTTTTTTCGAAGATAATATATTTCTATTTTTTTTTAATTCAACTCTCTCTCAGTATCGATTATATCTATTTTAATTCATTTGAAAAATATGTATCTATATCTGATAATTTATTTTACTCTGGAATGCCGTTGTTGTTGTTGTTGTTGTTGTTGTCGTGTCAAATAAAGAGCCTTAGATGTCTCCATGCATCCCCATCACAGCAGCAGCAATGTCCACTATATTGGGTGTGTAAAGCTGCTGCTCTGGGTCTATGTGAATTTTCTGCAAGGCTGCGGCCATTGCTGGGTATAAGAAAATGTGTGTAGGTGTTAGCTCCACACCAGGACAGTTGTTGCATGTTCTATAGGTTCTTGTGCCATCTGGATGTATTATCATTCCGTTATGTGTTTTGTTCTGAGTCTTGTTATATTTTTTGTCCTAAATCCCGTAGAGGGGAATCATGTATAGGGCTGGATGCCCCAATAAAAAGGCTTATGTGTGTGTGTGTGTTATAGTTTTTGTCATTTTTCTCTCAGGGTTTATTTCGCATTTTGATATTTTCTTATTTTTTTATTTAAGTACCTTGCATTTTGACAAAGAATCAGCGTCAAATAATGTCATTTGTTCTTTTCTTTGGCTCAAATTTCTGACTTCCTTTGCCAATTCAAATGCCATTTCATTACCCCCGATCCCAACATGGGCAAGAATCCATTGCAGAATGCAGTTCTTCTCCAATGGTTCCAGTTGGGTAAGTAACGAGTGTATTTTCTGTGTGATTTTAGTATTTCCCTTCTGAATTGCTTCTAGAGCAAATTCTAGAGCTGTATAATAAAATCCTTCTGCTTGATGCAGGGATGGTTGGTTAAGGCATACATTAAGGGTTTTCCAGATAGCTGTCAGTTCACAAGTGAAGTTTGAGGAAATCTGTCCTGCTCCTTCTTCGATTTTGATGTGTGTTCCATCTTGCAGTATTATGTTAATTCCGGCCTCTTCTCTACTCAAGGTAAGGTCTGAAGATCCATCTGTATATGCTGTTAAAGGGGTTGGACTAGCATTTTAATCAATAATTTGTACTATGAGGACATAGCCGTTAATATTCCAAACACATCAGACTTCGAAGCCCAAGGTATCAAAGTCTACCTCAATCAAAACAAAGCCATCAACATATACATTATGTATCACCCTCCAAACAATAAACTTATTGACGATGGAAAAATGGCTCAATTTCTTACAGACAACACTATTATATTAGGATACCTTATTGCCCAACACCAACTCTGGGGATGTTCCACACCAATCCCAAGAGGCAAAATACTATCAAACATATTTAACAACAATGCATTCATGTTCTTAAATAATGGAAATCCTACTCATCATTCCTAAAGCTATAATACTGCACAAGGACTTGATATACGTTTTCACTATCCTCACATTTTCCACTAATGCAAATGGTAAATATTAAAAGGTATTGTAAGTGATCATTCGCCTAATTTGATAGAAATTAGCACCAATACCAAAACCAGCTCAATTAAGAAAATTTCTGGAACTTCAAAAAGGCTAATTGGATATCTTTCAAAAACACCATTATTAAAGCAGCCAAAGTTTCAATACCAAGAAGTAATATTCAGAAATGGATTCAAAATTATACACACCAGGAAAAAAATATTCAAGTTTTATAACTAAAATATATGAACTACAAACAGTGCACCCAAAACCAAACAAATTGTAGAACTGAACTGAACATTGTAAATGCAAAAATAAAAAGATCATACTTAAATGTGAAAAGGGAAAAATGGAAACAAACTTGAGAAAACCTTAACCCAAATACAAAACTTTGGCATTTGGCAAAACAAATTGATAGATCCCAGTCAAAAACTGAAAAAACAAATATGATTAAGAATACAGATTGTACCCCAGCAACTAATGACAAAAATGCTGCCAATATTTTAGGTAATTCATATAAAATAAATAGTAAAATAAAATTTGAAATGAAAGATAAGAAAATTGAAAAAAAAATGCCCGAAAGATTATTCATGACTGTAAAAATGTCACAAATGTTACTGTATTTATCCCAATACTAAAAAAAGACCATCAGGGAAAAACCATGGGTGATGGGAAATTTCTGATTAGATTTTTGAGTTCAGCATGAAAAGTTACACTAGAAACACCATCAGGTTCTCTTGTGCAAAAAAAGTTTTTTTGTAGACCTGTTATAATTAATAACATTCCTAAAAATGCAATAACTATCTATACCGATGGTAGCAGAGACGAATTGGGACACACTGGCAGTGGCTCTCTCATTCAAACCACAAATGGCATTAAGAAAATGAACAGAAGAAACCCATATTTTTGCTCAGTCTTCAGATCAGAACTTATAGGCTTATATAAAGCCTTAATATCCATCAGAAACACTAAACATCAAGATATATGGATTCTTACTGATAGCAAAAGTGCCATACAACACTTGAGTCAAACAGGGGGAACTTAGAGACAAAGTAGGCAAGAACATAATTGGTTATCTCTAAAAACCTCAAAAATTCACCTTCAATGGATACCCTTACATGTTAGCATTGAAGGCAATGAAGCTGCTGATGCGCTAGCGAAAAAAAAAAAGGCACAAAAGAACCCTTTCTACAAAAATAAACTTACTTTTAAATAAATAGAAAGAGTAGCCAAAAAAAATGAATAAGAACTGGAGGATCCCACCTAAGCACAGTTGGTACACCCTAGAAGCAGATGGCCACCCAAACCTTTCGGTCTACAAGCCGGCATGCAAAGCATGCCCTTCGCTGCTATCCTGTTAAACTCATAAGCCACGTAACAGTATCCAAGCTAGTGTTTGGACATTGTGCCTGGAAAAACCACCTCCTAAACAACTCGTCTGGAAGGATTTCTTTAGGCGGCCACCTGTCGACTCTGTTCACTCACAGCTAGGGAAATCTCAGCTGCCACGTTGTGGGCTCCTCAAGAAGCTTGCTGTGATTTCTCAGCAGCTTATTCTCGATCCGGTCCCTCGCGCTCCTTCTCTCTTCCTGCACACCCACTACCCTTGGACAATCCAAGACCTTGTGGCGTGCATCCACGTCTCTTTCTCCACATACGCAATCAGGATTGCTTTTAATTTTAAATCGGTGGAGACTCCTGGGAAAGGCCCATGTCCCAAACTACCCTAATGTGTTTGTGGGGCATTATATTACAGAATTGCTTGGGTGTTGTTATCCAATTGAATACCTCTCTCCCCTTCACACTGTTCTTGGACTCTTCATATGTCCTGGACGTGCCCCCTGATCCTCCTATACACTTCTTTCTTGGTCACTGGGGTCCTCACTAATCTACCTCTAAAGCATCCTGCCTTAGCGAGTATGTCTGCGAACTCATTACCTTCGATGAGGCTGTGTCCCCTAACCCAATGGAGTTCCGGATCCCGCACCATCATCTCCAGCTCCTGGATTATATGATGCGCGAGTTGCCCTTTCCTAGATTGATATCGACGAGAGCCGACTTACAATCTGAATGGAGGCAGTCCGGGCTGAAGTTCTTCTAGGCATACACTCTGAGAGCTTCCCTGATCGCAACCAGCTTGGCTGAAAAGACCAATTCGTCCATTCTGAGTGTTATGATTTCTTGTAAGATCAGCTCTTCATTAGTGAAAATCACTACCCCAGCTCCAGTATTGGTTCCAGACTTACTCCCATCAGTTAAAACCTCCGTGCCAATTCCTGTCGGCCCTCCAGGACACCAATTCCACTTTGGCAACCACTGCGGAGGCTTCCTTGGTTCCCTCTTTCATTTCACGGCACCCGCTTCAAGTCCCAGGGCATCTACCTGTTCTCCCAGATCTTCTGTCTGATGGTCTCCTCCACTAGTTTCAATCCCAGGGGAATAAGCTCAGCGAGGACCAGTAAGGCCTCACTCTTGGTAGTGCGATATTCCCCTGTGAATCTGAGTGCCGCTGTCCTCTGCACTATCTCTAGAGCTGTCGCCACCTTCTGGTCCCTGTTTTGGCGCCACCAAGCCCTGTAAGCATATAGCAGGATTGGCTCGACACAGGAGAGGTAGAGGTTTCTAAAAATAGTACCCTCCTTTCTCACCCCCTTGTTGAGAGCCAACCAGGACAGGCCTGCACAACGCCTCCTTGCCTCTCGCCACCATCTCCTCCGCCTGGTATTGCCAACCCATCTTGTCATCAATGACTACCCCCAGGATGGACATCCTATTGACTCTGTCCTTCCATCCGGATAGCCGGCTTGTGTTCCCATTTGATCCCTTTCCTTTTAGTTTTTATGTCCCTAGACTTAAAGCTGAGGGCTTTAGTTTTGGTGACATTGAACTTAAGGCCAGAGTCATGGGCCCAATTTGAGAAGTTTTGGAGAGAAGTTTCAACACAATTCTCAGCATTCATTCTCGAAGCAGCTTCAATGATAAGGAACTGGTCGTCGGCATAGAGAACCAGCCTGGCTCCCTCAGGTAGCTCCTCCTGGAAAACGGTGTTTACCAGGATATTCCACAGAATAGGTCCGCAGCAAAAGCCCTGGGGGCAACCCTTAGCACAGTTTCTCTCAAACTTCAGTCCCCCCCAAAATAGAGGCTAATCCGTTTATCCCTCAGGAAGTCTTGAACCAAGCTTCACAAATTATCTGGACAACCCATGTCTATCAAATTTCTCATCAGCCTGTTCCAGCTAATGGAGTTGAACGCGCCATCAATTTCCAGGGCCACGAGAAGAACCCAAGCACCCTTATTTAAGCCCATCTCAATCCACTCTAACACCTCGTTCAGAGCTGTAGTTGTGGGCTTTCTTTCCCTAAAACCATGTTGGGAAGAGGAAAGGAGCTCATTGCTCTCTAGACAGTGCTTCAGTCGCTGAGCTAGTAGGCTATCCAGGACCTTACCTAGAAACGCTAGTAAAGAAAGCGGACGATAATCATTAGGAGAATTACCCTTTCTACCAGACTTTTCGAGAAGCACTACTCGGGGAACATTCCATGCCTCAGGAAAAGTACCAGTGTCCAAGTACCTATTGAATAACCTGGAAAGAAGCGATGGGTGCATCTCTACCAGGGCTTTCACGACCGTGTTATCGATCCCGTCGGAACAAGGAGATTTTCTGTTTGCGAACTTGAAAGCCGCTTGTTTCACCCCATTCTCAGAAAAGGGCGGATCCACCAAACCACAAGTGGAAAGAGAAATCTCGTCCTCTGGTTCTTCGTTTCGAAGTGCCGATCCAAGATGAGGTCCAAGATCTCCTTCAGGTCCTGAGTCTTTAACCCATCTTCCCCTTCAAGTAGCCTCAGGTTAGCGGAGCACCTTATCATCCCAGAGAGAGCCCTGTAAGAGAGACCGTTTGGATTATAATCTCGAGTACGGTTTTGCACTGCTCCCTCCAGTGTTTCCTATTCGCTCTTTTGGTGTTTCTCTTGTACCCTGCAAAGACCTTCTGGAAACCTAATTTTCTCCTAACTCTCTCTTCGCCCGTACTATTCTTGAATAGCTTCCTCATAGCCCTGACTCCTTTCCTCCAGATCTCCAGCTCCTCGGTCCACAAGGCTTTTTAAGCCTTTTAAATGTGGTAACTTTTCCAGATCCAGACCCCAAGGTTTTGCGCATGTTGGTTATATCCTGGTGGAGCTCATTGACCATGCTATTAATAGCAATTCTGTCAACTGCTCCAGCCAGTCTATCCCCAAGTGTGCAAGCAAACCGGCGCCTGAATCTTTCAAGGTTAGGCCCCCTGATGCTGTACCGAGGAACTATATCCACTGATGAGTTTGTGGTCGTTTACGTCCATGGGGTCCGTTTCCCACCTCAAACGCCACATCCTGCTCGTTCTTGCAAGGGAGAAGTCTATGATGCTTTCACCATTTGCCGTGGCAAACGTCGATTCACCATAGACGTTCCAAATTTCAAGATTGACCAGCGCCTTTCCTTTAGAATTTTCCTCCATGTCCCCAAACAGCTGGGTGCGGGCGTTAAAATCCCCGCCAATCACGATATCGTGCCCTTCCTTCCCAACCAAAAATCATTAAGGAAGTCCAGCTTACCGAGGTCGTTGTCCTGAGGTGGTATGTACGTAGAGCGGCAGACCAGTTTTAGATCCGCCGCCTCGATCTGTACAGCCGCCCCTCCTCCCAGGACAACAACCCAAACTAGGAAGATCTCCCCGGACCAGTAAGGCGGCCTTGTTGCACTCGCTAGAGAAAAAGCTGTAACGAGTATCTAGACCCATCCTCCCATCATCCTTCAGGTACATCTTCTGCACCACGATAACGTGAGGGCGATAACTTTTAATGATCCGGTCTAGCTCCTAGGAGCTCCTCCTTGAACTAGCGGAATTTAGCTGCACGAAACTCCACACCTCCTGTTCACGTACCAGGCCTTCACCGAGCACTGCGTGCTCCGGGGGCGATGATTAGAATCATATTTCCTGCCGTACCTCTTGATGTCCTCTAAAAAGAGCCAACAATCCGGCTTCATATCGCATCCCTGTTCTTGGGAGTGCACGCCCTCGTACCTTCCACACCTCTTAGGATGTTCGCAGGTCCTGTCGATATGACCGGGCCTGAGGCACCTGAAGCAAGATGACACTGCCTCATACCCCTGATAGGTACCATCCTAGCACCTATTTTCAACCTCTTCTTGCCAAGGAGGGATTTCATGGTGGCCTCCTTTAGGCCCGAAATGACCCAATTCGTTGCATTCGGCCTCCTTGTACTCTTTGTAACAATCTCATGTATCCTTACAAGAAGTCCCCACACCCAGAATTTTGGAGCACCACCATATCTCTTAGCGTCTCCTCATTTAATGTCAGAGATGACACCCAAGAGAATCAGCTCCCTTCTGGCCTTCTTGAGGCCTCCTAGCCTAAAAGAGCCGCTGCCACTCCCCTCTCTATGCCATACTGCAGGGTGGTCGGACTGAGGATATTTTCCTCCAGGTACCGCTTCTCCACCCGCAGGAGCTTGAGCTCTTCAATAGCCGACCTATGTTTCTTGAGGAGCTTATCGAAGCATCGCTCAAGGATGTTCGGGTGAACATTTCCAATCTTACTCCCTCGACGTATGGTGGCTAGGGAGTCCTGGAGCGCCTCGGCAAGCTCCTTAAGCTCCGTGCACTTCTTCTGGGGTGTCAATGCCTGATTTAGAAACTCATTCATTTCATTCAGGTCATTGAGGCACCCTGCCTTGGTGGAATCCATTTCAGCCCCCGACTCCTCGACTATTGAGCCGATTCTCGCCTCAGACGAAGGGTCAATCAATTGGAAAGGATTCACAGGGATTTCCATATTGATTATCCTGTTGAGGCGGATATCAGGGGGGATGGACGATCCTTCCTATCCTCTCGCTCTGGGTATCCATAGCTAGCTGTGCGGAAGAAAACTGAGCTCAATCATTAGGTGGCCGCGTTGCTTTTCGCGGACTCAAGTGGGCACCCTGCCTATCCTCTCGAGTCGTGTCGACTCTCGCTGTGCGAAGGGTGCCTGCTTCCATAGGGAACTTCCCTGGGCCATTAGTGGGCGCCAGGGGAATTATTAGAAATATCCAACGAGGTTTTATTGGGCATACGCTCGGAGCCAGAGGGAATTTGAGCGTTTTCGGGATTACCCTTTTTTCGGGGTTTTTTTTTCAAGAGGGAGGCATGACTACTAGACCCAATATGTCGAGCTGGCCCATTAGCTCTAACTAGGTCGTCCAATCCACGGCAAGAGGGATCTGCCTCCCACCCGTTCTCAGGCGGTACCTGAACCTCATTAGTAGTGTCAATCTTTATATTTTGTATTGGCATTATTGGGGGGAGGGTGTGTGACCTGTATTATAATGACACCAGAACGCCACCATGTCACGCAAGGCTTAACTGGAAATATCCGTCTATCCAGACTTGTCAGACGAGCTGTAAGCGTTGGCCACGTTCTTGTTAGAAACGTGTTCAGGACTCACCACGGGAAGGTGCTTATCAGCATATGTAGGTAGCCGTCAAGCCTCCCTACTTTGCGTAATCTGCAACTTGACGTTACTCCTGTCACAGACCCCTATTAGCCACGCTAACTCTTCCACTGAATTCCACAATGGTCTGTCATGATCATCTAGCTCCTACCACCCTCTTGCAGGCAGCCAGGTACAGACCGCTACTACCTGCGAGTCGGGTGCCGAGAGCTGCACATGCCAGGCACATAGTAATACCCATTCTTCATGCTCAGAACTAGGGCCCCAGGCTCACAACAGTGGACCCAGGAGGAGCTCTGAACATCAGAAATAGACAACATCAAACGACACCTACAAGATTTCGAATAGGCCATCTCAAGCCATTGAAGATAGAAAATAATAACAAAATCTACCCCGCTTTCCCAAAAGGTAGCTTGGCACCTGCACCTTCAGAAGACATTGTGGCTTGTATTAAATGCCACATATTTTCTCAAACATTTATTATATTTTAAATAATATACTTTCTTTAAATATATATTAATATTGAAATGCGAAGTTTTTTTTACCTCATTAGAATTTTATATTATTGAATCCTCAAATCAAATATTAAATTTATTATACTTGCAACACATTCTAGCATTTTTACAATATATAAATGTAATTCACGGAGAAGCCGTGAAAGGCGCTACTGAAAGTAGAAAATTTGCGAATAAAATTGCAACGAATATTTATTTCAAAATAAATTCAAACCAGAAACCTTCCCAGTAGTATAGTAAATATAACTTTCTAAAGTTACACAACGATTGGATAATCTTACCTTTCAAAAACATTCATCGTGTAAACAAACTACCTGTAAAATTATTAACCAATCAAATTCATTTATCGTCGCGACCAGTGCGGCGCGAAGCGGTAAAAGGCTGGAACAAACGCTTTTTGGTTTCGCATTTTTTTAAAAAAGCACATTAACCTTTTTAGTTTTATGAATAGCCTATATGTTAAACGAAATCTTCATCTACCTACATGCGAAATTTCATAATGATTGATTTTGTAGATTTTGCGCAAGGCGATAAAAAACATTGATTTTGAATTTCATTTTTATAGATATAAAGGATTTTAAAGATGAATATTCGAAATGTATCAATAAATATATATTCAAAATGTTTAACAACAAGATTTAAAGACGGAATCAAGCTTCCCAAATCGGCTATTTCACGTCTGGTGCAAAGCAAAACAGATCTTCTTCAATCAAAAAGAATGAAGTGAAAGAGTAATCTGAATACCTAAAATATTTTTAATATAATATATTTATATGTTATAAAAATATATAGTTCGTTTAAATTTATATATTATAGAATAAATACTCTGTTAAATCTACCACCAAGTGTCAGGACTTTCCCTATATAAAACCGATTGTTGTTGTTCCTCGATGGCAGGCTCAAATATTTTGTAAATTATGTAAATAAGCCTTTTGTTCATTTTTTTATTCTTACGCCTCAAGCCAGGCAGTAATTTTATCAAATTATTATATATATATATATAATATAAATATATATATATATATCCCTTTAGCTCAATTAAAGCAATTACTGATTAAAACTATTTTTCATTATTATACTTTCAAGATTTTTTGTCACGACTGCATACCAATAACACATTGACTTAAGATCATAATCTCAATCTTAAAAAGAATTCCAAAATCAACAGAAAATCTTCCTTTCCTAATAATAGTCGACAGGATATCCGAAACTTGTGTGAACAAAATGGCAAAAGCGAAAAAAGAAGAAATTGAAATTGCAAATCCTCCAATCAAACATGGCCATTTTCACCTACCATAGAAAAACTACAATGAAAAATACCAATCTTCAACCAAACATAGCCTTAAAACAAGACATAGTCAGCCCCAAACAAAATAGCCAACTTCAGCAGCCATGGAAATCAACAACAAATATAGCCTACTGCAATAAAAAAATAGCCTACCAAAATCAAAAACAGCCTACCACAATTAAAAATAGCCTACCACAATCAAAAATAGCTTACTACAATCAAATATAGCCTACCACAATCAAAAATAGCCTACCACAATCAAAAGTAGCCTACCATAATCAAAATCAGCCTACCAAAAATAGCCCAATTCATTCAAACATAGTCTTAAACAAGTCCAGTTGACGTCATCTGAGGTTGGATATCTCCAGCCATCACATCTTCCGCCCAACGCCAGCCATCTGCCGAGAATCCAACTCCAGCCAGAATCCTTTCCAGGTACTTTGTATCAACCATTTTATGCAGTTTACCTAAATTTTAACTTTTAAGTTTTCATCCATTCGCCATCGTGTTGGTCGACGATGAGATTGCGGAACTGGTAATATGGATGGCTGTGCTGGAATAAAACCTCCTTTTTTGTGTCTGGATGCTATATTTATGACGAACTAAATAACTTAGTCCCTATTTCTGCTCCGCGCTTATGGAATTGAAGACTTGGGGCGATGGCGTCGACCTTTCATATTAAATCTTACTTTTCCTTATTACTAATAATTGTATATAGTTGCGGAACTACTGGTCCGACGGGAATGACTGTTTCCTGTGCTGCTCTTTTCCTGATATTGCACCTTGTACGGAGGATCTGTATAAGACTAATGTCTTAATAAAGGCTTTGTGTGTGTGTGTTTTCACCCATTCTTCTTGATAGTTTCAATTGCTTTTTCATAGTTATTTTTCCTTTTGTTAAATCTTTCATTAATAAGTTTCTATTCATGATGAAATTGTGAAAAAGGTTTTAAAATTACAAATATTTTCTCACAATGAGTATATTTTTATTTAAAAAACGCTAGCTCTCAAGCGTTAATCATTCTTCAACGGGCTTACTAAAAGATCGACTTTATCACACCTGAAATATTTACGAAAACAAACGCGCGCAGCGTGCATATTTATAACTGAAAAATTTTAAATTGGTTTGTAATTTAACAATTTTGTGGAATATGTCTATTTTTATTTTTAGGGCATCCAGAACCTATAAAATTTATCTATTGATTTTTTATGAGATATCAGTATTGTGATGGTAAATCTATTTTCCTGTTTAGGCTGTTATATTCATTGGAGACGAGAGATTCTAAGAGTAATCATTGAAATTTGTTCTTAATGTTTTTGTAGTGACATTTCCGTTTCTGTTATGTTAAATTAGTGACCGGTCTGTGCAATATGTTGATAGATAATTGAAAGTTGGTCTTTTGTTCTGATATTTCTGTTATGTTCGTTAAGTCAAACTTGTATCGATCTTCCTGTCTCACCTATGTAGATAGCATTGCAGTCTTGGCATTGGATTGAGTAAATTGCATTGGTTTGAAGTTTAGGTTCCAGTTGTTTTTCAGATTTAGTAATGGGATTTCTAAGAAGTTGACCTATGGATTGATGCTTACTAAAATACGTTTGAACTCCTTGTCTACGAAGAATATAGGCTATTTTTTCATTAATTTTGAATAGGGGAGAATGAATTTGTTTCTATATACTGTCTCTTTAGCTGCTCTATGTGGCGAGGCGTTAAAACTGTGTCTATTGATAAATTGTGGAAAATAACCTCTCAGGCTAAGGTTCTTGAGGATATTTTCTTTTTCCAGTTTCTTAAAAACAGGAAGGGAACAATAGGTTTGGATTCTTTTAGTAAGCGTTTTGACAACTGTTATTTTAAGTCCTATTGGATTGTATGATCTGAAGTGTAAATATGAAGGTTTTAAATTTTGTTTATAATTTTCTGAAGTATGGTATCTTTCAGGAGTTCTGATTACAAGAATATCCAGGTATGGTAGTACTTGAGTGCGTCAGTTTACATAGTAAATATAAGGTATCTATTATACTTATGCAAGGTTTCCAAGATCAAAAGCTCATCCTCGTGGTGATATTCACAAAAAATGTCATCAACATATCTCCACCATATTTTTATTTTCAGATTTTTCTGATCATTGATCCATTTATCCAGTCTGCTCATGACCACTTCAGCTGCTACAAGGGTTAGTGGACTGCCCATGGGAGACCCACATATTTGCTGATTAAGATTCCCTTTGAAGGTTAAGTTGGTCATGTTTAAACAGGTCTGAAACATTTTAACCAATCCGTTAATTTACGGAACCTTGACCTTTTGAGTGGTGAGTAATTTTTTTAAGCTGTCTATGATCAAATCATGTGGTAGAAAATTTCAATGGTTACTCTTAGAATCTCTCGTTTCCAATGAATATAACAGCATAAACAGGAAAATAGATTTATCATCACAATACCGATATCTCAGAAAAATTAATAGATCAATATAACACTGATAGACAAAACTTAAGGAAGTTGTACCTTATAGCATATACAGGGTGATCCAAAAGTCCCGCACAACTTTAAAAATTAATAACTCCGCGAATATTTACGCTAGAGCAATGCGGTAAACACCATTGTGTTCAGGATGCAATGGGAATTTTTATGGCAAATAATGAAAAAATCGAAATTGATTTTAGTTACAACTTTATTTGCTAGAGATGGCGCTCTACCAGAATCAGCGATTCAGCGACCAAATTGTTTGATAAATTGAAAAATATAACTGAACGACAAGTATTTTTCCTTTTTGAATACCAGGAAAGAACCCTATTAATATCAAATGATAAATTAATAAAACATCATTTCGCCAAAAGTTTGAAGAAATGGTTAACGATTTTTAAATACAATCTGAGATATGTAAAATAGGTATATGCAAATTAAGACATGTAGCAAAAAAAAAAACTGATATTTTAGATGCGGTTTGCTGGAATCCTCTTAGCTATTTAAATTTCTAAAATAATAATTTTATAATTTTTTCAATTCAACCCTCTCTCAGTATCGATTATATTTATTTTAATTCATTTGAAAAATATTTATCTATCTCTGATGATTTATTTTACTCTGGAATGCCGTTGTTGTTTTTGTCGTGTCCAATAAAGAGCCTCAGATGTCTCCAT
This sequence comes from Cordylochernes scorpioides, assembly GCA_030710605.1. Taxonomy (NCBI): domain Eukaryota; kingdom Metazoa; phylum Arthropoda; class Arachnida; order Pseudoscorpiones; family Chernetidae; genus Cordylochernes; species Cordylochernes scorpioides. Next base: position 163,402,593 of record CP092864.1, read on the forward strand.
GCATCTCTATCACAGCAGCAGCAGCAGCAGCATTGTCCACTATCTTGGGTGTGTAAAGCAGCTGCTCTGGGTCTATGTCAATTTTCTGCAAGGTTGCGGGCATGAGAATATGTGGGTAGGCGTTAGTTCCACAACAGGACAGTTGTTGCATGTTCTATAGGTTCTTGTGCCATCTGGATGTATTGTCATCCTCTATAAAGTTTTGTTCTAAATCTTGTTATAGTTTCGTCATTTTTCTCTCGGATTTTGTTTCACATTTTGGTCTTTTCTTAATTATGTTTAATTATCTTGTATTTTACAAAAGCATTAGCGTCAAATAATGACATTTGTTCTTTCCTTTGGCTAAACTTTCTGGCTTCCTTTGCTAATTCAACTGCCATTTCATTACCCCCAATCCAAACACTGGCAGGAATCCATTGTAGAATGCAGTTATTCTCCAATGATATCAGTTGAGTAAGCAACGAATGTATTTTCTGTGTGATTATAGTATTGCCCTTCTGAATTGCTTCTAGATCGGATATGAAGTCGTTGTAGGGTATATTATAATTCCTTCTGCTTGATGCAGGGATGGTTGGTTAAGGCATACATCAAGAGCTTTCCAGATAGCTGTCAGTTAACAAGTGAAGTTTGACGAAATCTTTCTTGCTCCTTCTTTGATTTTGATGTATGTTCCATCTTGCAGTATTATTTTAATTCCAGCCCCTCCATTACTTATGGTAAGATCTGATGATCCATCTGTATATGCTGTTAAATAATTTATCTGATCGCATAAACCAATTGTGTCAAGTCCTTTCTTTTTAAGTATGTTTTTGTTCTCTTTTTTTATTGCAGGGTTCATTCAGGTTAAGATTGATGATTACATTTGATGGCAATGGGGTAGGAAATATTGGTTATTCTCGAATTTCAAATTCATTATGTTTCATATTTATGCTCTTTCTAATATTGTTGTCGTACTGAAGTGTTGAAGATCTTTTGAGCCTTTCTTTTTGTGTCCAGTTTAAATAGGTTCTATGGGATATTTTTAATTGTCTTCTGCTTTCAAGTAGGTCTAGACCACATTCTCTCTGAATTTTCTAATTGTTGGTATTTGAAACAGAACCAGTGATTAATTTGGCCGCTTTTGCTTGAACACTGTCAAGTCTTTTTAGTGATGAACCTGAGGGAGCTCAAACATGTGTTGCATATTCCATTATTGGCCTTACTAAGGTGATATATGTTGTTCTGAGAATTTTGGGTTTTGCTCCCCAATTTGTTCCAGATAGCCGTCTCAGAATGTTTAGGTTTCTGGTAGCTCTATTTGAGGTGCTAATTATGTGTTCTGTAAATCGCAATTCCTTATCAAGTATCACACCTAGGTAATTTGGAGATCAAATTTTATCAATTATATTGTTGTTTATGCTTATTTTGGAGTTAAATTCATGCCTTTTTTCCTGTCAGTGAAGGAGCCTTATAGGTTTGTGTTTATTGGGTTTATTGTCCTTTTGAGTTTCATTGCCCACTTCTCCAGTCCTCTCATTGATATGTTCAGTATTTTTCTGATATATCTATACTGCTACTTGTGTGCCATATGGCTATATAATCTGCATAACAGGCAACCTTTGTGTCTTCAGTGATGATGGATGTTGTTAAGGTTGTGTCGTAATTAGATGTACAACAACTCAAACTTGACCATGACTCTTTTTTTTAGCTCTTATTCTTTTCGTTTGGCCAACAACAAATGTCCAATTTATATACACATATATTCTTACATAATGAGGCTTTAATGAATGCAAATAATCTTCATCTATCACATACACAACACATCTCCCCCCTTAATAATACTCCAGTCGGTCTGGGGGTTTCCTGGCTCTCTGAGGTCTAGGACTCCGGACGGGCATTTGCACAGCTGCAAGCTCCGGTTCAGGAGTGCAAGAGGGCACGTGCACAGAACCCGGTCCTCCTTGTTTCCTGATGTAACCTCTGGAACCTCCTCTTCACTTCATTTCTGACTTCCACCTACAGGCTTCTCTCCTGATGTTCGAGGAAGTATCAAATTTCTTGTCTCCACTTGTTTTTTTCTCACAGGTCGCAATTGATTGATATGCCTCTTATACACAACGCCCTCGCAACTTATAAGGTAGTGACGGTAGCTCAATAATTTCAAAATGGTACCTTTTTACCGTTTAGGTCCAGTTGAATAGTTGCGGAAATAAACCTCGCAACCTGTAGTAAACTGCTCCTGCCTTCTTACAGCCTCATGAAATGCCTCTCGCGGATTTCCCATCTTGGTATTAAATTCGAGAATCTTGATCTTAAACTTCTCTTCATTAGCAGTTCCGCGGGGGAATTCCTTTATTACAGTTTGAGGGAATGCTCTATGAGCAAATAGGAATCTTTGTAGATTCGTCTCTAAATCATCCTTCCCATTAATCTTTCTCAAAAGGTTTTTAAACTCTCTTACATATCTCTCAGCTAAACCATTTGTACTATGATTATACGGACTGGTCTTAGTGTGCCTTATACCATTCATTTTGGTAAATTGCTCGAATTCACCGGAGGCAAACTGTCTTCCATTATCTGTAACCTATAATTAGGGCAATCCAAATCTGGCGAAAATTTCTCTAAGATGATTTATAATATTTTGCTGGTGATATATTTGATGATAAAAATTTCTATCCACTTTGAGTATGCGTCCACGAGAACCAAAAACATTCTTCCCATGAACGGACCCGCTAGATCAAGATGAAGTCGATGCCACGGTTTTTTCGGGCCAAGTCCATTCCGAGATAGTAGCCGGGGGCATGCTTGCCGATTCTTGGCATACTCTACATTCTCTAGTTAACTCCACGATGTTACTGTCTATGCCTGGCCACCAGAAAATACCGTCTGGCAATCATCTTCATTTTAACAATCCCCATGTGTATTTCATGCAAGTCATTCAAAATTAAAGATCTTAATTTTTGGGGAATTACCACTCTTTCACGCCATTGAAGACAACCAAACTCCAAACTTAATTCCTCTTTGATCTTATAATGAGGAGCTAGTGGGTTTTCTCTCGGTATCCTTGTAAATTTCCACACACACAGTTTCCTTCTCTAAAATTCCTTAATACTATAGACAGTATTTTATCTTGGAGCGTCTCATATGTCACCTCCATAAAAGAGAACGGTACCTCATTCAACTTCCTGAGAAGAAGTACCTGGTCTTCATCAAGAGACTCCCTGACACTCGATTCTAAAGGAAGACGTGACAATGCGTCAACATTGGAATTATCACTAGTTTTTCGAAATTCTACAGTGTAATTAAATGCAGCTAATTTTAAGGACCATCTTTTAATTCTGGATGATGCACATATAGCATTTGGTTTATGAGGTGAAAATATATGAATTAAGGGTCGGTTGTCTGTGACCAATACAAATTTTCGTCCCAGTAAGTATTGTCTGAATTTCTCGACGCCAAAAGTTATGCTCAACACTTTCTTTTCTAGTTTAGAGAAACGTTTTTCCGATTCAGTTAATGTTCTATAAGCAAAAGCTATAGGGCATTCTTCCTTTCTATAATTTCTCTGATTCAGAATTACGCCTAGTCCATAGTTCATTAATATTGATTTACATTTTTTAAATAACATTCGATATTCTTTCGTCCAATTTTATCTACAATTTTTATTCAAAAGTTGATAGAATAGCGCTAAAATGTTTGCTATATTCTTTATGAATCTATAATAATAAATTAAGAGTCCTATGAAAGATCTTAATTGCGAAACATGCTTTATGTTCAGGCGCCTCTATCACTGCTTTAATTTTATTTTCTAAGGGATGCAGTCCATATTTATCCATTTTACACCCTAAATATTCCACCGATTTTGTTTTTTAAATTTACATTTATATCTGTTTAACTTTAAACCTTTTCTAGCAATTATCTAAACACTAGATCCAACTTTTGTTCATGATCTTCAAAGTCTTTCCCTGCAACAAAAATATAATATATTTAGCAGGCCACACCTGGCAAATCAGCAAATAGACCTTCCATAATCCTCTGAAATTTATTTGGTGCTTCCGCTACGTCATATGGTAGTCTTTTATAAGAAAACAACCTCTTTGTTGTGTTTATATCAACAACAGCTTTGGCTTCTTCCGCTAACATTACTTGTAAGTAAGCCTGTGATAGGTCTAGAGTCGAAAGTACGGTGCTTGTAGATAATTTTGAAAAGATCTCATCGATCGATGGAATGGGATACCTATCTAATTCTATTGCTTTATTAGCTGTACATCTAAAATCACCACATATACTTACACTACCATCCTTTTTTAATACTGGTACTATTGGAGCGGTCCAATATGCATGAACTATAGGTTATAAAGTGCAAGAATTCACTAAACGATCAATTTCATTCTTTGTTTTTTAGAGAGAAAGGTAAACTTCTGGCCTTACAAAACACAGGAGTCACATCCTTTTTTAAATTAAAATTAATTTTAACATCCTTTAGACAGCCCAAATCTTTGTTAAACAAATCTGCATTATCTATCAATCAAACTATTTCTATTAGATTCATTATTTAAATTTTTAATGCTGAACAATCTAGAATAATCAAGTTTTAACTGTTTAAGCCATTCTTTTTCTAACAAAATCACCTGGATTTTTCATTTACAACTATTAATCGTAAATATTGGTTGGCTTATTTTACAAAAACATTTATTTGCCCTATAATCTCTATTGATTTACCACAAAATGATTTTAATCTTAAATTTGTTGGAAATAATTTTTTACCTTGCCAATAAATCTTATCTTTAGGTATTAACGTAACTGGACTTCCTGTATCTATTGTAAAGCACAAAGAATAATCATCTACTGTTAAATTTATTGTGGCATCAGTTTCGCCCTGTACAGAATATAGAGAGTCAACTTGTACAAATTTACATCCCCACATTTTTTTACTAGCTTTGCAGACCCTACTTAAATGACCCAGTTGTGGTCCTTCCAGTAAAGTATTCACAGGTCTTTACGTCTACCTCTAGGTATCGATACTTTTGCAGCTTTGGATATGTTCGAAGAGAATTTTTCCAATTTTTGTCAATCGTTCTGTGATTTAATTCTTCGTTGCACAGTTCTTCAAGCTTTTCTGTGAATTTTTTTCCAGTGTTCTTTTATTCTGTTGGAAATTCTCAATTTTGAATTTTAGGGTTGTTAAAATTGGTCTGTGGTCACTGATTGCACTTTTCAGATTTTTCCATTGTGTTGTGGGTGCGATGTTGCAATTTATCGCTGTGATGTCTATTGCGGATTCGGTGCCTGTGGACTTGGATAGATAGGTGTTCTTTTTGTTATTTAACGGTGTAAGGTCGAGGTCGGTTAGCATGTCCTCAACCTGCTGACCTTTGTTATCCTGGACAGGTGATCCCCAAGTTGGTCTTTCGGCGTTAAAATCACCAAGTATGATTGCGATATCCGAAGACGCTTCACTTAATGTCTCTATCAGGCCTGTATTGATGCTAGTATTATCGTGGTGATAAACATTTATGATTGAAATTGTTTTATCTGCAAGATAGATTTCTATTGCCTGAGCTTCTGTCGTTCTTTCTCTAGGCTTACTCTGATTATAGGCGATTTTCTTAAATTTGATTTCTAGAGTTTTAATCAAAACGGCAAGTCCTCCTCCGAATTTTTCCGGTCTGTCCTTTCATAGTGTTGTATAATCTTTGATATTGAATCTCAGATTCTGATTCAATTTTGTCTCCTGAGGACAAGTAATATGTACATTGTTGTCACAGAGAAGACAAGTCAGCTGTTTATTTTCCTCTGGGTACCATTTATATTGAGTTGTAGTAGATTGAATTGTGTCCTCGTAGTAGATTTCTCATCATGAGCTCGAGCTGCAGCTCCTGACGCGGCGGTTACCCCGGACGCGGTAGCATTACTGGAGATATCAGTTTTGCTCTTCATTTGAAAATGGGTGCCGTTGCAACGTTAGTCAACTTGGAAATGAACCAGAATTTGGTCAAATATTCCAAAGGTCCAGGGGGGACCGCAAGGAGGTGTGGTCGGACTTCTCCCCTTCCCCCTGTAATGCCGTCACTACAGGATAAAGCACTCTTGGTGAATTTTTTAAATTGTGATTCAGAATCTGCCACTGAAGCTTTACGAGCGTTTCGTTCCTTTAAAGATATTCGAAGCGGTAAAGGACCCATGAGTTGATTATCTCTAAGGCGAATGATTAAAAGTTTCGAGGAAATTGGATCTCTGGAAGCAAAACCTTGGAGTGGAAGACCATCGACATGCAAGTCAGTGGCTGTTACGGTTTTGCAGAATGCTGAAGCTATTGAAACGTTATCCACGTATGGAGAAGTAAGTGCTAGACAAGTTTCTCGACAAACGGGGATTTCGTATGGAACAGTTTGGAGAGAAAACACATTTAGAATTTTTCTATAAAAATACCCTAACAAAATTCAAAGTTTTCACGAGTTGAAAGTCAGCGATTTTGAGAAGCGTCAAGAATTCGCCGCATGGGTTTTCCGGCAAATTGATATTGATGAAAACTGGCTGTCAAATGTTCTAAGAACAGATGATGCTCACCTTTACCTAAAGGGAGAATTTAACATTCAAAACTGCCTCATTTTGGCAACAGACAACCCTAGGATTTTTACAGAAATGCCACTTCTTCAGCACAGAGTTACAGTTTTGTGTGGGTTCACTTATTCTTTTATTATTGGGCCATTTTTCTTTGAAAAAATCAATGGAAGAACTTTTAAAACCGTTTTTGTAACTGGTGAACGTTATGTTCAACTTTTAAGAGAAAAGGTTATTTCCATATTGCAGGACAGACAAGCACTAAGCGAAATAACATTCATGCAAGATGGAGGACCTCCTCATATCTCCAGCGGTGCCAAACAATTGCTGAAGGATACGTTCAGTGAAATTCGTTGATAAGTCGCCACTTTATATACCAGTGGCCTCCAATGTCACCAGACTTGACGCCTTATAATTTCGGTTATGGGGGTACATTAAGTCGCGTTTTTATCGATGCCGGCCTACCACATTGGCCATGTTGAAGGCTTCTATCAGATGGCACGTTTTATAAATTTCAACTATTTAATTGTGACCATTCTGTCATCTATCGTCTGCAGGCGGTGTTTGAGAATGAAGGGCGCCACATTGAGAAAGGATTGTGACCTAATACAAGAGAGAAGACAGTTACCTCATGTGTTATATTTTGCAGCTATTTGTTTTGGGTTATGGGAATAATAAATGCTGTCCTCACATCTTGACCCTTTTTTTTCTGTGAACAGTAATTTTTTTGTTTCTCATTTGCCCACATCTTATATTATGTCGTGCAGGCCAAAGTGTTATAACTTCTCGAATAACACTGGTATACACAATTTTACCCCTTATGTTTAGTTTATCGCTTTTCGCTCATTAGAAGAAATAGCATAAGGAATAATCTCTGTATCCCCCCCCCCCCAACTTTAGAAATTTTGCGCAAAAAAATAATACAAAATGATTTTACTACCACGTTTTTCAACGCAAAAGGTCGATTTAAAAATGATTTTTTTTAGGGGATATATTTTCAAAATTAGTACAGTATAATAAACAATGATAACATTTGACAAACCCATAGGATATTTGGAATAAAGTACGTCAAATATATTTTGTCACTCCCCTCTCTATTTCATTTTTGGATCATGACAAATATCCAGTTAAATAGTCAAGTGTCGCCAATTAGTCAAGAATCTACACATTCCTTATAGCAAGAAATCCTATTAGTAGTGCCATCATAATTTTTGGTACATTATTAACATTTCTAAAATCGTGTATTGATATCAGTAGGTATTTTCAAACATTCAATCTATTTCATAAAACTCCATCTAAAATATAGATATTTTTTGCTACATGTTTTAATTTGCATATACCTATTTTACATATCTCAGATTGTATTTAAAAATCGTCAACCAATACTTCTAACTTTTGGCGAAGTGTGTTTTATTAATTTATCATTTGATATTATTAGGGTTCTTTCCTGGTATTCAAAAAGGAAAAATACGTGTCGTTTAGTTATATTTTTCAATTTATCAAACAATTTGGCCGCTGAATCTCTGATTCTGGTAGAGCGCCATCTAGCGAATAAAGTTGTAACTAAAATCAATTTCGAATTTTTCATTATTTGCCATAAAAAATCCCATTGCATCCTGAACACAATGGTGTTTACCACATTGCTCTAGCGCAAATATTCGCGGAGTTATTAATTTTTAAAGTTGTGCGGGACTTTTGGATCACCCTGTATATATCAGGATTCAGAAAATAATTATATATATATATATATATATATAATAAATAGTTATTTAATTTTATAGTCCAGTTTTGTATTAAGATTATCTTCACTATTATGATCATTTAAATTCAAATTATAAAATTTGTAAAATGTTATTAATTTGTAGATAGAGAGAGAAAAGAAAATTCCTTTACTTCTAATACATCATCAAGTTAATTATATATTTATATTTAATAACAATAAAAATTAACAACGTAACGTCTTTTGCATCGGCTTTTACACGTCATTTAGACATACTCTAATCCTATATATAGAATAATCGAAGTGAGAATATATATAATAGTTAGAAAAAAGAGAGAAAGACAGAACCATGCACTTTTAATCAAACTAATAATAAGGAAAAAAAAATTTTGTAAAGAAGGTAGATAAGATTGTTAGTATATATATATATATTTTTATAATTTTATATTTTATCCTTTTTTTTAAAGATTTTTTAAGGTTTTTTTTATTTTATAATATGATTATAAATAGTTGTATTTAGTAATATATCTATAGTATGAATTAACATTTGTTATAAGTTTGGATATTATGTTTTGAAACCCTAATGGTAGACCAGACATACACAAAAAACTTTAAATTGAAATAAATTGGAAAAAGAGATCTGCTGGACCGGGGATCTTCAGATAAAAGCCCAGCGACATTTCACCCCTTCTTTATTATGTCATAGATCTCTTTTAAACCGGATTTTATGTGTTAATATTAAGTTGTTTCAGTGAAATATTTAAATGAACATATATAACAGATACAAGTGTTAACAAATTCAAACTGTAAACCTACCTCGACCGCGGCGTCCTCCATTGTGAATATCTATTTCTGGCTGACACATGTTGCGGGGGGGGGGACATTTCAAATTTAGACCATTTATTCAGAATTTTTTGAACAACAAGAAAATTAAAGAAGAAAGGAAAAATAGTTAATGGAAGAAAGCTGAATTTCATAATCTTTACAGCTAGTTATATCAAAATAACTGATTCAACACTTATTCATCTTTTAATATTCCTTTAAAAAGGCAAATTATAAGAGTTTAATAAAGCTATTAATTGTGCAAATTCACCTTTATTTAACTTCCATTTTCCTCCCCAGAAATTGGAGATTAAACAAAATGAACTATATACTATAACACTTTAAAAATCTTGTGAAAAAATCTTTTAATCAGTTATTTAATCAAAGTTTAATTAACTGTTAAAGATTATAAATTTGTATTAGTTATTATTAAGAGAAATTATAGAAAGTTGATTTCATAAATGGATATTTCCATTTATTTTTTTTTAAATATTTTATAATTGATATACTGTTGAAATATTTTACTTGTCTGATACTAAATTTGTTTTTAATAAATTCCATGTTTAAATTTTTAACATCTTCTATGAAATTATCTAATATATTATTTATTCTATAAAATCTTAGAAACTGACCATAATATATACCCTTACAGCAATTTAATGATATATTAGAATTCATATTACAGTATTTTATAATATTGAAATTATAATTACTCTTTTTATTATAAACTCTAACAGCACTATTTGTAAGGTCTAATTATTCAATTTATTACAAATTTTATCACCACAAAAACAATTAAGAAAAATATATTAAAAATTCATAAGAATAACAAACTAAAAAAACTAAAAAAAACTACAAACATATTAGTGTTAGCACCTCTTTTATGTTAATTTAAACTCGCTAAGAATTGCCTAAGAAAAAATTGTCAAACTTGTCCCTCTCTTAAGAACCATGACACTTTTCAAACAACTAGTTGTAAATTAGTAAATACTATTTATAAATCAACATGCCAAATTTGTCAACTATCATATATAGGACAAACTTGTAATCCATTAAATATACGAATAAACCTACATAGAAACCACGCTAAAAATCAATTGGTAATATATATATGAAAGAACACAATCAATTACATACTTTTAACAACTTTAAGATAGAAATACTAGACATATGTCAAAACAAAAAACAACGACTATTATTAGAAAACAACTACATTTATAAACACAACACATTATACCCTTATGGACTTAACGACGAATTAAACTACACATACAAACCACAAACAGAAGAAATTTCAACCTATGAAATCAGCTGCAAATACAAAAAAAATGAATTTAAAACTAAACCTAATAAAACTAGAGGTAAAACTACCAATAAATTAGGTTACATTGAATTTGAAGAATTACTGGACCCAAAACAAATGTACACTAACAACTTCGTCGATAAATTTATTAAAACATTATTTAAACTAAATAATAATAAATTTATCAAACTCATAGAATATATTAAAATTCATAATCTGACTAACAGATTGATAGATATCACACACGACATCTTTAAATACAGAAAAATTAAACAAGCTACTAATAACATTAATATTATCATTAAATTTAATAACAATTTATTTAATCATATTAAATTTAATGATATTTTTAATGACCAAATCATCAATAATATTTTCCCTATAAAAAATTTAAATTTCAAAACAATCTGGAGATACAACAAAATATATAGGTAATTTAGTTTGCAATTATAATCAATTTATTAATAATTTGGCAAATTTTAAAAAAATTAAATGTAATTGCAACAACTATATTGATAAATATAAGTTCTCAGGTCATATATTAACTAGCAATTTTTCTTTTTTAAATCCAGAATATCAGGAAATTTTAAATAAAGGGTATAAATATATACTTCAAATTAAACACAATTATAATAATACAATTAAATCTATATTAAAAGATATAGTCATTTTCATAAATAAAACTAGTATAAAATACAGTATTCCAGAATTTACTTTTCTGGAATGGAAACATTATATTAAAAAGGAAATTATAAATTATTATAATAATACACTTAAATACACAAAACCTAATTCAGACATTCCTTCTTTTAAAGAAAATATAATTAATTTACAGAAGGACTATATTATCACTCCTATAGATAAATGTTCCAATAACTTATCTTTAATTTGTAAAAATCTATACCACGATATACTAAAAAAGGAAATTGATAATAATCATAAATACACTTTTGCTAGAACTACAGCCACAAAAATCAAAAAAGACATCAAAAACGTTGAAAATTCACTAAAAATTTATAATAACCACAAAAATCCAAACATACCAAAGTTCTATATAATTCCTAAACTACACAAAAAACCTATTTCTTTCAGAACAATCACATCTGGTATAAATTCAGTCATAAAAAATATTGATATACAATTAGCTTCAACACTACAATTTATTATAAATAAATTAACTAATAAATATAATTATAAATTTATCGACTCAAATAAAAAAATCATTTATTATTTAATGAATAATTGGACAAACATTGAAACAGTACACACATTTGACTTTAAGGACCTATATTCTAAAATAAATTTAAGAGATCTAAATAATAAAATAACCAATTTATTTAATGAATTCATTAATGACAAAACTTTCTACATTAAAATTATTCATAACAGATATAAAACAATTAAATTAGATCTTAAAACAGCAAAAATTCTACTGGAAACATTTTAAAATTTTAACTATATAGAATTTAAAAATAAAATATATATTCAATCAGAAGGCGTTCCCATGGGAACTTCTTCTAGTCCTTTATTAGCCAATCTAATATTGTTCTGGTACGAAAGAGAATACTTTCTACAAAATAATATTAATTGGCGAATATTCCGATATGTAGATGACATAATAATATTTAATAATCCACAGTTTAAAAAATTAATACCTGAAATATATCCTAAATACTTGAAACTTAAGAACAATGAAAAAATTTATAGAAACAAAAAAGTTAACTTTTTAGACTTGAATATAGACCTTACAAATAGTGCTGTTAGAGTTTATAATAAAAAGAGTAATTATAATTTCAATATTATAAAATACTGTAATATGAATTCTAATATATCATTAAATTACTGTAAGGGTATATATTATGGTCAGTTTCTAAGATTTTATAGAATAAATAATATATTAGATAATTTCATAGAAGATGTTAAAAATTTAAACATGGAATTTATTAAAAACAAATTTAGTATCAGACAAGTAAAATATTTCAACAGTATATCAATTATAAAATATTAAAAAAAAATAAATGGAAATATCCATTTATGAAATCAACTTTCTATAATTTCTCTTAATAATAACTAATACAAATTTATAATCTTTAACAGTTAATTAAACTTTGATTAAATAACTGATTAAAAGATTTTTTCACAAGATTTTTAAAGTGTTATAGTATATAGTTCATTTTGTTTAATCTCCAATTTCTGAGGAGGAAAATGGAAGTTAAATAAAGGTGAATTTGCACAATTAATAGCTTTATTAAACTCTTATAATTTGCCTTTTTAAAGGAATATTAAAAGATGAATAAGTGTTGAATCAGTTATTTTGATATAACTAGCTGTAAAGATTATGAAATTCAGCTTTCTTCTATTAACTATTTTTCCTTTCTTCCTTAATTTTCTTGTTGTTCAAAAAATCCTGAATAAATGGTCTAAATTTGAAATGTCCCCCCCCCCGCAACATGTGTCAGCCAGAAATAGATATTCACAATGGAGGACGCCGCGGTCGAGGTAGGTTTACAGTTTGAATTTGTTAACACTTGTATCTGTTATATATGTTCATTTAAATATTTCACTGAAACAACTTAATATTAACACATAAAATCCGGTTTAAAAGAGATCTATGACATAATAAAGAAGGGGTGAAATGTAGCTGGGCTTTTATCTGAAGATCCCCGGTCCAGCAGATCTCTTTTTCCAATTTATTTCAATTTAAAGTTTTTTGTGTATGTCTGGTCTACCATTAGGGTTTCAAAACATAATATCCAAACTTATAACAAATGTTAATTCATACTATAGATATATTACTAAATACAACTATTTATAATCATATTATAAAATAAAAAAACCTTAAAAAATCTTTAAAAAAAAAAGGATAAAATATAAAATTATAAAAATATATATATATATATATACTAACAATCTTATCTACCTTCTTTACAAAATTTTTTTTTTCCTTATTATTAGTTTGATTAAAAGTGCATGGTTCTGTCTTTCTCTCTTTTTTCTAACTATTATATATATTCTCACTTCGATTATTCTATATATAGGATTAGAGTATGTCTAAATGACGTGTAAAAGCCGATGCAAAAGACGTTACGTTGTTAATTTTTATTGTTATTAATTATAAATATATAATTAACTTGATGATGTATTAGAAGTGAAGGAATTTTTTTTTCTCTCTCTATCTACAAATTAATAACATTTTACAAATTTTATAAATTGAATTTAAATGATCATAATAGTGAAGATAATCTTAATACAAAACTGGACTATAAAATTAAATAACTATTTATTATTATAATTAATTTAGATTTAGCTTGCTAATCTAATCAAATCTAATTGATATAAGTTATCATTATTATCAGTTTGCTCCTTAAGTTTTAAAAGTAGAATCACTGTTATAATTTTGTTATATAGTTTCTACACTATATATATATATATATATATATATATATATATCACTGTGCATCAAATATCTCTCAGAGGTATTTTCTGAATCCCGATATATATATGCTATAAGGTACAACTTCCTTAAGCTTTGTCTATCAGTGTTATTGGTTCTGGATGCCCTAAAATGAAAATAGACCTATTCTATAAAATTGTTAAATTACAAACCAATTTAAAAATTTTCAGTTATAAATATCCACGCTGCGCACGTTTGTTTTTGTGAATATTTCTGGTGGGATAAAATCGATATTTTAGTAAGCTCGTTGAAGAACGATTAACGCTTGAAAGCTAGCGTTTTTTCAATAAAATTATACTCATTGTGAGAAAATATTTGTAATATTAATAAATAGGTTTACCATAGGTGTTTTGTCCTTTAAATTTTACCAAACATTTTAATCCATTTACGCTTTATTTTGTTTGCATAATTTGTATATAAAATATAATATCTCACATTCCATATTTTACTTATGATAATTTGCAAATAAGTTTAACCATTTCACTATATAATTTTTATAATTCCATATGTAGAACAGTTTGCCAGGAGGACAACAACAAATCAATATATCTTTTTCGCATTTTTAATTTCTATTAAAAATTAGCAAAACTTTAATGTTTGTCATATTTTCCTATTTTTATTTTATAATATGTTTTCAAGTACCTATTGCTCATCATATGCCCTTTATTACACCTAACTCATTGTTTCAATTCATAATTTTTACCCCCATTACTTATTTCCTATGTAAATATTTGAAAGCGCGTACCTGAAAATTTGTAAATATAGCGTATTAAACATATGTAAATTTAAACTTTTGTTCACCTTGATTCTTTTTTTCTAATGCCCATTCTCTATTCTTACCATTAATTATTTTATCATTTAAATATTCATTCCTTATTTACATATATTGCCTTTGTACATATTTAAACTTTGTCTACAATTTATTGTTTTTTTTTTTTTAATAAATACATTTTTTTATATCACCCAATGTATTAATGTTGCCACCTATCCTTTACCAATGTAATTATTTTATTTTCAATGCTATCATATTTAAATTCTCATTTATATACTTTTGTATCATGCATTTTATTTTTCTTTCTATTTTTATAATATAATTTTCCTTTTTTTTTTTTTTCAATCTATTGGTTAACAACAAACCAATATGATTGTGAAATATCACATTTTTCACTTCACTATCAACAATATTTATCATTCACATTTTATTATTTTAATTATTGCTATTTTACTATATTTTGGTTCACAAAACAAGCCAATACTATAATATAATACATTTTCACTCTTTAACTATCATTTTATCATCATTCATAGTATGTATCACTTTACCGTTTCCAATCTGTTGATTACCGTTCAAAAACCAATATGATGTGGAATAATCATTTTTATTTTTTACATATATTATCTCTCTCTATCTTTTTTTCAACTATATTTTTCTTACTTTACTGTGAATTAACCCGTATTATTCAATTCAGAGGGGGGAATGTTATATAAAAATTATAGTTTGTTGCAAAATCATGAAATAGAAAATAAATGCTCTGTTAAATCTACCACCAGATGTCGGGACTTTCCCTAAATAAAACCGATAGTGGTTGTTCCTCGATGGCCGGCTCAAATATTTTTGTAAATCATGTAAATAAGCTTTTTTTTATTTTTTTTATTCTTACGCCTTAAGCCAGGCAGTACATTTATCAAATTGTTTTTTATATATTCCTTAAGCTCATTTAAAGCTATTTTGATAATTATTTATTGATATTATTCTGTTACCACGACTGAAATATCACATACTCATGGATTCCAAAATCAAACAAATTCTCAACAATATTCTCCATTCTCAAAATAATCAGCATCGAGTAATAATTCTTTATAACTCTAATATTCAAAAATGAACATAAAATATTCTTTTTCCTAATATATATTGTTACGACGCTTCTCAGCCGTCGATCTTTGCGTTCAAGGTTTCTAAGAAAACAATGTGGATTCTTTGTGGATACAGCTTAGTACGGTATACCGAAGCTGTAAAAAGTGTATTAATAACTATATACAATAGAAGGACTTGCCTTCATTGTCCGCCACTAAAGAAATCCTTCTCGTCACCGTCTTCTCCTCACCAGATTGACGTTCCTTTCCAGACTGTGATGTCCTCTCGGCACACAAACCTCCTTTAAGTCGACTGCTATTTCGGCTGCTTCCTTCACACGGCACCAGCTGGACTCTTTATCTTCCGCCCCCTTCTCTGGAATCTGTCAATAAACACTTCCTTGTGGAGGTTGACCTTGTACCTAGGATACAAGTACAAGCTTGTGTTCTTATATAGGCTGTGGTTAATTTTATACCTGAGAAACAACTAAAAGCTAGTGTCCTTACATAGGCTGTGGTTACTTTGTACCTGGGATACAAGTACAAGATTGTGTCCATACCTAGGCCGTGGTTGACTTTGTATCAGAGATAAAATAAAAGCTCGTGTGTTCTTACCTAGGCCGCGGTTGCTTTGTAGCTGAGATACAAGTACAAGCTTGTGTCCTTTCATAGGTCGTGGTTGACTTTGTACTTGTTATAAAAGTTCAAGCTTGTTTCCTTACCTAGGACGTGGGTGACTTTGTACCTGAGATTCAAGTACAAGCCTGTGTCCATACATAGGCTGTTAAAACTAGATGATTTACATAATGTAATTAGCATAATATCATTTGTATAATATCATCCGCGGATCACGAGTGCCAATCAGGTGAGAGTTTGCACGGGAATGGAATGTATAAAAGGCACGGCTGGATGGCCGGTGCGAGAAGATTAGCAGAGAGTGGAGATTAGCAGAGAGTGGATATTGGTGGAGTTGGAGATTGGAAGGAGATTGTTAAGAATCTGATTGTGGAAGTGAAGAGCCTTGGAGGGCATTACTCGTGCTAGGATATTAGAGCCTAGGAGGTGCATTACTCGTGCTCAGAAGAATAAAGGAATTAAAGAAATCTATTGGAAGCCTCTGGTAGAAATTGAAGAAAGAGAAAAAGCTCAAGTTGAGATAAACCCTACAATAGTTAGACACAAAAAGCTATCTATTTAAATTGGTCATTTGGTTATTCTTAGTTTATTGAATAAATTCTTTCATTTTTTTCTATCTTTTCTCTAATCGGAACATAGGTTATGGTTGACTTTGTCACTGAGATACTAGTACAAACTTGTGTCCTTATCTAGGAGGTGGTTTACTTTGTACCTGAGTATGAAATATAAGCTTATGTCCTTAAATAGCCCATGGTAGACCCTTTACCTGAAATATAAGTACAAGCTTGTGTACTTACATAGGCTGTGGTTGACTTTGTACCTGGGATAAAGTACAAGCATGTGTCCTCACCTAGGACGTGGTTGACTTTATACCTGAGATACAAGTTAAAGCTCGTTTCCGTACATAGGCTGTGGTTGATTCTGTAACTGGGATACAAGTACAATATTGTGTCCTTACATTGGCTGTGGTTGACTTCGTACCTGATATAAAAGTACAAGCTTGTATCCGTACATAATTGTGGTTAATTTGATACCTGATATAAAAGTTCAAGCTTGTGTTCTCACCTAGGACTTGGTTGACTTAGTACCTGAGATACAAGTACAAGCTCGTTTCCTTACATAGGCTGTGGTTGACTCTGTAACCGGGATACAAGTACAAACTTGTATTCTTACATAGGCCGTGGTTGACTTTGTACTTGAGATACAAGTACAAGCTAGTGTCCTTACCTAAGCCGAGGGTGACTTTGTACCGGAGAAACAAGTACAAGCTTGTGTCCATTCATAGGCTATGGTTGACTTTGTCCCTGGGAAAAAGTACAAACTTGTGTCCTTATCTAGGACATAGTTTACCTTGTACCTGAGATACAAGTACAGGCTTGTTTAATTACCTTGGACGTGGGTGACTTTGTACCTGAGATACAAGTACAAGCCCATGTCCATACATAGGCTATAGTTGTCTTTGTCCCTGGAATACTAGTACAAGCTTGTGTCCTCACCTAGGACGTGGTTGACTTTGTACCTGAGATACAAGTACAAGCTCGTTTCTTTACATAGGCTGTGGTTGACTCTGTAACGGGATACAAATACAAGCTTTTGTTGTTTCATAGGCCGTGGTTGACTTTGTACCTGAGATACAAGTACAAGCTAGTGTACTTACATAGGCTGTAGTTGACTTTATACCTGAGATACAAGTACAAGCTTGTGTCCTCACCTATGACCTGGTTGACTTTGTTCCTGAAATACATGTACAAGCTCGTTTCCTTGCATAGGTCGTGGTAAACTTTGTACCTGATATAAAAGTTCAAGCTTGTGTCCTTACCAAGGACTTGGTTGACTATGTAAAGACACAAGCTTGTACTTTATCGCAGATGCAAAGTCAACCACGTCCTAGGTAAGAACACAAGTTTGTATTTTCTATATCAGGTACAAAGTCAACCACGGCCAATGTAAGGATACAAGCTTGGACTTTTATATCAGGTACAAAGTTAACCACGACCTATGTTAGGATACAAGCTTGTACTTTATATCAGGTACGAAGTCAACCACGGCCTATGTAAGGACACAAGCTTTTATTTTATCTCTGATACAAAGTCAACCACGGCTTAGGGAAGGACACAAACTTGAACTTGTATCCCAGGTACAAAGTCAACCACAGCCTATGTAAGAACACAAGCTTGAACTTGTATCTCAGGTACAAAGTCAACCAGGTCCTAGGAAAGGACACAAGCTTGTACTTTTATATCAGGTACAAAGTCAACCACGGCCTATATAAGGTCACAAGCTTGTACTTCTATCTCAGGTAGAAAGTCAACCACGTCCTAGATGAGAACACAAGCTTATACTTGTATCCCAGGTACAAAGTCAACCACAGCCTATGTAAGAACACAAGCTTGTACTTGTATCTCAGGTACAAAGTGAACCACGTCCCAGATAAGAACACGCAAGCTTATACTTGTATTCCAGGTACAAAGTCAACCACGTCCTAGGTAAGGACACAAACTTGTACTTGTATCCCAGGTACAAAGTCAACCACAGCCTATGTAAGGAAACGAATTTGTATCTCAGTTACAAAGTCATCCAGGTCCTAGGTAAGGACACAAGCTTGTACTTTCATATCAGGTACAAAGTCAACCACGTCCTATATAAGGACACAAGCTTGTACTTCTATCTCAGGTTCAATGTCAACCACGTACTAGATAAGGACACAAGCTTGTACTTTTATCTCAGGTACAAATTCAACCACGTCCTAGGTAAGGACACAAGCTTGTATTTGTATCGCAGGTACAAAGTCAACCAGGTCCTAGGTAAGGACACAAGCTTGTACTTTTATATCAGGTACAATGTCAACCACGGCCTATATAAGGTCACAAGCTTTTACTTGTACCTCGGGTACAAAGTCAACCACGTCCTAATGGATGACACAAGCTTGTACTTGAAATTAGGTACAAAGTCAACCACGGCCTATGTAAGGACACAAGCTTTAACTTGTTTATCAGGTACAAAGTCAACCATATCCTAAGTAAGGACACAAGCATGAACTTTTATATGAGGTACAAAGTCAACCACGGCCTATGTAGGGACACAAGCTTGTCCTTTCATATCAGGTACAAAATCAACCACGTACTATGTAAGGACATAAGCTTGTACTTCTATCTCAGTTTCAATGTCAATCACGTACTAGATAAGGATACAAGCTTGAACTTCTATCTCAGGTACAAATTCAACCACGTCCTAGGTAAGAACACAAGCTTGTACTTTTATATCAGGTACAAAGTCAACCACTGCCTATGTAAGGACACAGGCTTGTATTTGTATCGCAGGAACAAGGTTAAACACGGCTTATGTGAGGACACAAGCTTGTATTTGGATCTAAGGTACAAAGTAAATATGTCCTAGATAAGAACACAAGCTTGTACTTGTATCCCAGGTACAAAGTCAACCACAGACTATAGAAGGACACAGGCTTGTACTTTTATATCTGGTACAAAGTCAACCACGGCCTATATAAGGTCACAAGCTTTTACTTGTACCTCGGGTACAAAGTTAACCACGTCCTAGTTAAGGACACAAGCTTGTACTTGTATATTAGGTACAATGTCAACCACGGCCTATGTAAGGTGACAAGCTTGTACTTGTTTCTCAGGTACAAATTCAACCACGTCCTAAGTAAGGACATAAGCATGAACTTTTATATGAGGTACAAAGTCAACCACGGCCTATGAATGACACAAGCTTGTACTTCATACTAGCTATATAGTCAACCACGACCTATGTAAGGACACGGGCTTTCGATGGTATTTCAGGAACATGGTAAAATACGGCCTATGAAAGGACACAAGCTTGTTTTTGTATCTCGGGTACAAAGTCAACCACGTCCTAGATAAGAACACAAGCTTATACTTGTATCCCAGGTACAAAGTCAACCACAGCCTATGTAAGAACACAAGGTTTTACTTGTATCTCAGGTACAAAGTCAACCATATCCTAGGTAAGGACACAAACTTGTACTCGTATCCCAGGTACAAAGTCAAACCACAGCCTATGTAAAAACACAAGCTTGAACTTGTATCTCAGGTACAAAGTCAACCAGGTCCTAGGTAAGGATACAAACTTGTACTTTTATATCAGGTATGAAGTCAACCACGGCCTATGTAAGGTCACAAGCTTTTACGTGTACCTCAGGTACAAAGTCAACCAAAGCCTAAGTAAGAACACAAGCTTGTACTTGTATCTCAGGTACAAAGTCAACCATATCCTAGGTAAGGACACAAACTTGTACTTGTATCCAAGATACTGAGTCAGCCACAGTCTATGTAAGAACACAAGCTTGAACTTGTATCGCAGGTACAAAGTCAACCAGGTCCTAGTTGATGAAACAAGCTTGTACTAGAAATTAGGTACAATGTCAACCACGGCCTATGTAAGGACACAAGCTTGTATTTGTATCTCGGGTCCAAAGTGAACCACGTCCTAGATAAGAACGCAAGCTTATACTTGTATTCCAGGTACAAAGTCAACCAAAGCCTAAGTAAAAACATGCGCTTGTACTTGTATCTCAGGTACAAAATCAACCACGTCCTAGGTAAGGACACAAACTTGTACTTGTTTCCCAGGTACAAAGTCAACCACAGCCTATATAAGGAAACGAACTTGTACTTGTATCTCAGTTACAAACTCAACAACAGCCTATGTAAAGACACAATCTTGCACTTGTATCTCAGGTACCAATTCATCCACGTCCTAGGTAAGGACACAAGCTTGTACTTTCATATCAGGTACAAAATCAACCACATACTATGTAAGTACACAAGCCTGTACTTCTATCTCAGGTTCAATGTCAACCACGTACTAGATAAGGACACAAGCTTGTACTTCTATCTCAGTAGAAAGTCAACCACGTCCTAGATGAGAACACAAGCTTATACTTGTATCCCAGGTACAAATTCAACCACAGCCTATGTAAGAACACAAGCTTGTACTTGTATCTCAGGTACAAAGTGAACCACGTCCCAGATAAGAACGCAAGCTTATACTTGTATTCCAGGTACAAAATCAACCACGCCCTAGGTAAGGAAACAAACGTGTACTTGTTTCCCAGGTACAAAGTCAACCATAGCCTATGTAAGGAAACGAACTTGTACTTGTATCTCAGTTACAAAGTCTACAACAGCCTATGTAAAGACACAATCTTGCACTTGTATCTCAGGTACCAATTCATCCACGGCCTAGGTAAGGACACAAGCTTGTACTTTCATATCAGGTACAAAATCAACCACATACTATGTAAGTACACAAGCTTGTACTTCTATCTCAGGTTCAATGTCAATCACGTACTAGATAAGGACACAAGCTTGTACTTCTATCTCAGGTAGAAGGTCAACCACGTCCTAGATGAGAACACAAGCTTATACTTGTATCCCAGGTACAAAGTCAACCACAGCCTATGTAAGAACACAAGCTTGTACTTGTATCTCAGGTACAAAGTGAACCACGTACTAGGTAAGGACACAAACTTGTACTTGTATCCCAAGTACAAAGTCAACCACAGCCTATGTAAGGAAAGAACTTGTACTTGTATCTCAGGTACCAAGTCATCCAGGTCCTAGGTAAGGACACAAGCTTGTACTTTCATATCAGGTACAAAGTCAACCACGTCCTATATAAGGACACAAGCTTGTACATCTATCTCAGGTTCAATGTCACCCACGTACTAGATAAGGACACAAGCTTGTACTTCTATCTCAGGTACAAATTCAACCACGTCCTAGGTAAGGACACAAGCTTGTATTTGTATCGCAGGAACAAGGTTAAAAACGGCTTATGTAATGATCAAGCTTGTATTTGGATCATATGTACAAAGTCAACATGTCCTTGATAAGAACACAAGCTTATACTTGTATCCCAGATACAAAGTCAATCACAGACTATAGAAGGAAACATGCTTGTACTTTTATATCAGGTATAAAGTCAACCACGGCCTATGTAAATCAAAAGCATGTACTTGTATCGTAGTTAAGTAGTTAAACACGGCCTATGTAAGGACACAAATTGTACTTGTATCCAAGTTACAAAGTCAACCACAACCTATGTAAGGACACTAGCTGGTACTTGTATCTAAGGTAGAAAACAACCTCGGCCTATGTAGGGAAAAGGTTTGTACATGTATCTCAGGTACCAAAGTCAACCACGGCCTATGTTAGGAAACAAGCTTATACTTGAATCCCAGGTACAAAGTCAACCACAGCCTATGTAAGAATGCAAGCTTGTACTTGTATCTCAGGTACAAAGTCAACCATATCTTAGGTAAAGACACAAACTTGTACTTGTATCCCAGGTACAATGTCAACCACAGCCTATGTAAGAACACAAGCTTGAACTTGTATCTCAGGTACAAAGTCAACCAGGTTCTAGGTAAGGACACAAACTTGTACTTTTTTACAGGTACAAATTCAACCACGGCCTATGTAAGGAAAAAGCGTGTACTTGTATCTCTGGTACAAAGTCAACCACTGCCTATGTAAGGACACAGGCTCGTATTTGTATCGCAGGAACAAGGTTAAACACGGCTTATGTCAGGACACAAGCTTGTATTTGGATCTTAGGTACAAAGTCAACATGTCCTAGATAAGAACACAAGCTCATACTTGTATCCCAGGTAAAAGGTCAATCACAGACTATGGTAGGACACAGGCTTGTACTTTTATTTCTGGTACAAAGTCAACCACGTCCTATATAAGGGCACAGGCTTGTATTTGTATCGCAGGAACAAGGTTAAACACGGCTTATGTCAGGACACAAGCTTGTATTTGGATCTTAGGTACAAAGTCAACATGTCCTAGATAAGAACACAAGCTCATACTTGTATCCCAGGTACAAAGTCAACCACAGACTATGGTAGGACACAAGCTAGTACTTTTATATCTGTTACAAAGTCAACCACGGCCTATATAAGGTCACAAGCTTTTACTTGTACCTCGGGCACAAAGTCAACCACGGCCTATGTAAGAATGCAAGCTTGTACTTGTATCTCAGGTACAAAGTCAACCATATCTTAGGTAAAGACACAAACTTGTACTTGTATCCCAGGTACAATGTCAACCACAGCCTATGTAAGAACACAAGCTTGAACTTGTATCTCAGGTACAAAGTCAACCAGGTTCTAGGTAAGGACACAAACTTGTACTTTTTTACAGGTACAAATTCAACCACGGCCTATGTAAGGAAAAAGCGTGTACTTGTATCTCTGGTACAAAGTCAACCACTGCCTATGTAAGGACACAGGCTCGTATTTGTATCTCAGGAACAAGGTTAAACACGGCTTATGTCAGGACACAAGCTTGTATTTGGATCTTAGGTACAAAGTCAACATGTCCTAGATAAGAACACAAGCTCATACTTGTATCCCAGGTAAAAGGTCAACCACAGAATATGGTAGGACACAGGTTTGTACTTTTATTTCTGGTACAAAGTCAACCACGTCCTATATAAGGACACAGGCTTGTATTTGTATCGCAGGAACAAGGTTAAACACGGCTTATGTCAGGACACAAGCTTGTATTTGGATCTTAGGTACAAAGTCAACATGTCCTAGATAAGAACACAAGCTCATACTTGTATCCCAGGTACAAAGTCAACCACAGACTATGGTAGGACACAAGCTAGTACTTGTATATCTGGTAAAAAGTCAACCACGGCCTATATAAGGTCACAAGCTTTTACTTGTAACTCGGGCACAAAGTCAACCACGTACTAGGTGAGGACACACAAGCTTGTACTTGTATTTCAGGTACAAAGTCCACCACTGTCTATGTAAGAACACAAGCTTGTACTTGTATCTCATGTACAAAGTCAAACACGTCCTAGGAGAGAACACAAGCTTGTATTTGTATCTAAGGTACAAAGTCAACCACTGCCTATGTAAGGACTAAAGCTTGTACTTGTATCTTAGGTACAAAGTTATAACGGCCTATGTTACTTGAACTTGTATCTTAGGTACAAAGTTATAACGGCCTATGTAAGGACACAAACTTGTACTTGTATTTTAGGAACAAAGTCAACCACATCCTACATAAGGATACAAGCTTGTACTTGTATTTCAGGTACAAAGTCAACCACGTCTATGTAAGGACACAAGCTTTTACCTTTATTTCAGGTACAAAGTCAACCACTGCCTATGTAAAGACAAAAGCTTGTACTTGTATCTTAGGTACAAAGTTATAACGGCCTATGTAAGGACACAAGCTTTTACTTATATTTCAAGTACAAAGTCAACCACAGCCTACGTAGGGACACAAGCTTGTACTTGTATCTCAGGTACCAAGTCAACCACGTCCTAGGTAAGGACACAACTTGTACTTTTATATCTGGTACAAAGTCAACCACGGCCTATGTTAGGTCACTAGCTTTTACTTGTACCTCGGGTACAGAGTCAACCACGTTCTAGTTAAGGACACAAGCTTGTACTTGTATATAGGTACAATGTCAAACACGGCCTATGTAAGGACACAAGCTTGTACTTGTTACACAGGTACAACGTCAACCACGTCCTAAGCAAGGACACAAGCATGAACTTTTATATGAGGTACAAAGTCAACCACGGCCTATGAAGGGACACAAGCTTGTACTTTTATACCAGCTATATAGTCAACCACGGCCTATTTAGGACACAAACTTGTACTTTTTTACAGGTACAGAGTCAACTACGGCCTATGTGAGGACAAAAGCTTGAACCTTTATATTAGGTACAAAGTCAGCGACGGCCATTTTTTAGGACACAAACTTGCAATTGTATCTCAGGAGCATGGTCAAATACGGCCTATGAAAGGACACATGCTTGTATTAGTATCTCGGGCACAAAGACATCCACGTACTAGGTGAGGACACAAGCTTGTACTTGTATCTCAGGTACCAAGTTCACCACGGCCTATGTAAGGACACAAGCTTGTACTTTTATATCAAGTACAAAGTCAATCACGTCTTAAGGAAGAGAACAATCTTGTACTTCATATCAGGCACAAAGTCAAACACGGCCTATGTGAGGACACAAACTCTTATTTTACATCAGGTACAACGTCAACCACGGCCTTTGTAAGGACACACTTGTACTTTCATACCAGGTACAAAGTCAACCACTGCCTATGTAAGGACACAGGCTTGTATTTGTATCATAGGAACAAGGTTAAACACGGCTTATGTGAGGACACAAGCTTGTATTTGGAACTTAGGTACAAAGTAAATATGTCCTAGATAAGAACACAAGCTTGTACTTGTATCCCAGGTACAAAGTCAACCACAGACTATGGAAAGACACAGGCTTGTACTTGTATCTCAGGTACAAAGTCAACCATATTCTAGGTAAGAACACAAACTTGTACTTGTATCCCAGGTACAAAGTCAACCACAGCCTATGTAAGAACACAAGGTTGAACTTGTATCTCAGGTACAAAGTCAACCAGGTCCTAGGTAAGGAAACACAAGCTTGTACTTTTATATTAAGTACAAAGTCAACCACGGCCTATGTAAGGACACAAGCTTGTACTTGTTTCTCAGGTACAAAGTCAACCACGTCAAAGTAAGGACACGAGCATGAACTCTTATATGAGGTACAAAGTCAACCACGGCCTATGTAGGGACACAAGCTTGTACGTTTATACCAGCTACATAATCAACCACGGCCTATGTAAGGGCACAAGCTTGCACTTGTATCTCTGGAACAAGGTCAAATACGGCCTATGTAAGGACACAAGCTTGTATTTGTATCTCGGGTACAAAGTGAATCACGTCCTAGATAAAAACGCAAGCATATACTTGTATTCCAGGTAAAACGTCAACCACGTCCTAGGTAAGGACACAAACTTGTACTTGTATCCCAGGTACAAAGTCAACCACAGCCTATGTAAGGAAACGAACATGTACTTGTATCTCAGTTACAACGTCAACAACAGCCTATGTAAAGACACAATCTTGCACTTGTATCTCTGGTACCAATTCATCCACGTCCTAGGTAAGGACACAAGCTTGTACCTTCATATCAGTAACAAAATACACCACGTCTTATGTAAGGACATAAGCTTGTACTTCTATCCCAGGTTCAATGTCAATCACATACTAGATAAGAACAAAAGCTTGTACTTTTATATCAGGTACAAAGTCGAACACTGCCTAGGTAAGGACACAGGCTTGTATTTGTATCGCAGGAACAAGGTTAAACACGGCTTATGAGAGGACACAAGCTTGTATTTGGATCTTAGGTACGAAGTCAACATGTCCTAGATAAGAACACGAGCTCATACTTGTATCCCAGGTACAAAGTCAACCACTATGGAAGGACACAGGCTTGTACTTTTATTTCTGTTACAAAGTCAACCACGGCCTATGTAAGGTCACAAGCTTTTACTTGTACTTCGGGTACAAAGTCAAATACGTCCTAGTTAAGGACACAAGCTTGTACTTGTATATTAGGTACAATGTCAACCACGGCCTATGTAAGTACACAAGCTTGTACTTGTTTCTCAGGTACAAAGTCAACCACGTCCTAAGTAAGGACATAAGCATCAACTTTTATATGAGGTACAAAGTCAACCACGGCCTATGTAGGGTCACAAGCTTGTACTTTATACCAGCTATATAGTCAACCACGGCCTATGTAAGAACACAAGCTCGAACTTGTATCTCAGTTACAAGGTCAACCAGGTCCTAGTTGATGACACAAGCTTGTACTTGAAATTAGGTACAATGTCAACCACGGCCTATGTAAGGACACAAGCTTGTATTTGTATCTCGGGTACAAAGTAAACACGTCCTAGATAAGAACGCAAGCTTATACTTGTATTCCAGGTACAAAGTCAACCAAAACCTAAGTAAGAACACAAGCTTGTACTTGTATCTCAGGTACAAAGTGAACCACGTCCTAGATAAGAACGCAAGCTTATACTTGTATTCCAGGTACAAAGTCAACCACGTCCTATGTAAGGACACAAGCTTGTACTTCTATCTCAGGTTCAATGTCAACCACGTACTAGATAATGACACAAGCTTGTACTTCTCTCTCAGGTACAAATTCAACCACGTACTAGGTAAGGACACAAGCTTGTACTTTTATATCAGGTACAAAGTCAGCCACTACCTATGTAAGGACACAGGCTTGTATTTGCATCGCAGGAAAAAGGTTAAACACGGCTTATGTGAGGACACAAGCTTGTATTTGGATGTTAGGTACAAAGTCAATATGTTCTAGATTAGAACACAAGCTTGTACTTGTATCCCAGGTACAAAGTCAACCACAGACTATGGAAGGACACAGGATGGTACTTTTATATCTAATACATAGTCAACCACGGCCTATGTAAAGACACAATCTTGCACTTGTATCTCAGGTACCAATTCATTCACGTCCTAGGTAAGGACACAAGCTTGTACTTTCATATCAGGTTCAAAATTAACCACGTCCTATGTAAGGACATAAGCTTGTACTTCTATCTCAGGTTCAATGTCAATCACGTACTAGATAAGAACACAAGCTTGTACTTTTATATCAGGTACAAAGTCAACCACTGCCTATGTAAGGACACAGGCTTGTATTTGTATCACAGGAAAAAGGTTAAACACGGCTTATATGAGGACACAAGCTTGTATTTGGATCTTAGGTACGAAGTCAACATGTCCTAGATAAGAACACACGCTCATACTTGTATCCCAGGCACAAAGTCAACCACTATGGAAGGACACAGGCTTGTACTTTTATTTCTGGTACAAAGTCAACCACCGCCTATGTAAGGTCACAAGGTTTTACTTGTACCTCGGGTACAAAGTCAAATACGTCCTAGTTAAGGACACAAGCTTGTACTTGTATATTAGGTACAATGTCAACCACGGCCTATGTAAGGACACAAGCTTGTACTTGTTTCTCAGGTACAAAGTCAACCACGTCCTAAGTAAGGGCATAAGCATCAACTTTTATATGAGGTATAAAGTCAACCACGGCCTATGTAGGGTCACAAGCTTGTACTTTATACCAGCTATATAGTCAACCACGGACACGGGCTTTCAATTGTATTTCAGGAACATGGTAAAATACGGCCTATGAAAGGTCACAAGCTTGTATTTGTATCCCATGTACAAAGTCAACCACAGTCTATGTAAGAACACAAGCTTGTACTTGTATCTCAGGTAAAAAGTCAACCATATCCTAGGTAAGGACACAAACCAGTACTTGTATCCCAGGTACAGAGTCAACCACAGCCTATGTAAGAACACAAGCTTGAACTTGTATATCAGGTACAAAGTCAACCAAAGCCTAAGTAAAAACACAAGCTTGTACTTGAAATTAGGTACAATGTCAACCACGGCCTATGTAAGGACACAAGCTTGTATTTGTATCTCGGGTACAATGTAAACCACGTCCTAGATAAGAACGCAAGCTTATACTGTATGTATTCCAGGTACAAAGTCAACCAACGCCTAAGTAAAAACACAAGCTTGTACTTGTATCTCATGTTCAAATTCAAACACGGCCTAGGTAAGGACCCAAGCTTTGACTTTTATATCAGGTGAAAAGTCAACCACGTCCTAGGTGAGGACACACGCTTGTACTTGTATCTCAGGTACAAAGTCAATCACGGCCTATGTAAGGACACAAGCTCGTACTTGTATCTCAGTTACAAAGTCAACCACGGCCTATGTAAGGATACACTTGTACTTTCATTTCAGGTACAAAGTCAATCACAGCCTATTTAGGGAAACGAACTTGTACTTTTATTTCAGGTATAAGGTTAACCACGGCCTAGGTGAGGACACACGCTTGTACTTGTAACTCAGGTACAAAGTCAACCACGGCCTATGAGAGGACAAAGCTTCGACTTTCATATCAGGTAAAAAGTCAACCACGGCCTAGGTGAGGACACACGCTTGTACTTGTAACTCAGGTACAAAGTCAACCACGGCCTATGAGAGGACAAAGCTTGGAGTTTTATATCAGGTAAAAAGTCAACCACGGCCTAGGTGAGGACACACGCTTGTACTTGTATCTCAGGTACAATTTCAACCATGGCCTATGTGAGGACACAAGCTTGTACTTGTATCTCAGGTACAGAGTCAACCACGGCTCATGTAAGGAAACAAGCTTGTATTATATATCAGGTACAAAGTCAACCACGGCCTATGTAAGGACAACAGCTTGTTCTCTTATACCAGGTGCAAAGTCAACCACTGCCTATTAAAGGACACAAGCTTGTACCTGTATATCAGGTACAAATTTAACCACGGCCTATGTAAGGACACAAGCTTGTGCTTTTATTCCAGGTACAAAGTCAACCACGGCCTATGTAAGGACACAAGTTCGTATTTGTATCTCAGGTACAAAGTCAACCACGGCTTAGGTGAGGACACTCGCTTGTACTTGTATCTCAGGTACAAAGTCAACCACGGCCTCTGTAAGGACAAAGCTTGGGCTTTTATATCAGGTGTAAAGTTAACCACGGCCTATTTATGGACAAAAGCTTTTACTTGTTTCTCAGCTACAAAGTCAACCACGGCCTATATGAGGACGCAAGTACAAAGGTACAAAGTCAACCTAGTCTTAAGTAAGGGCCCAAGCTTGTACTTCATATCAGGTACAAAGTCAAACACGGCCTATGTAAGGCACAAACCCTTTTTTTATATCAGGTACAATGTCAACCACGGCCTATGTAAGGACACTAGCTTGTACTTTTATATCAGGTACACAGTCAACCACTGCTTATTAAAGGACACAAGCTTGTACTTAAATCTTAGGTACAAAGTCAACCACGGCCTATGTAAGGACATAAGTTTGATCTTTTATATCAGGTAAAACGTCAACCACTGCATATGTAAGGACACCAGCTTGTACTTTATACCAGGTACAAAGTTAACCACTGCCTATATAAGGACACAAGCTTGTACTTGTATTTCAGGTACAAAGTCAACCACGGCTCATGTAAGGAAACAAGCTTGTATTATATATCAGGTACAAAGTCAACCACGGCCTATGTAAGGACAACAGCTTGTACTCTTATACCAGGTGCAAAGTCAACCACTGCCTATTAAAGGGCACAAGCTTGTACCTGTATTTCAGGTACAAATTCAACCACGGCCTATGTAAGGACACAATTTTGTGCTTTTATGCCAGTTAAAAAGTCAACCACGGCCTATGTAAGGACACAAGTTTGAATTTGTATCTCAGGTACAAAGTCAACCACGGCCTCTGTAAGGACAAAGCTTGGACTTTTATATCAGGTGTAAAGTTAACCACGGCCTATTTATGGACAAAAGCTTTTACTTGTTTCTCAGCTACAAAGTCAACCACGGCCTATATGAGGACGCAAGCTTGTACTTTTATATCAGGTACAAAGTCAACCTAGTCTTAAGTAAGGGCCCAAGCTTGTACTTCATATCAGGTACAAAGTCAACCACGGCCTATGTAAGGACACTAGCTTGTACTTTTATATCAGGTACACAGTCAACCACTGCTTATTAAAGGACACAAGCTTGTACTTAAATCTTAGGTACAAAGTCAACCACGGCCTATGTAAGGACATAAGTTTGATCTTTTATATCAGGTAAAACGTAAACCACTGCATATGTAAGGACACCAGCTTGTACTTTATACCAGGTACAAAGTTAACCACTGCCTATATAAGGACACAAGCTTGTACTTGTATTTCAGGTACAAAGTCAACCACGGCCTATGTAAGGACACAAGCTTGTACTTTTATACCTGGTACAAAGTTAACCACGCCCTATGTGAGGAGACAAGTTTGTACTCGTATCTCAGGTACAAAGTCAACCAAGGCCTCTGTAAGGACAAAGCTTGGACTTCACTACTGGCGGGGAATTGGACGGGATTTTTTTTTAAACTTGTTTTGGGGAGAACAAAAGTTATGATTTTGACATAATACTCTGATCAAAAAGTTTCGACGCTTTGCTGATAAAATCCTGAAAACTCAATTTATTATCTCCCGGTTTGTTTCAAACCCAAGCGTCGCCCTTGGCTTGTAGACCTTCCAATTTTAAAAAAATCACGCGCCACAACAGCGCGAGCAGCGGCTGTTCGAAAGGGAATCCATTTTGCCCGTGCTTCGATTTTGTTAGTCACCGAAATGGAGGATCAACGAATTTGCATCAAGTTCTGTGTGAAAAACGAATTCAAGGGTGCCGAAATATTTTGGATTTTGCAAACAGCCTACGGGGTTGCCGTCATGAGCCGAAGACGAGTTTTCGAGTGGTACAAGCGCTTCAAGGAGGGTCGGGAAGAGACCGCCGACAACGAGCGTTCCGGGAGACCGTTCCCATCAACCACGCCTGAAAAAGTGGACAAGGTGTTGGAACTGGTGCATGAAGACCGACGAATGACTGTCAGGGAGGTCGCCGAAGAAGCAGGGATATAATTCGGGTCGACTCAATCGATATTGAAGGACCTTTTGGGAGTGAGAAGACTCAACGCCGCGTTCTCGTTCCCAAAGATTTGACTTTTAACCAAAAGAACGCCCGGAAAGAAACGGCCAGTCTAAATCTCGAACGACGACCCAGAATTGCTGAAGAGGGTCATTACTGGAGACGAAACATGGATTTACGTCTTTGATTCGGAAACTATCCAACAGGCATCGAAGTGGCGCTTCGAAAATGAGTCGAGACCAAAGAAAGCGAGAAAGACTCCCAGCAAAGTCAAGGTTATGTTGACGGTGTTCTTCGACTACCAGGGCATCGTTCATCATGATTTTCAACAACAAGGCTCTACAATAACTGCTGACTCCTACCTGGGAGTTTTGAGTGATTGAGGGAAGCGATCAGGCAGAAACGGCCGGAACTGTGGAGGAGCAAGGCTTGGATCCTCCACCACGATAACGCGCCGGCGCACACAGCCCTAAAAATCTCGAAGTTCCTGCAGGACCACTTACCTCTATGTTATCCCAACCCCCTACAGTCTAGATTTGGCCCCTTGCGACTTCTCCCTTTTTGGAAAGTTCAAAAAAAGTTAAAGGGTCGGAAATTTCAGAGCATAGAAGATATCAAAATGGAATCGAAGGAGGCCATGAAGGCGATCCCGAAAACAGACTACCGAGATGATTTGCCGACTGAAAAAAAGGTGGCTGAAGTGCATCTCGGCCAACGGGGACTACTTTGGAGGGGACAATTTAAATTTGGTAGAATAATAAAGTTTTTTTCAACTTATGAGCAAAGTGTCGAAGCTCGAATATAACAGGGATTTCTGAAATTTAGAAATGTGTCTCACCTATATTAAATTATATTCAAAAATTGTTTTTCTTTTCTATCATTGATAACCTTTAACAGTTCTTACAGAGTAAAAGCAGCAGTGGTCGAGGCAGAGCGGAAATTCGGGAATGCCCATACAAAAAACGAAGAGACACACTTGTACTAGGAAAGTTCCATGAACAGATAAAAGTCGAGTTAGGAGAAAAAGATGGAGATAGAAGTGTTCTTACTGATCTAGATGGTCGATGAGGTGGACCTTTAAAACAACCGACGAGGGCTTCCGCTGATGGTTAAGTCATTATTTATTTCTGTGAATTGACAGCTTTATATATCTTTGCCGAGAAGAAGTATTGGATTTCAGCGGATGCTATAAGGGTGTGGATAGGAAGAGAGTCATTGCATACTGCCAACGCCCCTGTCAACTTCTAGGCCTCGTTGGACTTCTATCTCAATCTCTTGCTTTAGCTCAACTCTTAATCTATTACAGAGTTTTATTTATTTATCCTCATTTTTTATAATGAAACGTGTCATTTATGTGTATAAGTATTTATAGAAGTGTGTATTATACAACATGAAAATATTGTTCTGAGTATTATACAATATGGGGTTGTTGGTTTAATTCAATATATATATATATATATATATATATATATATATATATATATATATGTCATATAAAATATTATTTTATTTGGAATTATATTTCCTATATTCAAATACTCTGTCAAATCGACCGCCAGAGGTCGCGCTTTTCCCTTTATATAACACGTTGTTGTTGTTTCCCGCTGGCCAGCTAAATAATTTTATTAAACATCATACTTCTTCAACGCACCGACGCTCTCTCGCCATGGATTCCTGAAACAAGAAGAATAAAGCCAACAAGCCCTCTCAACCCGCGGCTCTTGTTGAAAAAGACAACATGGTCATCTCCGGGCACTACCAAATCCTGCAATCTCTCGGACAGCCCTCCCTAGCAGCTCTTCACCTGTACCTTGTTCGCTTAATTGAGCAGCGAACAGAAATAATCAAGTGCCTAGTTAGGGATGTGAAGAACCTCGCGGGCACCGTGAATGACTTCATGGAGCTGGATGAAATCATGGATGCCCAAATCCCCATGAAAACCTGCCAAACCCCTCAAACTAGCCCTACTCCCACCTCATGGATTCTAGCGCTCAGACCGAGCTCATCAAGCCTGCCACCCCCCGCTCCAGCTGCTGTCCCTGTGGCAGCACCTGCTCCAAGAAGCCAGATCCTGCTCTAACCAAGAGGAAGTATCCAGAGGCGTCAAACCCGTCCTCTAAAAAGAGCAAACCACTGGTTCCAGTCAAGCCTGCATATTCCCGCGCCCCCAAGCCTGCCGTTGCCAAAGGCACCCTCAATGGGAAGAAATCTGCGGCCCACATCGTGGTTATTGCAGATAACCCGCAGTCCGACCCACGGGACATCCTCAAAGTTGTCCGCGCTGCCCACACTCTGCCCCAAGGCGTCTTGGCGTCTCTGCGCACCAGGGGAAAAAAATGGTGCTGCACTCCAACACTCTAGAGGCCATTCCTGCCGTCAGCTCTGCCCTGGACAACAAGCTTCAAGGCCTGAAAGTCCGGGAACTGAGGCAATTCCTCCCAAGAATCTGCCTCTTCAACGTGGAGGCGGAAACCGCGGATGAGGACATTGTTAAGGCCTTCCTTTCCACCGATGCCCTCAGCCAGCTTCCTGGAGACAAGTCTGTCCGAGTGGCACACAGATCTCCGACCAGAAACGGCACCTGCACGGCCTTTATTGAGCTGGACTTGGCTTCCTATAAGGCCATTGGAAGACGCGGCAGGATCATTGTGGACCAAGTGATCCTGAACTACGAGGAGTTTGTCCGCGTCTGCTACCGCTGCTGTGGCTACGGCCATAACGCCGATAGGTGCACCAAGGCTACAGTCACCTGCTTCCACTGCGCTTCTGGTGACCACCAAGGCCGAAGCTGTCCAACTTTTGCCAACCTGCGCACGGCCAAGTGCGCCAACTGCTCAGCCAAAGGTCTCTCTGCCGACCACGAGGCAAGATCAATGTCTTGCCCAACTGCCAGAGCTAGAGCTGCAAAGTTCTAGTCCTCCCGCCTTCTTCCTGCTTCCTGACCTCCGCCGACCCAACCCGGGCCAACCTGCTTATCCCTGACGGTGATCCAGTCCTTAGCCTCTCCATCCTGGTCATAGTGGTTTTATATATTCCGCTTTACGCGGCTATTGGCTCAAAAATTTTCTTCCCGCTGGCCGGCTTAAACCTTTTGAACATTATGTAGATAAGTTTTTAATTTTTTTTTATTCTTACGGCTTAAGCCAGGCAATACTTTTACCAAATCATGTTTTTTAATATATTCGTTCAGTTAAAATAGTAATATCTGATCAAAATTATTTTTATTATTATTCTTTCAAGATTTTAACCACGACTGCATTAACATAGTATACCCATCAAGATAACCAAAATCAAGCAGAAAATCTCTTTTCTTTATAACATATATATATTTAAAAATGCCTATTTTGGATCATGAAGTTTTTATTTCCGATATTTCGTGAGGCAACTCGCCAAACTTTCTCAGGGAACAGAATCCCTTTAGAGAAGCTCGCGTATCAATTCGCGAGTATATACAACCGCGCTATAAAATTTAAATATCTAGAATCTACAATATGCATGCCTATGAATATAATTATTAATAATATAATAATATGTAAAACATTAATATATAGAGAAATAAGTAAATACACTGGTGTCCAAAAAATAAGAAATTTTTGTTTTTTTAATGATATGTTTTAAAACATACAACGCTAAAAGCTCAAAAGTAATTTAATTAGGTATTTTAAGTCGTAGAATTTATTTATCGCAACCATTCGATTCGGTAAAATTGAAAATATGCAAATTTTTGCTTGTCTTTATAAGTGTGCTATTTGGTGTGTCGTTTACCCCATTTAAGAATTGTCCAATTATAATTTTATTTAATCCTTAGTTAATTATGAGTTTACGAAAAATTTTAGCAGATGATTT
Source organism: Cordylochernes scorpioides (assembly GCA_030710605.1). Taxonomy (NCBI): domain Eukaryota; kingdom Metazoa; phylum Arthropoda; class Arachnida; order Pseudoscorpiones; family Chernetidae; genus Cordylochernes; species Cordylochernes scorpioides. The sequence continues at coordinate 163,438,182 of CP092864.1, forward strand.
AAAATGGAGCACTGTTGGAAGAATGGAGGCAGTGCAAACACAAGTTGAAGTAGCAAAATGGCTAAATGTGAATAAATCTGTGGTCAGTAAAATATGGAAAGAGTTAATTGAGACAGGAACCATCAAAAGAAAAGAAGGTTCTGGTAGAAAAAGAAAAACAGCTGCCTCTGAAGACCGTTATCTGGTCGTAACTGCCCAGCGCCATAAGGAAGATGACAGCTATTCAACTCTCTAATGAACTCTCAAGTGCTACTGGAACGATAATTTCAAGACAAACTGTTTACCGAAGGCTTCACGAAGGTGCTCTTTATGCAAGACGACCAATGGTCTGTATCCCTTCAACCTCTGCTCGCAGGAGAGCCCGCTTGAATTGGTGCTTGGAACATCACGCCTGGACTCATGATCAGTGGGTTAATGTTCTCTTCAGTGACGAGTCAAGATTTAGTTTAAACACAGATTCTCGACGAGTTTTCATCTGGAGGGAGCCTGGAACCCGCTATCATCCCAGTAACATCAGGGAAATAGACAGTTTTAGAGGGGGCAGTCTCTTAGTCTGGGCTGGAATCAGTTCTAGCAGACGCACACCCCTCCACATTTTTTCTGGGGGGCACCTTAACTGCCCAAAGGTACAGGGACGGGATCCTTGAGCCCTATTTAAGACCTTATAGAGATCACATTGGTCACAATTTAATTTTAATGGACGATAATGCTCGTCCGCATAGGGCTAGGCTAGTCAATGAATATCTCCAGAGTGAGAATATTCGAAGGATGGATTGGCCAGCCAGATCTCCGGACCTGAATCCAATAGAGCATGTGTGGGATGCTCTAGGGAGGCGTATTGGAGCTCGTCACCCCTCTCCCAGAACCCTCGTTGAGCTAAGAACTGCTCTATTGGAGGAGTGGGGTTTACTACCCCTGGACCTCCTCCAAAGCCTGGTAAACAGTATGAGGGCAGGCTGTGAGACCTTGATAGCTGTTAGAGGTGATCATACACCCTATTGATATCTTATTTCTTTAAGATCTGGAATCTTAGCTTTGGGTATGTTGGTAATAATTTGCATATTTCATAATTTCAAATATATATTTTTTAATTTTCATATAGCTAGTCAAATTCTCCATAGTTTAAACTATTTGTATACTAAATTTTATATTTGTTAATAAATTAGCTTTTGAGAAATTTCAATATTGGTTAAGTTTCTTATTTTTTGGACACCAGTGTATATACATTTAAAACAAACGAATTGAAAATCAGCAATTTGCCATATATATACATATATACGTGTATAGTAGTGGGCTATATGGTTTTAAATTGTAAGTATAGTTGAGGAATGTCTATTTTTCGGTTGATACTGTTTTTATCTTCTATTGAGGTCCAGCTTCCTAGAAAAAGTATTGAATGTTTATCTTTGATATTTTGATATACTATTTCTGTTGAGTCGAAATTTGGTATGTGGTCCTGTTTCAGTGCGTGGTCTACTAAATGGGAAAGAGGGCTATATTTTTTAAGGGCTGTCCGGTGTGAAATGGTTCTTTCTTCCAGAGTTTTTCCTGTCTCTCCTATGTATGTAGCTGGGCAAGATCGGCACGGGATTCTGTAGATGAGGTTGGATTTGTGACTGTTGTTTGTGTTATGTTTGGTATCGGGATGGCGGAGAAGTGTTTTTAAGTTGGATGGTGTCTGGTATACGGTATTGATGTTATATTTCTTGAGGGTTCTGTTGATTCTTTCAATGCCGTAGCTGTATGGAAGTGTGCAGTATAATTTTTGAGATTGGCTATTGGAAGGAGGGAATGTGGAAATCTGTGGAATTGTGATTCATTCATTAGCATTGTTCTTTTTTGTTGTGCTTTTTCTAGATTATTGGAGCAATAAGTAGATATTCTTTTTGAGATGGTTTTTATAACAGAGAGATATTATATGGTTAATAGGACCGAATGAGCTGAAATTTAAGTAACCACCTGTGTGAGTTTTCTTACGGTAAATGCCGGTTTCTATTTTAGAGCTGTTTCTGGTGAGAATTATATCTAGAATGATAAAGAGTTTTTTCTTCTATTTCATGTGTAAATGTGAGAAATGGTTTTATATTGTTCAATATATTCAGAATGCTTGTTGTATTGTTGTTTTCGGTTATGCAAAGAATATCGTCAATATATCTCTTACGGAATGTTATTTTTAGCTGCTTATTATATCTATTATTGATTGGTCAAAATTATTCATGAAAATGTTTGCCAGAGCTGAAGATATTGGGTTCCCTATCGGGAGGCCTTTGATCTGTTTGAAGTATTGATTCTCGTAGTTGAAGTAGCTGAATGATAGGCACAGTTTGAGTAAGTCTATGAGGGTTTCCTTTGGTATAGACAATGGTAGGTTGGGGTGGGCATTCAAGAATTCTGAAATTTCTGCAATAGCTTCATCAAGTGGGATTGAGGTATACAGTGATTCAACATCAAAGGAGACCAGGCGACTGTTCTCCGTTATTTGAGTTCTTGAAATTATTTCTATTGCTGCTGTAGAGTTGGGAATAGTATGAAGTAATTCTTTCTGAAAAGGTGAAATTATCGAGGAAAGGTATTTCGACAAGGGTATATGGGGGTGCCGGCGTAGGATACAATGGGGCGTAGAGGGCTGTTTTGCTTGTGTACCTTTGGTAGGCCATAAAATATAGGCAAGTTAGTGTTTGCTGCTTTTAGTTTGTCGAATGTTTTGCTATCCAATTTATAATTACGTTTTATTTTGTTCAATTGTCCATTGAACTCTTTGATTATGTTCGCTAGGGGGTTATTAGGTAACAGTTCATATACATTTTGATCTTCAAGTTTCTTCTGCGCCAAGCGGTAAAAGGCTGGAACTAAAATTTCTTCTTCTTTGTACTCGATGCCACATCTTTCAAGGATTTTCAAAGGTATGTTGGTTTCGATTATACTGACCTTTTCGCCAGCTGGGCCGATCGTTGATTTGATTACAAGAGGCTGCATCTTTTTTAGTTACTTTTCAAATGAGAAATTTTTGTGTTGTTGTTTATCATCGTTTGTTTATATAAACAATTTACATTGTATGTGATGATGATAACAAAAAATAATTTTTAAATTAGTATATATAATTCATTGAGAAAAAAAATTAATTATCAAATTCACAAAAGTGACAATATCTTACTTAAAATATAATAAATGTTTTAAAATATTATGTGTTTCAAAAATATATTTAAACGCATATAACAATATTTATATTTATATACGTTTATAAATCAATATAAAGGTGGATTGGGTGTTTTCTAGAATCGTTTTAACAAATGTTCGTTATGCAAACTTTTAGTCGGATAAAAACCGGGCGACGCCGGGTACATTCGCTAAATACAGTTATTTACAAATCTTCGTTTGTGGCAAGATACTATTCCTTCAACTTCAAATTACCGAGTGGATCAATTAATACTGAATTTTTGTCAACCTAAAAAAGGGAGCGGGAAAATTTTCAAATTTTTCGAGAGTATAGACAAGTATAGATTCAGTAGTGATTGCATGTTTGCTAGAATCGTTTTAAAAAATGTTTGTTAGGCAAACCTTTATCGGGTAAAAATCGGGCGAATCCGGGAACATATATATATTATAAAGGACTGCGGCGTATATGATTATAAAACAACACTTAAAGTTTTACCGCATAAGTTTCTTTTCTGTGAAAAAATCAATAGACAAGAGTTCAATAGACAATTGAACAAAATAAAACGTAATTATAAATTAGATAGCAAAACATTCGACAAACTAAAAGCAGCAAACACTAACTTGCCTATATTTTATGGCCTACCAAAGGTACACAAGCAAAACAGCCCTCTACGCCCCATTGTATCCTACGCCGGCACCCCCATATACCCTTGTCGAAATACCTTTCCTCGATAATTTCACCTTTTCAGAAAGAATTACTTCATACTATTCCCAACTCTACAGCAGCAATAGAAATAATTTCAAGAACTCAAATAACGGAGAACAGTCGCCTGGTCTCCTTTGATGTTGAATCACTGTATACCTCAATCCCACTTGATGAAGCTATTGCAGAAATTTCAGAATTCTTGAATGCCCACCCCAACCTACCATTGTCTATACCAACGGAAGCCCTCATAGACTTATTCAAAATGTGCCTATCATTTATATATATTTTTCTTTGAAATAAATATTGATTTTTTCACAGAAAAGAAACTTATGCGGTAAAACTTTAAGTGTTGTTTTATAAACATATATATATGTTTGTCGGCTATGCACGCCCTAAACATGTAACTAATCTTGCTGAAATTTGAACAGGACAGAGAGTAATTTCAGCAGGAGTTTTTTGTCGCACTTTTAACCAAGAAAAACTATAATTAACCAACTACTGAGCAACAATATATATTTAGTCAGAAATGATCATGACAATATTGTTGTATCATGCTTGATTGGCATAAAAAAATTCTTCAGGGGAATATTCACTAAAGCAGTCAACGAGCGGAGCCATAAAATAATTTTTAGTAGGCAGGAACAAAATTTTACCAGCGAAACATTCCCTCGAGCAGAAAACACACGAAGCCAGGTCATCTCTATATATTGTGGTGGTTCGTCTGGTTTTGATGAAATGATTCAATTATTCATTTCAAGGTATTTTAATTATTACAGATAAATATAAAAATAAATATCAATGTTAATTATTATTGTTACAAATTAAAATCTAGTAGAGAAGAGTTTAAAAAGGTTTGATGAAGCTGGATGGATGAAAATGGCCGTTCGCTCGTGGAGACGTCAAAACAATGGTACCCTCCCCCGTGCTTACCACGTCACCGCCGTCGCGCATGCGCCGACTTAGCGTACATGGCCGGCTGAGTTGGTGGCTGTTGAAAGGGCTGTTCAAAATTGGCGGTGGGTCAAAACACCGTCACACTCCCCGGCTCCCAAGGACTCCCTGTCCTTGAAAAGCATGAGCCCGGTACACTCGTCCTTCGGTGTCTTGGATGTCATAGAATAGACTGCTGATCTTCTTCTTAATGAAGAAAGGGCCTTGTTGTCTTGGGCTGAGTTCAGACATGCATGGATGGTGATTTGAAACAGTCCTCAAAACTTGTTATCCCTCAGAGAATTCTACATCAGGATGCTTATCATCATGAAGATTCTTCCTCTTTATTTGAGCTTTTCTGGTATTCTCGCGAGCCAGACCTTTTGCTTCTTCTAAAGTGATGGGATGGTCAGCAAAAGATGGCGATTCATCAATCCTATACAAAAAAACTTTGGGATGAATTTTGTTACTTCATGTGGGGTCTGGTTGTATGTCTTGACAAAAGATGGTACAAGTGTCGACCATTTTTGTTTTGGTTTCTCCAAAATTGCAGCTCTCAATCTTATGAGGAGGGTATAGTTAGCCTTTTCTACAATTTCACATGTCTTAGGATGGTATGGAGTAGCAAGGAAATGGGCAAATTTATTTTCCAACAGAAAATATTTGAAGCTTCTACTTGTGAAATTCGAACCATTGTCTGTCAGAAGATAACAGCTGTCTAAGGATGTTGAGGATGGCAGCTGAATTGTTGGATGCTGTGGGAGATGCCTAAATGTAACGACTATGATGATCTATGATGACCTGGAGATATTTATGTTTGGTGTTCTTGGCTTCATTTCCCAAAACAATTGTATCGAGTCCAATGAGTTCAAATGGTTGGAGGTCGCTGTCCGGTATTTGGTAATGGCCGATTGTCGATTGGTTTGACTGTTTGCTTAGCTGACAAACTTTACATGAGGAAACATACTCTTTTATGTTCCTGAGCATTTGTGGCCACCAGTAAATATGTGGAAATCAGCATCAATGTTTTGTTTTTCCAGGATGTCCAAAGTCATCATGAAAGTGGTGAAGACATTTTGCCCATAGGGAATCAGGTACAACTGCTTTGGAATGGCCTCGAATTCGTATAGTGACAATGCCACTTTTAATTGAGGGTTCTTTACAAATCGCAAGTCTGCCTGTTGTTGAGCAATCTTCATCTTATCTTCGGTTATGAATGTGCACACTTGATTCTGGAAAGTGCGTCAACATGTGTTTGCTGTCCTCCTGCTCTGTGGATAATGTCACGATCTAGAAGATAGCTCCATTGACCATCAGAAAAGTCTTCCCCCAGGGTTTTTATGATTCAATAGCCATTTTAAAGGACTATCGCCAGTGACAATTTGGAATGGCTTGTCTAGGTAGTTGTTGAAATGTCTGACTGCTTCGATGATGGCAAAACATTCCAACTCTGTAGTGATGTATAGCGTGACTGCGTTGGGTTGAGACGTTTATAAATAGGAAACAACCCGTTCTCTGCCATTTGTATGTTTCTGTGCAAGAATTGCACCAAGTCCTTGCTCTGAGGCATCAGTTTAGAGCTTATATGGTAAGGTGGGATCGTACATTGCCAGAACTGGAGTGTGTGATTAAATTATTCAAAGTTTCAAATGCTTTTTGGTGAATTTCAGACCAGTGGAATATTTCATCTTTCTTCAATAAATCTGTTAGAGGTTGTGCTATTAAACTGAAATATTTTATAAATCTCCGATAACACCTACACAATCCGTGAAATTGCTGTATGTTTTTGACTGTTTTGGAGATTGGGAAACTTTTAACGGCTTCTATTTTCCGAGGTGAAGGTTTAACCTGGTGGTATTTGATGATATATCCAAGATTTTCTATTTCTTCTCTGATAAAAGAACATTTTTGAAGCTGAGCTTGAGGTTTTGGGAATATAATTTTTATAGCACTACTGATAGAAGGTCAAAATGTTCTTCTAAAGCTTTAGAATATATGATGAAATCATCAATATAGTTGATGCACTCCTTGTACATTAATGGACCAAGGGTTTGTTGTATGATCCGCTGAAAAGTAGCAGGGGCGTTTTCCAACCCAAAGGCATTACTAACCACTCATAAAGCCCTTTGTTGGCGATGAATGCTGTCTTCTCTGTGCTGTCTGGAGCCATTTCGACATGCCAAAAACCTGAAGCGATGTCCAACGAAGTGAAGTACACTTCGTTCTCTTTTTATGCGTTTTTTATGCGGTTTTGGAGTTATGCGGTGCAAAAAAAAAAAATTATTCGAATTTCGAATTTTTTTTTTTTTGGTGATTCACTTTTTCTGAAAACGAATAAGAATAACAACTATAACTCTACTATTACGCAATCAATACAAAGAAAGAATTTTGTAACGTCCTGGTTGTATGTTAAGTTATCCAACAAACAGTAGAGGGGAAGTTCCAATGTCTTTTATTCCGCGCCTGCCGGTGTCTTACACAACTCGTGCAAAACCGAAATCAAAACTGAAACCCCGCCGGCGTGCCAGCTGCCGTTACAAATTTCTTTTTTCTTTTATTGACATGTTTTCTCTTGATTTGTTCTTAAAAACAAAAGAGACAAAAACAAAAATACCTCGTTAAATGTCCATCTAACGGAATTCTTTTTTGAGTTAAATCTTCAATCCAAATTACGAGAGCCTTTTCTGTTTTTTCTATTAAAGTGCCTCTTGAATATGATGAAATTTTAGAACTCAAATTTGTACCAGATCTGACTGATCTTCTTATTGCCGCTTCATTTTTTTTATTGCTCTTATAGTAGATTCGCCTAAATTATAACGTTTACCTATTGCTGTTGATCTTTCTCCTTTCGCCAAGCAATCGAGAATTATAATTTTGGTTTCTAGCGAAATTGCACTTCTTTTTTGTTTTTTATTATTGTCACACATTTTCTTTAAGAGGACTAAAAATTATAGAAAAAACTTAATGTACAATTACGCACTAAAATTATTCAAAAAAACTTACAATTCACTTGAGTAAATTTATCTTCCGGTTTTCGGTAGTAACCTTCTTTCACAAAGTTTTATTTTCTAATGCTTTCCAATATGCAGGCTTTTTAATTAGTTTCATACAAAAACAAAATGCAGCATAAAAACACGCAATTTTAACCCGTAATTACTGGCGTTCGGCTTGAAAGGCCGTGTGAAAATTTAAAATGTTTGCGAAATTTTCAAAATGCAATATTTTTCATCAAAATTTTAGGTAGCTTAATAAAATGCATTCAATTGAAGAACTTTTCATTTTAAGAGAAAATATATTTTGTATATCCCGAGTTATTAAATCAAACGGCCTTTAATCAAGATGAAAGCCCTTAAATTTTACAAGGAGTTAAAAGAATCAGAGCCATCTACATCTTCACGTGAAAGTAATCCACAATTCTCTGCCAGCACAGGGTGGTTAACTGGTTTTATAAAAAGACATTATTTTCATAATCTAAAAATAAAAGGTGAGGTGGCTTCTGCAGATGAAGAAGCTGCTAGAAAATATCCTGAAAAGTTGGCTAAAATTATTAAAGATGGAGGATATTGTGCCCATCAAATCTTCAATGCTGATGAAACAGGATTGTTTTGGAAAAAAAATGCCAACCCGTACTTACATTGCAAAGTCCGAAAAAAATGCCAGTGGTTTTAAAGCTGCTAAATATCGAGTTACTTTATTGCTGTGCAGCAATGCATCTGGCGATCGAATGTTAAAACCGCTGCTTGTAAATCAATCTTTAAAACCACGTGCATTAAAAGGAAAAGACTTAAATACACTGCCCGTACATTGGATGGCAAACAAGAAGGCCTGGGTAACAACGGCTATTTTCACTGAATGGTTCAATAAATGCTTCGTACCCGAAGTAGAAAATTATATGAAAGAGATGGGTCTCGAATTTAAGATCTTATTAATTCTTGACAATGCACCAGGTCATCCAAACTTAGAACATCCAAATATAAAGGTAGTTTTTTTTCCCTCCAAACACAACGAGCCTAATTCAACCATTAGATCAGGGAATTATTTCAACATTTAAAAAATATTATGTAAAATTCACTTTCCAATTCATTTTCGATAAACTGGAATCCGATACAATAACAGTTACTGAAGTTTGGAAACAATTTAATATCTTGAACTGTGTAGATCATGTTGCGTTAGCAATTGCCGAGATAAAATCACAAACTTTAAATGCATGTTGGAAAGCTGCTTGGCCTGAATGCGTATCAAAGAGAAATGAATCAAATAGAACAACAATAGTAACATCAGATATTATTTCAATTGCTAAGGAAATAGGTGGGGAAGGTGTTGATGATTTTGGCGAGCATGATATTGAAGAATTGCTTGTGGACGAAGCCCTAAATGATGATGATATTTTGGAAAGTATGGTAGATACTACTAAAGATTTCGAAACAGTAGATAGCGAACTTGAAGATGTTACTCCACTGGACGAAATATTACTTCGGGAAGGCCTTCAACTTTCCGGTAAATTGGAAATTTTTTTTATTCAAAATGATAATGATGTAGAAGCGCCTTAAAATTCCAACGTGATCTGAAATTTTGTATCTCTGGCTACAGAGAACTCTACAAAGAACTAGTCAAGCCATCAAAGCGTTTGATTGCTGACTACCTTGTCAAAGAAAAGAAAATCACTGAAGTTCCTAAAGAAGCATTACCATGTAGATCTGATGACGTAATTTTATCTTCAAGTGATGAAAGTGATCTTGCACCAATCCACAAACGGGTTCGCACATTATCAGACAGCGAATAATGATGAAAACATTCTTAATATGATTTTAAATAAAGTTTTGTTTATGTTTTTATTTACATATTAAGTTTTGTTTTTGTTATTAACACACATATGTGCCATTTATTAAAATATGATGAGAAAAAATTAAATATTATTATTTATAAATCTTTTTTATGCGATTTCTGGTGCATTTTAAAACATTATTTAGGTTTTATGCGATTTTTTTAATAAATGGAACGTATCCATCATTTTACATATAAATGTATGTCTTTTTTTGTGCGATTTTTTTTATGCGGATTCCCCTGGAACGCATCTACCGCATAAAAAAAGAACCAAGTGTATTTCGCTCCCTGAAGACGATCGATAAATTCTTTAATGTTAGGCAGAGGCATCTTGTCGTCAATGGTAAGGGCATTGAGGCGGCTGTAATCAACGCAAAGCCTCTTTTAGCCATCCGCCTTTGGTACGAGTGTGACTGGGAAGGCCCATGGGCTTCGACTGTCTCGATCTAGTCCTTTTTTCATTGAATCTTCAACCTGTGGTTTAATCTCATCATACTCTAAGGCTGATCTTCGATACGGTCGAAGTTGGATAGGCGGATGAGGAACAGTATGGATGTTGTGTTTTGCTATTTTGATTTTTTACATCGAAAGAATTTTCACTAAAAAATACCTGTATCTTGTCGAGGGTTTGATTTGTTTATGCTCTCAAATGATTCGCCTGAAATTTAAATTAATTTAAAGATGGTCCTTTAGTAGTCACAACACCATTCTTGATGGCGACATGAAGATTGAACAGAGTTAGCACGTCAAGACCTAGTAGAAGGGGGTACATGAAGTTTCTGAGGATGTGTAAATCTATCTGATGGGTGATGTGACTGATGGTAAGGTTGACTTTAACGCGACCAAAGCTTCTTGTTCTGGGATTAGCTTGATTGATGTAAATAGATGATGATGGTTCTCCATTTGTAGATTCAATTTTTTGAAATGGGCATATGACATTATACTGATGGTTGAATCTGTATCTATGAATGCTAGTATTGGGGTGGAGTTGACTAATGTGTTGATGTTGATGAACTTGAAGATTGGTCGCTCTATTAGTTTAAATTAACTGTTGGTAAATATATTGAGTTAGAAGATGAAGGGTCGGAAGTAGCATACAAATTTGAGGGTTGTTCGTTTGCTGTAGTTTCTTTAGGGAATGTTTTGGATCTATATGGACATTCATTATGCCAATGAAAATTATTTGAATTTTGCTTTTCGCAAAATCTGCATGGGTATGGTGGCTTGGGAGGTGAAGCGACGTAAGAGGTAGCAGATTTAAAGTCTCAAATTTATTATCGCCGAAGGCTGGTTTGGAGTTCTTTTGTATGGAGCTAACAGCAGCCTCCAATTTTAAGGTTGCACTTACCCAAGTCTCTATATCTTCGAAATGTATTGGGGCTAAGCTTAACTTCCATTGTGCTGGTAATCCTTCCGTCAACATCTGGATCTGTTCGACATTGAATAAGGAATTTTGTTTTAGAAGCCGGATTTTGGACTGAAAAAGTAATTGACGGATCCATCGCGGTGTAGATACCTCCGTTGTGCATCAATTAATGGTGTTGCTTTTGATGTTCCAAATCTTGTAATAAATATTTGTTCGATGGTTACCCATTGATTAATATTTGTTCCTGCAATTTCATCAGCATACCATTCTAAGGCTCTTCCCTAGATAGTAAAAAAAGTAAAAGTTCTAGATAGTAAAAGAACAACTTTCCTTCATCTTCATCTGTAACAGGTAATTCAAAAAGTTTTACCCAGCTCTGGGCACGAATATCCTTCTGATCCCCGCTGCATTTTTGCAATTTTAAAATATTTTCTTTCGACATAATGATATTAGATATTATTTTTATTCTCATAAAAAATATTTTTTTTCAGTATCCAATTTTTTTGCTTAAAAATTATTAAAATCCAAATTATGTTCACAATATGACTGAAATAAATATAATATTCAAATGAATAAAATCTTTTTGATGCTCAAATAATTGAAAATCCAGTCGGCTGCGCCAAAACTTTGGTGGTTCGTCTGGTTTTGAAGAAATGATTCAATTATTCATTCCAATGTATTTTAATTATTACAGATAAAAATAAAAATAAATATCAATGTTAATTATTATTGTTACAAATTAAAGTCTAGTGAAGAAGAGTTTAAAAAGATTTGATGGAACTTGATGGATGAAAATGGCCGTTCGCTCGTGGAGGCGTCAAAACAATGGTATCCTCCCCCATACTTAACACGTCATGCCGCCGCGCATGCGCCGACTTAGCGTACACGGCCGGCTGAGATGGTGGCGGTTGAAAGGGCTGTTTAAAATTGGCGATGAGTCAAAACACCGTCACAATATAAATACCGTTTCTCTGCCTTTTGGCTAAGATCATGTAGTATATCTCTAGATATTTTTATCTATATATATATACTAGCGGATGTGTACCTGGCTTCGCCCGGGTTTTATCCGAGTGAAAGTTTGCCTAACGAATAATATTGATAATAATATTCGGGAACACACAGAATATAATAATGATAATTATATTCGTTACGTCATATATTTATATAATATATTAAATATATTTTTCGAGCAAACATATCCACTCTCTACTGAATAGATTTTTACAAAGATATACATAAATAAAATTATCTAGAGATATACTACGTGATCTTAGCCAAAAGGCCGAGAAACGATATTTTATATATAGAGATGACCTGGCTTCGTGTGTCTTCTGCTCGAGTGAATGTTTCGCTGGTAGAATTTTGTTCCTGCCTACTATTAATCATTATCTGGCTTCGCCCGAGGTCTGCTTTAGTGACAAAAAAAAAAAAACTCTTCCAGATTTAACTCTCTGTCCTGTTCAAATTTCAGCGAGATTAGTTACATATTGAGGGCTTTCCTAGCCGACAAACATATATATATATGTTACCGGCTTCGCCCGATTTTTACCCGAGTAAAAGTTTGCTTAACAAACATTTGTTAAAACGATTCTAGCAAACATCCAATCCCTACTGAATCTATACTTGTCTACACTCTCGATAATTTTTTCCCGGTCCCTTGAAAAATACTCGAAAAGTTGAAAAAAAAAATCAGTATTAATTGGTCCACTCGGTAATTTGAAGTTGAAGGAATAGTGCCACAAACGAAGATTTGTAAATAACTGTATATAGCGAATGTACCCGGCTTCGCACAGTTTTTATCCGAGTAAAAGCTTGCTAACGAACATTTGTTAAAACGATTCTAAAAAACATCCAATCCACCTATATATTAATTTATAAACGTATATAAACATAAATATTGTTATATGCGTTTGCAATATTCTTTGCAAATTTATTTACAAATTTTCTACTTTCACTCGCAAGCAGCGCCTCTAGCGGCGTCTGGTGGAATTATATATATAAATTGTAACAATGCTCAAAATGTTTTCCAAGTATAATAAATTTAATTTGAGAATTTAGTAATATAATATTCCAATGACGTAAAAAATACTTGGCATTTCAATATTAATATATATTTAAAGAAAAAATTGTAACGTTTTTCTGTTAAATGTTGAAATGTAATGTTGAAATATTATTTTACATTGTTAATTTAATTTGCTGTTGTTTTATAAAAATGGTGATGCAACTTTAATTGTTGTTGTGAAAATATCTTTATTTACGGAGCTGCTAACGATAATAAATTATTTTTGAGCCCCTAATTGTTGTTGTTTATTATCGTTTGTTTTTATAAAAATTACATTGTATGTGATGATGGATTAAATTGCCGTTCGCTCGTGAAGGCGTCAAAACAATGGTATCCTCCCCCATACTTATATGTTATATGCGTTAGAATAAATTTTTGAAACACATAATATTTTGAAAACATTTATTATATTTTAAATAAGATATTGTCACTTTTGTGAATTTGATAATTGATTATTTATATATATTAATTTAAATTATTTTTTGATATCATCATCACATACAATGTAATTTTTTTATATAAACAAACGATAATAAACAACAACAATTAAGGGCTCAAAAATAATTTATTATAGTTAGCAGCTCCGTAAATAAAGATATTTTCACAACAACAATTAAAGTTGCATCATCATTTTTATAAAACAACAGCAAATTAAATTAACAATGTAAAAATATATTTTAACATTACATTTCAACATTTAACAGAAAAACGTTACAATTTTTTCTTTAAATATATATTAATATTGAAATGCCAAGTATTTTTTACGTCATTGGAATATTATATTACTAAATTCTCAAATTAAATTTATTATACTTGGAAAACATTTTGAGCATTGTTATAATTTATATATATAATTTCACTAGACGCCGCTAGAGGCGCTGCTTGCGAGTGAAAGTAGAAAATTTGTAAATAAAATTGCAAAGAATATTTATTTCAAATCGATTTCAAACCAGAAATCTTCCCAGTAATATAGTAAATATATAACTTCCTTAAGTTTCACGGCGATTGGATAATCTTACCTTTTAAAAACATTCATCGTGTAAACAAACTAACATTCATCGTGTAAACAAACCACGTGTAAATTATTAACCCATCAAATTCATTTATCGTCGCGACCAGTGCTGTGCCCAAGCGGTAAAGGCTGGAACTAACGCTTTTTGGTTTTTTATTTAAAAAAAAAAGCACATTAACTTTTTTAGTATTTTGAATAGCCTATATGTTAAACGAATTCTTCAGCTACCTACATGCGAAATTTCATAAAGATATATTCTGTAGATTTTGCGCAACGCGATAACAAACATAGATTTTGGATTTCATTTTTATAGATATAAGGATATTTGAAAATATATTCAGTAAAGAGAGTGGTTATGTTTGTTCAAAAAATATACTTTATATCCTTCCTTCCTTTTCCTTTTTATCTATAAAAATGAAATCCAAAATTGATGTTTGTTATCGCGTTGCGCAAAATCTACAGAATCAATCATTATGAAATTTCGCATGTAGGTAGCTAAAGATTTCGTTTAACCTATAGGGTTTTCAAAACCTAAAAAGGTTAATGTACTTTTTTTTTAAATTATGAACCAAAAACGTTAGTTCTAGCCTTTTACCGCTTTAGGCAGCACTGGTCGCGATGATAAAAGATTTTGATTGGTTAATAATTTTACACGTTGTTTTTTTACACGATGAATTTTAGTTTGTTTACACGATGAATGTTTTTAAAAAGGTAAGATTAACCATTCGCCTTTCAACTTTGGGTAAACTTATAGTAAATACTATACTACTGGGAAGGTTTCTGGTTTGAATTTGATTTGAAATAAATATTCTTTGTAATTCTTTTTGCAAATTTACTACACTCACTCCAAGCAGCGCCTCTCGCGGTTGCTGGTGAAATTACATTTATAAATTGTAAAAATTCAAAAATGTATTCCAAGTATGATAAATTGAATATATAATTGGAGGATTTAGTAATATAATATTCCAATGACGTTGTAAAAAAACTTGGCATATCAAAATTAATATATATTTAAAGAAAATATCTTATTTAAAATTTAATAAATGTTTTCAAAAAGTTATGTGTCTCATAAATATACAAAAACGCATATAGCAATATTTTATATTAAGAAAAAGGCATGATTGTTGCTGATGGCTTGCGCCATCTATCGGAATAAATATCAACTATTCCCGTTGATTTTTAATTATTCCAGATTTGGCCAAGATGAGAATTAGCGTTCTTACGCAATTCTGGCCTTAACTACCCGTTTCATGATTTTTCAGGATGCCTTAATGACCAATTTTTTTTGTCGTTGAGGTACAGCTTGCACCACGCTGATGAGGGCCAACAGCCCGAAACGCGTCCGTGGTTAGCTTTTCTTGATTTATAAAGAATGGGTATTTGGCCAAATCTGAAATAATTAAAAATCATCGAGAATAGTTGATATTTTTCCGATAAATGGCGCAAGCCATCAGCAACTTTCAGTTGCACGATAAGGAGATGCCTTTTTCTTAAAATATGCACCTTATCCCAGTACAATATCATATTTGTACTATTTTTTCACAATATTTTATATGTTTATAAATCTATATATAGGTGGATTGGATGTTTTCTAGAATCGTTTTAAAAATGTTTGTTAGGCAAACCTTCACTCGGGTAAAAACAGGGCGAAGCCAGGAATAATATATATATATATATATATATTTTTATAATAAGTTGAGGTCTGGTAGCCTCTTGTAGAATCCTGTCGACTCTCGCTATAAGCTGTGGTAACCGGTGGTCAAACCTGTAGTAGCCGAGAGGGACAGTCAGGGCGTGGAGAGTTTTCCAGTACCTCTCTGAACTTTGGAAGACCTTTAACAGTCTTCACAGAGTACAGGCAGTCGTGGTCGAGGCAGAGTGGAAAGTTTGGGAATGTCCACACACACAAAACGAAGAGACACAGCTGTAGTAGGAAAGTTCCATGAACAGATAGGAGCCGAGTTAAGAGCAAGATGGAGTTAGCGGAGATATTACTGTTTCACATGAAGATGAGGTGGTTCTGGGTACAACCGACGAGGACCGCGCCGACGGTGAAAGGGGTGACTGCTGACTAACTCCGAACTAACTGCGGACGGCTAAAACCGAGGTGTTTATATACAATTCCCGAGGAGGGGGGGGGGGGGGAGTTGGACTTTAAACGTCTGCGGCATTCCGCACCCTTTGGACCAGATGGCAACGGGCTGCCGAATTCCTTTTCAGGGTTGTTGGATTTCTCTCTCGATTTTAGACGTTTTTGAACTTCTCAATCTTGCTTTAACTTAGCTCCTAATCTATTACATAGTTTTATTAATTTGTCTTTAGTTTGTACAAAGTACATTACATATGGTGATGCAATGACACAGATTAATCATGCGTATAATTATTTATAGATGTGTTTCTATATACAACATGACAATCTTGTTATAAGTAATTATACAATATAGGGTTGTTGGTTTAAATTACCATAGATGAGCCCCGGGAGTGAAAGGGTTTATCCGGGTTTAAACGGGTAAAGCCTCTCTAACACAGGTAAGTAATTAAAATTTCTTTTAATTAATTTAAACTGTGAGGGTTAAAAAGGGCTATAACAAGATGTTTTGTTTGGATATATCTGCAAATTCTAAAATATACGACTTATGTTTAATTTAAAAGTTATGATATTCATATAAAAGAGAAATTAAGATAAAACCTTTGTTTGATAAAAAATAATGATGATGTTTTAAGAGATTGTTGGCGGGCGTTGGAAAGGGTTATTGGTTAAAGAATATGCAATTGTAAGTATTACACAGGTAATCAAATACTTAGGTCCAGGTGCAAAGCGAGGATATAGACTTGTGGGTCTTCCGAGGCAATGTTTCACCTGTGATCCTGTATAAGGGTTACAGTGCTTTGTCACAATTGTAGGGTTATTGCGTTGAAAAGTTGTTGAAGAACAAGTTGTTAATATGATTGAAAGGGGTGAAATGGAGTCATGCGTTAAGTAGAATTGTTTTAGCGACAGTAGGTGATCTGACTTGACTTAAAATCAAAGGTTGATTGTGGTCCGCTAGAGCTAAAAAATTGAGTTGTGAGAGTTGTGGACGCTTTGGGTTTGCGTGGGTGATTATGCTCTAGGGATGATTGTAGTAAACTTTTGAAACGCGTTCAAACCAGAAGTTGGGATTTTTACACCTGGGGAACTTTGATCAAATAGTTTGTTGAAATTGTGAAGTTTGACGAAATCTTTCTTGCTCCTTCTTTGATTTTGATGTATGTTCCATCTTGCAGTATTATGTTAATTCCTGCCCCTCCATTACTTATGGTAAGGTCTGATGATCCATCTGTATATGCTGTTAAATAATTTATCTGATCGCATAAACCAATTGTGTCAAGTCCTTTCTTTTTAAGTATGTTTTTGTTCTCTCTTTTTTTATTGTAGGGTTAATTCAGGTTAAGATTGATGATTACATTTGATGGCAATGGGGTAGGAAATATTGGTTATCCTCAAATTTGAAATTCATTATGTTTCATATTTATGCTCTTTCTAATAAAGTTGTCGTACTGAAGTGTTGAAGATCTTTTGAGCCTTTCTTTTTGTGTCCAGTTTAAATAGGGTCTATGGGATATGTGTTCGGTTTCTTTAGTTTTTAAGCTATTGGTGAATTTTATTGTTTTTAATTGTCTTCTGCTTTCAAGTAGGTCTAGACCACATTCTCTCTGAATTTTCTAATTGGTGGTATTTGAAACAGAACCAGTGATTAATTTGGCCGCTTTTGCTTGAACACTGTCTAGTCTTCTTTTTAGTGATGAACTTGAGGGAGCCCAAACAGGTGTTGCATATTCCATTATTGGCCTTATTAAGGTGATATATGTTGTTCTGAGAATTTTGGGTTTTGCTCCCCAATTTGTTCCACATAGCCTTCTCAGAATGCTTAGCTTTCTGGTAGCTCTATTTGAAGTGATAATTATGTGTTCTGTAAATCGCAATTCCTCATCAAGTATCACACCTAGGTATTTTGGAGATCTAATTTTATCAATTATATGGTTGTTTATGCTTATTTCTAGAGTTTTAATCAAAACGGCAAGTTCCCATCCGAATTTTCCTGGTCTGTCCTTCCGTAGTGTTGTATAATCTTTGATATTGAATCTCAGATTCTGATTAAATTTTGTCTCCTGAGGACAAGTAATATGTACATTGTTGTCACAGAGAAGACACACAAGTCAGCTCTTTATTTTTCTCTGGGTACTATTTATATTAAGTTGTAGTAGATTGAATTGTGTCCTCGTAGTAGATTTCTCATCATGAGCTCGAGCTGCAGCTCCTGACGCGGCGGTTACCCCGGACGCGGTAGCATTACTGGAGATATCAGTTTTGCTCTTCATTTGAAAATGGGTGTCGTTGCAACGTTAGTCACCTTGGAAACGAACCAGAATTTGGTCGAATATTCCAAGGGTCCAGGGGGGCCCGCAAGGAGGTGTGGTCGGACTTCTCCCCTTCCCCCTGGAATGCCGTCCCTACAAGATAAAGCACTCTTGGTGAATTTTTTAAATTGTGATTCAGAATCTGCCACTGAAGCTTTACGAGCGTTTCGTTCCTTTAAAGATATTCGAAGCGGTAAAGGACCAATGAGTTGCTACTCTCTAAAGCAATTGATTAAAAGTTTTGAGGAAACTGGGTCTCTGGAAGCAAAACCTCGGAGTAGAAGACCATCGACATGCAAGTCAGTGGCTGTTACGGTTTTGCAGAATGCTGAAGCTATTGAAACGTTATCCACGTATGGAGAAGTAAGTGCTAGACAAATTTCTCGACAAACGGGGATTTCGTATGGAACAGTTTGGAGAGAACACACATTTAGAATTTTTATATAAAAATACCCTAACAAAATTCAAAGTTTTCACGAGTTGAAAGTCCGCGATTTTGAGAAGCGTCGAGAATTCGCTGCATGTGTTTTCCGGCAAATTTATATTGATGAAAACTGGCTGTCAAATGTTCTAAGAACAGATGATGCTCACTTTCATTTAAAGGGAGAATGTAATATTCAAAACTGCCTCATTTTGGAAACAGAAAACCCTAGGATTTTTACAAAAATACCACTTCATCAGCCCAGAGTTACAGTATTGTGTGGGTTCACTTCTCTTATTATTGGGCCATTTTTCTTCGAAAAAATCAATGGAAGAACTTTTAAAACCGTTTTTGTAACTGGTGAACGTTATGTTCAACTTTTGAGAGAAAAGGTTATTTCCATATTGCAGGACAGACAAGCACTAAGCGAAATAACATTCATGCAAGATGGAGGACCTCCTCATATCTCCCGCGGTGCCAAACAATTGCTGAAGGATACGTTCAGTGAAATTCGTTAATAAGTCGCCATTTTATAAACCAGTGGCCTCCAATATCACCAGACTTGACGCCTTACAATTTCGTTTATGGGGTACATTAAGTCGCGTTTTTATCGATGCCGGCATACCACATTGGCCATGTTGAAAGCTTCTATCAGATGGCACGTTTTACAAATTTCAACTATTTAATTGTGACCATTCTGTCATCTATCGTCTGCAGGCGGTGTTTGAGAATGAAGGGCGCCACATTGAGCAAGGATTGTGACCTAATACAAGAGAGAAGGCAGTTACCTCATGTGTTATATTTTGCAGCTCTTTGTTTAGGGTTATGGGAATAATAAATGCTCTCCTCACATCTTGGACATTTTTTCTTTCTGTGAACAGTAATATTTTTGTTTGTCATTTGCCCACATCTTATAATATGTCGTGCAGGCCAAAGTGTTATAACTTCTCGAATAACACTGGTATACACAATTTTACCCCTTATGTTTAGTTTATCGCTTTTCGTTCATTAGAAGAAATAGCATAAGGAATATTCTTTGTATCCCCCCCCCCAAGTTTAGAAATTTTGCGCAAAAAATAATACAAAATGATTTTACTACCACGTTTTTCAACGCAAAAGGTCGATTTAAAAATGATTTTTTTTGAGGGGATACAATTTCAAAATTATGTACAGTATATAATAAACAATTATAACATTTGACAAATCCATAGGATATTTGGAATAAAGTACGACAAATATATTTTGTCACTCCCCTCTATATTTCATTTTTGAATCATGACAAATATCCAGTTAAATAGTCAAGTGTCGCCAATTAGTCAAGAAACTATACTTTCCTTATAGCACGAAATCCTATTAGTAGTGCCATCATAATTTTTGGTACTATATTAACATTTCAAAAAATCGTGTATTGATATCAGTAGTTATTTTCAAACATTCAATCTATTTCACAAAACTCCATCTAAAATATGAATATTTTTTTTGCTACATGTTTAAATTTGCATATACCTATTTTACATATCTCAGATTGTATTTAAAAATCGTCAACCAATTCTTCTAACTTTTGGCGAAATGGTGTTTTTTAAATTTATAATTTGATATTATTATGGGTCTCTTCTGGTATTCAAAAAGGAAAAATGCGCGTGGTTCTTCAAATTAAAAAAAGAAATAGCCAAAAATACTAATCAAATTGCAGCCGAAAATTTTCCCCAGGTTTATAAAAAGCGACATGCAAAATTTGGTACCAATTGGTTCAGTAGTTTTTGAGTTTATCGCGAAACAGACAGACAGAAATAGACTTATATATATATAGAGATATATATATGAAAAAAACGAAAGAAAAAAATAAAAGATAAAATAAAGAGATGTGTAAATATATATATTAAATATATATATATTAAAAATAAAGAAAGCATCTCCCGACCACGAGAACATGTATTATTTGGACTTTTTTTCCACATATATATATATGTTTTGTTTCCCACTTGGCAAATACGCAAGGAGGAAAAGCAGAATGATTGTTTACAAAACAATTTGTTCTCGTTAGGCCTTAATTGAATAGAATGTTTTATAATAGCTTAAAGAAACAAATGTACTTATCTTTGGTCAGGCAATTATCCCAAGCTTTACAAATGAA
>CP092864.1:163459293-163554187 GCA_030710605.1 Cordylochernes scorpioides
GGAAAGAAATCATGAGTGAATTCCACAACCATATGCCAGAATGGCCATCTGGGCGTCGCCAGAACCATATACGGTTTGAAGAATGAATATTATTGACCTTCCATGCTGAAAGATGTTTCAGAATTTGTAAAGACGTGTCATCTTTGCCAAATTCGGAAAGGTTCAAATCAGTCGCCCTCTGGACTTTTGAAACCCATTCCCCCAGCTAACTACCCATTTGAAAGAATCGGGATTGACTTTGTTGGCCCCTTGCCATCAACGAAAAGAAGAAGGAAGTGGATAATTGTGTTGATCGATTATTATAGCAAGTACGCTGAAACAAAGGCAGTATCAGAAGCAGCAGTGAAAGAAGTCTCTACATTTTTAATCGAACAATTTTTTTACGTCACGGGGCCCCAAGGTTTCTTATTAGCGACAGAGGTTCACAGTTCACTAGCAATTTGATGAAGGAAGTCATGAAAATGTGCAAAGTTAAACACTGCTTCACGACGAGCTACCATCCCCAGACTAACAGACTAACGGAACGGCTAAATAGAACTCTAATCAACATGATTAGCATGTACAGGCTAGTATGTAAATACAGACCAAAAGAACTGGGACGGATACTCCCTTTCAACACCCACGCGTACAATACCACGATTCAAGAAACCACACTCTACTCTCAATTTTTCCTGTTGTTCAGAAGGGAACCCATGTCCCTTTTAGACGACGAGAATATCCCAACATTACGACGAATATATAGAAAATTACTTAGATAAAATAGCAAGGACGAGACAGGTAGTCATCAACAACACAGAGAAGACTCAGGAAATAATGAAAAGAAACTATGACAAAAACACAATGAGAGATTATATGAACCAGGATATTTAGTGGCAGTTTGGACGCCAGTCAGGAAAATCGGAAAATGTGAAAAACTATTGAGAAAATTTTTTGGCTCATATCGAATATGTCTCAAGACTCAAACCCTATTTTGAAAGAATTGATGGGGTCACTCACGAGGACGTGACGACCTCTGGAGGGGGGAAGTGTTGCATCATGATTAATGCGCGTATTTTAAAAATTATGTATAATATTTATATTATAAAGGACTGCGGCGTATGATTATAAAACAACACTTAAAGTTTCACCGCATAAGTTTCTTTTTTTGTGAAAAATCAATATTTATTTCAAAGAGAAATATCCACTATTTCCAACCCCCTTAGATGAAGTATGAAAGGGTGAAAATATGAAGAGTAATGGCGAACGGAAAAATAAAAGTGTCCAGGGGCGGGAATCGAACCCCTTCATATTTTCACCCTTTCATACTTCATCCAAAAAAGTTAGAAATCGCCATTACTTTTCATATTTTCACCCTTTCATACTTCATCTATGGGGGTTGGAAATAGTGGATATTTCTCTTTGAAATAAATATTGATTTTTCACAGAAAAGAAACTTATGCGGTGAAACTTTAAGTGTTGTTTTATAATATTTATTTTAATATATTTAAATTCAAATTATATATTTATTTATTTTTATTTAATACAGATTATTTAGATTATCATCATTCCTTTTGTAATATTTTATTGTACATATATCTTATTGCTCATTAGAGCGAGAGAGGACCTAGACGAAGACTGCGGATCGCGACCTACGAAGAAGACAAGAATAAATACACGCAATAACTATAAAAGGTAATTTATTTTTAATTATATTTATTTACTTTAATTTATTTGCTTCGACTATGGAAACCCGCTCGGAAAACGTATATAACACCAAGAAGGAAGAAACCAAGGTCGACGACCCTGTAAAGCTGCAACTTAGTGCAACAATATATATTAAAAGCAAAAAAAAACGCATCTCCCGACCGCTCACATCAGTATTTTTTTAGATATGTATTTTTTTGTTTTGTTTTTAATATCAACACCTGACCACTTTTCTATTTTCACACACGCCACATATATATTTTTTAAATGTGGAGTCAATATCGTCGCAGTAGACTTCTAATGAGTAGGGGGGAATTAACTTCAAGACAAAAAAAATCCACATGTAATATACATGGTACCTCGGATTAGGGTGGCGGTGACAAAATCTTTCCCTATGAAAAATTTAAATTTTAAAACAATCTGGAGATACAACAAAAATATAGGTAGTTCAGTTTGCAATTATAACCAATTCATTAATAATTTAGCAAATTTAAAAAAAATTAAATGTAATTGCAACAACTATATAGATAGATATAAGCTCTCAGGTCATATATTAACTAGCAATTTTTCTTTTTTAAATCCAGAATATCAGGATATTTCAAATAAAGGGTATAAATATATACCTCAAATTAAACACAATTATAATAATACAATTAAATCTATATTAAAAGATATAGACATTTTCATAAATAAAACTAGTATAAAATACAGTATTCCAGAATTTACTTTTCTGGAATGGAAACATAATATTAAAAAGGAAATTATAAATTATTATAATAATACACTTAAATACACAAACCTAATTCAGATATTCCTTCTTTTAAAAAAAATATAATTAAATTACAGAAGGACTTTATTATCACTCCTATAGATAAATGTCCCAATAATTTATCTATAATTTGTAAAAATCAATACAACGATATTCTAAAAAAGGAAATTGATAATAATAATAAATACACTTTTGCTAGAACTACAGCCACAAAAATCAAAAAAGACATCAAAACGTGGAAAATTCACTCAAGATTTATAATTACAACAAAATTCCAAACATACCAAAATCTATATAATTCCTAAACTACACAAAAAAAACAATTTCTTTCAGAACAATCACATCTGGTATAAATTCAGTTATAAAAAACATTGATATACAATTAGCTTCAACACTACAATTTATTATAAATAAATTAACTAATAAATATAATTATAAATTTATCGACACAAATAAAAAAATCATTAACTATTTAATGAACAATTGGACAAACATTGATTCAGTACACACATTTGATTTTGAGGACCTATATTCTAAAATACATTTAAGAGATCTAAATAATAAAATAACCAATTTATTTAACGAATTCATTAATGACAAAACTTTCCACATTAAAATTATTCATAACAGATATAAAACAATTGAATTAGATCTTAAAACAGCAAAAACTCTACTGGAAACATTTTTAAATTTTAATTATATAGAATTTAAAAATAAAATATATATTCAATCAGAAGGCGTTCCTATGGGAACTTCTTCAAGTCCTTTATTAGCCAACCTAATACTATTCTGGTACGAAAGAGAATACTTTCTACAACATAATGTTAATTGACAAATGTTCTGTTATGTAGATGACATCATAATATTTAATAATCCAAAGTTTAAAAACATAATACCTGAAATATATCCTAAATACTTGAAACTTAAGAACAATGAAAAAATTAATAGAAACAAAAAAGTTAACTTTTTAGACCTAAATATAAACCTTACAAATAATGCTATTAAAATTTATAATAAAAAAGTAATTATAATTTCAATATTATAAAATACTGCAATATAAATTCTAATATATCATTAAACTGCTGCAAAGGTATATATTTTGGTCAGTTTCTAAGATTTTATAGAATAAATAATATATTAGAAAATTTCATAGAAGATATAAAAAATTTAAACATGGAATTTATTAAAAACAAATTTAGTATTAAACAAATAAAATATTTCAACAGTATATCAATTATAAAATACTTTTAAAAAAATAAATGGAAGTATCCATTTATTAAATCAACTTTTTATAATTTCTCTCAATAATAACTAATACAAACTTATAATATTTAACAGTTAATTGAACTTAAATTATATAACTGATTTTAAAAATTGTCACAAGATTTTTAAAGTAATATTGTATAGAATTCAATTTATTTAATATCCAATTTCTGGGGAGGAAAATGGAAATTAAATAATAATGAATTTCCAAAACTAATAGCTTTATTAATCATCTAATAAATCACCTTTTTAAAGGAAAATTAAAAGATAAATAATAATTGAATCAGTTATATTAATATAACTAACTGTGAAGATTATAAAGTTTGACTTTCTTCCCTTAACTATTTTCTTTCTTCTTCAGTTGTCTTATTATTCTGAAATTTCTAAGAAAACAATCTAATTTTAAAGGGAGGAACACGAGTCCCCCCGCAACAGATGTTAACCAGAAATAGCTGTTTACAGAGAATGGCGTCACAGACGAGGTAGGTTACAGTTAGAATTTCTTAACACTTATGTTTGTTGGATCTGTGTATATAAATGTTTCACTAAAACAACTTAATATTAACACATATAAAACGGTCTAAGAGAGTTATATGACATAATAGAGCAGGAGAGAAATGTCAGCTGGATTTCTATTTGAAAATCTCCGGTCCAGCATATCTCTCTTTCCACTAATTAATTCATTTTAATTTTTTTGTATATGTCTGGTCTACCATTAGGGTTTCAAAACATAATAATCAAATTTATAACAAAAGTTAATTCATATTATAGATATTTCACTAAATACAACTAGATATATTCATATTATAAAATAAAAAAAATTAAAAAATCTTTAAAAAAAAAAGATAAAATATAAAATTATAATATATATATATATATATATATATACTAACAATCTTATCTACCTTCTTCACAAATATTTTATTTTTTCTTATTATTAGTTTGAATAAAAGTGCATGGTTCTGTCTTTCTCTCTTTTCTCTCTATATATAACTACTAAAATTTATACTATTAAATATATTCTCACTTCTATTATTCTATATACAAATTAGAGTATGTCTAAATGACGTGTAAAAGCCGATGCAAAAGATGTTACGTTGTTAAATTTTATTGTTATTAATTATAAATATATAATTAATTGGATGATGTGTAAGAAGTAAAGGATTTTTTTTCTCTCTCTACTAAATAATAACAATTTACAAATTTTATAATTTGAATTTAAATAATCAAAGTAATCAAGATAATTTTAATACAAAACTAAACTATAAAACTAAACAACTATTTATTTTTATAATTAATTTAGATTTAGCTTGCTAATCTAATCAAATCTACTTGATATAAATTATTATGCTTATCAGTTTACTCTTCAATTTTTAAATATAGAATCACTATTATATTTTTATTATATAGTTTTTACACTATATTAATTCATATGAGCTTTCTCTATGATATATTTTTGACAATTCTTTCTTAGGCAATTTTTAGCGAGTTTTAATTAACATAAGAGAGGTGCTAACCCTAATATGTTTGTAGTTTTTTTTTAGTTTTTTAGTTTGTTATTCTTATGAACATTTTTTTTTTAAATATATTTTTCTTAATTGTTTTTGTGGTGATTAAATTTGTAAAAATTGAATAATTAATCTATAAAAATATATATTACTGTTTGTTATCTGTTATATTATTAAGAATAACTAATAAAAAACATCTTTAAACTAACTAAACACTGAAAAAAAACAAAAGTTCTGAAGTTATTTTTTCTAAAATTACTTTTATAATTTACTTTTTCATAATCGAATAATAAGAGATAATTAAAATATGTATGTATTTTTAGTTATATTAGAATTTCTAATATAATTTAATTTGTATATTATATTAAATATAAAAATATATCATATAGATCAAGCTCATATTAATTAATATAGTGTAAAAACTATATAATAAAAATATAATAGTGATTCTATATTTAAAATTTAATGAGTAAACTGATAACAATGTTAATTTATATCAAGTAGATTTGATTAGATTAGCAAGCTAAATCTAAATTAATTATAAAAATAAATAGTTGTTTAGTTTTATAGTTTAGTTTTGTATTAAGATTATCTTTATTATTTTGATTATTTAAATTCAAATTATAAATTTTTAAATTGTTATTATTTTTAGTAGAGAGAGAGAGAGAAAAAAAATCCTTTACTTCTTACACATCACCCAATTAATTATATATTTATAATTAATAACAATAAAATATAACAACGTAACGTCTTTTGCATCGGCTTTTACACGTCATTTAGACATACTATAATTTGTATATAGAATAATAGAAGTGAGAATATATTTAATATTATAAATTTTAGTAGTTAGAGAAAAGAGAGAAAGACAGAACCATACACTTATAATCAAACTAATAATAAGAAAAAACATTTTTTTTTTGTAAAGAAGATAGATAAGATTGTTAGTATATATATATATTTTTTTTATAATTTTATATTTTGTCTTTTTTTTTTTTAAGATTTCTAAATTTTTATTTTATTTTATATAATGAATATATCTAGTTGTATTTAGTGAAATATCTATAATATGAATTAACTTTTGTTATAAATTTGGTTATTATGTTTTGAAACCCTAATGGTAGACCAGACATATACAAAAAAAAATTTTAAATGAATTAATTAATGGAAGAGAGATATGCTGGATCGGGGATTATCAAATAGAAATCCAGCTGATATTTCACCCCTGCTCTATTATATCATATACCTCTCTTAGACCGGATTATATGTGTTAATATTAAGTTGTTTTTGTGAAACCTTTATATGTAAAAATCCAACAAACATAAGTGTTAAGAATTCTAATTGTTACCTACCTAATCTGTGACGCGTTCCTCTGTAAACAGCTATTTCTGGATAACATCTGTTGCGGGGGGGACCCGTGTTCCTTCCTTCAGAAATAGATTGTTTTCTCAGAAATTTCAGAATAATAAATCAACTGAAGAAGAAAGAAAATAGTTAAGGGAAGAAAGCCAATCTTTATAATTTTTACAGTTAGTTATTTTAATATAACTGATTTAATTATTATTTATCTTTTAATTTTCCTTTAAAAAGGTAAATTATTAGATGATTAATAAAGCTATTAATTTTGAAAATTCATTAACATTTAATTTCCATTTTCCTCCCCAGAAATTGGAGATTAAATAAAAATAATTCTATACAATATTACTTTAAAAATCTTGGGATAATTTTTTAAAATCAGTTATATAATTTTTTTAATTAACTGTTAAATATTATAAGTTTGTATTAGTTATTATTGAGAGAAATTATAAAAAGTTGATTTAATAAAAGGATACTTTCATTTATTTTTTTAAAGTATTTTATAATTGATATACTGTTGAAGTATTTTACTTGTTTACTACTAAATTTGTTTTTAATAAATTCCATGTTTTATTTTTAATATCTTCTATGAAATTTTCTAATATATTATTTATTCTATAAAATCTTAGAAACTGACCAAAATATATACGTTTGCAGCAGTTTATTGATATATTAGAATTTATATTGCAGTATTTTATAATATTGAAATTATAATTAATTTTTATTATAAATTTTAATACCATTATTTGTAAGGTTTATATTTAGGTCTAAAAAGTTAACTTTTTTGTTTATATTGATTTTTTTATTGTTCTTAAGTTTCAAGTATTTAGGATATATTTCAGGTATTATATTTTTAAACTGTGGATTAATAAATATTATGATGTCATCTACATAACGGAACATTTGCCAATTAACATTATTTTGTAGAAAGTATTCTCTTTCTCGTACCAGAATAGTATTAGGTTGGCTAATAAAGGACTTGAAGAAGTTACCATGGGAACGCCTTCTGATTGAAAATATATATTTTATTTTTAAATTCTATATAATTAAAATTTAAAAATGTTTCCAGTAGAGTTTTTGCTGTTTTAAGATCTAATTTAATTGTTTTATATCTGTTATGAATAATTTTAATGTGGAAAGTTTTGTCATTAATGAATTCGTTAATTAAATTAATTGGTTATTTTATTATTTAGATCTCTTAAATTTATTTTAGAATATAGGTCCTCAAAATCAAATGTGTGTACTGAATCAATGTTTGTCCAATTGTCCATTAAATAGTTAATGATTTTTTTATTAGAGTCGATAAATTTATAATTATATTTATTAGTTAATTTATTTATAATAAATTGTAGTGTTGAAGCTAATTGTATATCAATGTTTTTTATAACTGAATTTATACCAGATGTGATTGTTCTGAAAGAAATTGTTTTTTTGTGTAGTTTAGGAATTATATAGAATTTTGGTATGTTTGGATTTTTGTTGTAGTTATAAATCTTTAGTGATTTTTCCACGTTTTTGATGTCTTTTTTGATTTTTGTGGCTGTAGTTCTAGCAAAAGTGTATTTATTATTATTATCAATTTCCTTTTTTAGAATATCGTGGTATAGATTTTTCCAAATTATAGATAAATTATTGAGACATTTATCTATAGGAGTGATAATAAAGTCCTTCTGTAATTTAATTATATTTTCTTTAAAAGAAGGAATATCTGAATTAGGTTTTGTGTATTTAAGTGTATTATTATAATAATTTATAATTTTCTTTTTAGTATTATGTTTCCATTCCAGAAAAGTAAATTCTGGAATACTGTATTTTATACTAGTTTTATTTATGAAAATGTCTATATTTTTTAATATAGATTTAATTGTATTATTATTATAATTGTGTTTAATTTGAGGTATATATTTATACCCTTTATTTAAAATATCTTGATATTCTGGATTTAAAAAAGAAAAATTGCTAGTTAATATATGACCTGAGAGCTTATATCTATCTATATAGTTGTTGCAATTACATTTACTTTTTTTAAAATTTGCTAAATTATCAATAAATTGGTTATAATTGCAAACTAAACTACCTTTATTTTTGTTGTATCTCCAGATTGTTTTGAAATTTAAAATTTTTATAGGGAAAAGATTATTGATGTTTTGGTTATTAAAAATATCATTAAATTTAATATGATTAAATAAATTGTTATTTAATTTAATGATAATATTAATGTTATTAGTAGATTGTTTAATTTTTCTGTATTTAAAGATGTCGTGTGTGATATCTATTAATCTGTTAGTCAGATTATGAATTTTAATATATTCTATAAGTTTGATAAATTTATTATTATTTAGTTTAAATGATGTTTTAATAAATTTATCGACGAAGTTGTTAGTATACATTTGTTTTGGGTCCAGTAATTCTTCAAATTCAATGTAACCTAATTATTGGTAGTTTTACCTCTGGTTTTATTAGGTTTAGTTTTAAATTCTTTTTTTTTTTTGTATTTGCAGCTGATTTCAAAAGTTGAAATTTCTTCTGTTTGTGGTTTGTATGTGTAGTTTAATTCATCATTAAGTCCATAAGGGAATAATGTGTTGTGTTTATAAATGTAGTTGTTTTCTAATAATAGTCGTTGTTTTTTGTTTTGACATATGTCTAGTATTTCTATCTTAAAGTTGTTAAAAGTATGTAATTGATTGTGTTCTTTCATATATATATTACCAATTGATTTTTTGGCGTGGTTTCTATGTAGGTTTATTCGTATATTTAATGGATTACATGTTTGTCCTATATATGATAGTTGACAAATTTGGCATGTTAATTTATAAATAGTATTTACTAATTTACAACTAGTCGTTTGAAATGTGTCATGGTTCTTAAGAGAGGGACAAGTTTGACAATTCTTTCTTAGGCAATTTTCAGCGAGTTTTAATTAACATAAGAGAGGTGCTAACCCTAATATGTTTGTAGTTTTTTTAGTTTTTTAGTTTGTTATTCTTATGAACATTTTTTTTTTAAATATATTTTTCTTAATTGTTTTTGTGGTGATTAAATTTGTAATAAATTGAATAATTAATCTATAAAAATATAGATATTACTGTTTGTTGTCTGTTATATTATTAAGAATAACTAATAAAAAACATCTTTAAACTAACTAAACACTGAAAAAAACAAAAGTTATAATTTACTTTTTCATAATCAAATAATAAAAGATAATTAAAATCTGTATGGATTTTTAGTTATATTAGAATTTCTTATATAAATTAATTTGTATATTATATTAAATATAAAAATATATCATAGAGCAAGCTCATATGAATTAATATAGTGTAAAAACTATATAATAAATATATAATAGTGATTCTATATTTAAAATTTAATGAGTAAACTGATAACAATGATAATTTATATCAAGTAGATTTGATTAGATTAGCAAGCTAAATCTAAATTAATTATAAAAATAAATAGTTGTTTAGTTTTATAGTTTAGTTTTGTATTAAGATTATCTTTATTATTTTGATTATTTAAATTCAAATTATAAATTTTTAAATTGTTATTATTTTTAGTAGAGAGAGAGAAAGAAAAAAAATCCTTTACTTCTTACACATCATCCAATTAATTATATATTTATAATTAATAACAATAAAATATAACAACGTAACGTCTTTTGCATCGGCTTTTACACGTCATTTAGACATACTATAATTTGTATATAGAATAATAGAAGTGAGAATATATTTAATATTATAAATTTTAGTAGTTAGAGAAAAGAGAGAAAGACAGAACCATACACTTATAATCAAACTAATAATAAGAAAAAATATTTTTTTTTGTAAAGAAGGTAGATGAGATTGTTAGTATATATATATATATTTTATTATTTTATATTTTGTCTTTTTTTTAAGATTTTTATTTTTTTTATTTTATATAATTAATATATCTAGTTGTATTTAGTGAAATATCTATAATATGAATTAACTTTTGTTATAAATTTGGTTATTATGTTTTGAAACCCTAATGGTAGACCAGACATATACAAAAAAAAATTAAAATGAATTAATTAATGGAAAAAGAGATATGCTGGATCGGGGATTATCAAATAGAAATCCAGCTGATATTTCACCCCTGCTCTATTATATCATATACCCCTCTTAGACCGGATTATATGTGTTAATATTAAGTTGTTTCAGTGAAACCTTTATATGTAAAAATCCAACAAACATAAGTGTTAAGAATTCTAAATGTTACCTACCTAGTCTGTGACGCGTTCCTCTGTAAACAGCTATTTCTGGATAACATCTGTTGCGGGGGGGGGACCCGTGTTCCTTCCTTCAGAAATAGATTGTTTTCTTAGAAATTTCAGAATAATAAATCAACTGAAGAAGAAAGAAAATAGTTAAGGGAAGAAAGCCAATCTTTATAATTTTTACAGTTAGTTATTTTAATATAACTGATTCAATTATTATTTATCTTTTAATTTTCCGTTAAAAAGTAAATTATTAGATGATTAATAAAGCTATTAATTTTGAAAATTCATTAACATTTAATTTCCATTTTCCTCCCCAGAAATTGGAGATTAAATAAAATGAATTCTATACAATATTACTTTAAAAATCTTGTGACAATTTTTAAAAATCAGTTATATAATTTAAGTTTAATTAACTGTTAAAGATTATAAGTTTGTATTAGTTATTATTGAGAGAAATTATAAAAAGTTGATTTAATAAAAGGATACTTCCATTTATTTTTTTAAGTATTTTATAATCGATATACTGATGAAGTATTTTACTTGTTTAATACTAAATTTGTTTTCAATAAATTCCATGTTTAAATTTTTAATATCTTCTATGAAATTTTCTAATATATTATTTATTCTATAAAATCTTAGAAATACTTAGAAATACTTTCTACAAAATAATGTTAATTGGCAAATGTTCCGTTATGTAGATGACATCATAATATTTAATAATCCACAGTTTAAAAATATAATACCTGAAATATATCCAAAATACTTGAAACTAAAGAACAATGAAAAAATCAATAGAAACAAAAAAGTTAACTTTTTAGACCTAAATATAAACCTTACAAATAATGCTATTAAAATTTATAATAAAAAAGTAATTATAATTTCAATATTTTAAAATACTGCAATATAAATTCTAATATATCATTAAACTGCTGCAAAGGTATATATTTTGGTCAGTTTCTAAGATTTTATAGAATAAATAATATATCAGAAAATTTCATAGAAGATATTAAAAATTTAAACATGGAATTTATTAAAAACAAATTTAGTATTAAACAAGTAATATACTTCAACAGTATATCAATTATAAAATACTTTAAAAAAAATAAATGGAAGTATCCTTTTATTAAATCATCTTTTTATAATTTCTCTCAATAATAACTAATACAAACTTATAATCTTTAACAGTTAATTAAACTTAAATTATATAACTGATTTTTAAAAATTGTCACAAGATTTTTAAAGTAATATTGTATAGAATTCATTTTATTTAAGCTCCAATTTCTGGGGAGGAAAATGGAAATTAAATGTTAATGAATTTTCAAAATTAATAGCTTTATTAATTATCTATAAATTTACCTTTTTAAAGGAAAATTAAAAGATAAATAATAATTGAATCAGTTATATTAAAATAAATAACTGTAAAAATTATAAAGATTGGCTTTCTTCCCTTAACTATTTTCTTTCTTCTTCAGTTGATTTATTATTCTGAGAAAACAATCTATTTCTGAAGGAAGGAACACGGGTCCCCCCCGCAACAGATGTTATTCAGAAATAGCTGTTTACAGAGGAACGCGTCACAGACTAGGTAGGTAACATTTAGAATTCTTAACACTTATTTTTTGTTGGATTTTTACATATAAAGGTTTCACTAAAACAACTTAATATTAACACATATAATCCGGTCTAAGAGAGGTATATGATATAATAGAGCAGGGGTGAAATATCAGCTGGATTTCTATTTGATAATCCCCGATCCAGCATATCTCTCTTTCCATTAATTTATTTACACAACATTTTTTATTTTTTCTTATTATTCGTTTGATTATAAGTTAATGGTTCTGTCTTTCTCTCTTTTTTCTAACTACTAAATTTTATAATATTAAATATATTCTCACTTCTATTATTCTATATACAAATTAGAGTATGTCTAAATGACGTGCAAAAGCCGATGCAAAAGACGTTACGTTGTTATATTTTATTGTTATTAATTATAAATGTCATAATATGTACATACATAGATGCCAATAATCAATCCAATATGTATGAAAATGTATGATTTGTTTCAATAAAGAACAAGGTAACATTGGAGGACAGAAAGGCCTAGAAGAAAGGCCTAGAAAAGAGGCTTAGAGAGTTAGCACAATCATTAGTAAAGTTATTACCAGTTTAATTATCGCGGAACTCATAAAAGTTCGAGTTCAACAAACTATCACTTCCTGGTTCCAGCTGGAACATGTCTCAAGACAAAGACGTAACGTAGACCAATCAGGGAACCAATAGGGAACCTCCACGTCACACCTTTCAACCAATGAGAAGTAAGAAGGGTTCTCGTGTTAAATCGAGAACCAAGAATTGTTAGTCTTCACTTCGATCCCACCGAGATAGCACCTAGAGTCTTCACTTGCATCCCACCGAGTTAGGACCTATAGTCATCGGCTGGACACCATCGAGTAGTCATCACTTGGATCCCACCAAGGCAACACCTGCTCTAAAGATCCTTCCCGTTCATCCTTTTCAGATAAGTCAATCTTACCGCAATGAGAATAGATAGCCAATAACCAAAACCGCTCCGCCTTCTCAAGCCTTTCTTTCCTCCGACTAGTTGCCTTTTATTTTCAAACCCCATCACGTGTCCTGGTTATTCCTTCTGTATGCTTAACTTTCCACTCAAACGACTGCGCTTCCAACAATCTACACCATTCTCAACCAACAACAAAAAATTCCGCAACGATATTGCGACACGATTGAGTCGACAGGATTCTATGGAGAGTAGCCAAGATACAATCGGCGTCAAAGATGACGACCAATTGAGGGAACGACAGGAAATGACCGAGGCGGAGGAAACCAGCCCCCTAGCGGCTGCCATCAGTCAAATTGCGACGGCGTTAGCCCAAGGCAGATCCGGTATCCCGGGCGCGGACCTACAAGTCTTCGATGGAACGTACAGTGCGTCCCAGTTTTTCCAAGCATTCGACCGGAAAATGGAAGACGCCTCCATGGAAGAAAAATAAAAATTGCTCCGCCTACCAAACTACCTGGTGCGACAACCCCTGGAGCTTTTCAGGAAACTTCGGATGGCCGACCGGAGCTATTTCCAGGTGAGACAAATCCTCTTAGATCTCTATCCTGAGTCAAGCGAAGCGTCCTTTGCGAAATATTTCGCCATGAAGCTTACTGGACAAGCCAACCTAGAGACCTACTACCGGGAGAAAACCGCCATGGGGCTGCAACTAGGACTCCCGCAGGAGGTGATCCTCGAGACGCTGACAGAAGGGTTGCCATTCTCCGACCAGCGCCTAGTCCGCGTAGTGCCTCCCGAGAACCTAGGAGAGTGGTTCCGACTGGTACAGCGGATCCACGGGCCCAGTGTACCGACAACGCGACACAGAGAGGACCAACCGCCCACAATGTCGGGTCCGTTCCACAACACACCCCGACGCCCAGGTGCATGGAATGCACCTCTTCCACCGTCCAACTGTAAGTTCTGCGGCGCGAGGCACTGGCACAGCGAATGCCGGCATCGACCAGTCCCGGCGACCCACGAAAAAGAACGGACAGTGCAATCAGTCCCAAACCGATATCAAAGTGCCAGGACAGTGCAATCAGTCCCAAATCAACCAGTCCCGAGGCCCCAGCAGCCATCTCAAGCCAGAGACACCCCAGCAGAGCAGACTTTTCGAGACTGAGGTAGGCTCCCTAACCCAACTGACTGTGAACTTTTCCTAGCCCCTAATATACCATGCCCCTTTTTAATTGACACACGCGCCAGCCTGAATATAGTGCCATACAACCTCTACAATATGTTACAAGCTCACCTGCCTAAATTAACCCTTAAGGGACAGTCACTGGATCTCCATACCCTGGATGGTTTTGCAAAAACAATGGGTAAACTGTCTTTCCCTCTGACAAATATCCCGAAGAGAGAATTTCCATGTAGTGAATGCACCGTTACCATTTGGAATTCTTAGCCTTAATAGCCTCCACAAATTCAAATTAGCAATAGATTTTAATAAATGCACTATATTCCAGCTGGGCGCCCCATTGTCTACCCCATCCTACCATTTTAACCATGTACCAAATGTATGCACCTACTGGCAATGTCAGGCGATGTCACAAAGATCTTACCCTACAGCCAAACTTTCCGCCTATGACAACCATTGCGTGCATTCATTGATTGAACCACAAGTACCTACATGCTACAATCTATCTAAACAAGCGCCACGCAACTTTTTCACTAAGGCCAATTGCCTTTTTTACATGCCCTCAAATAACAAAGCCACCACGGCTTCAACTGGTAACCACAATGCCCAAAACATACCCATACAGCGGGACAACTCGCATACCAAGCACATAGGTGATCACACGTCGTCACACAACTATCATATGACCAACCCACACAAAGAACTCGACACTCACACTAAGACCCAACAAAATCCTTTACCACATACATACTACAACACGACACACAATCCTCTCTATACACCCCAGTTCACAACACTTTTACAAAGATACAATCACATCTTCACACAGAACAAATTCAACGTACCATGCTTAAGGATTCCACCCATAAAAATACCCACGAATTCCGACAAAATAATTACCATACGGCCATATCGTGTTCCGATATGTGACCAACAAGAAATCCGTAATTAAGTCCAACAAATGCTAGAGAATGGCATTATAGAGCAATCTTTTCCCTTTCTCGAGCCTTGTCACCCTCGTCACTAAGCGCGACAAGACCAAACGGTTTTGTATCGATTATAGAAAGGTGAACGAGCTAATTAGCTCTGATGTCCATCCCCTCCCGAGAATCGAGGATATCCTCGACCGCCTCGCACAGGCCAAGTATTTCTCCACGGCCGACATATCCTCTGCGTATTGGCAGGTCCCAATACACCCCGATTCTCGACCACTGTTAGCATTTGCCACCCTCGAAGAGTTATACCAACCCACTCGATTACCTTTCGGATTAAAAACCAGCCCTCAGATCTACGAACGAGCCATGAGTCAGGTCCTACAGAGACAAGGACTTGACTGTGTGGCACATTACTTTGATGATTTCATCATTTACTCCAACACATTGGAGGAACATCAAAACCACCTGCGACAATTTTTCGCCTTTTGCGAAGCAGAGGAGTTACAAATTAACTTCGCGAAATGCGAATTTTTTAAGCAGTCCATAGATTTTCTAGGCTACACCATCACAGCTGGTACAACCACACCGCTCACACGCAACACAGACATCATTCACGCCATTAAACAACCACACAACCGAAAAACACTACAATCCTTCTTAGGCGCTGTGAACGTCTATAACAAATTCATCCCGGAATACGCTCGCTTGCGAGCACCACTCAATAACCTCCTCAAAAAGGATGTCGTGTGGATCTGGGATGAAGCTTGCCAAAAGGCGTTCATTGACCTGAAAGAGAACCTCACACAACACCCCATCTTACACCTTTACAAAGAA
Source organism: Cordylochernes scorpioides (assembly GCA_030710605.1). Lineage (NCBI taxonomy): Eukaryota > Metazoa > Arthropoda > Arachnida > Pseudoscorpiones > Chernetidae > Cordylochernes > Cordylochernes scorpioides. The sequence continues at coordinate 163,475,580 of CP092864.1, forward strand.
GGCCTGCCATGCCAAGTGTATTGCGATGCATCCACCCTCGGTATAGCGGGCATTCTCAAACAGGTTCACCCTGACGGGAACGTATATCCAGTTGAGTTTTTCAGCCGAACATTGCGCCCACACGAGAAAAACTACTCCATCTCTGAACTTGAGTTCTTAGCAATCGTTGAGAGTGTGGAGAAGTTTCGCATCTATCTGATGGGCAGAAAGTTTACTATATTTTCTGACCATCACGCATTGCAGTGGCTGAAGACCATCAAAAACCCGTCCGGCAGATTGTTTCGATGGAGTTTACGGCTATCGAGTTACGAGTATGAAGTCCGCTACATAAAGGGAAAACAACAGTATGAGGCGGATCTTTTGTCCCGTAACCCGTTCTGTGGATTCTTAGACGCGTCCCTTATCAAGACACACCAACCTACTCCATCGAGAGAGTCTAGTCTGACCATTGATCGTAATGGATTACATACAATTTCCCGAAAAGGTGTAACCAAGATTATAATTCCAAAACCACTCATACAACAACTCTTACAAACAGTACACGCACACTATAACCACCCCGGTATTTCACAAATGTCACGACTCATCTCCACGCAATATTACTGTCAAGGTATGTCAAAAGATATTAAACAAAAGGTTAAGACCTGCCCCACCTGCCAGTTAACAAAACGTCCATTGGGACCCACTTACGGGGAGTTAAGTCAACCTCCGGAAGCCAAAGAACCCTTCGACCTATTATCCCTAGACACCATAGCAGGATTTGCCAAATATGGCAACACCAAAATATACCTCCATGTTGTAGTCGACCATTTTTCGCGCTACGCGTGGACTTTTCCATCTAAATCCACCAGCATCACCACCTATCAACAGGTACTTAAGCGAGTATTACAGGATGGCTCTCCGAAACGCCTCCTTACGGATAGAGCCCCTGCCTTCACTTCGCCAGAATTTAGTAGTTTCCTACTTAATAGAAACATCCCCCCACTACTTACAACCAGCAACAATCCACAAGCCAACGGTCTATGTGAACGCCTGAACGCCACCCTCACGGGAAAACTTAGGCTGTTACATTTAGAAAATCCTAAGATCGCATGGACCAAGTTGGTCAAAAGAGTTACAGTCATATATAACAAAACCCCACACTCTACCACAGGTTTTCCACCCATCTACCTAATGTTTGGCATCCTACCCCCAGAACTCTCTAACCACAGCACACCTTACCCAGATATCGACAGAGCTAGAAAGATTGCACACACACGAACACAAAACAAGCATCTTAAGACAAAAACATTTATGATCAACGACACAAACAACCACATTTCGAAGTAGGTGATCAAGTGTTAGTTAAATTATATCACCACCCCAATACAGGGAAACTCGCTCCATATTTCACAGGACCCCACACAATATTAGAAATTATTTCACCAAATGTGGTCCGTATAGATCGACCAAATCAACCTCTTCAAAGAGACACTGATACGATCCACGTCAACAAGCTTAAGCTGTATACAGAAACAGTCCGTTATATATCACCGCCCGCCGTTAGAATATGTCATATAAAGCACAAGCCCGATTACACGTTCCCGTTCAAGCATTTCACACCCGAATTATTTCCAGCAGAGCCATTAAGATTCAAACCCACAAACAGCGAGCCTTTCAGGCATTTAGACCCTGCCATTTTTTCAACAAGGCGATTTACACCATTCTTCCCCGATATTAAGAACTGCGAACCTGACAATCATTTAAATCCTATCATTCTGTCCCAAAAACGATACACGCCACTCCCCAACGATAACAAGCAGTGCGAAATTGAACGGCCAACCATGAATAAGGTTCGAGCAAATATTTCAGAGTCACCATTTACAACAATATGGGAGAACATGCGTCGATACCCTATCTTTCATCTGATTTTTATCCTTTGTCTGCTAGTCCTACCCTATAAATGTACCCCAGTTTTATTCCTTAGTTATCTGTTAATCTATGCCATGCCTTCTAATAGAGTTTTCGAGCTGCAAGAGGCAGTTTTTAATATAGGACAAGCATTTGTAAAACTTCTTATAATTTTAGGAAACATTTTTGCAGAAAATCTAAATAAATTCCGAGGAGATAGAAGTAACTGAAATTTAACAAATCGATGCCAAAGGAGAATAATCAACTCCAGTAAAATGTACAAAACTTAAAAAAAAAAATCCATTAGTCGCACACAAAAGAAATTAGGAGACAGGAAGCGAAAAAGATATCTTCCGCGAGGCAATAAAAATCGAACAGCAAGCTAGTGCAAATAGAGGGTGGGGGTTCCCCCATTTCCGGATCTCTAATTACAGTGGGACAGTCGTCTAAATTGAGGTCAAGCTGAGGACTTCTCTCCATATCACTCCACTTTTCATTCCCCATTCCAGCTACATATCGACGTTTACAAATACAATTCAATTTCACTCTCACAAGACGTTACCGACACTTCTTAATGAATTCACGCCTCTATTATAATCCCTTTACAGACTTCCAAAAAACGTTACATATTCCACCTACACGTAGATCTCAAAGTCAATTACGAACAAAGTTCACGCATATTACCACTTTAAATTTGTTAGGATTTTAGATAACTAAGCTGTTCAAGCTTACGTTTTCTCCCAAAGGGATTAAACGACCTTTTAGAAGGACCGAGGATCCCCTCGAATCCTGTATTCAAGGTTTTAATTTAGGTACCGACACCCAATATATAAAGTGGATATTGAGCGAGCACATCTTAAGTGCCCTAGGGGATCGCATAAAAACCCCTAGAACGCATTAAGGCTCGAGACAAATTAACATACGACATTCGGATTTTGAGATTTCAAAATACAATGACACAAAGATAAATACACGAAAGGGTTATTTAGATTTCCATGTCTCCTGTATACATAACATAAATTCGCACTTGCTCATTAGAGCGAGAGAGGACCTAGACGAAGACTGCGGATCGCGACCTACGAAGAAGACAAGAATAAATACACGCAATAACTATAAAAGGTAATTTATTTTTAATTATATTTATTTACTTTAATTTATTTGCTTCGACTATGGAAACCCGCTCGGAAAACGTATATAACACCAAGAAGGAAGAAACCAAGGTCGACGACCCTGTAAAGCTGCAACTTAGTGCAACAATATATATTAAAAGCAAAAAAAAAACGCATCTCCCGACCGCTCACATCAGTATTTTTTTAGATATGTATTTTTTTGTTTTGTTTTTAATATCAACACCTGACCACTTTTCTATTTTCACACACGCCACATATATATTTTTTAAATGTGGAGTCAATATCGTCGCAGTAGACTTCTAATGAGTAGGGGGGAATTAACTTCAAGACAAAAAAAATCCACATGTAATATACATGGTACCTCGGATTAGGGTGGCGGTGACAAAATCTTTCCCTATGAAAAATTTAAATTTTAAAACAATCTGGAGATACAACAAAAATATAGGTAGTTCAGTTTGCAATTATAACCAATTCATTAATAATTTAGCAAATTTAAAAAAAATTAAATGTAATTGCAACAACTATATAGATAGATATAAGCTCTCAGGTCATATATTAACTAGCAATTTTTCTTTTTTAAATCCAGAATATCAGGATATTTCAAATAAAGGGTATAAATATATACCTCAAATTAAACACAATTATAATAATACAATTAAATCTATATTAAAAGATATAGACATTTTCATAAATAAAACTAGTATAAAATACAGTATTCCAGAATTTACTTTTCTGGAATGGAAACATAATATTAAAAAGGAAATTATAAATTATTATAATAATACACTTAAATACACAAAACCTAATTCAGATATTCCTTCTTTTAAAAAAAATATAATTAAATTACAGAAGGACTTTATTATCACTCCTATAGATAAATGTCCCAATAATTTATCTATAATTTGTAAAAATCAATACAACGATATTCTAAAAAAGGAAATTGATAATAATAATAAATACACTTTTGCTAGAACTACAGCCACAAAAATCAAAAAAGACATCAAAACGTGGAAAATTCACTCAAGATTTATAATTACAACAAAATTCCAAACATACCAAAATCTATATAATTCCTAAACTACACAAAAAAAACAATTTCTTTCAGAACAATCACATCTGGTATAAATTCAGTTATAAAAAACATTGATATACAATTAGCTTCAACACTACAATTTATTATAAATAAATTAACTAATAAATATAATTATAAATTTATCGACACAAATAAAAAAATCATTAACTATTTAATGAACAATTGGACAAACATTGATTCAGTACACACATTTGATTTTGAGGACCTATATTCTAAAATACATTTAAGAGATCTAAATAATAAAATAACCAATTTATTTAACGAATTCATTAATGACAAAACTTTCCACATTAAAATTATTCATAACAGATATAAAACAATTGAATTAGATCTTAAAACAGCAAAAACTCTACTGGAAACATTTTTAAATTTTAATTATATAGAATTTAAAAATAAAATATATATTCAATCAGAAGGCGTTCCTATGGGAACTTCTTCAAGTCCTTTATTAGCCAACCTAATACTATTCTGGTACGAAAGAGAATACTTTCTACAACATAATGTTAATTGACAAATGTTCTGTTATGTAGATGACATCATAATATTTAATAATCCAAAGTTTAAAAACATAATACCTGAAATATATCCTAAATACTTGAAACTTAAGAACAATGAAAAAATTAATAGAAACAAAAAAGTTAACTTTTTAGACCTAAATATAAACCTTACAAATAATGCTATTAAAATTTATAATAAAAAAGTAATTATAATTTCAATATTATAAAATACTGCAATATAAATTCTAATATATCATTAAACTGCTGCAAAGGTATATATTTTGGTCAGTTTCTAAGATTTTATAGAATAAATAATATATTAGAAAATTTCATAGAAGATATAAAAAATTTAAACATGGAATTTATTAAAAACAAATTTAGTATTAAACAAATAAAATATTTCAACAGTATATCAATTATAAAATACTTTTAAAAAAATAAATGGAAGTATCCATTTATTAAATCAACTTTTTATAATTTCTCTCAATAATAACTAATACAAACTTATAATATTTAACAGTTAATTGAACTTAAATTATATAACTGATTTTAAAAATTGTCACAAGATTTTTAAAGTAATATTGTATAGAATTCAATTTATTTAATATCCAATTTCTGGGGAGGAAAATGGAAATTAAATAATAATGAATTTCCAAAACTAATAGCTTTATTAATCATCTAATAAATCACCTTTTTAAAGGAAAATTAAAAGATAAATAATAATTGAATCAGTTATATTAATATAACTAACTGTGAAGATTATAAAGTTTGACTTTCTTCCCTTAACTATTTTCTTTCTTCTTCAGTTGTCTTATTATTCTGAAATTTCTAAGAAAACAATCTAATTTTAAAGGGAGGAACACGAGTCCCCCCGCAACAGATGTTAACCAGAAATAGCTGTTTACAGAGAATGGCGTCACAGACGAGGTAGGTTACAGTTAGAATTTCTTAACACTTATGTTTGTTGGATCTGTGTATATAAATGTTTCACTAAAACAACTTAATATTAACACATATAAAACGGTCTAAGAGAGTTATATGACATAATAGAGCAGGAGAGAAATGTCAGCTGGATTTCTATTTGAAAATCTCCGGTCCAGCATATCTCTCTTTCCACTAATTAATTCATTTTAATTTTTTTGTATATGTCTGGTCTACCATTAGGGTTTCAAAACATAATAATCAAATTTATAACAAAAGTTAATTCATATTATAGATATTTCACTAAATACAACTAGATATATTCATATTATAAAATAAAAAAAATTAAAAAATCTTTAAAAAAAAAAGATAAAATATAAAATTATAATATATATATATATATATATATATACTAACAATCTTATCTACCTTCTTCACAAATATTTTATTTTTTCTTATTATTAGTTTGAATAAAAGTGCATGGTTCTGTCTTTCTCTCTTTTCTCTCTATATATAACTACTAAAATTTATACTATTAAATATATTCTCACTTCTATTATTCTATATACAAATTAGAGTATGTCTAAATGACGTGTAAAAGCCGATGCAAAAGATGTTACGTTGTTAAATTTTATTGTTATTAATTATAAATATATAATTAATTGGATGATGTGTAAGAAGTAAAGGATTTTTTTTCTCTCTCTACTAAATAATAACAATTTACAAATTTTATAATTTGAATTTAAATAATCAAAGTAATCAAGATAATTTTAATACAAAACTAAACTATAAAACTAAACAACTATTTATTTTTATAATTAATTTAGATTTAGCTTGCTAATCTAATCAAATCTACTTGATATAAATTATTATGCTTATCAGTTTACTCTTCAATTTTTAAATATAGAATCACTATTATATTTTTATTATATAGTTTTTACACTATATTAATTCATATGAGCTTTCTCTATGATATATTTTTGACAATTCTTTCTTAGGCAATTTTTAGCGAGTTTTAATTAACATAAGAGAGGTGCTAACCCTAATATGTTTGTAGTTTTTTTTTAGTTTTTTAGTTTGTTATTCTTATGAACATTTTTTTTTAAATATATTTTTCTTAATTGTTTTTGTGGTGATTAAATTTGTAAAAATTGAATAATTAATCTATAAAAATATATATTACTGTTTGTTATCTGTTATATTATTAAGAATAACTAATAAAAAACATCTTTAAACTAACTAAACACTGAAAAAAAACAAAAGTTCTGAAGTTATTTTTTCTAAAATTACTTTTATAATTTACTTTTTCATAATCGAATAATAAGAGATAATTAAAATATGTATGTATTTTTAGTTATATTAGAATTTCTAATATAATTTAATTTGTATATTATATTAAATATAAAAATATATCATATAGATCAAGCTCATATTAATTAATATAGTGTAAAAACTATATAATAAAAATATAATAGTGATTCTATATTTAAAATTTAATGAGTAAACTGATAACAATGTTAATTTATATCAAGTAGATTTGATTAGATTAGCAAGCTAAATCTAAATTAATTATAAAAATAAATAGTTGTTTAGTTTTATAGTTTAGTTTTGTATTAAGATTATCTTTATTATTTTGATTATTTAAATTCAAATTATAAATTTTTAAATTGTTATTATTTTTAGTAGAGAGAGAGAGAGAAAAAAAATCCTTTACTTCTTACACATCACCCAATTAATTATATATTTATAATTAATAACAATAAAATATAACAACGTAACGTCTTTTGCATCGGCTTTTACACGTCATTTAGACATACTATAATTTGTATATAGAATAATAGAAGTGAGAATATATTTAATATTATAAATTTTAGTAGTTAGAGAAAAGAGAGAAAGACAGAACCATACACTTATAATCAAACTAATAATAAGAAAAAACATTTTTTTTTTGTAAAGAAGATAGATAAGATTGTTAGTATATATATATATTTTTTTTATAATTTTATATTTTGTCTTTTTTTTTTTTAAGATTTCTAAATTTTTATTTTATTTTATATAATGAATATATCTAGTTGTATTTAGTGAAATATCTATAATATGAATTAACTTTTGTTATAAATTTGGTTATTATGTTTTGAAACCCTAATGGTAGACCAGACATATACAAAAAAAAATTTTAAATGAATTAATTAATGGAAGAGAGATATGCTGGATCGGGGATTATCAAATAGAAATCCAGCTGATATTTCACCCCTGCTCTATTATATCATATACCTCTCTTAGACCGGATTATATGTGTTAATATTAAGTTGTTTTTGTGAAACCTTTATATGTAAAAATCCAACAAACATAAGTGTTAAGAATTCTAATTGTTACCTACCTAATCTGTGACGCGTTCCTCTGTAAACAGCTATTTCTGGATAACATCTGTTGCGGGGGGGACCCGTGTTCCTTCCTTCAGAAATAGATTGTTTTCTCAGAAATTTCAGAATAATAAATCAACTGAAGAAGAAAGAAAATAGTTAAGGGAAGAAAGCCAATCTTTATAATTTTTACAGTTAGTTATTTTAATATAACTGATTTAATTATTATTTATCTTTTAATTTTCCTTTAAAAAGGTAAATTATTAGATGATTAATAAAGCTATTAATTTTGAAAATTCATTAACATTTAATTTCCATTTTCCTCCCCAGAAATTGGAGATTAAATAAAAATAATTCTATACAATATTACTTTAAAAATCTTGGGATAATTTTTTAAAATCAGTTATATAATTTTTTTAATTAACTGTTAAATATTATAAGTTTGTATTAGTTATTATTGAGAGAAATTATAAAAAGTTGATTTAATAAAAGGATACTTTCATTTATTTTTTTAAAGTATTTTATAATTGATATACTGTTGAAGTATTTTACTTGTTTACTACTAAATTTGTTTTTAATAAATTCCATGTTTTATTTTTAATATCTTCTATGAAATTTTCTAATATATTATTTATTCTATAAAATCTTAGAAACTGACCAAAATATATACGTTTGCAGCAGTTTATTGATATATTAGAATTTATATTGCAGTATTTTATAATATTGAAATTATAATTAATTTTTATTATAAATTTTAATACCATTATTTGTAAGGTTTATATTTAGGTCTAAAAAGTTAACTTTTTTGTTTATATTGATTTTTTTATTGTTCTTAAGTTTCAAGTATTTAGGATATATTTCAGGTATTATATTTTTAAACTGTGGATTAATAAATATTATGATGTCATCTACATAACGGAACATTTGCCAATTAACATTATTTTGTAGAAAGTATTCTCTTTCTCGTACCAGAATAGTATTAGGTTGGCTAATAAAGGACTTGAAGAAGTTACCATGGGAACGCCTTCTGATTGAAAATATATATTTTATTTTTAAATTCTATATAATTAAAATTTAAAAATGTTTCCAGTAGAGTTTTTGCTGTTTTAAGATCTAATTTAATTGTTTTATATCTGTTATGAATAATTTTAATGTGGAAAGTTTTGTCATTAATGAATTCGTTAATTAAATTAATTGGTTATTTTATTATTTAGATCTCTTAAATTTATTTTAGAATATAGGTCCTCAAAATCAAATGTGTGTACTGAATCAATGTTTGTCCAATTGTCCATTAAATAGTTAATGATTTTTTTTATTAGAGTCGATAAATTTATAATTATATTTATTAGTTAATTTATTTATAATAAATTGTAGTGTTGAAGCTAATTGTATATCAATGTTTTTTATAACTGAATTTATACCAGATGTGATTGTTCTGAAAGAAATTGTTTTTTTGTGTAGTTTAGGAATTATATAGAATTTTGGTATGTTTGGATTTTTGTTGTAGTTATAAATCTTTAGTGATTTTTCCACGTTTTTGATGTCTTTTTTGATTTTTGTGGCTGTAGTTCTAGCAAAAGTGTATTTATTATTATTATCAATTTCCTTTTTTAGAATATCGTGGTATAGATTTTTCCAAATTATAGATAAATTATTGAGACATTTATCTATAGGAGTGATAATAAAGTCCTTCTGTAATTTAATTATATTTTCTTTAAAAGAAGGAATATCTGAATTAGGTTTTGTGTATTTAAGTGTATTATTATAATAATTTATAATTTTCTTTTTAGTATTATGTTTCCATTCCAGAAAAGTAAATTCTGGAATACTGTATTTTATACTAGTTTTATTTATGAAAATGTCTATATTTTTTAATATAGATTTAATTGTATTATTATTATAATTGTGTTTAATTTGAGGTATATATTTATACCCTTTATTTAAAATATCTTGATATTCTGGATTTAAAAAAGAAAAATTGCTAGTTAATATATGACCTGAGAGCTTATATCTATCTATATAGTTGTTGCAATTACATTTACTTTTTTTAAAATTTGCTAAATTATCAATAAATTGGTTATAATTGCAAACTAAACTACCTTTATTTTTGTTGTATCTCCAGATTGTTTTGAAATTTAAAATTTTTATAGGGAAAAGATTATTGATGTTTTGGTTATTAAAAATATCATTAAATTTAATATGATTAAATAAATTGTTATTTAATTTAATGATAATATTAATGTTATTAGTAGATTGTTTAATTTTTCTGTATTTAAAGATGTCGTGTGTGATATCTATTAATCTGTTAGTCAGATTATGAATTTTAATATATTCTATAAGTTTGATAAATTTATTATTATTTAGTTTAAATGATGTTTTAATAAATTTATCGACGAAGTTGTTAGTATACATTTGTTTTGGGTCCAGTAATTCTTCAAATTCAATGTAACCTAATTATTGGTAGTTTTACCTCTGGTTTTATTAGGTTTAGTTTTAAATTCTTTTTTTTTTTTGTATTTGCAGCTGATTTCAAAAGTTGAAATTTCTTCTGTTTGTGGTTTGTATGTGTAGTTTAATTCATCATTAAGTCCATAAGGGAATAATGTGTTGTGTTTATAAATGTAGTTGTTTTCTAATAATAGTCGTTGTTTTTTGTTTTGACATATGTCTAGTATTTCTATCTTAAAGTTGTTAAAAGTATGTAATTGATTGTGTTCTTTCATATATATATTACCAATTGATTTTTTGGCGTGGTTTCTATGTAGGTTTATTCGTATATTTAATGGATTACATGTTTGTCCTATATATGATAGTTGACAAATTTGGCATGTTAATTTATAAATAGTATTTACTAATTTACAACTAGTCGTTTGAAATGTGTCATGGTTCTTAAGAGAGGGACAAGTTTGACAATTCTTTCTTAGGCAATTTTCAGCGAGTTTTAATTAACATAAGAGAGGTGCTAACCCTAATATGTTTGTAGTTTTTTTAGTTTTTTAGTTTGTTATTCTTATGAACATTTTTTTTTTAAATATATTTTTCTTAATTGTTTTTGTGGTGATTAAATTTGTAATAAATTGAATAATTAATCTATAAAAATATAGATATTACTGTTTGTTGTCTGTTATATTATTAAGAATAACTAATAAAAAACATCTTTAAACTAACTAAACACTGAAAAAAACAAAAGTTATAATTTACTTTTTCATAATCAAATAATAAAAGATAATTAAAATCTGTATGGATTTTTAGTTATATTAGAATTTCTTATATAAATTAATTTGTATATTATATTAAATATAAAAATATATCATAGAGCAAGCTCATATGAATTAATATAGTGTAAAAACTATATAATAAATATATAATAGTGATTCTATATTTAAAATTTAATGAGTAAACTGATAACAATGATAATTTATATCAAGTAGATTTGATTAGATTAGCAAGCTAAATCTAAATTAATTATAAAAATAAATAGTTGTTTAGTTTTATAGTTTAGTTTTGTATTAAGATTATCTTTATTATTTTGATTATTTAAATTCAAATTATAAATTTTTAAATTGTTATTATTTTTAGTAGAGAGAGAGAAAGAAAAAAAATCCTTTACTTCTTACACATCATCCAATTAATTATATATTTATAATTAATAACAATAAAATATAACAACGTAACGTCTTTTGCATCGGCTTTTACACGTCATTTAGACATACTATAATTTGTATATAGAATAATAGAAGTGAGAATATATTTAATATTATAAATTTTAGTAGTTAGAGAAAAGAGAGAAAGACAGAACCATACACTTATAATCAAACTAATAATAAGAAAAAATATTTTTTTTTGTAAAGAAGGTAGATGAGATTGTTAGTATATATATATATATTTTATTATTTTATATTTTGTCTTTTTTTTAAGATTTTTATTTTTTTTATTTTATATAATTAATATATCTAGTTGTATTTAGTGAAATATCTATAATATGAATTAACTTTTGTTATAAATTTGGTTATTATGTTTTGAAACCCTAATGGTAGACCAGACATATACAAAAAAAATTAAAATGAATTAATTAATGGAAAAAGAGATATGCTGGATCGGGGATTATCAAATAGAAATCCAGCTGATATTTCACCCCTGCTCTATTATATCATATACCCCTCTTAGACCGGATTATATGTGTTAATATTAAGTTGTTTCAGTGAAACCTTTATATGTAAAAATCCAACAAACATAAGTGTTAAGAATTCTAAATGTTACCTACCTAGTCTGTGACGCGTTCCTCTGTAAACAGCTATTTCTGGATAACATCTGTTGCGGGGGGGGGGACCCGTGTTCCTTCCTTCAGAAATAGATTGTTTTCTTAGAAATTTCAGAATAATAAATCAACTGAAGAAGAAAGAAAATAGTTAAGGGAAGAAAGCCAATCTTTATAATTTTTACAGTTAGTTATTTTAATATAACTGATTCAATTATTATTTATCTTTTAATTTTCCGTTAAAAAGTAAATTATTAGATGATTAATAAAGCTATTAATTTTGAAAATTCATTAACATTTAATTTCCATTTTCCTCCCCAGAAATTGGAGATTAAATAAAATGAATTCTATACAATATTACTTTAAAAATCTTGTGACAATTTTTAAAAATCAGTTATATAATTTAAGTTTAATTAACTGTTAAAGATTATAAGTTTGTATTAGTTATTATTGAGAGAAATTATAAAAAGTTGATTTAATAAAAGGATACTTCCATTTATTTTTTTAAGTATTTTATAATCGATATACTGATGAAGTATTTTACTTGTTTAATACTAAATTTGTTTTCAATAAATTCCATGTTTAAATTTTTAATATCTTCTATGAAATTTTCTAATATATTATTTATTCTATAAAATCTTAGAAATACTTAGAAATACTTTCTACAAAATAATGTTAATTGGCAAATGTTCCGTTATGTAGATGACATCATAATATTTAATAATCCACAGTTTAAAAATATAATACCTGAAATATATCCAAAATACTTGAAACTAAAGAACAATGAAAAAATCAATAGAAACAAAAAAGTTAACTTTTTAGACCTAAATATAAACCTTACAAATAATGCTATTAAAATTTATAATAAAAAAGTAATTATAATTTCAATATTTTAAAATACTGCAATATAAATTCTAATATATCATTAAACTGCTGCAAAGGTATATATTTTGGTCAGTTTCTAAGATTTTATAGAATAAATAATATATCAGAAAATTTCATAGAAGATATTAAAAATTTAAACATGGAATTTATTAAAAACAAATTTAGTATTAAACAAGTAATATACTTCAACAGTATATCAATTATAAAATACTTTAAAAAAAATAAATGGAAGTATCCTTTTATTAAATCATCTTTTTATAATTTCTCTCAATAATAACTAATACAAACTTATAATCTTTAACAGTTAATTAAACTTAAATTATATAACTGATTTTTAAAAATTGTCACAAGATTTTTAAAGTAATATTGTATAGAATTCATTTTATTTAAGCTCCAATTTCTGGGGAGGAAAATGGAAATTAAATGTTAATGAATTTTCAAAATTAATAGCTTTATTAATTATCTATAAATTTACCTTTTTAAAGGAAAATTAAAAGATAAATAATAATTGAATCAGTTATATTAAAATAAATAACTGTAAAAATTATAAAGATTGGCTTTCTTCCCTTAACTATTTTCTTTCTTCTTCAGTTGATTTATTATTCTGAGAAAACAATCTATTTCTGAAGGAAGGAACACGGGTCCCCCCCGCAACAGATGTTATTCAGAAATAGCTGTTTACAGAGGAACGCGTCACAGACTAGGTAGGTAACATTTAGAATTCTTAACACTTATTTTTTGTTGGATTTTTACATATAAAGGTTTCACTAAAACAACTTAATATTAACACATATAATCCGGTCTAAGAGAGGTATATGATATAATAGAGCAGGGGTGAAATATCAGCTGGATTTCTATTTGATAATCCCCGATCCAGCATATCTCTCTTTCCATTAATTTATTTACACAACATTTTTTATTTTTTCTTATTATTCGTTTGATTATAAGTTAATGGTTCTGTCTTTCTCTCTTTTTTCTAACTACTAAATTTTATAATATTAAATATATTCTCACTTCTATTATTCTATATACAAATTAGAGTATGTCTAAATGACGTGCAAAAGCCGATGCAAAAGACGTTACGTTGTTATATTTTATTGTTATTAATTATAAATGTCATAATATGTACATACATAGATGCCAATAATCAATCCAATATGTATGAAAATGTATGATTTGTTTCAATAAAGAACAAGGTAACATTGGAGGACAGAAAGGCCTAGAAGAAAGGCCTAGAAAAGAGGCTTAGAGAGTTAGCACAATCATTAGTAAAGTTATTACCAGTTTAATTATCGCGGAACTCATAAAAGTTCGAGTTCAACAAACTATCACTTCCTGGTTCCAGCTGGAACATGTCTCAAGACAAAGACGTAACGTAGACCAATCAGGGAACCAATAGGGAACCTCCACGTCACACCTTTCAACCAATGAGAAGTAAGAAGGGTTCTCGTGTTAAATCGAGAACCAAGAATTGTTAGTCTTCACTTCGATCCCACCGAGATAGCACCTAGAGTCTTCACTTGCATCCCACCGAGTTAGGACCTATAGTCATCGGCTGGACACCATCGAGTAGTCATCACTTGGATCCCACCAAGGCAACACCTGCTCTAAAGATCCTTCCCGTTCATCCTTTTCAGATAAGTCAATCTTACCGCAATGAGAATAGATAGCCAATAACCAAAACCGCTCCGCCTTCTCAAGCCTTTCTTTCCTCCGACTAGTTGCCTTTTATTTTCAAACCCCATCACGTGTCCTGGTTATTCCTTCTGTATGCTTAACTTTCCACTCAAACGACTGCGCTTCCAACAATCTACACCATTCTCAACCAACAACAAAAAATTCCGCAACGATATTGCGACACGATTGAGTCGACAGGATTCTATGGAGAGTAGCCAAGATACAATCGGCGTCAAAGATGACGACCAATTGAGGGAACGACAGGAAATGACCGAGGCGGAGGAAACCAGCCCCCTAGCGGCTGCCATCAGTCAAATTGCGACGGCGTTAGCCCAAGGCAGATCCGGTATCCCGGGCGCGGACCTACAAGTCTTCGATGGAACGTACAGTGCGTCCCAGTTTTTCCAAGCATTCGACCGGAAAATGGAAGACGCCTCCATGGAAGAAAAATAAAAATTGCTCCGCCTACCAAACTACCTGGTGCGACAACCCCTGGAGCTTTTCAGGAAACTTCGGATGGCCGACCGGAGCTATTTCCAGGTGAGACAAATCCTCTTAGATCTCTATCCTGAGTCAAGCGAAGCGTCCTTTGCGAAATATTTCGCCATGAAGCTTACTGGACAAGCCAACCTAGAGACCTACTACCGGGAGAAAACCGCCATGGGGCTGCAACTAGGACTCCCGCAGGAGGTGATCCTCGAGACGCTGACAGAAGGGTTGCCATTCTCCGACCAGCGCCTAGTCCGCGTAGTGCCTCCCGAGAACCTAGGAGAGTGGTTCCGACTGGTACAGCGGATCCACGGGCCCAGTGTACCGACAACGCGACACAGAGAGGACCAACCGCCCACAATGTCGGGTCCGTTCCACAACACACCCCGACGCCCAGGTGCATGGAATGCACCTCTTCCACCGTCCAACTGTAAGTTCTGCGGCGCGAGGCACTGGCACAGCGAATGCCGGCATCGACCAGTCCCGGCGACCCACGAAAAAGAACGGACAGTGCAATCAGTCCCAAACCGATATCAAAGTGCCAGGACAGTGCAATCAGTCCCAAATCAACCAGTCCCGAGGCCCCAGCAGCCATCTCAAGCCAGAGACACCCCAGCAGAGCAGACTTTTCGAGACTGAGGTAGGCTCCCTAACCCAACTGACTGTGAACTTTTCCTAGCCCCTAATATACCATGCCCCTTTTTAATTGACACACGCGCCAGCCTGAATATAGTGCCATACAACCTCTACAATATGTTACAAGCTCACCTGCCTAAATTAACCCTTAAGGGACAGTCACTGGATCTCCATACCCTGGATGGTTTTGCAAAAACAATGGGTAAACTGTCTTTCCCTCTGACAAATATCCCGAAGAGAGAATTTCCATGTAGTGAATGCACCGTTACCATTTGGAATTCTTAGCCTTAATAGCCTCCACAAATTCAAATTAGCAATAGATTTTAATAAATGCACTATATTCCAGCTGGGCGCCCCATTGTCTACCCCATCCTACCATTTTAACCATGTACCAAATGTATGCACCTACTGGCAATGTCAGGCGATGTCACAAAGATCTTACCCTACAGCCAAACTTTCCGCCTATGACAACCATTGCGTGCATTCATTGATTGAACCACAAGTACCTACATGCTACAATCTATCTAAACAAGCGCCACGCAACTTTTTCACTAAGGCCAATTGCCTTTTTTACATGCCCTCAAATAACAAAGCCACCACGGCTTCAACTGGTAACCACAATGCCCAAAACATACCCATACAGCGGGACAACTCGCATACCAAGCACATAGGTGATCACACGTCGTCACACAACTATCATATGACCAACCCACACAAAGAACTCGACACTCACACTAAGACCCAACAAAATCCTTTACCACATACATACTACAACACGACACACAATCCTCTCTATACACCCCAGTTCACAACACTTTTACAAAGATACAATCACATCTTCACACAGAACAAATTCAACGTACCATGCTTAAGGATTCCACCCATAAAAATACCCACGAATTCCGACAAAATAATTACCATACGGCCATATCGTGTTCCGATATGTGACCAACAAGAAATCCGTAATTAAGTCCAACAAATGCTAGAGAATGGCATTATAGAGCAATCTTTTCCCTTTCTCGAGCCTTGTCACCCTCGTCACTAAGCGCGACAAGACCAAACGGTTTTGTATCGATTATAGAAAGGTGAACGAGCTAATTAGCTCTGATGTCCATCCCCTCCCGAGAATCGAGGATATCCTCGACCGCCTCGCACAGGCCAAGTATTTCTCCACGGCCGACATATCCTCTGCGTATTGGCAGGTCCCAATACACCCCGATTCTCGACCACTGTTAGCATTTGCCACCCTCGAAGAGTTATACCAACCCACTCGATTACCTTTCGGATTAAAAACCAGCCCTCAGATCTACGAACGAGCCATGAGTCAGGTCCTACAGAGACAAGGACTTGACTGTGTGGCACATTACTTTGATGATTTCATCATTTACTCCAACACATTGGAGGAACATCAAAACCACCTGCGACAATTTTTCGCCTTTTGCGAAGCAGAGGAGTTACAAATTAACTTCGCGAAATGCGAATTTTTTAAGCAGTCCATAGATTTTCTAGGCTACACCATCACAGCTGGTACAACCACACCGCTCACACGCAACACAGACATCATTCACGCCATTAAACAACCACACAACCGAAAAACACTACAATCCTTCTTAGGCGCTGTGAACGTCTATAACAAATTCATCCGGAATACGCTCGCTTGCGAGCACCACTCAATAACCTCCTCAAAAAGGATGTCGTGTGGATCTGGGATGAAGCTTGCCAAAAGGCGTTCATTGACCTGAAAGAGAACCTCACACAACACCCCATCTTACACCTTTACAAAGAAGGCCTGCCATGCCAAGTGTATTGCGATGCATCCACCCTCGGTATAGCGGGCATTCTCAAACAGGTTCACCCTGACGGGAACGTATATCCAGTTGAGTTTTTCAGCCGAACATTGCGCCCACACGAGAAAAACTACTCCATCTCTGAACTTGAGTTCTTAGCAATCGTTGAGAGTGTGGAGAAGTTTCGCATCTATCTGATGGGCAGAAAGTTTACTATATTTTCTGACCATCACGCATTGCAGTGGCTGAAGACCATCAAAAACCCGTCCGGCAGATTGTTTCGATGGAGTTTACGGCTATCGAGTTACGAGTATGAAGTCCGCTACATAAAGGGAAAACAACAGTATGAGGCGGATCTTTTGTCCCGTAACCCGTTCTGTGGATTCTTAGACGCGTCCCTTATCAAGACACACCAACCTACTCCATCGAGAGAGTCTAGTCTGACCATTGATCGTAATGGATTACATACAATTTCCCGAAAAGGTGTAACCAAGATTATAATTCCAAAACCACTCATACAACAACTCTTACAAACAGTACACGCACACTATAACCACCCCGGTATTTCACAAATGTCACGACTCATCTCCACGCAATATTACTGTCAAGGTATGTCAAAAGATATTAAACAAAAGGTTAAGACCTGCCCCACCTGCCAGTTAACAAAACGTCCATTGGGACCCACTTACGGGGAGTTAAGTCAACCTCCGGAAGCCAAAGAACCCTTCGACCTATTATCCCTAGACACCATAGCAGGATTTGCCAAATATGGCAACACCAAAATATACCTCCATGTTGTAGTCGACCATTTTTCGCGCTACGCGTGGACTTTTCCATCTAAATCCACCAGCATCACCACCTATCAACAGGTACTTAAGCGAGTATTACAGGATGGCTCTCCGAAACGCCTCCTTACGGATAGAGCCCCTGCCTTCACTTCGCCAGAATTTAGTAGTTTCCTACTTAATAGAAACATCCCCCCACTACTTACAACCAGCAACAATCCACAAGCCAACGGTCTATGTGAACGCCTGAACGCCACCCTCACGGGAAAACTTAGGCTGTTACATTTAGAAAATCCTAAGATCGCATGGACCAAGTTGGTCAAAAGAGTTACAGTCATATATAACAAAACCCCACACTCTACCACAGGTTTTCCACCCATCTACCTAATGTTTGGCATCCTACCCCCAGAACTCTCTAACCACAGCACACCTTACCCAGATATCGACAGAGCTAGAAAGATTGCACACACACGAACACAAAACAAGCATCTTAAGACAAAAACATTTATGATCAACGACACAAACAACCACATTTCGAAGTAGGTGATCAAGTGTTAGTTAAATTATATCACCACCCCCAATACAGGGAAACTCGCTCCATATTTCACAGGACCCCACACAATATTAGAAATTATTTCACCAAATGTGGTCCGTATAGATCGACCAAATCAACCTCTTCAAAGAGACACTGATACGATCCACGTCAACAAGCTTAAGCTGTATACAGAAACAGTCCGTTATATATCACCGCCCGCCGTTAGAATATGTCATATAAAGCACAAGCCCGATTACACGTTCCCGTTCAAGCATTTCACACCCGAATTATTTCCAGCAGAGCCATTAAGATTCAAACCCACAAACAGCGAGCCTTTCAGGCATTTAGACCCTGCCATTTTTTCAACAAGGCGATTTACACCATTCTTCCCCGATATTAAGAACTGCGAACCTGACAATCATTTAAATCCTATCATTCTGTCCCAAAAACGATACACGCCACTCCCCAACGATAACAAGCAGTGCGAAATTGAACGGCCAACCATGAATAAGGTTCGAGCAAATATTTCAGAGTCACCATTTACAACAATATGGGAGAACATGCGTCGATACCCTATCTTTCATCTGATTTTTATCCTTTGTCTGCTAGTCCTACCCTATAAATGTACCCCAGTTTTATTCCTTAGTTATCTGTTAATCTATGCCATGCCTTCTAATAGAGTTTTCGAGCTGCAAGAGGCAGTTTTTAATATAGGACAAGCATTTGTAAAACTTCTTATAATTTTAGGAAACATTTTTGCAGAAAATCTAAATAAATTCCGAGGAGATAGAAGTAACTGAAATTTAACAAATCGATGCCAAAGGAGAATAATCAACTCCAGTAAAATGTACAAAACTTAAAAAAAAAAATCCATTAGTCGCACACAAAAGAAATTAGGAGACAGGAAGCGAAAAAGATATCTTCCGCGAGGCAATAAAAATCGAACAGCAAGCTAGTGCAAATAGAGGGTGGGGGTTCCCCCATTTCCGGATCTCTAATTACAGTGGGACAGTCGTCTAAATTGAGGTCAAGCTGAGGACTTCTCTCCATATCACTCCACTTTTCATTCCCCATTCCAGCTACATATCGACGTTTACAAATACAATTCAATTTCACTCTCACAAGACGTTACCGACACTTCTTAATGAATTCACGCCTCTATTATAATCCCTTTACAGACTTCCAAAAAACGTTACATATTCCACCTACACGTAGATCTCAAAGTCAATTACGAACAAAGTTCACGCATATTACCACTTTAAATTTGTTAGGATTTTAGATAACTAAGCTGTTCAAGCTTACGTTTTCTCCCAAAGGGATTAAACGACCTTTTAGAAGGACCGAGGATCCCCTCGAATCCTGTATTCAAGGTTTTAATTTAGGTACCGACACCCAATATATAAAGTGGATATTGAGCGAGCACATCTTAAGTGCCCTAGGGGATCGCATAAAAACCCCTAGAACGCATTAAGGCTCGAGACAAATTAACATACGACATTCGGATTTTGAGATTTCAAAATACAATGACACAAAGATAAATACACGAAAGGGTTATTTAGATTTCCATGTCTCCTGTATACATAACATAAATTCGCACTTGAGAGTAGGGTCACGTTTCCACCTAAGTGTCGCTACAGAAGAGACAAAAAATTTATAGGGCAAAATTAATCAATTAAGAAATCTAGATCATGGCATGTAGATACAAAACGGGTTCAAACCACTATATATATTTTTTTTTGTTTATAAATTAACCATTTTCACTATTTTCTAAAATTAAAATTAAAATATTTAACCAATTTATCAACTTATGCAATTTATTATCACTTATTTTAGCAATTATTTACCATTTTATTTAACACTTAATTTTTATCGTAGTTCCATTTATCAACGAAAACTCATTGGTTTTCGGTTAAACTTAGACATTAAGTCATCCTTTATTTTTGAAAAACCTTTTTCATTTTTCTTTTTTTTTACGCAACCAAGCATTCAACTTTGATATCACTCAACATTTATTTTATTTTTATTTTTTGATTTCAAAATACCTCATGAAATTTCCTCGATTTCCTTCCCAAACTCGAGCAAAAAAGTAATTAGGCATTTTTTCTTTTTCACCAATGCAACAAAGCATTTTTCTTTTTTTTTTCACGCAACAAGGCATTTTTCTTTTTCAACCACGCCTTCACTTTGATTTCACTCAACCTTTCTTTTATTTTTATTTTTGATTTCTAAAATTACCTCATGAAATTTCCTCGATTTCCTTCCCAATCTCGAGCAAAAAATGTAGTTAGGCAATTTTTCCTTTTTCACTATGTACCATAGTACTCAACTTATGATTCACCTTTACAAATTTTGATCTCTATTAACCATAAACACACTATATAGCATTAATACCACGTTTTTTTCTTATTTCTTATATCCTTATCAATGTTGTATATAACCTCTCTATAACCAATTAATTTTTACACAAAATTATTTTCTTTGCTTCACAGAACTTATTCAGACTAAAACCCTTCATAAATTCTTCACATGTAGGGGGCGCATCTGTCATAATTTGTACATACATAGATGCCAATAATCAATCCAATATGTATGAAAATGTATGATTTGTTTCAATAAAGAACAAGGTAACATTGGAGGACAGAAAGGCCTAGAAGAAAGGCCTAGAAAAGAGGCTTAGAGAGTTAGCACAATCATTATTAAAGTTATTACCAGTTTAATTATCGCAGAACTCATAAAAGTTCGAGTTCAACAAACTATCACTTCCTGGTCAAGCTGGAACATGTCTCAAGACAAAGACGTAACGTAGACCAATCAGGGAGCAACTCAATTAGTGGAGAACCAATAGGGAACCTCCACGTCACACCTTTCAACCAATGAGAAGTAAGAAGGGTTCTCGTGTTAAATCGAGAACCAAGAATTGTCAGTCTTCACTTCGATCCCACCGAGATAGCACCTAGAGTCTTCACTTGCATCCCACCGAGTTAGGACCTATAGTCATCGGCTGGACACCATCGAGTAGTCATCACTTGGATCCCACCAAGGTAACACCTGTTCAAAAGATCCTTCCCGTTCATCCTTTTCAGATAAGTCAATCTTACCGCAATGTGAATAGATAGCCAATAACCAAAACCACTCCGCCTTCTCAAGCCTTTCTTTCCTCCGACTAGTTGCCTTTTATTTTCAAACCCCATCACGTGTCCTGGTTATTCCCCCTGTATGCTTCACATTCCACTCAAACGACTGCGCTTCCAACAATCTACACCATTCTCAACCAACAACAAAAAATTCCGCAACGATATTGCTACATAAATATATAATTAATTGGATGATGTGTAAGAAGTAAAGGATTTTTTTTTCTCTCTCTCTCTACTAAATAATAACAATTTAAAAATTTATAATTTGAATTTAAATAATCAAAATAATAAAGATAATCTTAATACAAAACTAAACTATAAAACTAAACAACTATTTATTTATATATATAGTGTAAAAACTATATAATAAAAATATAATAGTGATTCTATATTTAAAATTTAAAGAGTAAACTGATAAGCATGATAATTTATATCAAGTAGATTTGATTAGATTAACAAGCTAAATCTAAATTAATTATAAAAAAATAGTTGTTTAGTTTTATAGTTTAGTTTTGTATTAAAATTATCTTTATTACTTTGATTATTTAAATTCAAATTATAAAATTTGTAAATTGTTATTATTTAGTAGAGAGAGAGAAAAAAATCCTTTACTTCTTACACATCATCCAATTAATTATATATTTATATTAATAACAATAAAATTTAACAACGTAACGTCTTTTGCATCGGCTTTTACAGGTCATTTAGACATACTCTAATTTGTATATAGAATAATAGAAGTGAGAATATATTTAATAGTATAAATATTAGTAGTTATAGAGGGAGAAAAGAGAGAAAGACAGAACCATGCACTTTTATTCAAACTAATAATAAGAAAAAATAAAATATTTGTAAAGAAGGTAGATAAGATTGTTAGTATATATATATATATATATATATATATATATATATATATTTATAATTTTATATTTTATCTTTTTTTTTTTAAGACTTTTAATATTTTATTTTATAATATGAATATATCTAGTTATATTTAGTGAAATATCTATAATATGAATTAACTTTTGTTATAAATTTGATTAATATGTTTTGAAACCCTAATGGTAGACCAGACATATACAAAAAATTTAAAATGAATTAATTAGTGGAAAGAGAGATATGCTAGACCGGAGATTTTCAAATAGAAATCAAGCTGACATTTCACTACTGCTCTTTTATGTCATATAACTCTCTTAGACCGTTTTATATGTGTTAATATTAAGTTGTTTTAGTGAAACATTTATATACACAGATCCAACAAACATAAGT
Source organism: Cordylochernes scorpioides (assembly GCA_030710605.1). Lineage (NCBI taxonomy): Eukaryota > Metazoa > Arthropoda > Arachnida > Pseudoscorpiones > Chernetidae > Cordylochernes > Cordylochernes scorpioides. The sequence continues at coordinate 163,498,929 of CP092864.1, forward strand.
GTTAAGAAATTCTAATTGTAACCTACCTAGTCTGTGACGCGTTCCTCTGTAAACAGCTATTTCTGGATAACATCTGTTGCGGGGGGGGGGGGGACCCGTGTTCCTTCCTTCAGAAATAGATTGTTTTCTCAGAAATTTCAGAATAATAAATCAACTGAAAAAGAAAGAAAATAGTTAAGGGAAGAAAGCTAATCTTTATAATTTTTACAGTTAGTTATTTTAATATAACTGATTCAATTATTATTTATCTTTTAATTTTCCTTTAAAAAGGTTAATTATTAGATGATTAATAAAGCTACTAATTTTGAAAATTCATTAACATTTAATTTCCATTTTCCTCCCCAGAAATTGGATATTAAATAAATTGAATTCTATACAATATTACTTTAAAAATCTTGTGACAATTTTTTAAAATCAGTTATATAATTTAAGTTCAATTAACTGTTAAATATTATAAGTTTGTATTAGTTATTATTGAGAGAAATTATAAAAAGTTGATTTGATAAAAGGATACTTCCATTTATTTTTTTTTTAAGTATTTTATAATTGATATACTGTTAAAGTATTTTACTTGTTTAATACTAAATTTGTTTTTAATAAATTCCATGTTTAAATTTTTAATATCTTCTATGAAATTTTCTAATATATTATTTATTCTATAAAATCTTAGAAACTGACCAAAATATATACATTTGCAGCAGTTTAATGATATATTAGAATTTATATTGCAGTATTTTATAATATTGAAATTATAATTACTTTTTTATTATAAATTTTAATAGCATTATTTGTAAGGTTTATATTTAGGTCTAAAAAGTTAACTTTTTTGTTTTTATTGATTTTTTCATTGTTCTTAAGTTTCAAGTATTTCGGATATATTTCAGGTATTATATTTTTATACTGTGGATTATTAAATATTATGATGTCATCTACATAACGGAACATTTGCCAATTAACATTATTTTGTAGAAAGTATTCTCTTTCTCGTACCAGAATAGTATTAGGTTGGCTAATAAAGGACTTGAAGAAGTTACCATGGGAACGCCTTCTGATTGAAAATATATATTTTATTTTTAAATTCTATATAATTAAAATTTAAAAATGTTTCCAGTAGAGTTTTTGCTGTTTTAAGATCTAATTTAATTGTTTCATATCTGTTATGAATAATTTTAATGTGGAAAGTTTTGTCATTAATGAATTCGTTAAATAAATTGGTTATTTTATTATTTAGATCTCTTAAATTTATTTTAGAATATAGGTCATCAAAATCAAATGTGTGTACTGAATCAATGTTTGTCCAATTGTTCATTAAATAGTTAATGATTTTTTTATTTGAGTCGATAAATTTATAATTATATTTATTAGTTAATTTATTTATAATAAATTGTAGTGTTGAAGCTAATTGTATATCAATGTTTTTTATAACTGAATTTATACCAGATGTGATTGTTTTGAAAGAAATTGGTTTTTTGTGTAGTTTAGGAATTATATAGAATTTTGGTATGTTTGGATTTTTGTTGTAGTTATAAATATTTAGTGAATTTTCCACGTTTTTGATGTTTTTTTTTATTTTTGTGGCTGTAGTTCTAGCCAAAGTGTATTTATTATTATTATCAATTTTCTTTTTTAGAATATCGTGGTATAGATTTTTACAAATTATAGATAAAATATTGGGACATTTATCTATAGGAGTGATAATAAAGTCCTTCTGTAAATTAATTATATTTTCTTTAAAAGAAGGAATATCTGAATTAGGTTTTGTGTATTTAAGTGTATTATTATAATAATTTATAATTTCCTTTTTAATATTTTTTTTCCATTCCAGAAAAGTAAATTCTGGAATACTGTATTTTATACTAGTTTTATTTATGAAAATGTCTATATTTTTTAATATAGATTTAATTGTATTATTATAATTGTGTTTAGTTTGAGGTATATATTTATACCCTTTATTTAAAAAATCCTGATATTCTGGATTAAAAAAAAAAAATTGCTAGTTAATATATGACCTGAGAGCTTATATCTATCTATATAGTTGTTGCAATTACATTTAATTTTTTTAAAATTTGCTAAATTATTAATAAATTGGTAAAAATTGCAAACTGAACTACCTATATTTTTGTTGTATCTCCAGATTGTTTTAAAATTTAAATTTTTCATAGGGAAAAGATTATTGATGTTTTGGTTATTGAAAATATCATTAAATTTAATATGTGATTAAATAAATTGTTATTAAATTTAATGATAATATTAATGTTATTAGTAGATTGTTTAATTTTTCTTCATTTAAAGATGTCGTGTGTGATATCTATTAATCTGTTAGTCAGATTATGAATTTTAATATATTCTATAAGTTTGATAAATTTATTATTATTTAGTTTAAATAATGTTTTAATAAATTTATCGACGAAGTTGTTAGTATACATTTGTTTTGGGTCCAGTAATTCTTCAAATTCAATATAACCTAATTTATTGGTAGTTTTACCTCTAGTTTTATTAGGTTTAGTTTTAAATTCATTTTTTTTTTGTATTTGCAGCTGATTTCATAAGTTGAAATTTCTTCTGTTTGTGGTTTGTATGTGTAGTTTAATTCGTCATTAAGTCCATAAGGGAATAATGTGTTGTGTTTATAAATGTAGTTGTTTTCTAATAATAGTCGTTGTTTTTTGTTTTGACATATGTCTAGTATTTCTATCTTAAAGTTGTTAAAAGTATGTAATTGATTGTGTTCTTTCATATATATATTACCAATTGATTTTTTGGCGTGGTTTCTATGTAGGTTTATTCGTATATTTAATGGATTACATGTTTGTCCTATATATGATAGTTGACAAATTTGGCATGTTAATTTATAAATAGTATTTACTAATTTACAACTAGTCGTTTGAAATGTGTCATGGTTCTTAAGAGAGGGACAAGTTTGACAATTCTTTCTTAGGCAATTTTTAGCGAGTTTTAATTAACATAAGAGAGGTGCTAACCCTAATATGTTTGTAGTTTTTTTTAGTTTTTTAGTTTGTTATTCTTATGAACATTTTATTTTTAAATATATTTTTCTTAATTGTTTTTGTGGTGATTAAATTTGTAAAAAATTGAATAATTAATCTATAAAAATATATATTACTGTTTGTTATCTGTTATATTATTAAGAATAACTAATAAAAAACATCTTTTTAACATTTAAAATTCTTAACACTTATGTTTGTTGGATTTTTACATATAAAGGTTTCACTAAAACAACTTAATATTAACACATATAATCCGGTCTAAGAGAGGTATATGATATAATAGAGCAGGGGTGAAATATCAGCTGGATTTCTATTTGATAATCCCCGATCCAGCATATCTCTCTTTCCATTAATTAATTCATATTTAAATTTTTTTTGTATATGTCTGGTCTACCATTAGGGTTTCAAAACATAATAACCAAATTTATAACAAAAGTTAATTCATATTATAGATATTTCACTAAATACAACTAGATATATTCATTATATAAAATTAAAAAAAAATAAATATCAAAAAATAAAAAAGACAAAATATAAAATTATAAATATATATATATATATACTAACAATCTTATCTATCTACCTTCTTTACAATTTTTTTTTATTTTTTCTTATTATTAGTTTGATTATAAGTGTATGGTTCTGTCTTTCTCTCTTTTCTCTAACTACTAAAATTAATAATATTAAATATATTCTCACTTCTATTATTCTATATACAAATTAGAGTATGTCTAAATGACGTGTAAAAGCCGATGCAAAAGACGTTACGTTGTTATATTTTATTGTTATTAATTATAAATATATAATTAATTGGATGATGTGTAAGAAGTAAAGGATTTTTTTTCTTTCTCTCTCTCTACTAAAAATAATAACAATTTAAAAATTTATAATTTGAATTTAAATAATCAAAATAATAAAGATAATCTTAATACAAAACTAAACTATAAAACTAAACAACTATTTATTTTTATAATTAATTTAGATTTAGCTTGCTAATCTAATCAAATCTACTTGATATAAATTATCATTGTTATCAGTTTACTCATTAAATTTTAAATATAGAATCACTATTATATTTTTATTATATAGTTTTCACACTATATATATATAGATAAATATAAAGCATATATTGGATCTGAATTTATTAAACGGCCAATATTTCTAGGGGCAACACGCCTCTCTCTATCAAGGCTTTTGATTTAAACTAAATCACGTGGGCATGTGATCCACTCATGCTATACAAGATCAAAATAAGAAACTATCTGATGAAAATTCCACAGTGAAATTTTCATCAGATAGTTTCTTACTTTGATCTTGTATAGCATCAGTGGATCACATGCCCACGTGATTTAGTTTAAATCAAAAGCCTTGATAAAGAGAGGCGTGTTGCCGCTAGAAATATTGGCCGTTTAATAAATTCAGATCCAATATATGCTTTATATTTATTTATAGATATTATTATGGATTGTCAATCTTTAATATATATATATATATATATATATATATATATATATATATATATATATATATATATGGCAATATAATAGGGTGGGGAAAGAGAAATAAGGACACCACAAGTTTAGAAGAGGAATCCCAGACAACCAGAGAGAGAGAGACGGGCCCGGCAAAAGGGTCGCACACAATCCCCAACTGTCTTAAAAGTCCCAAGGTGTTAACGGACGGGCCCCATTTGCCGCCCCTTAGAATGTCGCTGCTGTCTCAAGTGACCGGACCGTCTCTCTCTGGGCTGGCTCTAGGTTTGCTTTATTATTCCTGGAAGAGTATATATTATGACATATGGCCCCCATTGAAGAAGGCTGAATATGGTTTGAGTATACATAAAGCTGGAGAAGCCAGGAATATAGAAAATTATTTTACAGTTGAAATTAATTAAGGTTATGGTGACATAGTTTTATGTAAATAAAATATTGTTTAGTACACAAGTAAATATTATTTACAAGCAGTTTTACAACACCGGAGAGTTTAATATTTAAGGGAATTTATGATAATATTAATGTTATAAAAGGCTATATACGATAACATCTAATGGATTATAAGGGAAATGCTATGGAGGAGTGTGAACAACGAGAAGGGGAGTCACATACACATGATGAAATTATGAAGGTCATTAAGACTGGGGTCTCTACACTTTAAGATATTTTTCAGGCGGACATGGCAAAAGGGAAACTTGGCATGGGCTTCTATGATATAGGTTAGAGTACGAGAAATGAGGTTGAGGTTGGAAATTGCGTGAGCTCAGGACTGAGGTAAATATAGAACTTCATACAATGTTAGAATTTTGGCGAACAGGGCGAGGGGAAACTTGCTTTGGGCCATTCTACCTTATCTATGGAGTTACTTGTGTAGCGAGTCCGAGGGGAAAAGTCCCGTGTGTAGGTGACGAAATCGAATGTACTTATTTTTAATTTGAGAAGATAAAATAGTTCGAGATGCAAAGATAGAATATAGGCGAAAAGAGCGAGGGGAAACTTACTTTGGATCTTTCTACCTTAATTATTTCGATACTAAGAGACTCTAGTAGTTTTAACTAATTGAAGGACTAATAGAATGCGCGCACAGTGCCAAAAATTGAGACGAGGACAGTGTTGTCCTTTTCAGGTGACATGCTTCTCGTACACGAGGTGCTTGAACCGTCGTGGGAGCTTGTGCTAGGAGATGATTTCGCGAAGGGTTGAACGTAAAACCCATGTCTGCGCGAAATGATGACGGACCGGACAAAATCGGCGACTATTTTAACGTACCTCCGTGGGAAATATCGGACGTAGGTTATATCGTGCTGGTATGAACAAGGGACAAACATAAATTTGAAGACAGGGCCCGTGTGGCGAATGTGTGGCGCGAGGAGAAGGAGCTAGCTGTGCCGTTCGATGCAGTTTGTTCAAATGCGAACAAAAAGGAGTTGATAAACATCTAGCAGTTAGTCAATCTGCATCCGTGGCTAGATGGTGTGGGTCGGTGGATATGCTAGAGATAAACTACAAAATATATTATCATAAATCAAGGGTGAAGATTAGAATTTTGAAATAGACATATAGTAGTTTTGACGTCTATTTTGACGGGAAAGGCGACCTTTGTCTCTTTAAATCAATATCCTCCCGGAAAAATTTATATATATATATATATTATATAATCTAAAATACAAATATTTTATTTTTTTTAAAAACATATATTTTATTTTTTCATTCATTGACTGTTCTGCATTTTTGACCATATATTCAAAAAAATATCACTTTTAATTATTATTGTTGTAAATATGTATATTTAACCATACCTATCTTTTAAAAATCACGAATATAGAATTCATTTTCTAAATTTTATATTACTGTGATATAAATAATTTATGTATATTTTTACTTCAAGAGATTCAAAATAAAAATCTGCTTGAAAGGTAAATAATAATTTTTATTTTTCCACGACTGCACCTCTTTTCAACAATCAAACACACAAAAATTTCTAATCTATAACATAAGTCGACAGGATTTACCTAATTTTTATTAAATTTTCTATCAATTTATCTGAAACTTGTAATAAAATGGCAAAAACAAAAAAAGAAAAAGATGCTGAATTTACATACCAAGCGATGCCAGCATTTGTAAAATATCATAATAGTCTAAATATTAAAACGTGGATTACAAATTTTGAAAGAAAGAGTGACTCCTACGGGTTGGATCACGGTTGGAAGGTGCTTCACCTATCAGACTACCTACAGGATGAGGCCTTGACCTATTATTTCGAAAGCCTCTGCAACATTGAAGACTGGGGTAAATTAAAAGAAAGCCTAATAATCACGTTCCAGAAGGTCAAATTGACGCCCTTGGTGGAAATGATGAGGATCACCCAAGAGGAACAGGAAACAGTCACGCAATACTTCCACAGGAAAATGCAGCTGACAAACAATGTTGAGTTGAACCTCACCTCCATAGTGGAGCTATTAAATGAGGGAGTAAAAACAAAATACAAGCCCTACCTGGCTACAATAGACGCAGTGCAGCCCTCGGAGTGGCTAACCATGGCCATAAAAGTTGAAAATAGCTTAACGGGATCTGGAACGCCGGTGGAAAAGGGCCGTCTCCAAGCTTTTAATCCAGCGCTTCACCCATCACCCAGACCTGCCGGATGTTATGGTAACTCGCAAGTGCAGAGACCACCAATGCCTTGTCGAATTTGCGAACGGCTGGGATTGGAGCTTCAATGGCACTACCACTCAGTGTGCCCATACCGCAGCCCAACAGCTTCCAGATCCTTCTCTTCAGCCAGTCCCCACTCCTACCAAGCCGCAGCTTCTAGTTCCTTCCCTCCACCCACTCCCCATGACTACCAACCGACAGTTCCTAGTGCCTCTTCACCCGATTCTCCCAGGTACCACCCACTGAAGAATACTACCCCAAAGCCCATAAACCCAGGTAGAACAATATTGTTATTTTCTGTTCTTATAAATCAGGTATCCTTACCCTGTGTACTTGATACTGCATCATCAATATCTATTATCCCATTAAAATACTTAAATTATATTCAATATAAAATGTTAGATAATTCCCCAAAAGACAAAATAGGTCAGGTAGAAGGATTTAGTTATCCATTATACAAAATATTAGTTAGGCTAAGCTTAGGTAAGATTACAAAATATCAATAAATGTTTGTTTGTGATACTCCAATAGAATATATTATTTTAGGTTTACCAATATTTTATAAATTTAGATTACAAATAGATTTCTCAAAAAACCTTCTTTTTCAAAATTATAAATTCTTGTATTCCTTTAATCCAAAAACTGATGACCAAAAGTCATATGCTACCACCCTATGTATTCCAGACCCATACTATGTTAGAAATTCATCTCTTCTAAATATTAACCCATTGTATAATTTTAATTCTTTATATATACCAAATACATATGTTAAACATATAGATCATAATTCAAATCCCATTATTGATTCTAATTCATATCACAGTATGCAAATTCCATGCCCTATTGTCAATTATAACTCATACCTAGACCTTAGTAACTTAGATATTAACCCAAATTTCTCAATTCAAACAATTTCAGATATTTTGCACAAATATAAGAATGTTTTCTCTAAACACAATTTTGATATAGGATGCATAAGAACTAACCCAATTTGCATATCTCTTTCAGATAATATTCCCATAGCACAAAAGCCATATAGGACATCTTTTTACAACAATGCTGAAATACAAAAACAAATAACTGAATTATTAAAGTATGGTATTATTAGGCCTTCATCTAGCCCCTATAGTTCTCTTGCATTATTAGTGAATAAGAAATCTGATGCCCCAAATCACCCCACAAGACTCTGTATAGATTATAGGAAACTTAATCAAAAAACAGTTCCAGAACATACCCCAATTCCACTTATAGAACAAATTATAGATAGGTTATCACAGTCAAAAATATATACTATTCTAGATGTTAAAAATGCATATTGGCATATACCCATAGATGAAAAAGATAAATATAAAACTCCATTTGTAACACAATTAGGTTGTTATGAATGGAATAGACTTCCATATGGTTTAAAAAATGGACCCTCACAATTTGAAAGAATTATGAAATCAATTTTCACTAAACATAACATACAGTATGCTTTAAATTATTTTGATGATATTATTATACACTCCAAAACTTATGAAGAACATATTACACATTTAGAAGACATATTAAACATATTTGAACAAGAAAATATAAAACTCAATCTCAATAAATGTAAATTTTTACAAAAAGAAATAAATTTTTTAGGATACACAATTAACTCAGGAAAATATACACCCAATAACACAAATATTGAAGCAATTTTAAAATTAAATAGACCATACAATATTAAAACATTACAAAGATTTTTAGGTACAATTAATATATATAATAAATTTATTCCCCACTATGCACAAATTAGGGCACCATTAAATGAACTTTTGTTAAAAGATGCTGCTTGGTTATGGAGTACAAAACATGAACAAGCATTCCAAACTCTTAAAAATGCACTAATTTCAAAACCTGTACTTTATATTTATGACCCATCAAAACCATGCCATTTAATCACAGATGCCTCAGGTTTAGGAGTAGCAGGAGTCCTGAAACAACCTGATGAACAAGGCATTTTACACCCCATAGCTTATTATTCAAGAAAACTTCACCCATATGAGCAGAATTATACTGCTTCAGAAATAGAAACATTAGCAATAATTAATTCAGTACAAAGATTTCATACATATTTACATAATGTACACTTTACATTGCACACAGATCACTTGCCTTTAAAATGGATCAAAAATGTAAAAAACCCACATGGTAGATTATTTAGATGGTCCTTAATCCTATCTCAATATAACTTTGACATAAAACATATTAAAGGATTAAATAATATAGAAGCAGACATGCTGTCAAGAGCACCAGTATCATTTTACCTAACATATAATGAGTTAAAAGAACATCAAACAACAGAACAAATTAGCAATAGTAAATTTAAAATACAAAATGATATCTTTATAATTAATAGAAAGGGCTTTAAAAGAGCTTATGTACCACAAACATTAAGACACAAATTATTAAACAAAGTACATACAAAACATGGACATATTGGAACAACTCAAATGACTAAAATAATTTCTCCATACTATTATTGGCCACATCTGACTAGGGATATTGCTAATTACACAAAGCATTGTGAAACTTGTCAGTTAAATAAATCTAGGGATAACAGAATTGTTTATGGACCACTACAACAGATGCCAATAGCTACACACCCAAATCATATTTTTTCTTTAGACACAATGGGAGGCTTACATAATTATGGGACAACCAAACACAGTATCCATATGATAGTAGATCATCACAGTAGATTCCTTTGGACTTTTCCTACAAAATCTGTATCCACTGATTCATACATAACTTGTTTAAAAAATTTATTCCAAATTAACAAACCTGAAATATTAATAACTGACAGAAATGCAGCTTTTCTTAGCAATAAATTTAAACAATTTTTAGGAAAAAATAATGTTAAGCATCTACTCACCAGTGCCCATCACCCAGAAACAAATGCAAAAGTAGAAAGATTAAATTCCACTATCATAAATAGGTTAAGATGTGAATATAATCATAATTTAAAGATCCCTTGGACAAAATATATTCCTAATATTACTGAAAGTTATAATGATACAGTACATACCATAACAGGCTTTACACCTAGGTTCTTATACTATGGAATACAACCACAGTATATAGAACATGACACAGAAACACATACACCAATAGAAAAAGCAAGAAAATTAACCATTGAAAGAACCATAAAATCCCATGAACACAGCAAACAGCTTTATGATATTAAACACCCAGAACCCATTTTTAAAGAAGGAGATCAGGTATTAGTGAAAACCTTTATTTATCCAAACACTGGTAAATTAACACAAAGATATATAGGCCCATTTAAAATTTTAAAACAACTTTCTCCAGTCACATATGAAATAAATAAACCCAATCTACCTCAAAGAAAACAAACAGAAATTATACACTCTAATAAACTTAAATTATTTTACCCAGAATCAGATTTTTTACTTCAAAATAGCACTAATATAGAAAATGACCCTATAGTAAACCAAAATTCTAGCACAAAGTTAATAGATATTGATGATAAACCATGTTTTTTACAGAAAGGCCATATTTTGGATATGGACAATGGAGAAAAAATATCAACCCCAATTCTTTTGCCTACACACATAACTTAATGTCACTTCAAATATCTCTTTATAATCATTTAATTACTCATCCATTTTATTGAAAAATACTTTTATATATTATTTACATGCATTTAAATGTTTATATTTTAGGAAAAACTCATTTTAAATTATATTTGTGTAAAAATAAACATTTCTACTGCCATTTAATATTTTGAAATACGGCAGGCATAATGACATAATTATTCATATTTTAAATACCTTTTTTGGCTTCATATAAATTTTATATCAATCTATCATTATTATTTCTTATATATAGTTTTATTTTAATTTCATATTTATATAAATTATTTATAAACAAACTTTCTTTTGTTTATTTTGAAAAAATATGGACATTGATTTTTATTGTTTAATTTGTAATTATTTTATAGACATTTTGATTTCGTTTAATTAATTATTTTTGTAATAGCCATTTTTATTTTCATATTTTAACTTTTTAAAAATCTTTTTCACAGGGGGAAATATTATATAATCTAAAATACAAATATTTTATTTTTTTTTAAAACATATATTTTATTTTTCATTCATTGACTGTTCTGCATTTTTGACCATATATTCAAAAAAATATCACTTTTAATTATTATTGTTGTAAATATGTATATTTAACCATACCTATCTTTTAAAAATCACGAATATAGAATTCATTTTCTAAATTTTATATTACTGTGATATAAATAATTTATGTATATTTTTACTTCAAGAGATTCAAAATAAAAATCTGCTTGAAAGGTAAATAATAATTTTTATTTTTCCACGACTGCACCTCTTTTCAACAATCAAACACACAAAAATTTCTAATCTATAACATATATATATATATATATGTCGTATTGTAATTTTTCCAAAGTTCAATGTGTGGAAATGACAATTAAGCAGTCGTTTGTGGCTGTCTCCACCTCAATAATCATCGTCTTTATTTTTTTTTCAAATCTTTTTTAAACAAAACAAAAATTTACATACACCATTTAATTAAATCTTTAGTAAAAAAAAATAAATAAAATAAAATTTACATTCTATCATTCAAAATGTATCACTACCCCCCACAAAAAAAAAAAGAAAAATTTGTATTAAATTTTCTTCCTCAACGGAGGTTGGGAGGGGATGGAAGGTAAAGGATGAGATACATTTCGAAGGGGAAAAAGAGAGAAGAAAAAGAAAAAAGAAAAAAAAAATGCAAAAATTATATTACACAAGTAATTGTATTTACACAAGAAAACTATATTGTTAGAGGCAAAAGGCGACCAAGGCCTGTTAGGTGGGGAATTCACAGGAAAAGGTGGCCTTACAAAACCTAACTAACATAATGCAGACAACTGGGGAAAAATTTCTAAATATCAAGCACTACATGTTTACATACCCTCATACACATAGGTATAATCCCATTCAATAGCAACTTTTATTGCTGAATGGAAGTATGCAAAATTTAGGGTTTGTAGTGGAAAAATTGCCTGTTAAGCTAAGTGCCCAAGCATTGTTCCAGGTCCTCTTCTTGAAATGGAAAAATTGTGTGTAGGTTTTCCTCGGTATCTTCAAATACTGGTTCCCAGAGTCTTATTTTAGAAATATTAACTATTGTTGTACGTTTATTTTCGGGTTGACATGGCTTATCTATTTCTATTGTTTGGGGGGAAGGTATGGCAATTATCGTATAAGGTTCTGGGTAAAAAGCTGGCATAAGTTTACCTTGGCCTGATTGGTAAGGGATCTTATACAGTACCTTATCTCCTATTTTTAAATTGGGCGTTTTATGGGATTCATTATATCTTTTGACTAATTTAAGATGTAGTTTTTTTGTATTATCATTGGCGGTTTTCCTAGCTTCTTCTATGGGGGGATAGGCTATTGTTAGGTCACTGGTATAAAATGGATTAATGCCGAAAAGTAAATAAACGGGAGGAATTGTAGTTATTGAATGGGGAGTATTCCTATATTCTTCTAATGCTTTTTGTAATAGCTTGTGCCATGGAATTCTGGGATTTTGTTGATGGTGGAGTCTTAACTTCGAAATGATAGTGGCATTAGCCCTTTCTACCAGCCCGTTACATTGTGGATGAGAAGGGGATGTCATAACGTGTTTTACGCCTTTTTCCTGTATGAACTTATTGAATCTTTTGGAGACAAATGAGGGATGTCTGTCGGTAACAATAATCTTTGGCTTACCTATACTTAATAACTGATTTATAATATTTATATACGTTGCTATCGAGGTACTCTTAGAAGGAAAAGCCCAAATGTATCTAGAGTGATGATCAACTACTACATGAAGGCAATTTTTTTGTACTATTATATTCTCCTAGGCCTAAAATACTATCAAGAGCAACTACATCAAATGGTTTCTCAGCTAGCGGTAAAGTACCCATGAGTCCATATGAGGGTGTGGTCGGCTTCTTTACCGATTGACAGGTCCTGCATTTCAAAATATAATTTTTTATTTTACCTATCATACCTTTAAAATAATATTGTGTTGATATTACCCTAGCCATTGCACTAATACCTGGGTGTCCTAAACTTTCATGAGCCTTAATTATCAATTCTTGTTGTAAGGATGGTGGTACTACTATTCTATCTTTATTTTTTAATCGAATATAAGTGATATTGTCTTTATTGAAATATAATTTAGATGAAGGCTTAGCTAAGGATTCTTGTCCTTCTTTTAAATCTTGTATGGATAGGAAGCAAGAATATGGTAAGCGGGACAACATGTCAGCTTCATAATTTTCACATCCTTTATTATATTTGAATTCCAAATCATATTCTGATAATTTTAATGACCATCGAAATAGTCTACCATTTGTATGTTTGAAATTATTTAACCAAATTAGTGCTTGATGATCAGTGTGAACTATTACCCGCTGACCTGAAAGGTAGGGATGGTATCTCTTGCACGTTTCTATTATTGCTAATAATTCCAGCTCTGTAATGGTATATTTGGATTCTGCCCCCCTTAAGGACCTACTATAAAACGCTATGGGTTTCATTGTGCCATCAGGATACTCCTGTTTGAGCACGCCTCCTAAACCTGCAGTACTAGCATCACAAAAGATATGCGTAGTTAATAACGGATTATAAATTTGGAGGATTGGTTTCGAAACTAATGCTTCTTTAAGAGCCTCAAAACTTTTTTGGCATTCGTCAGTCCATGTAAATTTTATATCTTTTTTCAAAAGATTATTTAAGGGAGCTCTTAATTTATTAAAATGATTTATAAACTTAGCATAATGTGTAACGCTTCCTAAAAATGATCTTAAGCACCTAACATTACGAGGAGGTGGCAATGATTTAATTATATCAACATTAATGCCCGAGGGAGACATTTGGTCTCCAAAAATTTCATAACCTAAATAATTTATCTTTTTCATAAAAAATAAACACTTTTCCTTCCTAAGTTGGATACCCTCTTTTTGTAGAATTTCAAATATTTCCTTAAGATGTTCCAAATGGGATTGCGTATCGTTTGAAAAAACCAATATATCATCAAAATAAGAAATTACATTTTTAAGGTCATATTTTTGTAATATTGAACTAAGTATCCTATTAAAGATGGCGGGAGCTGTACGTAGACCAAATGGTAGTCTACACCATTGATAGGAACCTTCTGTGGTGGTAAAACATGTCATGTATTGATCCTTTTCATGCAAGGAAACAGTCCAGTATGCACTTAAAATGTCAAGACATGAGAATACTCTCGACCCTTGAACCTTCTGGATGATATCTTCAATTAACGGAATTGGAAAACTGTCACCCATTAATTTTGAATTTAATTTTCTAAAGTCAATACATAGTCTAGTCTTATCACTTTCTCCTTTTTTACGGGCTAGGGTTACTGGTGAACTGTATGGTGATGAAGCAGGCTTAATTATGCCATATTTCAACAACTGACTAATTTGTTTTTTAATTGTTCCGTTATCCTTTAGATTATGTCTATAAGGTCTGAGACAAACAGGAGTCTTATCTCTGAGTGTTAGTCTCGGGGGATCTACCTTTAAAGGTCTAACATTATACTTATTTTCACCAAAAATATCATCATAGTCATTCATCAAAACATGGAAATTATTTCCCAGTCTGACGTCATTATGTATATAACTATCTTCTGAGTTTGGTAAAGGCAAAGGTCGGAAGTTTGGTTGATAAATAGGTCTCGATTTGAAACAAGAAGGAAAATATATATTAGATTGATTTATAGTTTTACCTATGGCATGTACATTTTTTATACGATTACATTTCCCTGATAGTTTTAAACAATAATTATGTTTGTTGCAATATTTAGACCTAACAAGACTTAAATAATTTTTAGAATTATCATATTGTAAGGCATCAAGTTCTTCTTTAGAAAAAGTATAATCAAAATTAGATAAAACACCATCATTTTGCATAATAACATTTTTATCAAAATCAATCTTCAGTTTAAAATATTTTAGGTACTTTGTGGACATTATCAAAAAGTTCAAATTTAGATTATCAATAATATAAAACAAAATATTTTTAGTTATAATTCCAATTTTTATATTCAAACAAATCTGGCCTTTTACGTTAACATTATTAGATACAGTACTTATTTTATCGTAACTAGAAATATTTATGTTATTTGAAAAATTCTTGGCCAAAAAATGAGTAGGTAAGATAGTGAAACGATGCAGCAGAGAAGTAGCAGGGAAGAAGTGGGAACGCCAAGAAGGGCCCCTTCTCCGAAGTGTTGATTGACAAAATTCCAGAGGGGAGGGGTGGCAGACAGTCGGAGTCCAGCTGGCGTCGCCGTGGGGAAGGGATCAGCCGAGCCCAGCTGGTGCCGCAGTGGAAGGAAGCCGGCCGGCTGCCGGGGATTGGTGTGTGCCGAGAAGACTGTCTGGCAGAGATAGCAGTCTGGGGGAAGAAGTCTGTCTGGTGACAACGGGATATGGACTGACCGGGAAGACGGTAGCGGAGAAGGATCCCTCTAGTGGCGGACATTGAAGGCAAGTTAATCTTCTACTGTATAGTTACTTATATCCCTTTCAAAGATCTGGTAATAAATCCATAGTACTAAGCTGTATCCAAAATGAACTCACATTGTCTTCTCAGAAACCTTGCACGCAAACATCGACGGCTGAGAAGCGTCGTAACAATATTAATCTCACTACCTGAATCAAACAGAATCATAAACATACCCAGGAACCATGAGTCTGCTGTCCCCACATCCGCTCTGATCCCCGGGCACCGTCAATATCCCACTTGGTCTTGATTACCGGGGTTCGACGCACTTTGTAGGCCGATGGATGAAGTCCCAGGATGGCCAGGTTCGTGGAGTTGGCCGGCGTTGACATCTCCATGCTGCGGCGTGATAGATCGCCACCGCGAGGCCATGTTGGGGCGATTTCCTCCAGCAAAGTTGTTCCACCGTCCATTATTCCATCTTCCGTCCCTTTGTTGAGTTGTGTGCTCCAATGATTCGGCAATACGAAGCCAGTCCTCTAAGGAATGTGGCGAGGAAGCAATCAGAAACTTCTCGAGTGGGCCGGCACCAGATGTAAGAGATTCCAAGACTAAATCCTTTGGCATGTGTAGCTGTGTGCCAATTTTTATCTTTTCAAGATAATAACTACGAACTGATTGCATCTCTTGCTTAGTTAGTTGCCAAAACTTTTTATGTAGGCCGCGTTCAAACTCTGGGAAGAATGTCATCATCCTAGAATGTAAATCTTCCAATGTGTCAATTTCGTCACAAATTGTGGCATAAATCTCAAGAGCATTGCCCTTAAAGAGAGTAGGTATCATGAAAAGAGCATCTTCTTGTTTGATATTCCGGAGCTTGATCTGTTGGTTGAAAACCTTCAGCCATTGCGAGTATTTAAGCCCTTCTTCAGGGTTAAAGCTTGGTATCATATCTTTGGGATAATATTCCATATTCGAATTTTCTTTAAGATCAGTCTTATTAATAGATGAAGTAATTTTTGGGCTTGCCTTCCTCTTTCCCATGCCCTGAGATTAAATAAAATTTCCGCGAACAAGTTCGAATCCTGTCGACTACTTTGTCGTATTGTAATTTTTCCAAAGTTCAATGTGTGGAAATGACAATTAAGCAGTCGTTTGTGGCTGTCTCCACCTCAATAATCATCGTCTTTATTTTTTTTTCAAATCTTTTTTAAACAAAACAAAAATTTACATACACCATTTAATTAAATCTTTAGTAAAAAAATAAAAAATAAAAAAAATTTGCATTCTATCATTCAAAATGTATCATATATATATATTAAAAAACGAAAGAAAAAAAAAGATAAAAAGATCAGGTGTTGAAATTAATATTAAAAATGGCATATCCTGACCAGGAGCACATGTGCTTTACAGAAGGCAGAGCGCCATCTGGTGGAACAGAAATCAACTAAACATTGATTTAGCCTGTTCCCTGATATTTGGCCAACCCAATTTCTTGATAAATCAAGAAAAGCCATCCACGAACGCGTTTCGCGCTTTTGGCGCTCGTCAGCGTGGAGTAGGCTGAACCATTGCGACCAAAAAATAATTTTTGATCCCAATGGCTTCCCGAAAAACCAATAAATGGGTATTTAAGGCCAAACTTGCGTAAATACGCTTAGCACATTAAAAAACGAAAGAAAAAAAAAAGATAAAAAGATCAGGTGTTGAAATCAATAAGCGTATTTACGCAAGTTTCGTTTTTTAATGTGCTAAGTGTATTTACGCAAGTTTGGCCTTAAATACCCATTTCTTGGTTTTTCGGGAAGCCATTGGGATCAAAAATTATTTTTTGGTCGCAATGGTTGAGCCTACTCCACGCTGATGAGCGCCAAAAGCGCGAAACGCGTTCGTGGATGGCTTTTCTTGATTTATAAAGAAATTGGGTTGGCCAAATATCAGGGAACAGGCTAAATCAATGTTTAGTTGATTTCTGTTCCACCAGATGGCGCTCTGCCTTTTGTAAAGCACATGTGCTCCTGGTCATGATATGCCATTTTTAATATATATATTTCGACCATATCAACTCTTCTATATAATTACTTAAATAAAATAAAAACGAGAACGAAGAGGAGTTTCTTATTTTAATATTTGCGAGCTTTCGGACCGTGACGACCCTCTACTGGCTATAGAATGGAAGATATGAACGACTTATATAGAGCTAAAAATACAAATTTACATATTGAGAATTAATGGTATACATCAAAATTAACATACAGCAGAGATTAACTAAGAATACATATATACATCTGAATTAATATACAACGGCGTACACTATTGTAAATTGTGAGGGATAAGAAAGGAAGAAAGTAACTATGAATGTGATGTTTAAGGCATGATGACCGGTGGATGTGGATAAAGTGATTTTTCAACAGAATATGGTATGAGTCAGTTATATCGATATGTCTATTGATACTAATGCATTGTAATGATATCATGGCCTCCAGGATCAATCTTTGATATTTGTTATTGATGTTCTTATAATGGATGGTTGGATTGGATAAATTAAACGAGTGACCTGTATTTAAGATATGGGTATATATTTGGGATCTTATGTTCTTATTGGTTATGTTCCTGCTGTGTGTGTGTTCATCCATTCTGATGGCCGCAGATCTACCCGTTTCCCCCACGTAAATGGCGGAGCATTGACGACATGGGACGGCATAGACCGCGCCATCAGAATTACAATTGTTGGTGGGTTTGTTAGATCGGGTTATAGGGTTTCTGGTTATGGATGCGATGTTAGGGTTATTGTGGTAGAATGTTTTGATGCCGTATGGTTTCAGTAGTGAAGCTATAGCAACTGAATGTGGACTGTAGGGGAGAGTGCAGTGACCTTTGTTTATTTGTACTGGTCTTGTATAATTTGGGTTATAAAAGTGTCTTTTGATCAATGAAATAGGGTAATTGGCATTTGTCAAATGGGCTATTATCTTTGATTTCTCAATGTTTTGGAATATGTTAAGTGAACAATGTGTGAAGATCCGCTTGGTAAGGGTCTTCACTAAGCTTATTTTATGGGTAAGAGGGCAGCGGGAGCTATAATGTATGTAGTGTGGGGGTGAATTGTTCTTATAGTAAACGTTAGTGTGAAATAAATTATTGGTACGGATTATTAAGATATCAATAAAGAGAAGGGCAAGAGAGTAAAGTCCCTCAGCCACCAAGAAACTTTCAAGATCCGCCAAGCAGTTACTTCCATCCTACAGAAACCCGTTCCCCATACTATGGAATCAAAAGGTCTGTACCAAAGCATTAAGAGACTTAAACAAAATACCTCCATAGTTATTACTAGATCTGACAAAGGTTCCGACATAGTAATCTTGAACACCACAGATTATACATCGAAGATGCATGATATCTTAAATGATGCATCTATTTTTTCACCAATAACACATCAGGACAACACCACATCAATCAGAAAGTTTACAGCCTCTTTATTACGTTTGAAAAGATCTAAGCATATATCACAAGACCAATATTCTACCTTCATTTCCAACCTTAAAAGTAACGCTTACATCTATGGCCTACCTGAAACGTATAAGCTCTCAGTTCCCCTAGGCCCCGTGATTGCCTTGGTAACTAATCACCCGCATATGCTGTTTCTAAATTCCTCTCAAACTTTCTATCTCCCATCCTCCATTCGAAACCTGGTACACATGCCATTACTAACATCCCAAGCTTTATACAAGAAATTACTAATTTAAAAGCACTTAAAGGCCATATTATAGTTTCATTTGATGTGAAATCCCTCTATTTATCCCTTCCTCACCCACTCATTATAAGTGATCTAAAAAAACTCTTATATAACACACCAATTGACACCCACACAGCCGAGTACATTGTTAATTTAACCTCCCTCTGCTTGGATATGAACATCTTTACCTTTAATCAACAATATTACAAACAAATTAGGGGCTCCCTTATGGGCAGCCCACTATCATCCATTGTTGCAGAAATTGTAATGCTGTCATTGGATGAAAGGATCAATCAACAGCAATCCTCTAACATATACTTCTGGAAACGCTACATAGACGATATATTCTGCATCACAAAAATAGACTCTGTTAGCCATATACTTAAGGACCTAAATTCATTTCATCCCGATATCTCCTTCACATACGAAACTGAAATTTCCCTTGCCCTTCCCTTCCTTGATATCTTAATAATCCGTACCAATAATTTATTTCACACTAACGTTTACTATAAGAACAATTCACCCCCACACTACATACATTATAGCTCCCGCTGCCCTCTTACCCATAAAATAAGCTTAGTGAAGACCCTTACCAAGCGGATCTTCACACATTGTTCACTTAACATATTCCAAAACATTGAGAAATCAAAGATAATAGCCCATTTGACAAATGCCAATTACCCTATTTCATTGATCAAAAGACACTTTTATAACCCAAATTATACAAGACCAGTACAAATAAACAAAGGTCACTGCACTCTCCCCTACAGTCCACATTCAGTTGCTATAGCTTCACTACTGAAACCATACGGCATCAAAACATTCTACCACAATAACCCTAACATCGCATCCATAACCAGAAACCCTATAACCCGATCTAACAAACCCACCAACAATTGTAATTCTGATGGCGCGGTCTATGCCGTCCCATGTCGTCAATGCTCCGCCATTTACGTGGGGGAAACGGGTAGATCTGCGGCCATCAGAATGGATGAACACACACACACACACACACAGCAGGAACATAACCAATAAGAACATAAGATCCCAAATATATACCCATATCTTAAATACAAGTCACTCGTTTAATTTATCCAATCCAACCATCCATTATAAGAACATCAATAACAAATATCAAAGGTTGATCCTGGAGGTCATGATATCATTACAATGCAATAGTATCAATAGACATATCGATATACCTGACTCATACCATATTCTGTTGAAATAGCACTTTATCCACATCCACCGGTCATCATGCCTTAAACATCACATTCATAGTTATTTTTCATAGATCTGCGGCCATCAGAATGGATGAACACACAGCAGGAACATAACCAATAAGAACATAAGATCCCAAATATATACCCATATCTTAAATACAGGTCACTCGTTTAATTTATCCAATCCAATCATCCATTATAAGAACATCAATAACAAATATCAAAGATTGATCCTGGAGGCCATGATATCATTACAATGCAATAGTCTCAATAGACTTATCGATATAACTGACACTTACCATATTCTGTTGAAATAGCACTTTATCCACATCCACCGGTCATCATGCCTTAAACATCACATTCATAGTTATTTTCTTCCTTTCTTATCCCTCACAATTACAATAGTTTACGCCGTTGTATATTAATTCAGATATAAATATGTATTCTTATTTAATCTCTGTTGTATGTTAATTTTGATGTATACCATTAATTCTCAATATGTAAATTTGTATTTTAGCTCTATATACAGTCGTTCATATCTTCCATTCTATAGTCAGTAGAAGGACGTCACGGTCCGAAAGCTCGCAAATATTAAAATAAGAAACTCCTCTTCGTTCTCGTTTTTATTTTATATATATTTTTATATTTATTTATTTATTTTATAAAATTAAATATTCCAACAGATACTCCCCCCGCTCGCAGCCAAAACCGAAACCCAACCGCCAGGTTCCAGCCTCGGCCGGTTCCCGCCGCCACACTGGCGCCGCCAGGCGCGAAGTGGCGTGAGGATTCTCGCCTGAATCCTCAACAGATACCGTTCAAGTATTGAATCACTATCAAGTATTATTTCAAATTATATATATAAAAAGCCTAAATATTTATTTTAAATTGGAATTAAAAGTCTAATTTTGAGGCGCAAATATAGAAATACACTGCGTGACATTGAAAATGGAACACCAAGAAATAGTGGCCAGAAAGTGATGAAACTCGGCAGACAGAGAGAGACAGGGACGAACAATAAGTGATCTTTATTTCAAAATGATAGTCATAATACAGAGCGAGAACGGCGTCGGCTTAGTAGCAAGTAGGACCACCGCGGACGGCGATGCACGCAGCAACACGTCTAGGTAGAGAGTCGATCAGAGTACGGATGGCGTCCTGAGGGATAGCTCTCCATTCCCTCTCAACCATTTGTCACAGTTCGTCTTCTGAACGCGGCTGTGGCAAGGCATGCAAACGGCGTCCAATGATGTCCCAGACGTGCTCGATTGGTGAGAGATCAGGAGAGTACGGTGGCCAGGGAAGCATCTGTACATCTTGCAGAGCTTGTTGGCTAATGCGAGCAGTGTGCGGTCGAGGGTTATCCGGGTGATAAAGGGCATTGGGTACCCCCTGAAGGTAGGGGAGTGTCACCGGTCGCAGCACATCATCAACGTATCGTTGGCCGTCATAGTTCCCTGAATACGAAGTAAAGGTGACCTGGAATCATACGCGGTTGCGCCCCAAACCATGATTCCACGTTGTCGCACGGTGGGGCGTTCCACAATTGCTGCCGGATTGGACCTTTCTCCACGTCGACGCCACACGCGTACACGGCGACTATCACTGGACAAGCAGAAACGCGACTCATCTGAGAACACGACCCTGTGCCATTCCGTCAGCCACGTCGATCTAGCCCGGCACCATTCCAAACGTTGGCGCCTATTCAGTGGGGTCAATGGCAGTCTTCTTAGCGGACGGCATGAGTGCAAGCCATTAGCAACCAATCGACGGGAAATGGTTCTGGTCGAGATGGAATGATCTAGGGTGTCTTGCACATGTTGCAGGATGGCGGTACAAGTGGCTTGTGGGGCCGCCACTGCTTGTCGAAGGATACGTCGATCTACACGTGCTGACATCACTCTGGTTGCACCGACATTCCTATAAATTGCCACATTTCCTTGTTCCAACCATCTTCTCCACAGTCGGTGCACCGTGGACGCACCAAGGTGTGTATCAGCTGCGATTTGACGTATGGACCAACCTGCCCTTTTCAGTCCGATCACCATGCCCCTCGTAAAAGCGTCTGTCTGCTTGAACTGCCTCCGTTTACGATGACCCGGCATTCTCTGTTATTACACGTGTCTTTTGACACAAGAACAAATTTTCTACAATGATTTTCCTTGAAGAAATAACGACAGGAATACTGTCCTTTCTGCAAGTTCCTTCCCTTATATCTTACTCCATGTGCGCACGAGAGCTGCGCATTTTACATCATTTGCATAACTCGGTTAGGCGCGTCTATCCTGAAATTTGCATAATTTTCTGGCCACTATTTCTTGGTGTTCCATTTTCAATGTCACGCAGTGTATTATACAAAGTTTACATTTGAGGCTTTTTAAAAACAAATTGTTTAGGTTCACACACAGTTTTTTTTTACTTTATCTATAATATTATCAAATTTCTTAATGAATCCCACCAAAATTCCCCCCAGACGGTCTTCCAGTTTTATAGCATCTAGTGGCCAAATATTCATATATATTGAACTTTTTAATTCTAATTTGCCAATTTCTGTCGCACCAGGTTTCTGATAATGCAAAAATTGGATACTGTTTTACGTATTAAAGAAGAGAAAAGAGTTAGTTCGCTCTCCAGAAACCATTTATATTCCAGTAGAGTATATATTTTGTATAAATAAAGCTATAGCGTCAGTGCGGGAACCTCTTGATCATTCCTTTTAGAAGAGAACTTGAGATTCCATGTTTTGGTAATATGATAAAAAAAAATTAGGTCCTTGAGCGAATGAGATTAGAGCGCCAGCTTTTCATGTTCAAAAATCTGCGAAATCTGATTTTTGATGGACATATGGTACATGAATTAGCGAGGGAAATTCTGCTGACGGTTCAGAATGTAAAGATCTATGGGAAGAGTACTCCGGACCAAGACTTTAAGAGTGTATATATGACCTGAAGCAATGGACTAGATGAGGTACATTCGATGTGATGAAGATGACGGCGGGAGATTAGCAGATATGGAGAGAACATGTGACTCACCCTCAGTAGAGTAAGATACTGGAGTAGGAGAATATTATAGTATAACCTTTATGTAATGATACCATCTTTAGAGGACACCTCATTAAAAAGTTCATATTTTAACATACTAAAATTATAATTATTTTCACTTGGTAACCTTCCGTTCAGAGGACAAACGAGGCGATAAAGCTGATGGTGTAAGATCAGTAGATATTGTTTTAACAAATGTTCGTCAGGCAAACTTTTACCCATGTAAAAACTGGGCGAAGCTGAGTACATTCTCTAGTATTTTAATAAAGGAAACGGGCGCTAGTGTAGTTTAGAATCTTTTATATCGAAGATTTCATTACGATGAATCACGATACTGGTCTTAATTAAAGTGCCGGTTGACACTTTTTGAAACAAATAAACTGAAAATTTGTAAAATAAAAGAAAAATATACTGTAGAAACTAAATGTCCTTAATCTCCAGACCGCTATTATTGTATTGGATTGTGTTTCTTACATACCCTGCATTTTCTAAGGAAGGCAGCTTAGGAGTGTTTAGGGAATCTATGGACATAAGCTTATAGGTCTGTAGAAGTGCATACATGTAATTTTAAGGAATTGCATCGCGCAAACCTCTACCGCAAGTATGGTTTCATATCAAAGATATATTGGCAAATTACATTTATAAATGTAATTGCCAACTATCGATAAAATCTGCAAAATTCAATATTTTGGCAATATGTTTCTTTATGTTTCATTGTTCAAATTATTCAGTGATACACGCAGCTGTTTCTATACTTTGTGTCATCCAGCAATATTTATGTAATAACATGCTAGCAAGGCACAGAATTTGGTTTGAATTTTTTTTAGAGTTAAAACTCCAGCCCTTCTATATACTTCAGGGATATTCAACGCTTTAATATATGCGTTTAGGCTTGAATTTCTAACATTTTTTGTCATACCTTCTCGTGATAAACTTGAAGAATAAAAAACTCGCTTTTATTACTGAATATAAATTTTCAAATTAGTCAATGTTTTCATGTAATAGATGGGTATTATTTTTAATTCTACGTTTTCTTAGAACCTCTCTGCCCTTCTCACTAAAGTAACGTAATATTTTCAAAAAGCGCTAACGCTAGTTTTTATTTACTAGGCATCGTAGACACATATGCTTTTGCAAACATTTTAATTGGGGTATGATATGATATATAACGATTTGTTTCTTAGAATCGCTTTAGGATGCGAGTTTCAGTCTTTTTGTTAATCTTTTAGAGTTTTTTTTGTGGGTTCACCAATTATTTCATGGCACCTCATGGTATATGTACTCTCACTCTTCTTTTACTGTAACAAAAAAACCTAAAATATACGCAATATCTTTAGTCTGTGTATATTAATTTTCACGATGTCCAATTATAGCCACATAATAATGATATTATTTTTCCTGTTTTCTAATGAAAACAAAGTGATATTAGGGAAAATAATATAATCTGGCTATAATTAAACCTCGTGAAGATAAAATACGTGAACTATAAATAATGTGAAAATTACATTAAAAAACACAAAAACTATTTAAATTTCCTATTTAAAGATCCCAATAGGAACTTCAAACTTCATAATAAAACCGGTAGAAGAAGTAATAATTTTGGCATAAAACTTTATAATCACAGAATCAAGTCAAAAATTAACTTTACACCCCACATTAATGATATTTTATGTAAAACCATTCATATGAAAAATCTGTTATTTTCACTTTGTGTGAAAATTTGGGAATTGGATGCTAAAAAAAAAAAAGATTAATTTTATATAAAACTTTTTTCAAGCCAATACTAACCTACGGATCTGAAATATGGTATAAATGTATTAATTAAAGAAATAAGCAAATATTAAACTCTCAGCAATATCAGATTCTTCTTTGGGTAGTGAGATCTTATGAAACGACCTCATCAAATTGCATACATAGTTTGGCAGAAATACCAATTCTCACAGATCACATAGAATCGTTGATAGTAAAATACAAATTGGCTAATTTATTAAAAGAATAAATTAATTTATTTAGACCGCATGCCCCAACTATAATTCAAAACTTCATAGAATCAAGAATGGCTGAAACAATAGCTAACACTAATGAAACATTCCGGAATTTTTTCCTATTTCCAATTCCCTATTATTTTCTTCCAAATTTTTACAACGCACAATTCATTACAAATCATGGTAATTTTGGAGAACATCTGGCGAAAATCGGGGCGACGGATGACCCTAGCTGCTTCTGTGGAAAAGAAAATCAAGACTCAATACATTTATTGATAGAATGTCCATTCTTTCACAGCTACAGAAGTAATCATTTTTATCCCATCGAAGAAATGTACGAAATTGTATATAGCAAAGACACTTATGTGAAATTTAATAATTTTTGTAAATATTCATTTTATATTTTCTTTAGTGTTTGAGAAAACAAGCCTTTCAGTTTTAATTTTGTTTTTAGACTTGTTTATTTGAATTGTATATAAAATGAATTGTATATAGGTTGCTAAAATTTATTAAGGCGCAAGTATCCCAATAATCGCGTCCGATATGTCAAAATAATTTTTAAAAAATAATTTTGAAAGTATTATTTAGAATATTTAAATTTACAAATGGTTTTAGTTGTGATTTTAATATCGCTGCAACTGAAAATATACACATTTATATATGGAATATATAAATATATTTACAACTTGTATAAATATACATCGTCGAGGAAAGATATTTTTTTGAAATTTGAGACAATTTTTAAAAAGAAAATTGAGTGCATTCTTATTGATTATAACCTTTTACTATGTTTATTAAAAATTGCCCCCGAATCTTGCAATAGTCCAACCCACCAGTAAGTAACCCAAAACACCTTAATTGTAAAAGTCGAACTGCTTATCTCTCGTGTTGAAGCAGTTGCCAACAATACCCACCATGATTATCATAGCCTGTACCACACATGTACTAGGGATAATAATATTAACTAAAAAAAAAAAAAAACTTTTTATTTATTTCTTATTTTGCGTTACTTTAACTTACTATTTATGTGTTATGTAAATACACTCATGGACAAAACTTGAGGAAGTTGTACCTTTCAGCATGTATATTGGGCTTCAGGCAATAAATCTGAAAGATATTTGATACACAATGGCCTTTATTAAAGACACCAAGATTAAAAAAAAAAAGGCGACCGGAGACATCAAAAACTTCCACTTCCTTAAGTTTCGTCTATGAGTGTATAATTCTAAAAATAATAATAATAATCATCTTTTTCCAATTTTTTTCTAAAAATAATATGAGATTCATATAAATTATAAATAAGATTTTAAATGATGATATTAAAAAATCTAGAAACAAATTAATAATTCGTGCATAGTTAACATTCAACAAATCTATACTGCAGTACATATTAAAAATGAGAATGAAAAACGGAAGATGGTCAAGGTTGCCAGTTAAAAGATACCACACAATATTTATGGAGCTGGGGCGAACGTCTTGAAGTCAAACAGAACCTAGTTCTCAGCGACGCGACGCAAACCGGTTTTGGCATTTCACGCTAGGTCTACGTCCAGACAAGAGGCATGGCGTGAGGCCCTTCCTACACCCGTCTGCTTGCTTGCATCTCTAGGGAGTTTCAGTTTCTTCGGAGTGCGTGTGTGCGACTGCTCTTCGAATATATAGAGGTAGGTTTATATAAATTCTCTTATATATATTAGGAGAGTTCTTATTAATATTTTCTCTTAATATTTCACACTTTGTTGAAATACTTCTCAAACTTATTTTTAGAAAAAAAGATTAATATATATATTTTAATACATAAATTTCAAATACGGATATCGAATAAAATATTTGTAACCTTTATTTTATTTCTAAATAAAATTATATTTTTAAAAATGAAAAATTAATACCTCTAAATCCGTTTTTATATTTTTAAAAAAAGTGGAAGATAGTCTATATTTATAATTTTCATTTAAATAAATATATAAAATATTTCTAAAATATCTTATTTTTGAGGTATGACATTTTTTTAACAAGTAAATACACAATAGGATTAAAGCAAGTATCAACCTAATTTTGAGAGAATGTGAATTTTTTGTTATTCCTATAATAAATTTCTTATATATGAATTAATTGTTAAATATTTTTAAAAAAATAAATGCATAGACTTTCTCTTTTTAATCTTAAAACGAGCAAAGAGCTAGAGATAATAAAAAGTAAATTTCTATATGATAAAATATTATTTTAATCGTTATTTTTAAATTGATTTTTTTTTATTCGAGTCTACTTTATATGAGGAGAACTCAATAATTGTTCAATGCGAGACAAAATCTCTCACAAAACTAATATAAATACGAACCAAAAGATAACTATAGATTTTACCTCGTCCCCTTTCAAATCTAGTAATATTATAATTTCGCTGTTTGAGCGGTCTCCTTTGAAGATATTTTTATATTATTTTGTGCGCCAACTCTCATTTGATTTTAATTTTATAAAGATATAAATATATTATTTCTAAGTATAAAATAACATATTAAAAAAACCTTTAAAAAACGTGAGTATAGATTATATATGTTTTATAAGTAAGCATATAAAGAGAGTATTATATAATTTAAAGAGTTTGCATGATATTAATATTTACATGTGTAGCGCCATATATAGATAGAAAATGTAAATATTTTTATATTTATATAGTCCTAATTTGTTTAAAATCTTATAAATTTTATCAATCATCGAATGGAAGCTGAAAATATTTGCTTGAATGAGTGTCTAAAAATATTAGTTGTATTGGATCTAAAGATGCACAAGAACCAGGAAAATAAGCATAAAAGAAGCTGATCATGTTAATTGCCTAAACTTGAGTTGACAACTTTCGATGGCATATTAGAAGCATAACTTTCATTTAAGGATTTATTTGGTTCCACAATTGGTTATTACTCACTAATACCTGATGTTAAAAAATTACAGTATTTGAAAGGTCAACTGGAAGCGAAGCCTTAAGACTGGTGAAAGCATTTCCAATTACGGCCGATAATTATGTTTAGGTTTGAAAGACTTTATTACCAAGATATCATAAAAAACCAAAGGATATAATTTTTACACAAAATGAAAATATGGCTGTTCATAAAATTGTCATATTTATGACATAAATGATATAAATTATAATTAAACCTATTTAAAAAAAAAGCTCATCCTAACAGGGCTCAGATGAACTTTTAGATGACAGAGCGCCACCTAGTGAAACAGATATCAACTACACGTTGATTTAGCCTGTTCCCTAATATTTGGCCAACCCATTTTCTTGATAAATCAAGGAAAGACAACCACTTTTTATATATTTTTATTGTTTTTTCACATATATATATATATATATATATATATATGTGAACATGAACATTTTTATATATTTTTACACACACACACACACATATATAGATGTAGATTTTGCCGAGAGGAAATTGATCTATGAAAGCATAGAGCGCCTCTCCTGTCAAAATAAACGTCAAAACTAGGCGAAATCAATTGACCGTCGCCGCAAATTACGGCCTCGGGTCGGTGACAAATCACAACACCAGCTTTGACAAACTGAGAAGCGTCCACCTGGGGACCATGGTTTCGGGCTAATGGTCCTCGCCAGCCTAGGGAATTTATTCCATGAGATCCGCACTGGATATAATGGAATCTTCACAATCTGCCAATAATCTAACTATCAAAGTGACTGGGCTAAATCTATGGTCAAATTATGAATGGAAATTTCGCCCTGGGCTGACGAAGGCTATTAGCCCGAAACCATGGTCTCCAGGTGGACGCTTTTCAGTTTGCCAAAGTAGGTCTTGTGGCTTTGTTAGCGACCCGAGGCCGCTAATTTGCGCGACATTCAATAGATGGCGTCTTGTTTGGACGTTTATTTTGACGGGAGAGGCGGCCCATGCTTTCACTTACATACATGAAAAAATAAGAAAAATAGAAAATTGGTCAAGTGTTGATATTAAAAACAAAAAAGGCATATCCTGACCGCTCACATGAGCATTTTAGATAGCAGAGCCTATCTAGTGAATTATGTTTTGTTATATATGGTAATTTAAGCCAACAACCCCATCCCTATCTCTTATATATATAAAAGTCAATGTCTGTCTGTTTCGCGATAAACTCAAAAACTACTGAACCAATTGGTACCAAATTTTGCATATCGCTTTTTATAAACCTTGGTTACTACAGGTTTGACTCTCGGTTACCACAGCATATAGCGAGAGTCGACAGGATACCTCATCACAGATAAGTCGATAGGACCTTATCACATATATATATATAAATATAATTTTTTTATCACCCTATATATAAACTGGGGCGATAAACATAATGCATTGTTCTAATTAAAGGGAGAGTTCCCTCTTTTGGTACATGAGTACTTCAACTTTATGTTATATATATTCATATTTTTATATTTTTTCACATATATTTTTTTTTTAAGATATATATTTTCAATCTTTTCTAGTCTAATGCAATTTCGCACAGTTTTCTCCCATTTTCAGTTGCAAATTTCTTATTAAATTTATGATCCCACAAGAATATATAAATATTCTATGAATATATCCAATATGTGTGTGTGTGCACTTGGCGGGTGGATGTTTTATGCATTCAAATATATCTAGGCCCTCCGGTACAATGACATGTTATAGATGTTCGTCCGAAGGTGAGAGAATATATCTGGACATTGTAAACTTTGCCGAATATTTTTATACGGTTTTTTTACAAAATATATATTTTATACGTATATAAATTTCTTTTATGTTTCTCTGTCAAAATTGAACTACATGAACAGAAAAAAAAGCACTTTTAGCTGACGCTTTCTTCTTTGTCAACACAATTTATATCTTACAGCTATAAGAATCAATAAATTGAAAAATAAATGTTTTCAAATATAAATAAATATATATTTTTAAAGGGCGCTTTGTAACACCTAAATTTGCTATAGAGGGTCTCGCAAGCGGTGACGCAACACGTGGGGTGCTTCAGAGTAGATTAAGTGGACGATTTAATTATGACCTTGGCGCCACGTGACGTAAGGCTGCGTACAACCTCCAGCTGGTGTCATCACGCTCAGCTTGGCGATCTCGCTCCGGGGTAACGGCGTAGTACACAACAGCCTCACTTGATAATCCCGCGCACATCGCGGTCTTTATACGAAACGTGATCGTGAAAATTATTTTAAAATAACCCAAGCCGAGATTAAATAAGATAGTTTTGACAGCAATATGACCGAAATCCCCTTTAATTTGGATATTGAAAGTCGTGTAGCGAACACCAATATTTACGTTGAACAGACAGAGCTGGAATAGGATTATTAATATTTGAGAGAAATGCCTTCTGCTTTAGTCAATCCGAAGGTTTTCATTCACGAGAATTTCTCTGCAGGAAAGTGTAACAACTCATCTTTGCACAAATAGACAAAGGAAAATTGGGATACCTTCTCATTCAATCTATAGTCCTATGTTGCCCTAGCTGGTCGTTGTTTGCTCACA
Organism: Cordylochernes scorpioides; assembly: GCA_030710605.1. Classification (NCBI taxonomy): domain Eukaryota; kingdom Metazoa; phylum Arthropoda; class Arachnida; order Pseudoscorpiones; family Chernetidae; genus Cordylochernes; species Cordylochernes scorpioides. The sequence continues at coordinate 163,530,099 of CP092864.1, forward strand.
TTATGACATCAATTTTATATGAAAACAGTTTAGGGGAAAAGTCTACAATACAAAAAAAAATCTATTAAAACGGCATTGCAAAATGAGTGCACCTCTGATGTTTCAAAATACATTGATTTGATGCATTTTTTAAAAGGAGAATTGCCTTCGTTGCACATGAATAATTTCTCGCAAATTTATAATATAAAATGTTATCATGAGATATATATGCCTTTTTTAAAATAAATGTTCAAAATAGACGACGTGAACTCGCTACTCTTGTAAAAATGGAAGGGATGTGGCTGATATGTATAGTAAATGATGAATAACCGCCATCCCTCTTGACTAAAGTGACAGCCACTCAATCGTTGTTAGCCGGAGTAGACGGCGATATATTGTTTTAAAGAAATATAGAAATGGGAGTTGCAAATGCGAAGATGTATCCTTATCTGTTTTACTAAAACCTTTCCATTCCAATTTAATAAAAAATATTCTCGAAATGTTCAATTTATATACCGAGGAATTTTCACATCTGAAAATTTCACGTTTAACCTTTTCATTAAATGTCTTCATACTGAATTCTAAATGATAATTTAGTGATTCCAAAGAAAAAGAAAAAAAACAGCTGTCTCTATCGCAGGTACGTATGTTTCTGTAAACACTATATCATTTCTGGGAAAGTTCCTGAAGAAACCAACGAAGACTGCGGCGTGCTCTGTTTTTAATTGGTCCCCGAGGTCCTCGACCTTCTGACAGACGGTGAAAGTCACGGCCGCCATTTGCATGTGTTGCAAGCCAAGCTGTCTGTTAGCATTCTTGGTATTTATTGAACTCTCTTGACAGCAGCCCACATTTCTCCGTTATATATACCGGGTCATTTCATTCATAAATATGTTACCATCACTTTTCCCAAATGTAATATGTGTGAGTGCTAGATGTTTTAATAAAACCTGTATTTAATAAGAGTATAATAACGAATAGATTCAAAAAGGATAAGTTTATTTATTTGAAAAACAATTCGAGCTTTCGGGCGCAAGCTGCCCTTCTACAGGAATAATGGATACAATTTCAAGTAGTCATGTATGTTAAGTTATATATATTTTATTTAAATGGTTTCTCGCTTTGGTCTTGTATAGCGTGAGTGGATCACATGCCCGCGTGATTTAGTTTAAATCAAAGAAAAGCCTTGATAAAGAGAGGCGTGTTGCCCCTGGAAATACTAGCTGATTAATAATTTATATCCAGTATATGCCATATATTTATTTATACATATATATGTGGCAATATCGTTGCGGGGTTTCTTATTGTTGGATGCGAATGGTGAGATTTGGTTGAAGCGCAGTCGTTGAGTGGTAAGTGAAGCACACAGTTAGGAATAATCAGGACACGTGATTGTTTTGAAAATAAAAGGCAACTGGATTGGAGGGAAGAAGGTTTGAGAAGGAGCGGGTTTGATTGTTCCTTATCTGATCACATGGCGGTGATTGACATAGCTATGAGCTGAGCTGAGAGAGAGATCTCTAGAACAGATGTTACCTTGGTGTGAGCAAGTCGAAGGCTGATCCGAACTCGGTGGGAGCCAAGTCGCTACTGCAGGTGTTGTTCCTATGAGAGCGAAAACCTAACTGACCATCCTTGCCTTTCGATTTAACACCAAGACTCCGTTTCTCTCTGATTGGTTGAGAGATGATCACATGCTTTTTCCCTATTGGTTGACCTATTTAGATGCTATCTTTTGATTGGCCCGCGGCTTTCCTTGATGAAAGCTGTGGTCTGCTTGATAGGAAGTGTCGAGTGCTATTTTGACTTTATTTACTTCCGTGTTATCAAATACGTCCTATCTTGGGTCGGAAGTATGGGGTGTCTCTATACTAATATAACTTCTGTGGATATTGGATACGTCCTGTCTTTGCCGGAAATATTGGGTGTTAGCTTTAACATTTATAACTTCTGGTCACTAGAGACGTCCGGTCTCTGCCCCTGCAATATTGACACAGGGGTGCCCAGAATAGTCGTGCCAGCCTTAGGTCTACTTCCTATATCTTAATGCTACTTGCTTCCCTCCAGTTACCTTGTTCTTTATTAAGTCTTTGAAAATCATACATGGTACATACATAGTGGGTCGGGGTTGCATTTAATTATATACAAATTATGACAGATGCGCCCCCTACATGTGAAGAATTCAAGAAGGGGTTAGCCTGAGAGAATTCTGTAAAGTGAAAAATAATTTTGTGGGAAAATTAGTTGTGGGTATTGAGTCTATATACAAGCATTGCTGGTGACATAAAAGTAAGATAGAATGGTGTTGATGATATAGGTTGAGTATAATTAATAGAAATCAAAAAATTTTTTAATTGTAAGAAATCAATGAATGTTATGGTACATAGTGGGCAAAAAAGAAAATGCGCCTAAACGAATTCTACTCGAGATAAGAAATGATATCGAGGGAGTTCTATTAAGGCTTTTGAAATCAAATAAAAATAATATAAAATAGTTGAATGAAATCAAAATTGAATGTGTTTGGTTGAAAAAGAAAAATATTTTGTTGCATGGTGACAAAGACAACTGCTTAGTTACTTTTTTGCTCGACTTTTGAGAAAAGAAATCGAGGAAATTTCATAAGGCGCTTTGAAATCAAAACAAAATAAAATAAGAGTAGTTGAATGAAAACAAAATTGAATGTGTTTGGTTGAATGGTGAGAAAAAAAAAAGAAAAATGCCTAACCATATTCTAGCTCGAAATTGGGAATGAAATCGAAGGAATTCTATTAGGTCTTTTGAGAAATCAAAAATAAAAATAAAATAAAAGTTTTTTGAGCGAAATCAAAGTTGAGTGCTTGGTTGAATGGTGAAAAAAAAAGGAAAAATGCCTAACCATATTCTATTCGAGATTGGGAATGAAATCGAAGGAATTCTATTAGGTCTTTTGAGAAATCAAAAATAAAAATAAAATAAAAGTTTTTTTGAGCGAAATCAAAGTTGAGTGCTTGGTTGAATGGTGAAAAAAAAGGAAAAATGCCTAACCATATTCTATTCGAGATTGGGAATGAAATCGAAGGAATTCTATTAGGTCTTTTGAGAAATCAAAAATAAAAATCAAATAAAAGTTTTTTTGAGCGAAATCAAAGTTGAGTGCTTGGTTGAATGGTGAAAAAAAAAGGAAAAATGCCTAATTACTTTTTTGCTTGAATTTTGGAAAGGAATTCGAGGAAATTTCATAAGGTCTTTTGAGAAATCAAAATAAAAATAAAAATAAGAGTTGAACGAAATCAAAGTTGAGTGTTTGAAAAAAAAAAAAAGAAAAATAAAAAGGTTTCAACAACAAAGGGTGATTTAACGTTTTTAGTTTAATCGAAAACCAGTGGGTTTTCGTTGATAATTGAGTTGTGGCAATATAAGTCAAGTGGTAAATAGAATGATAATTGATAAGTGAAAATGATAATATAAGCTAATTGGTAAATAAAATGATAGTTAATGGTTAAAATTGATAATAAGTTGAATAAATTGCTAAATTGATTAAACATTTATATTTTTAATTGAGAGAAAATAATGAAAATGATTGATATGAAAAATAAGGTGTATTGGTTGGAACCCTTTGGTATCTACATGCCCTGATCTAAATGTATTGATTGTTCCATTTTGCCCTATAAATGTTTTACTTGCTCAATTATGCCCTATAAATTTTTTGTCTCATCTGTAGCGACACTTAGGTGAAAAACGTGATTCTAGCCCTCAAGTGCGTTTATGCTGTGTGTACAGGAGACATGGAAATCTATATAACCTTTAGGTGTAATTTTTTGTCTTTGTGTGTGTGTTGTGAAAAAATGTTAGAAGTCTATTGTGTAAGAAATGTGTGAGCTAGTTCTATGTGTTGTCTCGTGGATGTGGAGTTGGTTGGTAAAAATCGATATGTAGACTCGAACTGGAATCAAAATCGGTGGCATAGCGAGGTTCCCAGTTGACCTCAATAGGGGATCTTCTCATTGTAATTAGAGATACGGAAGTGGGGTGTGTCGGGCAAACGAGAGGGAATGAAATTGGAGGTCGGACGAGGGCGCTCCGCTTTGTTTACAGAGGCCGAATTTATCGCTGCGAACTACACTTCCGTCGTGGTGTCTCAAATTCTCGTTTCCTGCCGTCTATTTATTTTTGGTGCGGCTCGGGGCTTGTTTTTGGAGTACGGCTTCTCCGACATTGTTTGGTCATTTTTTTTCAGTTACTGCTATCTCTTCGGAGTTTATTTAGATTTTCTGCGAAGATGGTTCCTAAAATTATGAGAAGTTTTATAAATGCTTGTCCACAATGAAAAACTGTTTGTCCAAAATTAAAAACTACCTCTTGTAGTTCGAAGATTTTCTGAGCGGGCATGGTATATATAAACAAGTAATTGATGAATAAAATTGGAATACAGTTGTATGGCAGAAGTAATAAACAAAGGATAAAAATCAGATGAAAGATAGGATATTGTCCCATGTTCGTCCACAATTTTGTAACTGGGGACTCTGAAATATTGGCTTGAACCTTATGAATTGTAGAATTTGAATGATTGGTAGGTTCGCAGTTCTCCTGTTTGATATCTTTAGGGAGTGGTGTGATATGATTGAGCTGGTTGTCAGGTTTGCAGTTTTTAACGTCGGGGAAGAGTGATGTAAATCGTCTTGTTGCAAAAATGGCAGGGTCTAAATGCCTGAAAGGTTCGCTGCTGGTGGGTTTGAACCTTAATGACTCTGTTGGGAATAATTCGGGTGTTAAATATTTGAAAGGGAACGTGTAATTGGGGTTGTGTTTTATATGATAGGTGTTAACGGCGGGTGGTGATATATAATGGATTTTTTCTGTATACAGTTTAAGTTTGTTGACGTGGATTGTGTCAGTGTCTCTTTGAAGTGGTTGATTTGGTCGATCTATGCGGACCACATTTGGTGAAATAATTTCTAATATGGTGTGAGGTCCTGTGAAATATGGCGCAAGTTTCCCTGTATTTGGGTGGTGATATAATTTTACTAACACTAGATCACCTACTTCGAAATGTGGTTGCTTGTGTCGTTTGTCATAAGTGTTTTTGTCTTGTAAATGTTTGTTTTGTGTGCGTGTGTGTGCAATTTTTCTAGCTTTGTCGATATCTGGGTACGGTGTGTTATGATTAGAGATTTCTGGGGGTAGGATACCAAACATTAAGTATATGGGTGGAAAACCTGTGGTAGAGTGGGGTGTCTTGTTATATATAAGTGTAACCTTCTTGACCAACTTGGTCCACGCGACCTTAGGATTTTCTAGGTGTAATAACCTCAGTTTTCCCGTGAGGGTGGCGTTCAGGCGTTCACATAGGCCGTTGGCTTGTGGGTTGTTGCTGGTTGTGATTAACGGGTGAATATTTCTATTAAGGAGAAAACTACGAAATTTGGGTGAAGTGAAGGCAGGGGCTCTATCTGTAAGAAGGCGTTTTGGAGAACCATCCTGGAATACTCGTTTAAGTACCTGTTGGTAGGTGATGGTACTGGTGGATTTAGATGGAAAAGCCCACGCGTAGCGTGAAAAATGATCGACTACCACATGGAGGTATATCTTGGTGTTGCCATATTTGGCAAATCCTGCTATGGTGTCCAGAGATAAAAGGTCGAAGGGTTCTTTAGATTCCGGAGGTTGACTTAATTCTCCGTAAGTGGGTCCTACTGGACGTTTTGTTAATTGGCAGGTGGGACAGGTCTTAACTTTTTGTTTAATATCTTTTGACATACCTTGCCAGTAATATTGTGTGGAGATGATTCGTGACATTTGTGAAATACCGGGGTGATTGTATTGTGTGTGTACTGTTTGTAAGAGTTGTTGTATGAGTGGTTTTGGAAGTATAATCTTGGTTACACCTTTTCGGGAAACTGTATGTAATCCATTATGATCAATGGTCAAACTAGACTCTTTCGATGGAGGAGATTGGTGGGTCTTGATAAGGGTGGCGTCCAAGAATCCACAAAACGGGTTACGGGACAAGAGATCTGCTTCGTATTGTAGTTTTCCCTTTATGTAGCGGACCTCATATTCGTAACTCGATAGTCGTAAACTCCATCGAAACAGTCTACCGGACGGGTTCTTGATGGTTTTCAACCACTGCAATGCGTGATGGTCAGAAAATATGGTAAATTTTCTGCCCATAAGATAGATGCGAAACTTCTCCACACTCTCAACGATTGCTAAGCACTCAAGTTCAGAGATGGAGTAGTTTTTCTCGTGTGGGCGCAATGTTCGGCTGAAATATTGAACTGGATATACGTTTCCGTCAGGGTGAACTTGTTTGAGAATGCCTGCTATACCGAGGGTGGATGCATCGCAATACACTTGGCATGGCAGACCTTCTTTGTAAAGGTGTAAAATGGGGTGTTGTGTGAGGTTTCCTTTCAGGTCAATGAACGCCTCTTGACAAGCTTCATTCCAGTTCCACACGACGTCCTTTTTGAGGAGATTGTTGAGTGGTGCTCGCAAGCGAGCGTATTCCGGAATGAATTTGTTATAGACGTTCACAGCGCCTAAGAAGGATTGTAGTGTTTTTCGGTTGTGTGGTTGTTTTATGGCGTGGATGATGTCGGTATTGCGTGTAAGTGGTGTAATTGTACCAGCTGTGATGGTGTAACCTAGAAAATTTATGGATGTTTTAAAAAATTCGCATTTTGCGAAGTTAAGTTGTAACTTCTCCGCTTCGCAAAAGGCGAAAAATTGTCGCAGGTGGTTTTGATGTTCCTCCAATGTGTTGGAGTAAATGATGAAATCATCAAAGTAATGTGCCACACAGTCAAGTCCGTGTCTCTGTAGGACCTGACTTATGGCTCGTTCGTAAATCTGAGGGCTGGTTTTTAACCCGAAAGGTAATCGAGTGGGTTGGTATAATCCTTCAAAGGTGGCAAATGCTAACAGTGGTCGAGAATCGGGGTGTATTGGGACTTGCCAATACGCAGAGGATATGTCGGCCGTGGAAAAATATTTGGCCTGTGCGAGGCGGTCTAGGATATCCTCGATTCTCGGGAGGGGATGGACATCAGAGCTGATTAGCTCATTCACCTTCCTATAATCGATACAAAACCGTTTGGTTTTGTCGCGCTTAGTGACGAGGGTGACAGGGCTCGAGAAAGGTGAAAAAGATTGCTCTATGATGCCGTTCTCCAGCATTTGTTGTATTTGGTTACGGATTTCTTGTTGGTCACATATCGGAACACGATATGGACGTATGGTGATTATTTTTTCGGAATTCGTGGGTATTTTTACTGGTGGAATCCGTAAGCATGGTACGTTGAATTTGTCCTGTGAAAAAATGTGAGTGTACCTTCGTAGAAGTGTTGTGAACTGTGGTGTATAGTGAGTGTTAGGTGTTGTGTTGTAGTATGCATGTGGTAAAGGGTTTTGTTGTGTATTAGTGTGAGTGTCGAGTTCGTTGTGTGGGTTGGTCATGTGAGAGTTGTGCAACGGTGTGTGATCACCTATGTTTTTGGTATGCGAGTTATCCCGCTGTGTGGGTGCGTTTTGGATAGGTTTATAAGTTGAAATTGTTGTGGTTTGATTATTGGAGGGCATGTAAAAAGGGCAATTGGCTTTAGTGAAAAAGGGGCATGTAGATAAGTGGGGTTTTCTCAATGAATGCACGCAATGGTTGTCATAGGCGGAAAGTTGGGATGTGGGGAAAATTTTTTGTGACATCGCCTGACATTGCCAGTACGTGCATACATTGGACACATGATTAAAATGGTAGGAAAGGGTAGACAATGGGGCGCCCAGCTGGAGTATAGTGCATTTATTAAAATCTATGGTTAATCTGAATTTATGGAGGCTATTGATACTAAGAATTCCGAATGGCAATGGTGCATTTACTACATGGAAATACTCCTTTCGTGATATTTGTCCTATTGTCAGTGGGATAGCTAGTTTACCCATGGTTTTTGCAAATCCGTTTAGGGTTTGGAGGTGTAGTGACTGTCCCTCAAGGGTTAAATTAGGCAGGTGGGTTTTTAGCCTATGATAAATATTATATGGCACTATACTCAGGCTGGCGCCTGTATCAATTAAAAAGGGGCATGATACATTAGGGGTTAGAAAAAGTTTGACAGTCAGTTGGTTTAGGGATCCTACCTCAGTCTCGAAAGGGCTGCTCGGCTGGGGTGTCCCTGGCTTGACTTGGTTGTTGTGGAATCGGGGCTGGTTGTTTTGGGACTGTTTGCACCGTCCGCACTTTTTCGTGGATCGTCGGGACTGGTCGACGTCGGCATTCGCTATGCCAGTGTCTCGCGCCGCAGAACTTGCAATTGGACGGCGGAAGAGGTGCATTCCATGCACCTGGGCGTCGGGGTGTGCTGTGGTACGGACCCGACATTGTGGGTGGTTGATCTTCTCTGGATCGCGTTGCCGGTACACTGGGCCCGTGGATCCGCTGTACCAGGCGGAACCATTCTCCTAGGTTCTCGGGAGGTACTACGCGGACTAGACGCTGGTCGTTGAATGGCAGTCCCTCTGTCAGCGTCTCGAGGATCACCTCTTGTGGAAGTCCTAGTTGCAATCCCATGGCGGTTTTCTCCCGGTAGTAGGTCTCTAAGTTGGCTTGTCCAGTGAGTTTCATGGCGAAATATTTCGCAAAGGACGCTTCGTTTGACTCAGGGTAGAGATCTAGGAGGATTTGTCTCACCTGGAAATAACTCCGGTCGGCCAGCCGAAGTTTCCTGAAGAGTTCCAGGGGTTGTCGTACCAGGTAGTTTGGTAGGCGCAGTAATTTTTCTTGTTCTCCCATGGATGCGTCTTCCATTTTTCGGTCGAACGTCTGGAAAAACTGTGTCGCGCTGTATGTGCCGTCGAAAGGCGGGATCGCCGATTCCGCTCCATCAGAAATTTTTACCCGGGTCAGAAGTGTTGACAGCTGATTGACGGCGTCCGCTAGGGGCGCAGTTGTCTCTCGGCCGATCACTTCCTGTCTTTCTCCTGCCCCTTCGTTCTCCCTTGCTTCTTGCCTTCTTTCCATTGTTTCCGTTGGACCGTCTGACTTTACGCCTATGGGATCCTGATTTAATTCCATCTCACTATCCTGTCGACTTAACCGTTCTGTGGCAATATCGTTGCGGGGTTTCTTATTGTTGGATGCGAATGGTGAGATTTGGTTGAAGCGCAGTCGTTGAGTGGTAAGTGAAGCACACAGTTAGGAATAATCAGGACACGTGATTGTTTTGAAAATAAAAGGCAACTGGATTGGAGGGAAGAAGGTTTGAGAAGGAGCGGGTTTGATTGTTCCTTATCTGATCACATGGCGGTGATTGACATAGCTATGAGCTGAGCTGAGAGAGAGATCTCTAGAACAGATGTTACCTTGGTGTGAGCAAGTCGAAGGCTGATCCGAACTCGGTGGGAGCCAAGTCGCTACTGCAGGTGTTGTTCCTATGAGAGCGAAAACCTAACTGACCATCCTTGCCTTTCGATTTAACACCAAGACTCCGTTTCTCTCTGATTGGTTGAGAGATGATCACATGCTTTTTCCCTATTGGTTGACCTATTTAGATGCTATCTTTTGATTGGCCCGCGGCTTTCCTTGATGAAAGCTGTGGTCTGCTTGATAGGAAGTGTCGAGTGCTATTTTGACTTTATTTACTTCCGTGTTATCAAATACGTCCTATCTTGGGTCGGAAGTATGGGGTGTCTCTATACTAATATAACTTCTGTGGATATTGGATACGTCCTGTCTTTGCCGGAAATATTGGGTGTTAGCTTTAACATTCATAACTTCTGGTCACTAGAGACGTCCGGTCTCTGCCCCTGCAATATTGACACAGGGGTGCCCAGAATAGTCGTGCCAGCCTTAGGTCTACTTCCTATATCTTAATGCTACTTGCTTCCCTCCAGTTACCTTGTTCTTTATTAAGTCTTTGAAAATCATACATGGTACATACATAGTGGGTCGGGGTTGCATTTAATTATATACAAATTATGACATATATATATGTTTCGCGTCTTTCATCCCTTTAAATCAACTTTATCTAAACTTAAATTATATAATCTTATTCGCTTTCACTCAAGGATCATTTCAAGCCATCTTTTGTAAAAATTCATAATTTTTCAAATTTTTCCTACTTTCCATAACTTAGCAAAGTTACAAGTTGTAACTTTGCATCATCGTCATGGCAATGGCCAAGCCGGTCGTTGCTTCATCTCAAATTTCATCTGCGGATTCATCTGATGTGAACAAGTCACTAAAACCAACATCATCTTCGCAAACATCAAAGACAAGTTGTGCATCTTTACCAAACGAATCAACTAAATATGAAATTATGCAAAAAAACAAACTTCAATTTTCGCCTGAAGAATGGAAAAAAATCGACGAAGAAAGGAAGACAACTTATGAAAGTAGGAGTGATTCCATCAAATCCACGATTCAGTTTGAATCTGTGCCTAATGCCACAGCCGAAGATCACCTGATCGGCATAGCAAACATCATTGGATTTAAGAATATTCATTCCGTTGGTAAAATCAATGGCCAGGCGATAGTGTCTGTCGCCAATAATGAACTAGCTCAACAACTAATCGACGGCGGATTCAAGGTCAAAGAAACAACTGTCTTCCCCTATCCGCTCTTTAAATCCTCAAAAAAATACATCCTTTCGGGCGTTTTCGCCTTTATTCAAGACAAAGACCTTGAGAAAGCTCTGAAGCCTTATGGCCAGATGTTAAGCAGCCGGCCTCTACCATTCCCCACCGACAATCCTCACCTGAAACACCTCTCCTCGCTGAGGCGGGAGATTGTTTTTAAGAACAAGGACAAGACACCTTTGCCCGCAGTGCTTAACATCCCTTATATGGACAGAAACTTTACCATCTTTGTCGGCGAAGACGTTGTTTGCAAAGGATGCAAACGACACGGACATCTTAAAAATAAATGCCCATTCGACCCCACTATCAGGGCCACTGTCACCAGAACCTTTTCGGAGGCCATCATTCAACCAACAAGCCCTGACCTACCATCGGAGACACTAAAAGAGGCCCCCGAACCAACTAAAAGACCAAGCGAGACACCATCGATGAAGCGACCGCTCACGGATTCCTCAGAAGAAGAGAACCTCCAAAAGGAAAGAAATGACCTCGGAAAAAAGCCAAAATCATCCTCCACGGGCCAGGAACTTAACACCGACACTAACAGTCCCCAATTTCTGACACCAACGACGACATCGCCACAGCAAGACAAGAAACTTGAGAGCGAGGAGCCGGCTCCAGCTGGAATGACCTCTCCACCTCCGCGACGCATCCGCAACGATACAGACCGTGAGGAATGGCTCCTTGACCTATTTAAAGATTTAAACTACACGACCATCTTAAGTCCCATGCTGCAGTCGACTGACGAAGACCGCATCATCTGCATGATTCTGTACACCGATGCCTGTAGGACAATACTTCCGAAAATGCCGCCAGAACACAAGACCATTCTCTTTAACTTCATCGGATGTGTCATTGAGCGCGCTCAAGGTGGCGACCAGAAAACCCTAAAGAAACTGACCGCTCTTAGAACAGCTCTAAGTCGCTGAGACCTCGACTGTAAATATTTTTCTTCCTATTTCCCTTTTAACTCTTGTATATGATTGATTAGACGTCAATAAAATGTTTTAATTGTTATATATATATATATATATATATATATATTCTGGGCTTTAGACAGGTTGCATTGTGGTCATAAGAACTTGTAAAATTGTCAATAAACGTAAATGAGTATATATATATATATATATATATAAGCTATATTTTGCATATTTAGGATTATTTATGAAGTTTTATATTTTATTATTTCATCAAATTCACTGATTTCATCAAAATATAATAGCATAAATAGACACATAGATATCCCAGAGACATATGATAGGCTGGTCCAAAAACTAAAATAGAATTATCCGATTTCTCTTCATCACACCACTTAACAATTTTGCATATAATAATATCAACCAATTGACTAATTTAAATAGCAATAAATTTTCTTAAATAATAAAATATAAAACTTCATAAATAATCCTAAATATGCAAAAAATAGCTTATATATATATATATGTATAAATAAATATATGGCATATACTGGATATAAATTATTAATCAGCTAGTATTTCTAGGGGCAACACGCCTCTCTTTATCAAGGCTTTTCTTTGATTTAAACTAAATCACGCGGGCATGTGATCCACTCACGCTATATAAGACCAAAGCGAGAAACCATTTAAATAAAATATATATAACTTAACATACATTACTACTTGAAATTGTATCCATTATTCCTGTAGAAGGGCAGCTTGCGCCCGAAAGCTCGAATTGATTTTTCAAATAAAGAAACTTATCCTTTTTGAATCTATTCGTTATTATAATTATTGAAAGGATTATTCGTCTTAAATTTAATGAGAGTCTTTAAAATAAATTTTCAATGTAAAAGTGTATTTTATTTTACATTTAAAAGGTTAGGTTTCGAACTGAATGCTCATCAACGGGGCTTTTTCTCTATAGAAGACAAACAGGCAAAATACCAATTTTAAGTTTATTTTAATGCCGAGCTCATTTGTCTTAATATTTTTTTAAAAATAGACCCGTTGAAGAGCTGTTAGTTCGAAAGCCAGCCTTTTAATTGTAAAATAAAAGCTAGTCATTGCAAGTTTTTCTTAAATACTCTTAATAGATACGTATATTGCGTGCAACTAGAATAATATAAAACCTGTATTGATTCTAAATTCATTGGATATAGTATAATTTAGAACGTATATTTTTTACATGATGCGCATTTTGTAATAAAATTATAGGTTCTATAGATTTTTAAATATATTTTAAAGCAGATAGTTTCGAATGTATAGTGTAAATATCTAGGTGCATATCTTCATGGTTATTAATTTCTTTAAAAAAATAATAATAAATCGTGTTCGAGAGAGAACGACTTTAAAAATACTTAAAATAAAAATTACTAATACATTTTATTTATAAATTTTTAAAAGACGTATCTCAGTTCCTGGAGCTCTCATATTCTGCCTTTTTAAATGATCTGGAATTATTGAGAACCAGGAACATATGCATTAGAATATATTTATTTAGTTGAGTTTTTCTTATCACACACACACAAAGCCTTTATTAAGGCACCAGTCTTTTACATATTCACCTCTCTCGTTGCCGGCTTGTAATGATATCCCCATGATGGTTAATCACTAGCATGCAGTGGGGGAGAAAACGATTACTCCAAGTTCTTTTTATGCTTACTGCTTTGTAAAAGTGATACAGAGACAGGGCAACCATTCGACTTAATAGGGCGCTGGTTCAAATACTTTGGACTGAGATAAGGTAGCTGTCGTTTACTTTTGAGAAGAACGTCTCTATTCGTTAATATATTGAAACTCAAAGATGTAATCAGGTATTTCAATTTCTCTGAAAATTTTGGTATGATTTTCCTGGTAAAAAAAAATATATATATATATGGAGTATTTTCTGTTGTGGAAATGGAAGATCGTTAAGTAAATAGCTTTCAGTCAAAAGTGAACTACCTAAGTGCTTATAGTTAAGATAGGATTTACAGTTTTCTTTTTTAATCTGATTATTTTGAATAGATTTATTTTTTGCTATTTTGACTATTGATGGAATTTTCCTCTGGACGATTCTTATATCATTGCAGTGAATTAACCAATAAAATCCGCGGTTTAATTGAGTATGTTGGTCAAACTTTCCGCAAACCCGATATAGATGTTTTTTATTCTTGATATATCTCCAGTAGTTGAGTAAGACATATATGGGGAAGTCGGCTATTGTCCATTTCCAGAATTCTAAGCCAGAACCTAAGTGTTAATATCAATAATTTAACTCCCAGTGACGTTTTTCCACATTCCACGCGCAGAATATAACCGGGAGGATATCTAGGTAAATATAAGAGCCGCCCTGAGAGAATTGTCCTGAAACCCCTCCACCAAGCTCTTCTAGCTATTGGCCCAAATCGAGCTGCATATAGAGAGGTTGAGATAACCATTAAATTCAAGAGCCTGAGTGAGAGGATTTGATAGAGTTGATTTTTTATTTGGTCAATATTGCCCAAACCGCATTGATAGCATTTGGCGAATTGTTTTTAAAAGGTTGGGCCGCCTGTTGAGTTTGAAGTTGTCAGTTGGTAACCCAAATATGTGTATTTAGATGTTGATTTAGTGATGTAGTAATGAGAGGCATTTGTCCCCAGAACCAAACGTCAGAACGAGCCAGTCGATCTGCATTTCTAAACACCATAACTTTTGATTTATTTTTATTCAAATTTAGATAATTTTCTTCCAAATATTTTCTAAGTAAATTAATCGTTATATGAAGATTTATTTTGAATTCCTCATAAAACATAATGTAATCTGCGAACAGAAGGAGGAGTATGTTTCCATAATTCGGTAAATAGATACTTGGAATGTCCGCATAATCATATAGAAAAACTAGGTCATTTAGAAAAAGAATAAAAAGGTAAGGCGATAGCGGTTCACCCTGTAAGGACAGGACTCCAGATTATATATTTGGGTTGATTATCGTATATATGGAAATTTCAACAGATATATCCTTATATCTATAAAAATGAAATGCGAAATCGATGTTTGTTATTGCTTCACGCAAAATCTACTGACTCAATCATTATGGAATTTCGCATGTTCAAAAAACTAAAAATGTTAATGTGCTTTTTTTAAAAAAATAAAAAAACAAAAAGCGTTAGTTCCAGCCTTTTACCGCTTGGGCGCAGCACTGGTCGCGACGATATATGAATTTGATTGGTTAATAATTAACACGTGGTTTGTTTACACGATGAATGTTAGTTTGTTCACACGATGAATGTTTTTAAAAGGTAAGATTATCCAATCGCCGTGAAACTTTAGGAAGTTATTTACTAAACTACTGGGAAGATTTCTGGTTTGAATTTGATTTGAAATAAATATTCTTTGCAATTTTATTTGCAAATTTTCTACTTTCACTCGCAAGCAGCGCCTCTAGCGGCGTCTGGTGAAATTATATTTATAAATTGTAACAATGCTTGAAATGTTTTCCAAGTATAATAAATTTAATTCGAGAATTTAGTAATATAATATTCCAATGACGTAAAAATACTTGGCATTTCAATATTAATATATATTTAAAGAAAAAATTGTAACGTTTTTGTGTTAAAGGTTGAAATGTAATGTTAAAATATATTTTTACATTGTTAATTTAATTTGCTGTTGTTTTATCAAAATGATGATACAACTTTAATTGTTGTTGTGAAAATATCTTTATTTACGGAGCTGCTAACCACAATAAATGATTTTTGAGCCCATAATTGTTGTTGTTTATTATCGTTTGTTTATATAAAAAATTACATTGTATGTGATGATGATAAAAAAAAAGAAATTTTAAATTAATATATATAATTCATTGAGAAAAAAGAAATAATTAATTATCAAATTCACAAAAGTGACAATATCTTATTTAAAATATAATAAATGTTTTCAAAAAATTATGTGTTTCAAAAATATATTTGAACGCATGTAACAATATTTATATTTATATACGTTTATAAATCAATATACAGGTGGATTGGATGTTTTCTAGAATCGCTTTAACAAATGTTCGTTAGGCAAACTTTTACTCGGATAAAAACTGTGCGAAGCCGGGTACATTCGCTAAATACAGTTATTTAAAAATCTTCGTTTGTGGCAAGATACTATTCCTTCAACTTCAAATTACCGAGTGGACCAATTAATACTGATTTTTTTCAACTTATCGAATATTTTTCGAGGGACCGTGAAAAAATTATCGAGAGTGTAGACAAGTATAGATTCAGTAGGGATTGGATGTTTGCTAGAATCGTTTTAACAAATGTTTGTTAAGCAAGCTTTTACTCGGGTAAAAATCGAGCGAAGCCGGGAACATATATATATATATATATATATATATATATATATATGTTTGTCGGCTATGCAAGCCCTCAATATGTAACTAATCTCGCTCAAATTTGAACAGGACAGAGAGTTAAATCTGGAAGAGTTTTTTGTCGCACTTTAACCAAGAAAAATTATATTTAACCAAGTACTGAGCAACAATATTTTTTTAGTCAGAAATGATGATGACAATATTGCTGTATCATGCTTGATTGCATTTAAAAATTCTTTTGGGGAATATTCACTGAGGCAGACACGGGCGAAGCCAGATAATGATTAATAGTAGGCAGGAACAAAATTCTACCAGCGAAACATTCACTCGAGCAGAAGACACACGAAGTCAGGTCATCTCTATATATAAAATATCGTTTCTCGGCCTTTTGGCTAAAATCATGTAGTATACTCTAGATATTTTTATTTATGTATATATATTTAAAAATCTATTCAGTAGAGAGTGGATATGTTTGCTCGAAAAATAAATTTCATATATTATATAAATATATGACGTAACGAATTATATTATCATTATTATCATAATATTCTGTGTGTTCCCGAATATTATTATCAATAATATTCGTTAGGCAAACTTTCACTCGGATAAAACCCGGGCGAAGCCGGGTACACATCCGCTAGTATATATATATTATATAAAGAAAAGATGAGATGCTGCTTGAATTTAGATTATGTTGGGGATTATGCCATGGAGTTATTTGCTGGTTCTTTTTAGTACTAAATGGTATTGGTGGTGCAGTCGTGGTTAAAATATTGAAATTATGATAATAAAAATAATAGATATTGGAAATAGCTTTAATTGAGCTTATAGAATATATAAGAAAACATAATTTTATAAAAGTAATGCCTGGCTTAAGGCGAGAAGAATAAGGAAAACAAAATATTATTTACATAATGTACAAAGATTGTAGCCGGCCAACGGGGTAAAACAACAATTAGTTTTTATATGCAAAGCGTGACCTCTGGCGGTCGATTTAACAGAATATTTGTATCTATGAAATATATTTTTAAATAAAATAATATTTTAATACAAAATTTTAAATACCTATATATAACATATATATATGTCGAATCCTGTCGACTTACTTCATTTCTGTGGTAACTCGGTGATCTGATCTGTTGTATTGAGTCGTGGGGAAAGATGATGATTGCGCAGTCGTGATGGTGGTGAGTGGTAAGGCACACAGAGACGAATCATAGGGGAAGCCGAGGCATCAGAGAGAGGGAAGGGAGAGACCAAGTAGCGGCCGTCGGGCCATCCACCCCGTTCACAAAGACTTACTAACGATCTGTCTGCTATCTTGCATCCACTGAACTGACTGCGGGGCAGTATCAATTAGTCCGTCTTCTACATGAACTGACTGCGGGGCAAGCCCTTTTTATATGCTCATGTCTTACGTCACCGGACGTCTGGCGCCCGGGCGTCGAGGGGGCGGTTTACCTTATTTGGCTGCGGGTAAGGCCTGTTTACGTCATTTTATTGGCGCCGCGTTGACGCGACGGTTGACCTCATGGCTGCGGGATAAGCACTTTTGGTTTCTACGTTCCCTCTAGATGTACCTCTTTATTTATTTGAACACTCAAAAACGATACATACAAAGAGTAATTGATTAAAGGAGGATTGGGAACAATGATTAAAAGTCCATATTAGATTAGGGGGTGTAAGAAGTGGTAGTGAGTATTTACACAGGTGTTTATAATTATTAAATTACCACATATATATATAAATTTATAGCGCAAAGTAGTAGAAGGATAACATTCATGTTTCAAAAGAAGCACCTTTCACTTTGAAATGAATTTAAATGATGTATTTTGGGTCATTATCTCCTTACAAAAGGTAATGTTGGTGATAAAGAATATGCCACAACACCAACTCCAACTTGGTATATTTATTTATTACTTAATATTTTCATTTCAAGGAGAAATAGCAATCCAATAGATACTGAGTTCTGGAGTTGGCTAAGTAAAAAACTCTGCGCTGGTTTACCATTGATGGGCTACAGTTGTCCATATATTATTTGAACATTTAAGTAGGTAATCATTCCCTCATGAATGAATTGAGGTGTAATCTCTATTCTTGTTGTTGTAATAAGGTTTGTCGCCTGAAGGAAGAATCAGATATTTATTAGTTCTGAAGATTCCTTCACCATCAGCCTCCAAATCTGAGTTAAAACACAAGTTGACAAAGTTTAGCCTCCTACATTCTTTCAAAATGTTCGAAAATTGGGAGTGACTTTAAGGTGATTATTTGAGTTATTGATTTCACATTTCGCTCTTATATAGGCTTTTTGTCTGTAGATACAGTAGAAAAGGTATTTATTGAAATTAGAAATTAAAAATCATTTTTTTTTGCGCTAAATTTCTGTTTTTAAATATTTAAAGAAGGAAAAAAAGTAGCTATTTATTATTTTCACGCACAGCAACAACAACAGCGATAGAGGGCGATAAGTTGATGATGATATTAGAAAAAATATTTGTTTGAATTTTCCGTTATATTTGTCGATGAATGCAATACTTTTAGAATGTCATTTTTAAGAAAGGTATTTGAAACTTTGTTTATTTTCATTAGTGCCCCAAATAGTTCTTGATAAAAATCATATTCAAAATATAAAGGCCTTCAATTTCGTGAAGCTCTACATCTACAAAGTAGTAAATGACAAGAGGGCCTATAATGTTTGAGCATCTGGGGTTTCTACCTCGATGAAATGGTTGTAATAAATAAATTTTAACGCGCTAAAACAAAAATACTACACCGAATTTGTTGAATAACACACGTCAAAGCTATTGGAAACTATCCTAATGTTTTTTATGCCTTGAACTATAAACAATTTAGACGTTTTCTGATAGAAAAATGTTAGGTGTTGATATTTAAAACACACACACACGCTCTGGTTTCTCTTCACACGAATTAGTATTTCACACACACAAAAGAATCATATCCGGCCCGATCACATGATTTTTTTTATGACAGAGCACCATCTTAGTGGAACAAAAATAAACAAAAATTTAGGCTTGTTACATAATATTTGACCAACCCATTTCTTTATGAATCGAGAAAAACCTAATATATTATGGAACAAGCATTAAACCTTTCAAACTTAAATTTGAACCTTATATAAATAACGACACTGAATAGTCAAAAAAGGTTTATCGCCAGAATTCTAATTCATTATCACTACATATAAATAATCTTTAAATTTGAAAAAGGTCCTATATGCCATCCAGACTTTAAAAAAATAACAAAATCAACTTTATTAACAAAATACCTTGAGAGGAATTGTCAAGCCAATTATAAAGGAGACACAAGCAATATATATATAGGCATGCTAATTATAACTCCTTCAAAGCTATCAGGGCACACAAAAAGAGATTGATCGATTTAAAGTCGTAGATACAAAATGGAGTAAGATGTACAAAAATAAAAAATAAATGAAAGTTTGTCAACGTGTGGGTTACACCTTTTAACAAAACGTCCATCTAGGCCCCCCGTAGATTTCTCCAATTTCCTCCTTGATCTACGCGGCCATTTACATTTCAAATTCAGTAATGGCGGCATGCAGAACATTGGCGTCATGCCTGGACGGCCGCGGAGGCGGAAGCCGGGGAGGAAGTGTCGTCCGTCTACCTCACTTAATCATTGAATGTCTCGTTCCTGCATCGTCCATGTTGTCACCTACTATGTATGGCTGGTGGGGGCCGAATTTCTGAATGAATGATGTACCAAATAGTGGTTTCTCCTTGTCCTAGCGTTTGGCCTGAGGTTCTTATACGCAGTAAATAGTTGGTTGATATTCAAATTTTTTTCCCCGATTAAAAAAAAATGCAAAAATAATTCAGAATTACAATCACAATAAACAAAATAATTTTGCCATATTTGTTTTTTTCGCTCTATCTTTAAATTCCTTATGAATATGAAGGCGTCATATCGATCTTGTAAAGAGTGCTAACCATAGAGATGAGATTGACGATGAAGTCAGTTTCTCCCCTAATACTAAGGAATCTCGCAATGATGTCAGCTTGTTGTGAATCAAGTTGACAAACGTGCCGTCACACTATGTTGAAATGGTATCGTTGAGATCACATAAAGGACAGAGAGCTATTCCAATCTCAGATACCATTTTTAATGGATGAAAAAGCTTTACGCACAGTAAATTTAAAGGAAACTGCGGACTATATTCACAATAGACGCAATACGACCGTCTGCCAGGATGTAGATTCAATCAAAATGTTGCTACACCATAGCTTTAGTAATTTTGGAAAGATGAGCTAAATACCGTGTTTTGGCTTGGGGGTAAATTTTTGTCTTTTTTACGAATTAGTGTATTTTATTGCGATTACTTTTTCTTTGAGGTAAAATTATATATAGTTATCATAAAGTTCATTCTTCAACTTTATGGTTGAAAGGTATAGTATATATATGTAGTATTGTATATGTTGTATATAAAATTCTGTGCATGGGAATACATAATGTAAAATGCACCACTGGAAAAGGCAGGGCGGCTTCTAAAGAGGTCGTGAAGAGGTCGTTGAAACATTGTCCATGAAGCTAAGAGAGGATGTAAACATATTGGCAGCTGTCAGTCCTTGACTGGACGCGAACGTACGCCCTCTCTGACGTCACCATCTGCATATAATTTGAGTATTTTCTGAGCCCAGAAGGCAGTGACAGGCAGCAGCAGTTAGGACAGTAGCGGAAAACGGTCGCCATGCTGCCCCATTGACCAGCGATCCCAAGATTCCCCAATAGTCCATTCTCACCTTTCAGGATGCCACCCTAAACCGAGGTAACCATGCCCTTATGCGTGTGGATTTCTTTTGTATTCAGCCTAGTGCGCTCCTACTTTGACTACAAGTTGGATGAGGGGTCTACAGCGATCAAATCAAAATATTATAAACCATACAATTTTGTTATCATACCAGTACAAAACGTAGAGTTAGTAATGAGACACAACACCAGTTTTGGGTACAATTCAGACAACCTGTTTACCATGGTCTCGGGCCCTCATCAGTACAGGGCGGCCTCGATTTCATAGCATCCTACAAGAGGAGTAATGAAATCGGTCGAATTGGCCAAAAAGGTGTTCAAGCTGGTGAAGCGACAGGGGCCGATTTTCAACCTCGAATACAAGTACTTGTACAACATAAAATTGCGGGAAGATGATATTTAAGTACCAAAAGTGGCACTTCTTTTTTTTTAATGTATTAAATTAACGAAACAATATATTTTTGGTTATTACCCCAGAGTACAAAACGCAGATTTGGTGATAAAGAAAGAGACCAAACACGATTTTCGGGCAATTGAGACGAAAGGCCAATCTGTATACCATGGTTCATGTTATCAGTACAGGTGATTGTTTCATTATTTTAATGAATTTAAAAAGGATAAGTGTCATTTTAGGTACATGAATATAATCACCCCCGGAACTTTATGTTGTATTCTAACCTGAAAATGACCCCTGACGCTTCTTCAGCTTAAACACCTTTTGACCAATTTGACCAATTTCATAAATCTACATAGGACGTTATGAAATTGAAGCCGCCCCTGAATTGATGAGGGCCATAACCCGACACCAGTGCCCGCCCACTCGTCTTTTTTTTTTTTTTTTTCTGGGCCAGTACATAACGCACCTCTGGACTTATTTTTGCCCGATGTGTTGTAAATTCACTTATATTCCCAAATATTAATATTTTAAAAATATATTTAGTTCATCTATATATATAGGTATTATTTTTTATTTCTACTTTCACGTCTTCAATATTTCCATTTTCTTGCATATTTTGTATGTAGAATTTAAGGAAGAATGCTTTTTTCGTCTCTCAATATCTAGAAAATAAAATACTTGAGTTATTCCCTCATCGATGTTGACCCGGCCAATAATTTGGCGAATATAAAATTCCTAACATTTCACCAATATCTAGCTTTTACACCTAGAAATTGGGAAGATTGTTGAAATAGCTAGGCCGGCATTCCACTAACCCGATTTTGGTTTCGATATTGTGAGCTCAAAAAATTGTTTATTTTAAAATTGACGCGAGAACCTTCACGTAGATATAAAGTCCTAATTTCTTTATTTTGGTTCTTATATATTTAAACATGTGTACCAACAGTGGTAAATGCATTAAAACAATGAATTTGGTTTAACACCATAAAACAAAGCATAATGGTGATGATAAAGAATAAGCCATAACACCAGTTTTCAGACAAAAAGCCAACCTTTATAACAAGGTTTCATGCTTTGCCCCTCAGCCCAGGGGCTTCGATTTCATAACATCCTACGATAGGAGTTATGAACCGGTTGAATTGGCCATAAAGGTTTTCGAACTGGTGCAGTGGCAGGGCCGAATTTCAGACTAGAATACAGCAAATAGTTGCGGGTGGATGGTATTCATGTACCAAAATGTTTTAAAATATTTTTAAAAGGAGAGGTGCCACTTTTGGTAAATGAATACCATTCTTCCTCAACTTTATGTTGTATTTAAACATATGTATGAAATACTGCATGGTCTAATTTTTTTAATGTGTATTTCTCATGCTCGACGATTTTCTGGATTTAGTTTTATTATTTAAGAGTTATCGCGTCACACGCAAGCTATTATAACTTGGAAGTATAAATTCCAAACGCGCATATCAATTATTAAAAGAATAAACGCCTGTAAAAGAGTAATTTGATTCCAATACTTTGAGTTTTAATAAATTATTAAAGAAAATTATTGCAGAGAATGTGATTATTTATTTTATTCAATTTCCTATGAGATGTAATAGATCAATTATTGTTACACAGTATCAAATAGTGAATTACTTTCTCTCTATAATAGTATTTAGACCACAGAACCTGTTATCAAGTTTATCCATCGGACGTTACAACATCTTTTGATCTAAGAATAAAAAATTGAAGCGCTTATATAATGCCGTAGGATTCACGCAGAGCTTCCAATAAATCTTCTTTCTTAAGTGTGACCCTGAATCTAATTTGCATGAGGATAATGAGGATTGAGGGCGTCGGCACCAAAGGTCACGCAGGCGATGGTCAAGAGTCAGATTGCTATCGTTTTTTTTTTTTTTTTGAAGTTTAATAATAACATTTGATGGGGAGAGTAGGGGCGTCAGATTGCCATATATCCTGTCAAGCTAGCGAAGAACTCTTTCTTTCCATCTCTTATATTAGGATTTAGTATTAAGAAGTTATTAGCGCTTTTTAAATCAACTTTTTTTCCGATAATTCGTCGAGAATGGTCGCCCATCTTCGTCTGGGATTCAACACTTGAAAACTTCCTATCCACGTGATGCATGAGGTAAAATATAGGCAATTAAAATACCTATTTGATACAAAAGACACAGATATTATTTAATGTTTTTGAAATGGATTACGATATTTTAAAAAGGATTTTAAAATATGAGTGTCATTTTTGAAAAGTTTGCTTTTATATCGATTTTAAAAGGATGTAGAATTTTATATGAATTCTCTCAACAATAATTCTGAGAGATATGTTTATTTTAAAAAATAGCATTTACTGACCACTCACATAAGAATTTTTAACATGTTTACTTTTAAATGAAATTTAGTAAAACGGCTGCTGTTAGCTCTCAAAGATCTATACAAAATGATGATTCATTTGAAATCTATATAGAGATGGAGGGAAGGGGACTCATAGGTTCAATACTCGTGTTTAAGTGAAACGGTCCTAAGACTGGCGTGCCTCCTCAATCAGGCTTCTCCAAGATGATCGAACCATAATAATTATTTTCAGCAGGAGGAAAGACGTTGTCTTGCTTTCTCTCTTCAATTGGTCCATAAATGTAGTACGAGGATGTCCTCTTTATATTGAGCCTTCAATGTAACCTTAAATCAATATTTTAGTAGGCTATCATGTTTTAGCGCAAAGCATATTCAATTCGGTTTCTCTTAGTACATAGTATTTTAATGAGGCATATGTACGAGTATTCTTTCGACATTGATAACATATTAGTTAGATGTGCACATTAATGCATGTGTGTAAACTTACAGCACATCACAAAGGTCTACCTCGTTGCCTGTAAAATAAAAATCGCCACCCCTTAAGTAAATAACTGGAGTTTCTTTTAATCCGCAAATTTATAAGAGAGACAAGAGAACAATTTTTTAAATAAAATTATTTGAGCTCCACGATCGCTTTGAAGCTCTGAAGCGCCTCAGCAGATATTGCCATCGAACGGCGGGA
>CP092864.1:163554287-163597068 GCA_030710605.1 Cordylochernes scorpioides
TATCTTTGATTTCTCAATGTTTTGGAATATTTTAAGTGAACAATGTGTGAAGATCCGCTTGGTAAGGGTCTTCACTAAGCTTATTTTATGGGTAATAGGGCAGTGGGAGCTATAATGTGTGTAGTGGGGGGGGTGAATTGTTCTCATAGTAAACGGTAGTGTGAAAGAAAATTATTGGTACGGATTATTAAGATATCAAGAAAGAGAAGGGCAAGAGAGTAAAGTCCCTCGGCCACCAAGACACTTTCAAGATCCGCCAAGCAGTTACTTCCATCCTACAGAAACCCGTTCCCCATACTATGGAATCAAAAGGTCTGTACCAAAGCATTAAGAGACTTAAACAAAATACCTCCATAGTTATTACTAGATCTGACAAAGGTTCCGACATAGTAATCTTGAACATCACAGATTATACATCGAAGATGCATGATATCTTAAATGATGCATCTATTTTTTCACCAATAACACCTCAGGACAACACCACATCAATCAGAAAGTTTACAACCTCTTTATTACGTTTGAAAAGATCTAAGCATATATCACAAGACCAATATTCTACCTTCATTTCCAACCTTAAAAGTAACGCTTACATCTATGGCCTACCTGAAACGTATACGCTCTCAGGTCCCCTAGGCCCCGTGATTGCCGTGGTAACTAATCACCCGCATATGCTGTTTCTAAATTCCTCTCAAACTTTCTATCTCCCATCCTCCATTCGAAACCTGGTACACATGCCATTACTAACATCCCAAGCTTTATACAAGAAATTACTAATTTAAAAGCACTTAAAGACCATATTATAGTTTCATTTGATGTGAAATCTCTCTATTTATCCCTTCCTCACCCACTCATTATAAGTGATCTAAAAAAACTCTTATATAACACACCATTTGACACCCACACAGCCGAGTACATTGTTAATTTAACCTCCCTCTGCTTGGATATGAACATCTTTACCTTTAATCAACAATATTACAAACAAATTAGGGGCTCCCTTATGGGCAGCCCACTATCATCCATCGTTGCAGAAATTGTAATGGTGTCATTGGATGAAAGGATCAATCAACAGCAATCCTCTAACATATACTTCTGGAAACGCTACATAGACGATATATTCTGCATCACAAAAATAGACTCTGTTAGCCATATACTTAAGGACCTAAATTCATTTCATCCCGATATCTCCTTCACATACGAAACTGAAACCTCCCTTGCCCTTCCCTTCCTTGATATCTTAATAATCCGTACCAATAATTTCTTTCACACTACCGTTTACTATAAGAACAATTCACCCCCCCCCCCCCCCCCACTACACACATTATAGCTCCCGCTGCCCTCTTACCCATAAAATAAGCTTAGTGAAGACCCTTACCAAGCGGATCTTCACACATTGTTCACTTAACATATTCCAAAACATTGAGAAATCAAAGATAATAGCCCATTTGACAAATGCCAATTACCCTATTTCATTCATCAACAGACACTTTTAAAACCCAAATTATACAAAACCAGCACAAATAAACAAAGGTCACTGCACTCTCCCTTACAGTCCACATTCAGTTGCTATAGCTTCACTACTGAAAACATACGGCATCAAAACATTCTACCACAATAACCCTAACATCGCATCCATAACCAGAAACCCTATAACCCTATAATTCTGTTGGCGCGGTCTATGCCGTCCCATGTCGTCAATGCTCCGCCATTTACGTGGGGGAAACGGGTAGATCTGCGGCCATCAGAATGGATGAACACACACACAGCAGGAACATAACCAATAAGAACATAAGATCCCAAATATATACCCATATCTTAAATACAAGTCACTCGTTTAATTTATCCAATCCAACCATCCATTATAAGAACATCAATAACAAATATCAAAGGTTGATCCTGGAGGCCATGATATCATTACAATGCAATAGTATCAATAGACATATCGATATACCTGACTCATACCATATTCTGTTGAAATAGCACTTTATCCACATCCACCGGTCATCATGCCTTAAACATCACATTCATAGTTATTTTTCATAGATCTGCGGCCATCAGAATGGATGAACACACAGCAGGAACATAACCAATAAGAACATAAGATCCCAAATATATACCCATATCTTAAATACAGGTCACTCGTTTAATTTATCCAATCCAATCATCCATTATAAGAACATCAATAACAAATATCAAAGATTGATCCTGGAGGCCATGATATCATTACAATGCAATAGTCTCAATAGACTTATCGATATACCTGACTCTTACCATATTCTGTTGAAATAGCACTTTATCCACATCCACCGGTCATCATGCCTTAAACATCACATTCATAGTTATTTTCTTCCTTTCTTATACCTCACAATTACAATAGTTTACGCCGTTGTATATTAATTCAGATGTAAATATGTATTCTTAGTTAATCTATGTTGTATGTTAATTTTGATGTATACCATTAATTCTCAATATGTAAATTTGTTTTTTTAGCTCTATATACAGTCGTTCATATCTTCCATTCTATAGTCAGTAGAAGGACGTCACGGTCCGAAAGCTTGCAAATATTAAAATAAGAAACTCCTCTTCGTTCTCGTTTTTATTTTATTTTATATATATATATATATATATTTATTTATTTATTTTATAAAATTAAATATTCCAACAGATACTCCCCCCTCTCGCAGCCAAAACCGAAACCCAACCGCCAGGTTCCAGCCTCGGCCGGTTCCCGCCGCCACACTGGCGCCGCCAGGCGCGAAGTGGCGTTAGGATTCTCACCTGAATCCTCAACAGATAACCGTTCAAGTATTGAATCACTATCAAGTATTATTTCAAATTATATATATAAAAAGCCTAAATATTTATTTTAAATTGGAATTAAAAGTCTAATTTTGAGGCGCAAATATAGAAATACACTGCGTGACATTGAAAATGGAACACCAAGAAATAGTGGCCAGAAAGTGATGAAACTCGGCAGACAGAGAGAGACAGGGACGAACAATAAGTGATCTTTATTTCAAAATGATAGTCATAATACAGAGCGAGAACGGCGTCGGCTTAGTAGCAAGTAGGACCACCGCGGACGGCGATGCACGCAGCAACACGTCTAGGTAGAGAGTCAA
Organism: Cordylochernes scorpioides; assembly: GCA_030710605.1. Taxonomy (NCBI): domain Eukaryota; kingdom Metazoa; phylum Arthropoda; class Arachnida; order Pseudoscorpiones; family Chernetidae; genus Cordylochernes; species Cordylochernes scorpioides. The sequence goes on from CP092864.1 coordinate 163,557,407, forward strand.
TCAGAGTACGGATGGCGTCCTGAGGGATGGCTCTCCATTCCCTCTCAATCATTTGCCACAGTTCGTCTTCTGAACGCGGCTGTGGCAAGGCATGCAAACGGCGTCCAATGATGCCCCAGACGTGCTCGATTGGTGAGAGATCAGGAGAGTACGGTGGCCAGGGAAGCATCTGTACATCTTGCAGAGCTTGTTGGCTAATGCGAGCAGTGTGTGGTCGGGCGTTATCCTGCTGATAAAGGGCATTGGGTACCCCCTGAAGGTAGGGGAGTGTCACCGGTCGCAGCACATCATCAACGTATCGTTAGGCCGTCATAGTGCCCTGAATACGAAGTAAAGGTGACCTGGAACCATACGCGGTTGCGCCCCAAACCATGATTCCACGTTGTCGCACGGTAGGGCGTTCCACAATTGCTGCCGGATTGGACCTTTCTCCACGTCGACGCCACACGCGTACACGGCGACTATCACTGGACAAGCAGAAACGCGACTCATCTGAGAACACGACCCTGTGCCATTCCGTCATCCACGTCGATCTAGCCCGGCACCATTCCAAACGTTGGCGCCTATTCGGTGGGGTCAATGGCAGTCTTCTTAGCGGACGGCATGAGTGCAAGCCATTAGCAACCAATCGACGGGAAATGGTTCTGGTCGAGATGGAATGATCTAGGGTGTCTTGCACATGTTGCAGGATGGCGGTACAAGTGGCTTGTGGGGCCGCCACTGCTTGTTCCAACCATCTTCTCCACAGTCGGTGCACCGTGGACGCACCAAGGTGTGTATCAGCTGCGATTTGACGTATGGACCAACCTGCCCTTTTCAGTCCGATCACCATGCCCCTCGTAAAAGCGTCTGTCTGCTTGAACTGCTTCCGTTTACGATGACCTGGCATTCTCTGTTATTACACGTGTCTTTTGACACAAGAACAAAATTTCTACAATGATTTTCCTTGAAGAAATAACGACACGAATAATGTCCTTTCTGCAAGTTCCTTCCCTTATATCTTACTCCATGTGCGCACGAGAGCTGCGCATTTTACATCATTTGCATAACTCGGTTAGGCGCGTCTATCCTGAAATATGCATAATTTTCTGGCCACTATTTCTTGGTGTTCCATTTTCAATGTCACGCAGTGTATTATACAAAGTTTACATTTGAGGCTTTTTAAAAACAAATTGTTTAGGTTCACACACAGTTTTTTTTTACTTTATCTATAATATTATCAAATTTCTTAATGAATCCCACCAAAATTCCCCCCAGACGGTCTTCCAGTTTTATAGCATCTAGTGGCCAAATATTCATATATATTGAACTTTTTAATTCTAATTTGCCAATTTCTGTCGCACCAGGTTTCTGATAATGCAAAATTTGGATACTGTTTTACGTATTAAAGAAGAGAAAAGAGTTAGTTCGCTCTCCAGAAACCATTTCTTGATCATACCTTTTAGAAGAGAGCTTGAGATTCCATGTTTTGCCAAATAATAGCCAAACCCGGCAAAACTAATTATGAATCAGCTAAAAGCTACCGTCCGATATCTTTATTATCCAATTTTTCAAAGATTCTAGAAAAAATCTCAAAAATAAAATATATGAATTTTATATTCAAAACAATCTGTTAAGCTCGAGGCAGCACGGATTTATCAAGTCAAAGTCAACTATCACTGCTTTGAATACTGTAATCGATGTATTAATGGAGCTTAAGCAAAAAGAACTGTCTGCACTAATTACAATAGATATCTCGGGGGCTTTTGATAATGCCTGGTGGCCAGCGATCATCAAAAGAATAGATTCAGACAATTTACCGGAAAAACTGATCAAAATTCTACAATCATATTTAAATTCCAGGATCATTTCATTCAGTTACGACAATCTAACAACTTCAAAGCCAATTACTAAGGGGTGTCCTCAGGGCGGTCCGCTTTCTCCACTTATGTGGGCAATTTTGTTGAACGATTTGCTGTTGAATTTTCAGGTGCCCAATAGTGAGTTGAATTGTTATGCGGATGATATTTCGATCATATGCTGGAATAAAGATCTAACATCACTAAAAACAGTTATAGAGGAAGCAATAAATACTATCGAATTGTGGTGTATTAAGAACAAGTTAGAAATCAGTTCCGAAAAAACAAACATTTTATATTTGCATAATAAAGAGAAGATCCCAGTTAAATTTAAGAGTGGATTAATTTCACCAGTACAAAAAATTAAAATTTTGGGAATAACAATTGCGAATCATAGAAGAAAAAAACAAATTAAATTTTGCTTTTCATATAGAGGAAATAGTGAGCAGAACTCTAAGAATAAAAAAAAATTCTATTCTCTCTGTGCAGCAAATCATGGGGTTTGAGCTCCCATAAAAGAATTACATTGTATAAATCTTTATTCAGATCAACTTTAACATATGGATCAGAAATCTGGTTCGAATTTTTAAACAAAAAATCGATACAAAAATTAAACTCAATGCAATATCAGATACTAATATGGAGCATTCAAGCATACAAGACAACTTCGTACAACTGTGTTCACAGTTTGGCTAGGGTTCCAATGATTGCAGATTACATTGAAGCGAAAAATATGAAATATGACTTAAATAACTTATCGTTCGAGGACAAGCAAAAATACAACATCGATATTCCCTTTATAATTAAATCCTATATAGACGAAAGAATGTTGCTCTTACTGAATAATACAAACGAGACATTTACAAGTTTTTTCAACCGGGGTATTCCAAGTTATTTTCGCCCTAATTTCCACAACACACAATTTGTAACCAACCATGGTAATTTCGGAAGTTTTCTGGAAAGAATCCATGCATCGGAGGATCCGGGCTGTTTTTGTGGATGCCGCATTCAAGATTCTACTCACCTTTTACTTAAGTGCCCAGCATTTCAAGACTACAGACTCAATAACGGTATTCTCTGTACCGATCCAAGAGAACTGATATCCAGCAGGGATTCATACATTGTATTCAATAGTTTTTGTAAATATATATCAAAGTTTTTAAATAATCTCATGTGTTAGGTATAATTAACTATGTGCTGTATATATGATTTTTTTTTCCTTTTTTCTTTATTTTGAGATGTGTTTAAATTAAATTACCTATGTATATAGTATGCTTGTTTGAAATCAATTTCAGGAATATGGTAAATGCCTTGAGCATATGTTAATAGATTCTCCCTCTCTCTCTCTCTTGTGTTGCTTTCTTTTGGGCGCCAGTGTCCTTGGCGGGACATCGCGCTTTGTATTTACAGTTGAATTAAGTTGAATACCTTTCAGAGGAGAGCTTGAGATTCCATGTTTTGGTAATATGATAAAAAGAAAATTAGGTCCTTGAGCGAATGAGAATAGAGCGCCAGCTTTTCATGTTCAAAAATCAGCGAAATCTGATTTTTGATGGACATATGGTACATGAATTAGTGAGGGAAATTCTGCTGACGGTTCAGAATGTAAAGATCTATGGGAAGAGTACTCCGTACCAAGACTTTAAGAGTGTATATATGACCTGAAGCAATGGACTAGATGAGGTACATTCGATGTGATGAAGATGATGGCGGGAGATTAGCAGATATGGAGAGAACATGTGACTCACCCTCAGTAGAGTAAGATACTGGAGTAGGAGAATATTATTGTATAACCTTTATGTAATGATACCATCTTTAGAGGACACCTCATTAAAAAGTTCATATTTTAACATGCTAAAATTATAATTCTTTTCACTTGGTAACCTTCCGTTCAGAGGACAAACGAGGCGATAAAGCTGATGGTGTAAGATCAGTAGATATTGTTTTAAACAAATGTTCGTCAGGCAAACTTTTACCCAGGTAAAAACTGGGCGAAGCTGAGTATATTCTCTAGTATTTTAATAAAGGAAACGGTCGCTAGTGTAGTTTAGAATCATTTATATCGAAGATTTCATTACGATGAATCACGATACTGGTCTTAATTAAAAGTGCCGGTTGACACTTTTTGAAACAAATAAACTGAAAATTTGTAAAATAAAAGAAAAATATACTGTAGAAACTAAATATATACTGTCCTCAATCTCCAGACCGCTACTATTGTATTGGATTGGGTTTCTTACATACCCTGCATTTTCTAAGGAAGGTAGCTTAGGAGTGTTTAGGGAATCTATGGACATAAGCTTATAGGTCTGTAGAAGTGCATACATGTAATTTCAAGGAATTGCATCGCGCAAACCTCTACCGCAAATATGGTTTCATATCAAAGATATATTGGCAAATTACATTTATAAATGTAATTGCCAACTATCGATAAAATCTGCAAAATTCAATATTTTGGCAATATTTATGTTTCATTGTCCAAATTATTCAGTGATACACGCATATACTTTGTGTCATCCAGCAATATTTATGTAATAACATGCTAGCAAGGCACAGAATTTGGTTTGAATTTTTTTTTTAGAGTTAAAACTCCAGCCCTTCTATATACTTCAGGGATATTCAACGCTTTAATATATGCGTTTAGGCTTGAATTTCTAACATTTTTTGTCATACCTTCTCGTGATAAACTTGAAGAATAAAAAACTCGCTTTTATTACTGAATATAAATTTTCAAATTAGTCAATGTTTTCATGTAATAGATGGGTATTATTTTTAATTCTACGTTTTCTTAGAACCTCTCTGCCCTTCTCACTAAAGTAACGTAATATTTTCAAAAAGCGCTAACGCTAGTTTTTATTTACTAGGCATCGTAGACACATATGCTTTTGCAAACATTTTAATTGGGGTTTGATATGATATATAACGATTTGTTTCTTAGAATCGCTTTAGGATGCGAGTTTCAGTCTTTTTGTTAATCTTTTACAGTTTTTTTGTGGGTTCACCAATTATTTCATGGCACCTCATGGTATATGTACTCTCACTCTTCTTTTACTGTAACAAAAAAACCTAAAATATACGCAATATCTTTAGTCTGTGTATATTAATTTTCACGATGTCCAATTATAGCCACATAATAATGATATTATTTTTCCTGTTTTCTAATGAAAACAAAGTGATATTAGGGAAAATAATATAATCTGGCTATAATTAAACCTCGTGAAGATAAAATACGTGAACTAGAAATAATGTGAAAATTACAATAAAAAACTATTTAAATTTCCTATTTAAAGACCCCAATAGGAACTTCAAACTTCATAATAAAACCGGTAGAAGAAGTAATAATTTTGGCATAAAACTTTATAATCACAGAATCAAGTCAAAAATTAACTTTACACCCCACATTAATGCTATTTTATCTAAAACCATTCATATGAAAAATCTGTTATTTTCACTTTGTGTGAAAATTTGGGAATTGGATGCTAAAAAAAAAATATTAATTTTATATAAAACTATTTTCAAGCCAATACTAACCTACGGATCTGAAATATGGTATAAATGTATTAATTAAAGAAATAAGCAAATATTAAACTCTCAGCAATATCAGATTCTTCTTTGGGTAGTGAGATCTTATGAAACGACCTCATCAAATTGCATACATAGTTTGGCAGAAATACCAATTCTCACAGATCACATAGAATCGTTGATAGTAAAATACAAATTGGCTAATTTATTAAAAGAATAAATTAATTTATTTAGACCGCATGCCCCAACTATAATTCAAAACTTCATAGAATCAAGAATGGCTGAAACAATAGCTAACACTAATGAAACATTCCGGAATTTTTTACTATTTATTATCTATTATTTTCTTCCAAATTTTTACAACGCACAATTCATTACAAATCATGGTAATTTTGGAGAACATCTGGCGAAAATCGGGGCGACGGATGACCCTAGCTGCTTCTGTGGAAAAGAAAATCAAGACTCAATACATTTATTGATAGAATGTCCATTCTTTCACAGCTACAGAAGTAATCATTTTTATCCCATCGAAGAAATGTGCGAAATTGTATATAGCAAAGACACTTATGTAAAATTTAATAATTTTTGTAAATATTCATTTTATATTTTCTTTAGTGTTTGAGAAAACAAGCCTTTCAGTTTTAATTTTGTTTTTAGTCTTGTTTATTTGAATTGTATATAAAATGAATTGTATAAAGGTTGCTAAAATTTATTAAGGCGCAAGTATCCCAATAATCGCGTCCGATATGTCAAAATAATTTTAAAAAAATAATTTTGAAAGTATTATTTAGAATATTTAAATTTACAAATGGTTTTAGTTTTGATTTTAATATCGCTGCAACTAAAAATATACACATTTATATATAGAATATATAAATATATTTACAACTTGTATAAATATACATCGTCGAGGAAAGATATTTTTTTGAAAATTTGAGACAATTTTTAAAAAGAAAATTGAGTGCATTCTTATTGATTATAACCTTTTACTATGTTTATTAAAAATTGCCCCCGATTCTTGCAATAGTCCAACCCACCAGTAAGTAACCCAAAACACCTTAATTGTAAAAGTCGAACTGCTTATCTCTCGTGTTGAAGCAGTTGCCAACAATACCCACCATGATTATCATAGCCTGTACCACACATGTATTAGGGATAATAATATTAACTAAAAAAAAAAAAAACTTTTTATTTATTTCTTATTTTGCGTTACTTTAACTTACTATTTATGTGTTATGTAAATACACTCATGGACAAAACTTGAGGAAGTTGTACCTTTCAGCATGTATATTGGGCTTCAGACAATAAATCAGAAAGATATTTGATACACAATGGCCTTTATTAAAGACACCAAGATTAAAAAAAAAGGCGACCGGAGACATCAAAGACTTCCACTTCCTTAAGTTTCGTCTATGAGTGTATAATTCTAAAAATAATAATAATAATCATCTTTTTCCAATTTTTTTCTAAAAATAATATGAGATTCATATAAATTATAAATAAGATTTTAAATGATGATATTAAAAAATCTAGAAACAAATTAATAATTCGTTGCATAGTTAACATTCAACAAATCTATACTGCAGTACATATTAAAAATGAGAATGAAAAACGGAAGATGGTCAAGGTTGCCAGTTAAAAGATACCACACAATATTTATGGAGCTGGGGCGAACGTCTTGAAGTCAAACAGAACCTAGTTCTCAGCGACGCGACGCAAACCGGTTTTGGCATTTCACGCTAGGTCTACGTCCAGACAAGAGGCATGGCGTGAGGCCCTTCCTACACCCGTCTGCTTGCTTGCATCTCTAGGGAGTTTCAGTTTCTTCGGAGTGCGTGTGTGCGACTGCTCTTCGAATATATAGAGGTAGGTTTATGTAAATTCTCTTATATATATTAGGAGAGTTCTTATTAATATTTTCTCTTAATATTTCACACTTTGTTGAAATACTTCTCTAACTTATTTTTAGAAAAAAAGATTAATATATATATTTTAATACATAAATTTCAAATACGGATATCGAATAAAATATTTGTAACCTTTATTTTATTTCTAAATAAAATTATATTTTAAAAATGAAAAATTAATACCTCTAAATCCGTTTTTATATTTTTAAAAAAGTGGAAGATAGTCTATATTTATAATTTTCATTTAAATAAATATATAAAATATTTCTAAAATATCTTATTTTTGAGGTATGACATTTTTTTAACAAGTAAATACACAATAGGATTAAAGCAAGTATCAACCTAATTTTGAGAGAATGTGAATTTTTTGTTATTCCTATAATAAATTTCTTATATATATGAATTAATTGTTAAATATTTAAAAAAAAATAAATGCATAGACTCTCTCTTTTTAATCTTAAAACGAGCAAAGAGCTAGAGATTATTAAAAGTAAATTTCTATATGATAAAATATTATTTTAATCGTTATTTTTAAATTGATTTTTTTTTTTTATTCGAGTCTACTTTATATGAGGAGAACTTAATAATTGTTCAATGCGAGACAAAATCTCTCACAAAACTAATATAAATACGAACCAAAAGATTACTATAGATTTTAACTCGTCCCCTTTAAAATCTAGTAATATTTTAATTTCGCTGTTTGAGCGGTCTCCTTTGAAGATATTTTTATATTATTTTGTGCGCCAACTCTCATTTGATTTTAATTTTATATGTTTAATTTTATAAAGATATAAATATATTATTTCTAAGTATAAAATAACATATTAAGAAAACCTTTAAAAAACGTGAGTATAGATTATATATGTTTTATAAGTAAGCATATAAAGAGAGTATTATATAATTTAAAGAGTTTGCATGATATTAATATTTACATGTGTAGCGCCATATATAGATAGAAAATGTAAATATTTTTATATTTATATAGTCCTAATTTGTTTAAAATCTTATAAATTTTATCAATCATCGAATTGAAGCTGAAAATATTTGCTTGAATGAGTGTCTAAAAATATTAGTTGTATTGGATCTAAAGATGCACAAGAACCAGCAAAATAAACATAAAAGAAGCTGATCATGTTAATTGCCTAAACTTGAGTTGACAACTTTCGATGGCATATTAGAAGCATAACTTTCATTTAAGGATTTATTTGGTTCCACAATTGGTTATAACTCACTAATACCTGATGTTAAAAAATTACAGTATTTGAAAGGTCAACTAGGAAGCGAAGCCTTAAGACTGGTGAATGCATTTCCAATTACGGCCGATAATTATGTTTAGGTTTGAAAGACTTTATTACCAAGATATCATAAAAAACCAAAGGATATAATTTTTACACAAAAAGAAAATATGGCTGTTCATAAAATTGTCATATTTATGACATAAATGATATAAATTATAATTAAACCTATTAAAAAAAAAGCTTATCCTAACAGGGCTCAGATGAACTTTTAGATGACAGAGCGCCACCTAGTGAAACATATCAACTACACGTTGATTTAGCCTGTTCCCTAATATTTGGCCAACCCATTTTCTTGATAAATCAAGGAAAGACAACCACTTTTTATATATTTTTATTGTTTTTTCACACATATATATATATATTAAAAAGCGAAAAAGGGCATTTCTTGACCGCTCACATGAACATTTTTATATATTTTTACACACACACACATATATAGATGTAGATTTTGCCGAGAGGAAATTGATCTATGAAAGCATAGAGCGCTTCTCCTGTCAAATTAAACGTCAAAACTAGGTGAAATCAATTGACCGTCGCCGCAAATTACGGCCTCGGGTTGGTGACAAATCACAACACCAGCTTTGACAAACTGAGAAGCGTCCACCGGGAGACCATGGTTTCGGGCTAATGGCCCTCGTCAGTCTAGGGCGGAATTTATTCCATGAGATCCACACTGGATATAATGGAATCTTAACAATCTGCCAAAAATCTAAGTGAGAAATCTACCTATCAAAGTGGCTGGGCTAAATCTATGGTCAAATTATAAATGGAAATTTCGCCCTGGGCTGACGAAGGCCATTAGCCCGAAACCATGGTCTCCAGGTGGACGCTTTTCAGTTTACCAAAGTAGGTCTTGTGGCTTTGTTAGCGACCCGAGGCCGCTAATTTGCGCGACATTCAATAGATGGCGTCTTGTTTTGACGTTTATTTTGACGGGAGAGGCGGCCCATGCTTTCACTTACATACATGAAAAAATAAGAAAAATAGAAAATTGGTCAAGTGTTGATATTAAAAACAAAAAAGGCATATCCTGACCGCTCACATGAGCATTTTAGATAGCAGAGCCTATCTAGTGAATTGTTATATGGTAATTTAAGCCAACAACCCCATCCCTATCTCTTATATATATAAAAGTCAATGTCTGTCTGTTTCGCGATAAACTCAAAAACTACTGAACCAATTGGTACCAAATTTTGCATATCGCTTTTTATAAACCTTGGTTACTACAGGTTTGACCCTCGGTTACCACAGCATATAGCGAGAGTCGACAGGATACCTCATCACAGATAAGTCGATAGGACCTTATCACATATATATATATAAATATAATTTTTTTTATCACCCTATATATAAACTGGGGCGATAAACATAATGCATAATTAAAGGGAGAGTTCCCCCATTTGGTACATGAGTACTTCAACTTTATGTTATATATATTTATATTTTTATATTTTTTCACATATATATTTTTTGAAGATATATATTTTCAATCTTTTCTAGTCTAATGCAATTTCTATAATTCGCACAGTTTTCTCCCATTTTCAGTTGCAAATTTCTTATTAAATTTATGATCCTACAAGAATATATAAATATTCTATGAATATATCCAATATGTGTGTGTGCACTTGGCGGGTGGATGTTTTATGCATTCAAATATATCTAGGCCCTCCGGTACAATGACATGTTATAGATGTTCGTCCGAAGGTGAGAGAATATATCTGGACATTGTAAGCTTTGCCGAATATTTTTATACGGTTTTTTTACAAAATATATATTTTATATGTATATAAATTTCTTTTATGTTTCTCTGTCAAAATTGAACTACATGAACAGAAAAAAAAGCACTTTTAGCTGACGCTTTCTTCTTTGTCAACACAATTTATATCTTACAGCTATAAGAATCAATAAATTGAAAAATAAATAATGTTTTCAAATATAAATAAATATATATTTTTAAAGGGCGCTTTGTAACACCTACATTTGCTATAGAGGGTCTCGCAAGCGGTGACGCAACACGTGGGGTGCTTCAGCGTAGATTAAGTGGACGATTTAATTATGACCTTGGCGCCACGTGACGTAAGGCTGCGTACAACCTCCAGCTGGTGTCATCACGCTCAGCTTGGCGATCTCGCTCCGGGGTAACGGCGTAGTACACAACAGCCTCACTTGATAATCCCGCGCACATCGCGGTCTTTCTACGAAACGTGATCGTGAAAATAATTTTAAAATAACCCAAGCCGAGATTAAACAAGATAGTTTTGACAGCAATATGACCGAAATCCCCTTTAATTTGGATATTGAAAGTCGTGTAACGAACACCAATATTTACGTTGAACAGACAGAGCTGGAATAGGATTATTAATATTTGAGAGAAATGCCTTCTGCTTTAGTCAATCCGAAGGTTTTCTTTCACGAGAATTTCTCTGCAGGAAAGTGTAACAACTCATCTTTGCACAAATAGACAAAGGAAAATTGGGATACCTTCTCATTCAATCTATAGTCCTATGTTGCCCTAGCTGGGTGTTGTTTGCTCACATTATGACATCAATTTTATATGAAAACATTTTAGGGGAAAGTCTATAATACAAAAAAAATCTATTAAAACGGCATTGCAAAATGAGTGCACCTCTGATGTTTCAAAATACATTGATTTGATGCATTTTTTAAAAGGAGAATTGCCTTCGTTGCACATGAATAATTTCTCGCAAATTTATAATATAAAATGTTATCATGAGATATATATGCCTTTTTTAAAATAAATGTTCAAAATAGACGACGTGAACTCGCCACTCTTGTAAAAATGGAAGGGATGTGGCTGATATGTATAGTAAATGATGAATAACCGCCATCCCTCTTGACTAAAGTGACAGCCACTCAATCGTTGTTAGCCGGAGTAGACGGCGATATATTGTTTTAAAGAAATATAGAAATGGGAGTTGCAAATGCGAAGATGTATCCTTATCTGTTTTACTAAAACCTTTCCATTCCAATTTAATAAAAAATATTCTCGAAATGTTCAATTTATATACCGAGGAATTTTCACATCTGAAAATTTCACGTTTAACCTTTTCATTAAATGTCTTCATACTGAATTCTAAATGATAATTTAGTGATTCCGAAGAAAAAGAAAAAAAAAACAGCTGTCTCTATCGCAGGTACGTATGTTTCTGTAAACACTATATCATTTCTGAGAAAGTTTCTAAAGAAACCAACGAAGACTGCGGCGTGCTCTGTTTTTAATTGGTCCCCGAGGTCCTCGACCTTCTGACAGACGGTGAAAGTCACGGCCGCCATTTGCATGTGTTGCAAGCCGAGCTGTCTGTTAGCATTCTTGGTATTTATTGAACTCTCTTGACAGCAGCCCACATTTCTCCGTTATATATACCGGGTCATTTCATTCATAAATATGTTACCATCACTTTTCCCAAATGTAATATGTGTGAGTGCTAGATGTTTTAATAAAACCTGTATTTAATAAGAGTATAATAACGAATAGATTCAAAAAGGATAAGTTTATTTATTTGAAAAACAATTCGAGCTTTCGGGCGCAAGCTGCCCTTCTACAGGAATAATGGATACAATTTCAAGTAGTCATGTATGTTAAGTTATATATATTTTATTTAAATGGTTTCTCGCTTTGGTCTTGTATAGCGTGAGTGGATCACATGCCCGCGTGATTTAGTTTAAATCAAAGAAAAGCCTTGATAAAGAGAGGCGTGTTGCCCCTAGAAATACTAGCTGATTAATAATTTATGTCCAGTATATGCCATATATTTATTTATACATATATATATATATATATAAGCTATTTTTTGCATATTTAGGATTATTTATGAAGTTTTATATTTTATTATTTCATCAAATTCACTGATTTCATCATAATATAATAGCATAAATAGACACATAGATATCCCAGAGACATATGATAGGCTGGTCCAAAAACTAAAATAGAATTATCCGATTTCTCTTCATCACACCACTTAACAATTTTGCATATAATAATATCAACCAATTGACTAATTTAAATAGCAATAAATTTTCTTAAATAATAAAATATAAAACTTCATAAATAATCCTAAATATGCAAAAAATAGCTTATATATATATATATATGTATAAATAAATATATGGCATATACTGGATATAAATTATTAATCAGCTAGTATTTCTAGGGGCAACACGCCTCTCTTTATCAAGGCTTTTCTTTGATTTAAACTAAATCACGCGGGCATGTGATCCACTCACGCTATACAAGACCAAAGCGAGAAACCATTTAAATAAAATATATATAACTTAACATACATTACTACTTGAAATTGTATCCATTATTCCTGTAGAAGGGCAGCTTGCGCCCGAAAGCTCGAATTGATTTTTCAAATAAAGAAACTTATCCTTTTTGAATCTATTCGTTATTATAATTATTGAAAGGATTATTCGTCTTAAATTTAATAAGAGTCTTTAAAATAAATTTTCAATGTAAAAGTGTATTTTATTTTACATTTAAAAGGTTAGGTTTCGAACTGAATGCTCATCAACGGGGCTTTTTCTCTATAGAAGACAAACAGGCAAAATACCAATTTTAAGTTTATTTTAATGCCGAGCTCAATTGTCTTAATATTTTTTAAAAAAATAGGACGTTGAAGAGCTGTTAGCTCGAAAGCCAGCCTTTTAATTGTAAAATAAAAGCTAGTCATTGCAAGTTTTTCTTAAATACTCTTAATAGATACGTATATTGCGTGCAACTAGAATAATATAAAACCTGTATTGATTCTAAATTCATTGGATATAGTATAATTTAGAACGTATATTTTTTACATGATGCGCATTTTGTAATAAAATTATAGGTTCTATAGATTTTTAAATATATTTTAAAGCAGATAGTTTCGAATGTATAGTGTAAATATCTAGGTGCATATCTTCATGGTTATTAATTTCTTTAAAAAAATAATAATAAATCGTGTTCGAGAGAGAACGACTTTAAAAATACTTAAAATAAAAATTACTAATACATTTTATTTATAAATTTTTAAAAGACGTATCTCAGTTCCTGGAGCTCTCATATTCTGCCTTTTTAAATGATCTGGAATTATTGAGAACCAGGAACATATGCATTATAATATATTTATTCAGTTGAGTTTTTCTTATCACACACACACAAAGCCTTTATTAAGGCACCAGTCTTTTACATATTCACCTCTCTCGTTGCCGGCTTGTAATGATATCCCCATGATGGTTAATCACTAGCATGCAGTGGGGGAGAAAACGATTACTCCAAGTTCTTTTTCCTGCTTACTGCTTTGTAAAAGTGATACAGAGACAGGGCAACCATTCGACTTAATAAGGCGCTGGTTTAAATACTTTGGACTGAGATAAGGTAGCTGTCGTTTACTTTTGAGAAGAACGTCTCTATTCGTTAATATATTGACACTCAAAGATGTAATCAGGTATTTCAATTTCTCTGAAAATTTTGGTATGATTTTCCTGGTAAAAAAAAAATATATATATATGGAGTATTTTCTGTTGTGGAAATGGAAGATCGTTAAGTAAATAGCTTTCAGTCAAAAGTGAACTACCTAAGTGCTTATAGTTAAGATAGGATTTAGAGTTTTCTCTTTTAATCTGATTATTTTGAATAGATTTTTTTTTGCTATTTTGACTATTGATGGAATTTTCCTCTGAACGATGCTTATATCATTGCAGTGAATTAACCAAGAAAATCCGCGGTTTAATTGAGTATGTTGGTCAAACTTTCCGCAAACCCGATATAGATGTTTTTTATTCTTGATATATCTCCAGTAGTTGAGTAAGACATATATGGGGAAGTCGGCTATTGTCCATTTCCAGAATTCTAAGCCAGAACCTAAGTGTTAATATCAATAATTTAACTCCCAGTGACGTTTTTCCACATTCCACGCGCAGAATATAACCGGGAGGATATCTAGGTAAATATAAGAGCCGCCCTGAGAGAATTGTCCTGAAACCCCTCCACCAAGCTCTTCTAGCTATTGGCCCAAATCGAGCTGCATATAGAGAGAGAGGTTGAGATAACCATTAAATTCAAGAGCCTGAGTGAGAGGATTTGATAGAGTTGATTTTTTATTTGGTCAATATTGCCCAAACCGCATTGATAGCATTTGGCGAATTGTTTTTAAAAAGTTGGGCCGCCTGTTGAGTTTGAAGTTGTCAGTTGGTAACCCAAATATGTGTATTTAGATGTTGATTTAGTGATGTAGTAATGAGAGGCATTTGTCCCCAGAACCAAACGTCAGAACGAGCCAGTCGATCTGCATTTCTAAACACCATAACTTTTGATTTATTTTATTCAAATTTAGATAATTTTCTTCCAAATATTTTCTAAGTAAATTGAATTCCTCCAAAAACATAATGTAATCTGCGAACAGAAGGAGGAGTATGTTTCCATAATTCGGTAAATAGATACTTGGAATGTCCGGATAATCATATAGAAAAACTAGGTCATTTAGAAAAAGAATAAAAAGGTAAGGCGATAGCGGTTCACCCTGTAAGGACAGGACTCCAGATTATATATTTGGGTTGATTATCGTATATATGGAAATTTCAAAAGATATATCCTTATATCTATAAAAATGAAATGCGAAATCGATTTTTGTTATTGCTTCACGCAAAATCTACTGACTCAATCATTATGGAATTCCGCATGTAGATAGCTGATGATTTCGTTTACCATATAGGCTATTCAAAAAACTAAAAATGTTAATGTGCTTTTTTAAAAAATAAAAAACCAAAAAGCGTTAGTTCCAGCCTTTTACCGCTTGGGCGCAGCACTGGTCGCGACGATATATGAATTTGATTGGTTAATAATTAACACGTGGTTTGTTTACACGATGAATGTTAGTTTGTTCACGCGATGAATGTTTTTAAAAGGTAAGATTATCCAATCGCCGTGAAACTTTAGGAAGTTATTTACTAAACTACTGGGAAGATTTCTGGTTTGATTTTGATTTGAAATAAATATTCTTTGCAATTTTATTTGCAAATTTTCTACTTTCACTCGCAAGCAGCGCCTCTAGCGGCGTCTGGTGAAATTATATTTATAAATTGTAACAATGCTTGAAATGTTTTCCAAGTATAATAAATTTAATTTGAGAATTTAGTAATATAATATTCCAATGACGTAAAAATACTTGGCATTTCAATATTAATATTTATATAAAGAAAAAATTGTAACGTTTTTGTGTTAAATGTTAAAATGTAATCTATATATATAAAAATGAATGTATGTCTGTTTGTTTGTCCTTTATGCCTGACCAAACCACTCATTGGATCGCCATGAAACTTTGGGAAGTTATTTAGTATAGTACTGGGAAGGTTTCTAGCAAATAAAATTTTTGAAATAACTTTTCGCCTAGAAATAATCAAGATAAATATTCTAATTTATCTGTTATAATTCAACAATCTGCTCTAAATATTATCATGATGATACGATGATTTTGTAATGTAGAAAATTAGGAAAGACAAAATTCAGGATGACACGGCAATTTATTTGAGACAAGAATAATGATACAATTCAAAGGCAAGATACTATTCCTTTAACTTCCAATTACCGAGGGAACCAATTAATATTGATTTTATTCAACTTATCGAGTATTTTTTCAAGGGTCCGGGAAAAAAATGTTCACTTTATCGAGATATTCGTTAAACAAACCTTTACTCGGGTAAAACCCGGGCGAAGCCGGGCGGGTCCGCTAGTGTTAAAATATATTTTTACATTGTTAATTTAATTTGCTGTTGTTTTATCAAAATGATGATACAACTTTAATTGTTGTTGTTTATTATCGTTTGTTTATATAAAAAATTGCATTGTATGTGATGATGATAAAAAAAAGAAATTTTAAATTAATATATATAATTCATTGTGAGAAAAAAGAAATAATAAATTATCAAATTCACAAAAGTGACAATATCTTATTTAAAATATAATAAATGTTTTAAAAAATTATGTGTTTTTTTTTTTCAAAAATATATTTGAACGCATGTAACAATATTTATATTTATATACGTTTATAAATCAATATACAGGTGGATTGGATGTTTTCTAGAATCGTTTTAACAAATGTTCGTTAGGCAAACTTTTACTCGGATAAAAACTGTGCGAAGCCGGGTACATTCGCTAAATACAGTTATTTAAAAATCTTCGTTTGTGGCAAGATACTATTCCTTCAACTTCAAATTACCGAGTGGACCAATTAATACTGATTTTTTTCAACTTATCGAATATTTTTCGAGGGACCGAGAAAAAATTATCGAGAGTGTAGACAAGTATAGATTCAGTAGGGATTGGATGTTTGCTAGAATCGTTTTACCAAATGTTTGTTAAGCAAGCTTTTACTCGGGTAAAAATCGGGCGAAGCCGGGAACATATATATATATATATATATATATATATATATATATATATATATATATATATATATATATATATGTTTGTCGGCTATGCAAGCCCTCAATATGTAACTAATCTCGCTCAAATTTGAACAGGACAGAGAGTTAAATCTGGAAGAGTTTTTGTCGCACTTTAACCAAGAAAAATTATATTTAACCAAGTACTGAGCAACAATATTTTTTTAGTCAGAAATGATTATGACAATATTGCTGTATCATGCTTGATTGCATTAAAAAATTCTTTTGGGGAATATTCACTGAGGCAGACACGGGCGAAGCCAGATAATGATTAATAGTAGGCAGGAACAAAATTCTACCAGCGAAACATTCACTCGAGCAGAAGACACACGAAGTCAGGTCATCTCTATATATAAAATATCGTTTCTCGGCCTTTTGGCTAAAATCATGTAGTATATCTCTAGATATTTTTATTTATGTATATATTTTTAAAAATCTATTCAGTAGAGAGTGGATATGTTTGCTCGAAAAATAAATTTCATATATTATATAAATATATGACGTAACGAATTATATTATCATTATTATCATAATGTTCTGTGTGTTCCCGAATATTATTATCAATAATATTCGTTAGGCAAACTTTCACTCGGATAAAACCCGGGCGAAGCCGGGTACACATCCGCTAGTATATATATATATATATATGTCGAATCCTGTCGACTCTATGTCGAATCCTGTCGACTTACTTCATTTCTGTGGTAACTCGGTGATCTGGTCTGTTGTATTGAGTCGTGGGGAAAGATGATGATTGCGCAGTCGTGATGGTGGTGAGTGGTAAGGCACACAGAGACGAATCATAGGGGAAGCCGAGGCATCAGAGAGAGGGAAGGGAGAGACCAAGTAGCGGCCGTCGGGCCATCCACCCCGTTCACAAAGACTTACTAACGATCTGTCTGCTATCTTGCATCCACTGAACTGACTGCGGGGCAGTATCAATTAGTCCGTCTTCTACATGAACTGACTGCGGGGCAAGCCCTTTTTATATGCTCAAGTCTTACGTCACCGGACGTCTGGCGCCCGGGCGTCGAGGGGGCGGTTTACCTTATTTGGCTGCGGGTAAGGCCTGTTTACGTCATTTTATTGGCGCCGCGTTGACGCGACGGTTGACCTCATGGCTGCGGGATAAGCCCTTTTGGTTTCTACGTTCCCTCTAGATGTACCTCTTTATTTATTTGAACACTCAAAAACGATACATACAAAGTTAAATTGATTAAAGGAGGATTGGGAACAATGATTAAAAGTCCATATTAGATTAGGGGGTGTAAGAAGAGGTAGTGAGTATTTACACAGGTGTTTATAATTATTAAATTACCACATTTATATATATAAATTTATAGCGCAAAGTAGTAGAAGGATAACATTCATGTTTCAAAAGAAGCACCTTTCACTTTAAAATAAATTTAAATGATGTATTTTGGGTCATTATCTCCTTACAAAAGGTAATGTTGGTGATAAATAATATGCCACAACACCAACTCCAACTTGGTATATTTATTTATTACTTAATATTTTCATTTCAAGGAGAAATAGCAATCCAATAGATACTGAGTTCTGGAGTTGGCTAAGTAAAAAACTCTGCGCTGGTTTACCATTGATGGGCTACAGTTGTCCATCTATTATTTGAACATTTAAGTAGATATAATCATTCCCTCATGAATGAATTGAGGTGTAACCTCTATTCTTGTTGTTGTAATAAGGTTTGTCGCCTGAAGGAATAATCAGATATTTATTAGTTCTGAAGATTCCTTCACCATCAGCCTCCAAATCTGAGTTAAAACACAAGTTGACAAAGTTTAGCCTCCTACATTCTTTCAAAATGTTCGAAAATCGGGAGTGACTTTAAGGTGATTATTTGAGTTATTGATTTCACATTTCGCTCTTATATAGGCTTTTTGTCTGTAGATACAGTAGAAAAGGTATTTATTGAAATTAGAAATTAAAAATCATTTTTTTGCGCTAAATTTCTGTTTTTAAATATTTAAAGAAGGAAAAAAAGTAGCTATTTATTATTTTCACACACAGCAACAACAACAGCGATAGAGGGCGATAAGTTGATGATGATATTAGAAAAAATATTTGTTTGATTTTTCCGTTATATTTGTCGATGAATGCAATACTTTTAGAATGTCATTTTTAAGAAAGGTATTTGAAACTTTGCTTATTTTCATTAGTGCTCCAAATAGTTCTTGATAAAAATCATATTCAAAATATAAAGGCCTTCAATTTCGTGAAGCTCTACATCTACAAAGTAGTAAATGACAAGAGGGCCTATAATGTTTGAGCATCTGGGGTTTCTACCTCGATGAAATGGTTGTAATAAATAAATTTTAACGCGCTAAAACAAAAATACTACACCGAATTTGTTGAATAACACACGTCAAAGCTATTGGAAACTATCCTAATGTTTTTTATGCCTTGAACTATAAACAATTTCGACGTTTTCTGATAGAAAAATGTTAGGTGTTGATATTTAAAACACACACACACGCTCTGGTTTCTCTTCTCACGAATTAGTATTTCACACACACAAAAGAATCATATCCGGCCCGATCACATGATTTTTTTTATGACAGAGCACCATCTTAGTGGAACAAAAATAAACAAAAATTTAGGCTTGTTACATAATATTTGACCAACCCATTTCTTTATGAATCGAGAAAAACCTAATATATTATGGAACAAGCATTAAACCTTTCAAACTTAAATTTGAACCTTATATAAATAACGACACTGAATAGTCAAAAAAGGTTTATCGCCAGAATTCTAATTCATTATCACTACATATAAATAATCTTTAAATTTGAAAAAGGTCCTATATATAATATATGCCATCCAGACTTTAAAAAAATAACAAAATCAACTTTATTAACAAAATACCTTGAGAGGAATTGTCAAGCCAATTATAAAGGAGACACAAGCAATATATATATAGGCATGCTAATTATAACTCCTTCAAAGCTATCAGGGCACACAAAAAGAGATTGATCGATTTAAAGTCGTAGATACAAAATGGAGTAAGATGTACAAAAATAAAAAATAAATGAAAGTTTGTCAACGTGTGGGTTACACCTTTTAACAAAACGTCCATCTAGGCCCCCCGTAGATTTCTCCAATTTCCTCCTTGATCTACGCGGCCATTTACATTTCAAATTCAGTAATGGCGGCATGCAGAACATTGGCGTCATGCCTGGACGGCCGCGGAGGCGGAAGCCGGGGAGGAAGTGTCGTCCGTCTACCTCACTTAATCATTGAATGTCTCGTTCCTGCATCGTCCATGTTGTCACCTACTATGTATGGCTGTGGGGGCCGAATTTCTGAATGAATGATGTACCAAATAGTGGTTTCTCCTTGTCCTAGCGTTTGGCCTGAGGTTCTTATACGCAGTAAATAGTTGGTTGATATTCAAATTTTTTTCCCCGCTTAAAAAAAAATGCAAAAATAATTCAGAATTACAATCACAATAAACAAAATAATTTTGCCATATTTGTTTTTTTCGCTCTATCTTTAAATTCCTTATGAATATGAAGGCGTCATATCGATCTTGTAAAGAGTGCTAACCATAGAGATGAGATTGACGATGAAGTCAGTTTCTCCCCTAATACTAAGGAATCTCGCAATGGTGTCAGCTTGTTGTGAATCAAGTTGACAAACGTGCCGTCACACTATGTTGAAATGGTATCGTTGAGATCACATAAAGGGCAGCTATTCCAATCTCAGATACCATTTTTAATGGATGAAAAAGCTTTACGCGCAGTAAATTTAAAGGAAACTGCGGACTATATTCACAATAGACGCAATACGACCGTCTGCCAGGATGTAGATTCAATCAAAATGTTGCTACACCATAGCTTTAGTAATTTTGGAAAGATGAGCTAAATACCGTGTTTTGGCTTGGGGGTAAATTTTTGTCTTTTTTACGAATTAGTGTATTTTATTGCGATTACTTTTTTTTTGAGGTAAAATTATATATAGTTATCATAAAGTTCATTCTTCAACTTTATGGTTGAAAGGTATAGTATATATATGTAGTATTGTATATGTTGTATATAAAATTCTGTGCATGGGAATACATAATGTAAAATGCACCACTGGAAAAGGCAGGGCGGCTTCTAAAGAGGTCGTGAAGAGGTCGTTGAAACATTGTCCATGAAGCTAAGAGAGGATGTAAACATATTGGCAGCTGTCAGTCCTTCACTGGACGCGAACGTACGCCCTCTCTGACGTCACCATCTGCATATAATTTGAGTATTTTCTGAGCCCAGAAGGCAGTGACAGGCAGCAGCAGTTAGGACAGTAGCGGAAAACGGTCGCCATGCTGCCCCATTGACCAGCGATCCCAAGATTCCCCAATAGTCCATTCTCACCTTTCAGGATGCCACCCTAAACCGAGGTAACCATGCCCTTATGCGTGTGGATTTATTTTGTATTCAGCCTAGTGCGCTCCTACTTTGACTACAAGTTGGATGAGGGGTCTACAGCGATCAAATCAAAATATTATAAACCATACAATTTTGTTATCATACCAGTACAAAACGTAGAGTTAGTAATGAGACACAACACCAGTTTTGGGTACAATTCAGACAACCTGTTTACCATGGTCTCGGGCCCTCATCAGTAAAGGGCGGCCTCGATTTCATAGCATCCTACAAGAGGAGTAATGAAATCGGTCGAATTGGCCAAAAAGGTGTTCAAGCTGGTGAAGCGACAGGGGCCGATTTTCAACCTCGAATACAAGTACTTGTACAACATAAAATTGCGGGAAGATGATATTTAAGTACCAAAAGTGGCACTTCTTTTTTTTTTTAATGTATTAAATTAACGAAACAATATATTTTTGGTTATTACCCCAGAGTACAAAACGCAGATTTGGTGATAAAGAAAGAGACCAAACACGATTTTTGGGCAATTCAGACGAAAAGCCAATCTGTATACCATGGTTCGGGATATGGATCTTATCAGTACAGGTGATTTTTTTATTATTTTAATGAATTTAAAAAGGATAAGTGTCATTTTAGGTACATGAATATAATCACCCACGGAACTTTATGTTGTATTCTAACCTGAAAATGACCCCTGACGCTTCTTCAGCTTAAACACCTTTTGACCAATTTGACCTATTCATAAATCTACATAGGACGTTATGAAATTGAAGCCGCCCCTGAATTGATGAGGGCCATAACCCGAAACAAGTGCCCGCCCACTCGTCTTTTTTTTTTCTGGACCAGTACATAACGCACCTCTGGACTTATTTTTGCCCGATGTGTTGTAAATTCACTTATATTCCAAAATATTAATATTTTAAAAATATATTTAGTTCATCTATATATATAGGTATTATTTTTTATTTCTACTTTCACGTCTTCAATATTTCCATTTTCTTGCATATTTTGTATGTAAAATTTAAGGAAGAATGCTTTTTTCGTCTCTCAATATCTAGAAAATAAAATACTTGAGTTATTCCCTCATCGATGTTGACCCGGCCAATAATTTGGCGAATATAAAATTCCTAACATTTCACCAATATCTAGCTTTTACACCTAGAAATTGGGAAGATTGTTGAAATAGCTAGGCCGGCATTCCACTAACCCGATTTTGGTTTCGATATTGTGAGCTCAAAAATTGTTTATTTTAAAATTGACGTGAGAACCTTCACGTAGATATAAAGTCCTAATTTCTTTATTTTGGTTCTTATATATTTAAACATGTGTACCAACAGTGGTAAATGCATTAAAACAATGAATTTGGTTTAACACCATAAAACAAAGCATAATGGTGATGATAAAGAATAAGCCATAACACCAGTTTTCAGACAAAAATCCAACCTTTATAACAAGGTTTCATACTTTGCCCCTCAGCCCAGGGGCTTCGATTTCATAACATCCTACGATAGGAGTTATGAACCGGTTGAATTGGCCATAAAGGTTTTCGAACTGGTGCAGTGGCAGGGCCGAATTTCAGACTAGAATACAGCAAATAGTTGCGGGTGGATGGTATTCATGTACCAAAATGTTTTAAAATATTTTTAAAAGGAGAGGTGCCACTTTTGGTAAATGAATACCATTCTTCCTCAACTTTATGTTGTATTTAAACATATGTATGAAATACTGCATGGTCTAATTTTTTTAATGTGTATTTCTCATGCTCGACGATTTTCTGGATTTATTTTTATTATTTAAGAGTTATCGCGTCACACGCAAGCTATTATAACTTTGAAGTATAAATTCCAAACGCGCATATCAATTATTAAAAGAATAAACGCCTGTAAAAGAGTAATTTAATTCCAATACTTTGAGTTTTAATAAATTATTAAAGAAAATTATTGCAGAGAATGTGATTATTTATTTTAATCAATTTCCTATGAGATGTAATAGATCAATTATTGTTACACAGTATCAAATAGTGAATGTGAATTACTTTCTCTCTATAATAGTATTTAGACCACAGAACCTGTTATCAAGTTTATCCATCGGACGTTACAACATCTTTTGATCTAAGAATAAAAAATTGAAGCGCTTATATAAAGCCGTAGGATTCACGCAGAGCTTCCAATAAATCTTCTTTCTTAAGTGTGACCCTGAATCTAATTTGCATGAGGATAATGAGGATTGAGGGCGTCGGCACCAAAGGTCACGCAGGCGATGGTCAAGAGTCAGATTGCTATCGTTTTTTTTTTTTTTTTTTTAAGTTTAATAATAACATTTGATGGGGAGAGTAGGGGCGTCAGATTGCCATATATCCTGTCAAGCTAGCGAAGAACTATTTCTTTCCATCTCTTATATTAGGATTTAGTATTAAGAAGTTATTAGCGCTTTTTAAATCAACTTTTTTTCCGATAATTCGTCGAGAATGGTCGCCCATCTTCGTCTGGGATTCAACACTTGAAAACTTCCTATCCACGTGATGCATGAGTTAAAATATAGGCAATTAAAATACCTATTTGATACAAAAGACACAGATATTATTTAATGTTTTTGAAATGGATTGCGATATTTTAAAAAAGGATTTAAAAATATGAGTGTCATTTTTGAAAAGTTTGCTTTTATATCGATTTTAAAAGGATGTAGAATTTTATATGAATTCTCTCAACAATAATTCTGAGAGATATGTTTATTTTAAAAAATAGCATTTACTGACCACTCACATAAGAATTTTTAACATGTTTACTTTTATATAAAATTTAGTAAAACGGCTGCTGTTAGCTCTCAAAGATCTAAACAAAATGATGATTCATTTGAAATCTATATAGAGATGGAGGGAAGGGGACTCATAGGTTCAATACTCGTGTGAATTTTCTAGTAAAAAAATGAAAACATATATCGTTCAGATATTTTAAACATATCAGTTTTTATTTATTTAAGTGAAACGGTCCTAAGACTGGCGTGCCTCCTCAATCAGGCTTCTCCAAGATGATCGAACCATAATAATTATTTTCAGCAGGAGGAAAGACGTTGTCTTGCTTTCTCTCTTCAATTGGTCCATAAATGTAGTACGAGGATGTCCTCTTTATATTGAGCCTTCAATGTAACCTTAAATCAATATTTTAGTAGGCTATCATGTTTTAGCGCAAAGCATATTCAATTCGGTTTCTCTTAGTACATAGTATTTTAATGAGGCATATGTACGAGTATTCTTTCGACATTGATAACATATTAGTTAGATGTGCACATTAATGCATGTGTGTAAACTTACAGCACATCACAAAGGTCTACCTCGTTGCCTGTAAAATAAAAATCGCCACCCCTTAAGTAAATAACTGGAGTTTCTTTTAATCCGCAAATTTATAAGAGAGACAAGAGAACAATTTTTTAAATAAAATTATTTGAGCTCCACGATCGCTTTGAAGCTCTGAAGCGCCTCAGCAGATATTGCCATCGAACGGCGGGAGATCTTTCGGTGATGGCCAGAATCCTGTTCTTTAATTGAGGAAATGAGGTACTCGGTTTTAATGTCTGAAGGGTCGCAGACTCGGCTATCTCTCAAGCTCTTTTTCTCTCTCTCTCTCTATGGCTATATTTATTCTTTAAACACATTACCTTCGCTTATCATCTCTCAATGCTTATTTCATTAGGATGTTACAGTCAGAGAGACTTACTTAATAATGAATTGTTTAATTTTTTCATATAACATTTCTTAAAATATTGTAAAATAATTGGTGTATAAAACAAAATAGAAGACGTATATAAAATTATTTTGGATTCATCTAGATATATATTTACACTATTACTACCTCTCTAACACAATAATATATTTTCGCGAATAGTATAAATATGATAAATTCTGAGCATTCAATCTTATAAATGAAATATTTTGAAGAGAATAAAAGCGGAAGATAGATATATTATATAGCAATACAATTTACGGAGGTTATAAATTAAAAAACTAAAAAATAACTTAAAATACGTTTCTTTTATAAACTTTAAAAGGCAAGCTTTCGATTCAAGGCTCTTCAATAAGCCTTTCACTTAGTACAAGACTGGCAGCTAGATCATATTTTGTGAAGTATTTCTACAGCCCCCATGGTTCATGGGACGCCTGTTAATCAACGCTAGAGTCCGCAAGGGAATCAACCACAGGCGCGATGGGTTCTTAGAATGTTTTCTACAGATGACAAATGAAAAAAAAAAGAAAACAGACGCCACGGTAGCCTCTCTATAAACTCTGACTACTCTCTGCATATATTTTATTGAAGCTCTAAAATATATATCTGATAATTTAAAATTCCAGTCATTCTACCATGTCCCTGCCTATGTCCAACCACCTTGTACCCTGTGCCAACTCACTGTATGACATGATGTACTGCTAAGAGCCAAATAAAATACGGACTGTATGTCAGACGGACAGAGAAAAACAAGGATATAATACGATTATAGATATTAATAAACAATTTCAGTTAGGCCTAAAGTTAAGAGGAAAGATTCCCATCTCATATCATTAGCGCTAGGTCAACGACACTTTTATTCCAGAAAACTCCAAGACAAAAGACCCCGGAGTTGAATTAGCTGAAAACAACTTTATTTAGGTCAATGCTCCATCCTCACATTTTCTACTATAACTATCATAAATGGCTTCCCAGTCGTTTGGACCAATCAAGGCGATTCTTCACCTTCCATGATGTAATTAATGACCAATCAGAATCTCGATAAAGGTCACGTGACACCACCCGACTGGGGAAGCCTCAGTAGCGTCTCCGAGTCACATCCGTACTAGACGTGTTTTCTGATCCAGCGTAAATCGCGGGGCGTAAGCTCACTCTCCTCCATGTTCTCTGTCTGTCAACATCGGTTTCCTTGACCAACCTATCCTGTGTCCTCACTCCTGTCATCACGACTGCAAATTCACCCCAATCCAATCTCAACTTCCAGTTGACAGCACCTTCGCTATCACAGCTACCACAGAGTAAACGGAGAATCGGCGAGATTCTCCACAGAGCAAAGAGAGGATTCACATCGATTCTTACATATATAAATCAGTTATTTTTTAATTTGCACTTGTTTTATCTCCGCGAAATATAAGACGGAGCAATGGAGAACCTATGGCAACAAACTCATTTGCTTACATGCAGACGATTCGGACATGTCGTTCGTTATTGTAGTGAACGACGGCAGGTCTTCGCTGACGCCAGGTCAAGGAATGACGGACATAAATCATGGATTATCGAGTCAACCTCGATATATATAACGCCCCAAACCTCGACATACTTCTTCCGGAGCTCTTCCCCACATCCAAACCTCAAAGGGTCGTCAGCCCGAAGACAATCCTAGTCGACTTCTAATAGGGGTGAAGTTGCCATTTAAAATATATATATTGAAATAAAAAAATTATGGTTAAAATTAATGTTGTTGTAATCAAAGCATTAGTGGATTCAGTAACAGACTTTTCTGTCATATCCGTAAAGCTTCGACGTGAACTAAATATACCTCTTATCAGTGAACCAGGACCCATTCTTAAAGCCACTAAAAATAATTCAATTGAGACCCTAGGAAGATGTACTCTGAACATATAAATAAGTGGTTTGGAAATATCCTTCGAATTTGTTGTTATGCTGAAATGCAGCCATGACATCATATTTGGATGGGACCGAGCTGTGATTGATTGTGGGAGAAGTGAACTCCATCTCGAAAATACTTCTGCTCTGGAATCTCAGAAGAAAGAAAACCCGTGAATATTCGATTCCGATGACTTTGTCATCCCACCCAAATCAATAAAAATATCAGCGTTGCTAAACGAAGAAATATGTGGAGTCAGAAATATTTTAGCCACAACTTCTAAGAACTTATTATTAAGAAGGAAGTGTTTATACCAAACCCTCATGTTACATTTCGACGCGGTTGAGGTAGCATTTGGGTGGTAAATGGAACGTCTTGGCCGCAACTGATTTCATCAAAAATGATTATTATTACCATAGAAAATAAGAAGAATAAACTAGTCGATTCAGACGATAAATTACAAGAAACATAGCTAAAGTCACTTTAAATGGTCTCAGAAGATGAATTTAAATCTGGATCCAGGATTGGCTGAAATTCAAAAGTTACAGCTCGTTTAATGTTCTGACGAGTTCCTTGACATAATTGACTTTGACAGTACTCATATTAAGCCAGTACTGTGAAGCACAGGATAAACACAGGAAACCATTCTCCTATTAAACAGCGGCTCTATAGAGTGGCACAAAGTAATGTCAACAAGATGATAGAGAATTGTATCGTAAAACCCTTTGAAAGGACATGGACATCTTGAGTTATTCTAGTTCGAAAGAAAGGTGAAACCTGGAAATTCTGTGTATATTACCGTCGCGGTTGAATAATATCACAAAAAAAAATGATTTTTTTTCGCTTCCACACATTGACGATGCCTTGCACAGTTTATCTGGCTCTAATTACTTATCCACGATGGATCTTAGGTCAATGTATTGGCATGTCAAAGTGTACAAAATAAAGGGAGAAATCTACAAGTGTGCCTTGTATCTTTATCACCACAGATGACCTGTATCAATTCAGAGAGATGCCTTTCGGACTCTTTGAAGCTCCCTAAACGTTTGAAAGGATAATAGACAGTGTTCTTAAATGGACTATGTGCCTTTAATACCTAGACAACATCGTGGTTCTCGCACTTACCTTTGAGGAACATCTACCTAGTCTACAACGAAAGCTGGACTAAATTTGAATCACAAAATGTTTTTTTTTGTATCTAAGAGGATAAATATTTTAGGGCACCTTGTTGGCCCCATTGGAATTCATCCGGATAAATTTGAAGCCGGCTCTAAATTTCCTAGGCCAAGAAATGTCTCATAACTTAGAAGCTTTCTTGGATTAAGTTGCTATTAAAAATTCGAAACTATTATACGCGTATGATTCTTTAAAAAATATAAAAAAATCTATACTGCCCTTACCTTAATGGAAAAATTAATGGGAGTGCCTGGCTCATCAGTGGTGAACTCTCACAGCGGTTTCGCCAGTTTAATCTACCATACCGCTATTATATTGCATTTTTCTATCGTCCTTTTAGTGGCACTGATGATAGACTCTTGGAATGGATATTTTAGATGAACTATGGACATAAGCTTTGAGGACAGCAGAATAACATATAATCATAAATATATAATATGCTATACAACACATACAACATACAACACATGCTACAGATACAAGTTGAAAAGGAGCGGCCTATAGCTTATGCATCTAGAAGCTTAACAAATGATTGAAAGTAACTTTTATACAACAGAAAAAGAATGCCTTGCTGTAGACTGATGTTAGTAAATTTCGTCCATATTTGTTTGTTCGGCCTTTCGCGGTTGTCACTGGCCATCATTCTCTATGTTGGTTGGTAGAGTATAAATATCCTCCTGGTCGTTTGGCAAGATGGGCGCTGCAAAAATTCGACGTGACCGTTGTCTACAAGAGCGAACGCAAATATAATGATACCGATTATCTGCAAAGGAGCCTGCTTGAAAACGACCAACGAAGTTGCGTAGCGTCACTAACCAACGTCGATATAAAGCAGATCAAAGACCCTGTAATTTAGCTAAAATAATCGATAATTTAAACTCGGATTAAACCAGAAACTAATAATGCATTATAATCATTGCATCTTATACAATATAAACTATAACACAACTATAGAAGACCTTGGTTCATGATGATTACAAGGTACTAAAGATCTGAAACTATGGCAGATTTACATGACTCTCCAACAGGTTCGTCCGAACGTATAACAAAGTCAAAAAATGATTCTGTTGGCCTGACCTTCATAGAACTGTTCGCCAATATGTAAGCCATTTCCGGGGATACGATTACAGATGTGAGGGGTTCTTGGAATGCTATCTATAGATAATAATAATAATAAAAAAGAATCCAGACGCCTCGATGGCCGAACACCCTTGTTAATATATATATAGTCTTGATATATATATTTAAATTTCACTATCTTCCTCTAAAAACCTTTGTGGAAAAATAAATAGAAAAAAATATTTAGTTGATTTTTGTTCCATTAAATGTTGATTGTCATCTAAAATGTTTAAGTGAGCGGTCAGGATATGTCTTGTTTTTTGTTTATGAATACTTTTGTATATGATTTTATCAAATATATCTTCAAACACCTCTTTTTATAATTAATTATAATCAAATTTGCATTTTAATTATTTACTTCCGCGACAATATATAAAACTTCGTCAGCAATTTTGAATTCTATTGCGGACTAGTCATTATTCCACAGAAAGCTGGCTTGCTAAATATGGTCTACTTTAAAGAATCTCGTCTTGAAATATATCAAATAAAACGGATTCTCTTCGTGATATTTATGAGCTGAGCGGTTTCTACGCAAATCTTGTTCTTCTTTTTAGATATTTTTTTCTACGGAAGTTATCCCTGAACTCTATTATACTGTTTATTCACAGTGTATTTAAGAGGATGCTGGAACGGCGCCCCATCACCCAAAATTCGGCCTTACATCAACATTCTAATGACGCCCTTCTGGAAATGTCTATTGGCAGTTTTCCACCCGCCCAGTTCGGGACAAAAAATCCCTTCAGACTCTCTTCCTTCAACGCTTATTTTTAACTAGTTAATTTCACGCCTTTTAGGCATGATGTGAGCCGCAAGACATTTCGCTCTCAAAACCCGGAAGAGTTCCGGTATTCATGACAACAAAGAATTTGATTGGATTTTTTATACCTAATTTAAGAGAGAGCAGCTTTACTGTAGTTCCTTTAATATTCTCTCTTATTTCTCTGTTATTGTTATTTATATTTAAAAATAGGTTCATTAAGACTTGATTAAAAATATGGCTAAGTTACAAAGGAATTTCGATAGCCTTTCCACTGGTCTAATCTAATTCTATTTTTTAATATAATTTTATACAATATGAACTCCTTCTCTATATAACGAAAACTCGCTATAATGAAATGTTATTCATTTGGGATAAATGTTATTTTTATATGAAAATAGAAAAAAAATGCGAATTTGTACTTGGAAAAGGCGGTTAAATTAAGAAAAGGTCCTCTCCTCATCGTAAATTGAAAGTTTCTGATAACTTGCTTCATCTATCGGAATATTTATCCCCTAATCGTTGATATTTTAAAAATTTTATTTAGTTCCTGCTCACTCTCTCGATTTACAACAAATAATATATTTAAAAATATATAAAATATATTAATCCCTTCAATTTTTCTAATAAATATACTTCCTATACATTATATAAAAGAGCATGACCAAATTTCTGGAAATGAGTAAAATCAACGTTAAGTTGGCATATTATTCTGATAGATGGCAGTGGTTCATCAGAAGCAGTCATTTGTATGATCATAGGGTACTATTTTATTTAATACCCTGATCCAGTTACTTTCTGATTTTTAATCCATTTAGCCATTATAAATAAATAAATTGCAATAAATATATCTATTATTATAAAAATCAAAATTGTCTCTGTTTATCGATAAACTCTTAAACAAACTGAATAAATATCACCAAATTTTACATGTCAAACCTTTTGACCCTGGGAAAGGTTATAGGCGAAAATATTTTAAATAATTTGCACACAATTTTGTTTACAAATTTGTTTATCTACTTTTCAATTTACCTCGCAACCAGCGCCACTTGCGTCCGGCTTTTGAAATCATATTTGTTTGCTTTTTTTTTTTCGAAAAAAGAAAAAATGCTCCATATAAATGTGTTCTGAAAATATCTTTTAAAAATATTTGTGTTTATAAAATGAGAGAATAATGATTGAAAAATAGTGTATAAAATGAAAGAAAATCTATAAAAACGCCCTTACAAAAGATGTAAAGCTTGAAATAACTTCACTGGTAAATTACATTTGTTAATAACTTCGAGATAGAAGCCTGAAAATTGTCCTATACTTTTCCAGATTCAACTCTATATACTGTTAAAATTTCAGCCAGATTAGTTACGCATTGTAGACGTGTATAGCCAGAAACATACATGCCGTAGCTAAATGAAGAGACGCAGCCGTTATGCCTAGCGCACCCGCGATGTCTCCCACCTTTATTTTTTGTCCCGCTTTTATACATGGATGAATTTACATATTTACATTTTAACACAATGGTAACATATTTACATACTTAGTTTGACGGAAATAAATTATCTCTTTTGGCATTAACTATACAAATTATGACATACATACATACTTTCTGAGAATAAAAATGTATTTGAGTGCGAAAAGAGAACTTCTCTCGTTTAAAAATGCATCAAAAAATGTATTTCGAATTACGCTAGGACCTAATTATTCACCAGCTAAGCCACCTTTTCTGACAGTTTAGGCCGTTTTCATAACTCATCACGTAAGACTTTAAGAAATCGAAGCCGCCCCTGTACTAACGAGGACAACAGCCCGACACCATGGTATAGACAATATAAATGATTTATTGACATCTTTTCAATTACATAGGTGCACAGTATGCACAATTATTAGGACAATGATAAGATTATGTGAAAAATTTATATATAAATGCTATGTACAATGATTATGCACAAAGTGACTCTGTCATCTATACAGAGTACGATGGGATATTGCCAACGGGTCTTCAAGCGACGCCGCGCATTTCTTGGCCGACGAGATAAACGTAAATCGCAAACTTCGCTGACGAGATAATGGCACGTTCCTCGAGACCTATCAGGAAGATCCAGGACTTCAACTCCGGTGACCGTACGATGTTGGAGAACATCTATCGAATGAGAGAACGAACGGTGCTGCAGGAACAGTATTGAGAGATAGGCATTTCGAATTTTTAATCTAATGTTTATTTATTAAAAACTTTCTAATTTATTCACTTCAATTATTTCGAGAATATTACTAAAAAGTTAACATATTGTCATAGAGAAAAACTCAAATAATAAAATAGAAACAGATCGATATTTATATTAGTCATTAATTTTTTTTTTTTGCTACAAAGTGAAACACCTTGCTTGTTAATAGTCTTAATTCTTAATACATCTTTAAAGGAAATTTCAACACTTTTATTAATCAATGAATTCTTAAATTTTTATTCATTTATTTTAATTTCAACATCTCCTCGTCCTCACTATTGTGATAATATATTAGCGCACGTCCTTCTCCAAAAAATAATAACTCTACCTATTGAAGATATGGAAGAATCTTGTGTGCTCGAGGAAACTATGGAGGAAGTGAATTCCTTATCTCACCTCTCCACCCCGTTCAATCTGGGGCTCTACTGGGTCACGGTGTCTGTCTTCTTCTAGGACCTTGGGCAAACTCGGTCTGTGGTGTGTTGTCTATATTTCATTGTGTGTCTGACAACAGAGAGAATTAAAATTTTAGACAATTGATAATTTGAACACTTTATTGACTGCTTGGTAATGGTCACGGAAAAATTATATTTAAAAAATTAAATTAAAAAAAATGATGAAAAATATATATGTGGTGAGGTCTGGTAGCCTCTTGTTGAATCCTGTCGACTAAAACTGTGATGAGGTTTCCAAGCGACTTAAACTATGGTGTGAGTCCCTGTCAACTCTCGCTATACTGTGTTGACCGAGAGGAACAGTCAGGATGGGGAGTTTTCCAGTACCTCTCTGCACCTTGAAAGACCTTTAACAGTTTTCACAGGGTACAGGCAGTCGTGGTCGAGGCAGAGTGGAACGCTTGGGGATGTCCACACAAAAAACGAAGACACAGTTGCACTAAGAAAGTTCCGTGAACAGATAAAAGTTGAGCTAGGAGCGAAAGATGGAGATAGAAGAGTTCTTGCTGACTACATGGTGGATGAGGAGGACCTGGGGTACAACCGACGAGAGCTCACGCAGATGGTGAAGTGGCTGTATTTATAGGTTAAGACGGGGGCCTTATGCGACAGGGGCGTGGATCGTCTGGTGAAATTCTACTGGCGCCGTGGCAGTTTCCATATTTAGACCTTGTTGTTTTGTGACTTCAATCTATCTCGAATTTAGACGTTTTTGACTTCTATTTCTTTAGCTCAACTCTTAATCTATTACATAGTTTTATTTATTTATCCTCAGTTTGTACAAATTACATTACATATGATGATGTAATGACACATGTCAATCATGCGTATAATAATTTACAGTTGTGTTTCTATTATACAACATGAAAATCTTGTTATAAGTAATATACAATATGGGGTTGTTGGTTTAAATTACCATAGATGGGCCCCGGGAGTGAAAGGGTTTATCCAGGCTTAAGCGGGTAAATCCTCTCTAACACAGGTAAGTAATTAAAATATCTTTTAATTAATTTAAACTGACAAGATGATTTGTTTGGATATATAAAAGTGAAATAAAAATGACATTTTTGTTTGATTTTAAAAAATGATGATTAAAATAAAATGATGACATAAAAATTGTAAAATATTATTGGCGGGCGTTAGAAAGAGTTAGTAGTTAAAAAATATGCAATTGTTAGGCGTGTTATGTAAACCAAATACTCATATCCAGGTGCAAAGCGAAGATATTGACTTGAGCGGCTTCCTTGGCAATGTTTCACTTGCGATCCTATATAAGGGTTACAGTGTTTTGTCACAATTTTAGGATTATTGGGTTAAAAGTTGTTGAAAAAAGGTTGCTTATTAATATGATAGAAAGGGGTGGTAGAGCCATGCGATAAGTAGAATTGTAGTTAGCGACAGTAGGTGGTCTGACTTGTCTCGAAATCAAAGGTTGATTGTGGTCCGCTAGAGCTGATAAAAAAGTTGAAAGTTGAAAAAAGTGAACGCTTTGTGCATGCGCTGGTGATGTGCTCTGCGGATGATTGAAATAAACTCTTGAAGCGTGTTCAGACCAGAAGTTGGGATTTTCAAATCTGGGGAACTGTGTTCAAAGAGTTTGTTGAAATACGAAATAAAAAAAAATGTCATGCAGTGCTCTATCGTTTTTCTACAATGAAGTGAAGCAATGGCTGAAAAGATAGTGAAGAAAAATATAGGGGATTTATTTATTTATTTATTTATTGTTACAAAAGCACGAATTCCAAAGGACTATTGTGCTGTGCTAGTATTATTTACATATATATGATTAATTATTTACACGATGGATTAGTATTGTTTTGTAAATTATTGTACAAATAGTTCTAAACTTAACAAAGTTCTCATAAGATAGAGTATATACACAAAGAGAATTTGGTAATGTTTCAAAGTATCTACATACAATTTGATTAGTCAGAGGGCAAGTTAAAAGAAGATGCTCTGGTGATTCAACATCTAAGCGGCATTCGCATGTTGGATCATTGATAGCATTCAGTTTGAATAGGAAACTTAAGAAGGGTCCTTTACCAGTTAAGAATAAAGTAGTGAATTTATCAGAAGAAATGAAATGAAAAGAAACGTGTTGAACGTATTTACGCAAATTTGGTCTCAGTGGTACAGCCTGCTCCACGCTGACGAGCGCCAACAGCGCGAAACGCGTTCGTTGATGGCTTTTCTTGATTTATCAAGAAATTGGGTTGGCCAAATTAACGGAGCAAGTTAAATAAACGTTTAGTTTATTTTTTCTCCACTAGATGGCGCTCTGCCATCTAAAAAGCACATGTGCTTTTGGTCAGGATATGCCTTCATTATTTTTAATATATATATTTTTATATATATATATAGTATATTTTTAAACTGTATAATAATGACACTTTTAGTAAATTTCACATATCTTCCAATTTGTTATAGCCGATACTTTATAAGATCATACCCTTTAATTAAAATGTACATGCTCCTATTTGCTACCGCCCCCATATTTTGTATACATGCTATATCTTTATTAATATTACCTGCATCACCCTTATTTGAATTCAAACTCAAAATGATGACGTCACAATAAAAACCACAAGAGTGGTCAGCCGCGGGCAGAGAGAGAAAGGAAATAGCCAACGCCCAGATGGGATCCCCCTCCAGGGATTTTTATAGACGACCGCGGGCAACAGGACAGTTTTAGCAGGGGGTCAGCGCGGTGTGTGCACAGTGGGTCCATCAGCAGACCGCGTCTGTATCTCTCGGTCTCTCTCTCCATTCCTCGGTGATAGGCATCCAGGTTTGTGTCATGGCCTCTACCTCTGTCCCGTGGGCTGTCTCCGAATACTCTCGGTGCTAGCATCTAGCCCTGCCTCTGCTTTTTTTCTCCGCGTGTGGGAAGAACATCAACACTCGCCTCACGTCGTTTATCCATACGTCGACAGCATCATTTGCAACAATAATACACATATATATGTGGTATAAAAGGTGGGGAAATAAACACACCCCAAGTTGGAAGAGGAACCTAGGCAACCAGAGAGAGAGAGAGACGGGCCTGGCACAGCCAGGCGGCCGTTCGTGTCGCAAACAATCCCCAACTGTCTTAAAAGTCCCAAGGTGTTAGCTGACGGGCCCCAGTTGTCGCCCCTTGGAATGTCGCTAGTGTCCTAAGTGACCATACTTTACCCTCCCGTGTCTCTCTGGGTTGTCTGTAGGTTGGCTTTATTATTCTTGGAAGAATATATATTATGACATATATATGGTAATTTAAACCAACATCCCCATATTGTATATATCTTATAACAAGATTTTCATGTTGTATAATAGAAACACATCTGTAAATGATTATACGCATTATTGGCATGTGCCATTACATCATCATATGTAATGCACTTTGTACAAACTGAGGATAAATAAATAAAACTCTGTAATAGATTAAGAGTTGAGCTAAAGCAAAAGTTCAAAACTTCTTAATTCAAGATAGATGAAAGTCACAAAACAACATCTAAAGATATATTGGAAACTGTCAGGACGGCGCCAGTGTATAATTTCGCCAGACGATCAACGCTCTTCGCATCTGTTGAAATGCAATACTCCCTTTCTCGGGAAAGATAAATAAGGCTCCCGTCTTAACCTATAAATACAGTCACTTGACAGTCACTTCGCCATCTGCGTGGGCCCTTGTCGGTTGTACCCCAGGTCCTCCTCATCCACCATGTAGACCAGTAAGAACTCTTCTATCTCCATCTTTCGCTCCTAGCTCAACTTTTATCTGTTCACGGAACTTTCTTAGTGCAACTGTGTCTTCGTATTTTGTGTATGGACATTCCCAAGCTTTCCACTCTGCCTCGACCACGACTGCCTGTACTTTGTGAGAGCTGTAAAAGGTCTTCCAAGGTGCAGAGAGGTACTGGAAAACTCCTTATCCTGACTGTTCCTCTCGGTCAACACAGTATAGCGATTGTCAACAGGATCTCATCACATAGTTAGTCGACAGGATCTCACACCATAGATTGAGTCGACTGGATCACATCACATTTTTAGTCGACAGGATTCAACAAGAGGCTACCAGACCTCATCACACAAATATATTTATTAAATACCCATTATCCTTTGTAATCCTTATATCTATAAAAATGAAATCCAAAATCGATGTTTGTTATCGCGTTGCGCAAAATCTACAGAATAAATCATTATGAAATTTCACATGTACATAGCTGAAGATTTCGTTTAACATATAGGCTATTCAAAAAACTAAAAAAGTTAATGTGCTTTTTTAAAAAATAAAAAACCAAAAAGCGTTAATTCCAGCCTTTTACCGCTTGGGCGCAGCACTGGTCGCGACGATAAATGAATTTGATTGGTTAATAATTAACACGTGGTTTGTTTACACGATGAATGTTAGTTTGTTCACAAGATGAATGTTTTTAAAAGGTAAGATTATCCAATCGCCGTGAAACTCTAGGAAGTTATTTACTATACTACTGGGAAGATTTCTGGTTTGAATTTGATTTGAAAGAAATATTCTTTGCAATTTTATTTGCAATTTTTCTACTTTCACTCGCAAGCAGCGCCTCTAGCGGCTTCTGGTGAAATTATATTTATAAATTGTAACAATGCTTAAAATGTTTTCCAAGTATAATAAATTTAATTTGAGAATTTAGTAATATAATATTCCAATGACGTAAAAAATACTTGGCATTTCCATATTAATATATATTTAAAGAAAAATTGTAACGTTTTTGTGTTAAATGTTAAAATGTAATGTTAAAATATATTTTTACATTGTTAATTTAATTTGCTGTTGTTTTATAAAAATGATGATGCAACTTTAATTGTTGTTGTGATAATATCTTTATTTACGGAACTGCTAACCATAATAAATGATTTTTGAGCCCTTAATTGTTGTTGTTTATTATCGTTTGTTTATATTAAAATATTACATTGTATGTGATGATGATAACAAAATGAAATTTTAAATTAATATATATAAATCATTGAGAAAAAAGAAATAATCAATTATCAAATTCGCAAAAGTGACAATATCTTATTAAAAATATAATAAATGTTTTCAAAAAATTTTGTGTTTCAAAAATATATTTAAATATATTCTCAGAGCTCTAATATTGTATTGGATCATTCTGCTTTTATATGCTACACTGAGGGATGGAATCTCAGTGTAGCATATAAAAGCAGAATGATCCAATACAATATTAGAGCTCTGAGAAGCGGTCTGGTGGATTAAATTGGCGAAACCGCTGGGAGGGTTCACCACTGATGAGCCAAGCCCTCCCAATATATTTTTTCATCGCAGTAAGGACAGTAGAAGTTCGTTTTATGTATAAAAGAAACATTCGCGCTTTTAAATCCTTTTATTTTATATGTATAGATGGCGCGTTATTGCTTTGTGTTAAAGCATATAACAATATTTATATACTTTATATAGTTAAGGTTAATAAATGAGAAAATTACATAAAGGCCGGGAGAGCATGATAAGCGTCGGGGAGGTCAATTTTACGGTTGATACTGTTCTGTTTATGAGATTCTATAGATTCTAGTATAAGTCTTTGGTGTTGGTTGTGAATGTACTTGTAATGTATGGTGGGGTGTTTGGTGTTAAAAGAATGGCCTGTATTTTGTATATGCTGATATAGGAGGGATCTGGAGTCATTGTTGGAGATGTTACGGGAGTGCTCAGACATTCTGATGGCAACAGTCCTACCCGTCTCGCCTAGGTAAGTGGCGGAGCATTGCTCACAGGAGACGGAATAAACTGCGCAAACAGAACGGAGGGGATCTGGGGGGACAGGGGGCTTGGTGTGAGGGTGACGTAGGGATGTGAGAAGGTTGTGGGAGTTCTTATAAAAGGTGCGGATGCCATATGACTTGAGACTTCTGGCTATATCAACTGAGGAGGGGGAATAGCGGAGGAAACATAATGATCTATAGGTTGTAGGTGGCAAGGGGGGGGGGGGGGGGTTGGTGTATATGTATATCTATTGATAAATGCTAGAGGGAAAGATGCTTCAGGGAGGTGTGATATGATGCGATTTCTTCAATAATATTTGGAATGTCTAGGGGACAGTGGCTGTAGATTCCTTTGGTGAGGGTTTTTATAATATTGATTTTATGAGAGGTAGAGCAGTGTGAATTAAATGAGTGTAACTGGGACGACATTGTTTTTTATAATAAACTGTAGTGTGGTATGTGGATGGGGTACGGATAATTAATATATCCAGGAAAGGAATAACATGGTTGGATTCTGTCTCTAGGGTAAAGGAAATGTTATGGTTAAAACTATTAAGAGTTGACAATGTTATGTTTCCTCCCATATTCCCCCCTCCACAGTTGATATAGCCAGAAGTCTCAAATCATATGGCATCCGCACCTTTTATAAGAACTCCCACAACCTTCTCACATCCCTACGTCACCCTCACACCAAGCCCCTTGTCCCCCCAGATCCCCTCCGTTCTGTTGGCGCAGTTTATTCCGTCTCCTGTGAGCAATACTCCGCCACTTACCTAGGCGAGACGGGTAAGACTGTTGCCATCAGAATGTCTGAGCACTCCCGTAACATCTCCAACAATGACTCCAGATCCCTCCTATATCAGCATATACAAAATACAGGCCATTCTTTTAACACCAAACACCCCACCATACATTACAAGTACATTCACAACCAACACCAAAGACTTATACTAGAATCCATAGAATCCCAAAAACAGAACAGTATCAACCGTAAAATTGACCTCCCCGACTCTTATCATGCTCTCCTGGCCTTAGCTCCATATCAGCCATATCATATACTTCACTAATATTTCCTGCCTTCAGCTATGAATTTGCATTTCTTTGGAAATTATCCTCTATGATTATTATTTTACAAACCGTTGAATTACTCATTTGCATGTTTCTTTGCTATAGATATGTAAATAATATGTGTATATATATTCACTTC
>CP092864.1:163597168-163646844 GCA_030710605.1 Cordylochernes scorpioides
GATCTTTCGGTGATGGCCAGAATCCTGTTCTTTAATTGAGGAAATGAGGATCTCGGTTTTAATGTCTGAAGGGTCGCAGACTCGGCTATCTCTCAAGCTCTTTTTCTCTCTCTCTCTCTATGGCTATATTTATTCTTTAAACACATTACCTTCGCTTATCATCTCTCAATGCTTATTTCATTAGGATGTTACAGTCAGAGAGACTTACTTAATAATGAATTGTTTAATTTTTTCATATAACATTTCTTAAAATATTGTAAAATAATTGGTGTATAAAACAAAATAGAAGACGTATATAAAATTATTTTGGATTCATCTAGATATATATTTAGACTATTACTACCTCTCTAACACAATAATATATTTTCGCGAATAGTATAAATATGATAAATTCTGAGCATTTAATCTTATAAATGAAATATTTTGAAGAGAATAAAAGCGGAAGATAGATATATTATATAGCACACACACACACACAATACAATTTACGGAGGTTATAAATTAAAAAACTAAAAAATAACTTAAAATACGTTTCTTTTATAAACTTTAAAAGGCAAGCTTTCGATTCAAGGCTCTTCAATAAGCCTTTCACTTAGCACAAGACTGGCAGCTAGATCATATTTTGTGAAGTATTTCTACAGCCCCCATGGTTCATGGGACGCCTGTTAATCAACGCTAGAGTCCGCAAGGGAATCAACCACAGGCGCGATGGGTTCTTAGAATGTTATCTACAGATGACAAATGAAAAAAAAAAAAAAAGAAAACAGACGCCACGGTAGCCTCTCTATAAACTCTGACTACTCTCTGCATATATTTTATTGAAGCTCTCAAATATATATCTGATAATTTATAATTCCAGTCATTCTACCATGTCCCTGCCTATGTCCAACCACCTTGTACCCTGTGCCAACTCACTGTATGACATGATGTACTGCTAAGAGCCAAATAAAATACGGACTGTACGTCAGACGGACAGAGAAAAACAAGGATATAATACGATTATAGATATTAATAAACAATTTCAGTTAGGCCTAAAGTTAAGAGGAAAGATTCCCATCTCACATCATTAGCGCTAGGTCAACGACACTTTTATTCCAGAAAACTCCAAGACAAAAGACCCCGGAGTTGAATTAGCTGAAAACAACTTTATTTAGGTCAATGCTCCATCCTCACATTTTCTGCTATAACTATCATAAATGGCTTCCCAGTCGTTTGGACCAATCAAGGCGATTCTTCACCTTCCATGATGTAATTAATGACCAATCAGAATCTCGATAGAGGTCACGTGACACCACCCGACTGGGGAAGCCTCAGTAGCGTCTCCGAGTCTCATCCGTACTAGACGTGTTTTCTGATCCAGCGTAAATCGCGGGGCGTAAGCTCACTCTCCTCCATGTTCTCTGTCTGTCAACATCGGTTTCCTTGACCAACCTATCCTGTGTCCTCACTCCTGTCATCACGACTGCAAATTCACCCAATCCAATCTCAACTTCCAGTTGACAGCACCTTCGCTATCACAGCTACCACAGAGTAAACGGAGATTCTCCACAGAGCAAAGAGAGTCGAGAGGATTCACATCGATTCTTACATATATAAATCAGTTATTTTTTAATTTGCACTTGTTTTATCTTTGCGAAATATAAGACGGAGCAATGGAGAACCTATGGCAACAAACTCATTTGCTTACATGCAGATGATTCGGACATGTCGTTCGTTATTGTAGTGAACGACGGCAGGTCTTCGCTGACGCCAGGTCAAGGAATGACGGACATAAATCATGGATTATCGAGTCAACCTCGATATATATAACGCCCCAAACCTCGACATACTTCTTCCGGAGCTCTTCCCCACATCCAAAGCTCAAAGGGTCGTCAGCCCGAAGACAATCCTAGTCGACTTCTAATAGGGGTGAAGTCGCCATTTAAAATATATATATTGAAATAAAAAAATTATGGTTAAAATTAACGTTGTTGTAATCAAAGCATTAGTGGATTCAGTAACAGACTTTTCTGTCATATCCGTAAAGCTTCGACGTGAACTAAATATACCTCTTATCAGTGAACCAGGACCCATTCTTAAAGCCACTAAAAATAATTCAATTGAGACCCTAGGGAGATGTACTCTGAACATATAAATAAGTGGTTTGGAAATATCCTTCGAATTTGTTGTTATGCTGAAATGCAGCCATGACATCATATTTGGATGGGACCGAGGCTGTGATTGATTGTGGGAGAAGTGAACTCCATCTCGAAAATACTTCTGCTCTGGAATCTCAGAAGAAAGAAAACCCGTGAATATTCGATTCCGATGACTTTGTCATCCCACCCAAATCAATAAAAATATCAGCGTTGCTAAACGAAGAAATATGTGGAGTCAGAAATATTTTAGCCACAACTTCTAAGAACTTATTATTAAGAAGGAAGTGTTTATACCAAACTCTCATGTTACATTTCGACGCGGTTGAGGTAGCATTTGGGTGGTGAATGGAACGTCTTGGCCGCAACTGATTTCATCAAAAATGATTATTATTACCATAGAAAATAAGAAGAATAAACTAGTCGATTCAGACGATAAATTACAAGAAACATAGCTAAAGTCACTTTAAATGGTCTCAGAAGATGAATTTAAATCTGGATCCAGGATTGGCTGAAATTCAAAAGTTACAGCTCGTTTAATGTTCTGACGAGTTCCTTGACATAATTGACTTTGACAGTACTCATATTAAGCCAGTACTGTGAAGCACAGGATAAACACAGGAAACCATTCTCCTATTAAACAGCGGCTCTATAGAGTGGCACAAACTAATGTTAACAAGATGATAGAGAATTGTATCGTGAAACCCTTTGAAAGGACATGGACATCTTGAGTTATATTCTAGTTCGAAAGAAAGGTGAAACCTGGAAATTCTGTGTATATTACCGTCGCGGTTGAATAATATCACAAAAAAAGGATTTTTTTTTTCGCTTCCACACATTGACGATGCCTTGCACAGTTTATCTGGCTCTAGTTACTTATCCACGATGGATCTTAGGTCAATGTATTGGCATGTCAAAGTGTACAAAATAAAGGGAGAAATCTACAAGTGTGCCTTGTATCTTTATCCCCACAGATGACCTCTATCAATTCAGAGAGATGCCTTTCGGACTCTTTGAAGCTCCCTAAACGTTTGAAAGGATAATAGACAGTGTTCTTAAATGGACTAT
The DNA here is from genome assembly GCA_030710605.1 of Cordylochernes scorpioides. Classification (NCBI taxonomy): domain Eukaryota; kingdom Metazoa; phylum Arthropoda; class Arachnida; order Pseudoscorpiones; family Chernetidae; genus Cordylochernes; species Cordylochernes scorpioides. The sequence continues at coordinate 163,600,372 of CP092864.1, forward strand.
GTGCCTTTAATACCTAGACAACATCGTGGTTCACGCACTTACCTTTGAAGAACATCTACCTAGTCTACAACGAAAGCTGGACTAAATTTGAAACACAAAATGTGTTTTTGTATCTAAGAGGATAAATATTTTAGGGCACCTTGTTGGCCCCATTGGAATTCATCCGGATAAATTCGAAGCCGGCTCTAAATTTCCTAGGCCAAGAAATGTCTCATAACTTAGAAGCTTTCTTGGATTAAGTTGCTATTTAAAAATTCGAAACTATTATACGCGTATGATTCTTTAAAAAATATAAAAAAATCTACTGCCCTTACTTCAATGGAAAAATTAATGGGAGTGCCTGGCTCATCAGTGGTGAACCCTTCCAGCGGTTTCGCCAGTTTAATCTACCATACCGCTATTATATTGCATTTTTCTATCGTCCATTTAGTGGCACTGATGATAGACTCTTGGAATGGATATTTTAGATGAACTATGGACATAAGCTTTGAGGACAGCAGAATAACATATAATCATAAATATATAATATGCTATACAACACATACAACATACAACACATGCTACAGATACAAGTTGAAAAGGAGCGGCCTATAGCTTATGCATCTAGAAGTTTAACAAATGATTGAAAGTAACTTTTATACAACAGAAAAAGAATGCCTTGCTGTAGACTGATGTTAGTAAATTTCGTCCATATTTGTTTGTTCGGCCTTTCGCGGTTGTCACTGGCCATCATTCTCTATGTTGGTTGGTAGAGTATAAATATCCTCCTGGTCGTTTGGCAAGATGGGCGCTGCAAGAATTCGACGTGACCGTTGTCTACAAGAGCGAACGCAAATATAATGATACCGATTATCTGCAAAGGAGCCTGCTTGAAAACGACCAACGAAGTTGCGTAGCGTCACTAACCAACGTCGATATAAAGCAGATCAAAGACCCTGTAATTTAGCTAAAATAATCGATAATTTAAACTCGGATTAAACCAGAAACTAATAATGCATTATAATCATTGCATCTTATACAATATAAACTATAACACAACTATAGAAGACCTTGGTTCATGATGATTACAAGGTACTAAAGATCTGAAACTATGGCAGATTTACATGACTCTCCAACAGGTTCGTCCGAACGTATAACAAAGTCAAAAAACGATTCTGTTGGCCTGACCTTCATAGAACTGTTCGCCAATATGTAAGCCATTTCCGGGGATACGATTACAGATGTGAGGGGTTCTTGGAATGTTATCTATAGATAATAATAATAAAAAAGAATTCAGACGCCTCGATGGCCGAACACCCTTGTTAATATATATATAGTCTTGATATATATATTTAAATTTCACTATCTTCCTCTAAAAACCTTTGTGGAAAAATAAATAGAAAAAAATATTTAGTTGATTTTTGTTCCATTAAATGTTGATTGTCATCTAAAATGTTTAAGTGAGCGGTCAGGATATGTCTTGTTTTTTGTTTATAAATACTTTTGTATATGATTTTATCAAATATATCTTCAAACAACTCTTTTTGTAATTAATTATAATCAAATTTGCATTTTAATTATTTACTTCCGCGACAATATATAAAACTTCTTCAGCAATTTTGAATTCTATTGCGGACTAGTCATTATTCTACAGAAAGCTGGCTTGCTAAATATGGTCTACTTTAAAGAATCTCGTCTTGAAATATATCAAATAAAACGGATTCTCTTCCTGATATTTATGAGCTGAGCGGTTTCTACGCAAATCTTGTTCTTCTTTTTAGATATTTTTTTCTACGGAAGTTATCCCTGAACTCTATTATACTGTTTATTCACAGTGTATTTAAGAGGATGCTGAAAAGGTGGATGGGATCAAATCGCTGGAACGGCGCCCCATCACCCAAAATTCGGCCCTACATCAACATTCTAATGACGCCCTTCTGGAAATGTCTATTGGCAGTTTTCCACCCGCCCAGTTCGGGACAAAAAATCCCTTCAGACTCTCTTCCTAGAACGCTTATTTTTAACTAGTTAATTTCACGCCTTTTAGGCATGATGTGAGCCGCAAGACATTTCGCTCTCAAAACCCGGAAGAGTTCCGGTATTCATGACAACAAAGAATTTGATTGGATTTTTTATACCTAATTTAAGAGAGAGCAGCTTTACTGTAGTTCCTTTAATATTCTCTCTTATTTCTCTGTTATTATTATTTATATTTAAAAATAGGTTCATTAAGACTTGATTAAAAATATGGCTAAGTTACAAAGAAATTTCGATAGCCTTTCATCTGGTCTAATCTAATTCTATTTTTTAATATAATTTTATACAATATGAACTCTTTCTCTATATAACGAAAACTCGCTATAATGAAATGTTATTCATTTGGGATAAATGTTATTTTTATATGAAAATAGAAAAAAAATGCGAATTTGTACTTGGAAAAGGCGGTTAAATTAAGAAAAGGTCCTCTCCTCATCGTAAATTGAAAGTTTCTGATAACTTGCTCCATCTATCGGAATATTTATCCCCTAATCGTTGATATTTTAAAAATTTTATTTAGTTCCTGCTCACTCTCTCGATTTACAACAAATAATATATTTAAAAATATATAAAATATATTAATCCCTTCAATTTTTCTAATAAATATACTTCCTATACATTATATAAAAGAGCATGACCAAATTTCTGGAAATGAGTAAAATCAACGTTAAGTTGGCATATTATTCTGATAGATGGCAGTGGTTCATCAGAAGCAGTCATTTGTATGATCATAGGGTACTATTTTATTTAATACCCTGATCCAGTTACTTTCTGATTTTTAATCCGTTCAGCCATTATAAATAAATAAATTGCAAAAAATATATCTATTATTATAAAAATCAAAATTGTCTCTGTTTATCGATAAACTCTTAAACAAACTGAATAAATATCACCAAATTTTACATGTCAAACCTTTTAACCCTGGGAAAGGTTATAGGCGAAAATATTTTAAATAATTTGCACACAATTTTGTTTACAAATTTGTTTATCTACTTTTCAATTTACCTCGCAACCAGCGCCACTTTCGTCCGGCTTTTGAAATCATATTTGTTTGCTTTTTTTTTTCGAAAAAAGAAAAAATGCTCCATATAAATGTGTTCTGAAAATATCTTTTAAAAATATTTGTGTTTATAAAATGAGAGAATAATGATTGAAAAATAGTGTATAAAATGAAAGAAAATCTATAAAAACGCCCTTACAAAAGATGTAAAGCTTGAAATAACTTCACTGGTAAATTACATTTGTTAATAACTTCGAGATAGAAGCCTGAAAATTGTCCTATACTTTTCCAGATTCAACTCTATATACTGTTAAAATTTTAGCCAGATTAGTTACGCATTGTAGACGTGTATAGCCAGAAACATACATGTCGTAGCTAAATGAAGAGACGCAGCCGTTATGCCTAGCGAACAGCGCACCCGCGATGTCTCCCACCTTTATTTTTTGTCCCGCTTTTATACATGGATGAATTTACATATTTACATTTTAACACAATGGTAACATATTTACATACTTAGTTTGACGGAAATAAATTATCTCTTTTGGCATTAACTATACAAATTATGACATACATACATACTTTCTGAGAATAAAAATGTATTTGAGTGCGAAAAGAGAACTTCTCTCGTTTAAAAATGCATCAAAAAATGTATTTCGAATTACGCTAGGACCTAATTATTCACCAGCTAAGCCACCTTTTCTGACAGTTTAGGCCGTTTTCATAACTCATCACGTAAGACTTTAAGAAATCGAAGCCGCCCCTATACTAACGAGGACAACAGCCCGACACCATGGTATAGACAATATAAAATGATTTATTGACATCTTTTCAATTACATAGGTACACAGTATGCACAATTATTAGTACAATGATAAGATTATGTGAAAAATTTATATATAAATGCTATGTACAATGATTATGCACAAAGTGACTCTGTCATCTATACAGAGTACGATGGGATATTGCCAACGGGTCTTCAAGCGACGCCGCGCATTTCTTGGCCGAGGAGATAAACGCAAACTTCGCTGACGAGATAATGGCACGTTCCTCGAGACCTATCAGGAAGATCCAGGACTTCAACTCCGGTGACCGTACGATGTTGGAGAACATCTATCGAATGAGAGAACGAACGGCGCTGCAGGAACAGTATTGAGAGATAGGCATTTCGAATTTTTAATCTAATGTTTATTTATTAAAAACTTTCTAATTTATTTACTTCAATTATTTCGAGAATATTACTAGAAAGTTAACATATTGTCATAGAGAATAACTCAAATAATAAAATAGAAACAGATCGATATTTATATTTGTCATTAATTTTTTTTTTTGCTACAAAGTGAAACACCTTGCTTGTTAATAGTCTTAATTCTTAATACATCTTTAAAGGTAATTTCAACACTTTTATTTCATCAATGAATTCTTAAATTTTTATTCATTTATTTTAATTTCAACATCTCCTCGTCCTCACTATTGTGATAATATATTAGCGCACGTCCTTCTCCAAAAAATAATAACTCTACCTATTGAAGATATGGAAGAATCTTGTGTGCTCGAGGAAACTATGGAGGAAGTGAATTCCTTATCTCACCTCTCCACCCCGTTCAATCTGGGGCTCTACTGGGTCACGGTGTCTGTCTTCTTCTAGGACCTTGGGCAAACTCGGTCTGTGGTGTGTTGTCTATATTTCATTGTGTGTCTGACAACAGAGAGAATTACAATTTTAGACAATTGATAATTTGAACACTTTATTGACTGCTTGGTAATGGTCACGGAAAAATTATATTTAAAAAATTAAATTAAAAATAATGATGAAAAATATATATGTGGTGAGGTCTGGTAGCCTCTTGTAGAATCCTGTCGACTAAAACTGTGATGAGGTTTCCAGTCGACTTAAACTATGGTGTGAGTCCCTGTCAACTCTCGCTATACTGTGTTGACCGAGAGGAACAGTCAGGATGGGGAGTTTTCCAGTACCTCTCTGCACCTTGAAAGACCTTTAACAGCTTTCACAGGGTACAGGCAGTCGTGGTCGAGGCAGAGTGGAACGCTTGGGGATGTCCACACAAAAAACGAAGACACAGTTGCACTAAGAAAGTTCCGTGAACAGATAAAAGTTGAGCTAGGAGCGAAAGATGGAGATAGAAGAGTTCTTGCTGACTACATGGTGGATGAGGAGGACCTGGGGTACAACCGACGAGAGCTCACGCAGATGGTGAAGTGGCTGTATTTATAGGTTAAGACGGGGGCCTTATGCTACAGGGGCGTGGATCGTCTGGTGAAATTCTACTGGCGCCGTGGCAGTTTCCATATTTAGACCTTGTTGTTTTGTGACTTCAATCTATCTCGAATTTAGACGTTTTTGACTTCTATTTCTTTAGCTCAACTCTTAATCTATTACATAGTTTTATTTATTTATCCTCAGTTTGTACAAATTACATTACATATGATGATGTAATGACACATGTCAATCATGCGTATAATAATTTACAGTTGTGTTTCTATTATACAACATGAAAATCTTGTTATAAGTAATATACAATATGTGGTTGTTGGTTTAAATTACCATAGATGGGCCCCGGGAGTGAAAGGGTTTATCCAGGCTTAAGCGGGTAAATCCTCTCTAACACAGGTAAGTAATTAAAATATCTTTTAATTAATTTAAACTGACAAGATGATTTGTTTGGATATATAAAAGTGAAATAAAAATGACATTTTTGTTTGATTTTAAAAAATGATGATTAAAATAAAATGATGACATAAAAATTGTAAAATATTATTGGCGGGCGTTAGAAAGAGTTAGTAGTTAAAAAATATGCAATTGTTAGGCGTGTTATGTAAACCAAATACTCATATCCAGGTGCAAAGCGAAGATATTGACTTGAGCGTCTTCCTTGGCAATGTTTCACTTGCGATCCTATATAAGGGTTACAGTGTTTTGTCACAATTTTAGGATTATTGGGTTAAAAGTTGTTGAAAAAAGGTTGCTTATTAATATGATAGAAAGGGGTGGTAGAGCCATGCGATAAGTAGAATTGTAGTTAGCGACAGTAGGTGGTCTGACTTGTCTCGAAATCAAAGGTTGATTGTGGTCCGCTAGAGCTGATAAAAAAGTTGAAAGTTGAAAAAAGTGAACGCTTTGTGCATGCGCTGGTGATGTGCTCTGCGGATGATTGAAATAAACTCTTGAAGCGTGTTCAGACCAGAAGTTGGGATTTTCAAATCTGGGGAACTGTGTTCAAAGAGTTTGTTGAAATACGAAATAAAAAAAAAATGTCATGCAGTGCTCTATCGTTTTTCTACAATGAAGTGAAGCAATGGCTGAAAAGATAGTGAAGAAAAATATAGGGGATTTATTTATTTATTTATTGTTACAAAAGCACGAATTCCAAAGGACTATTGTGCTGTGCTAGTATTATTTACATATATATGATTAATTATTTACACGATGGATTAGTATTGTTTTGTAAATTATTGTACAAATAGTTCTAAACTTAACAAAGTTCTCATAAGATAGAGTATATACACAAAGAGAATTTGGTAATGTTTCAAAGTATCTACATACAATTTGATTAGTCAGAGGGCAAGTTAAAAGAAGATGCTCTGGTGATTCAACATCTAAGCGGCATTCGCATGTTGGATCATTGATAGCATTCAGTTTGAATAGGAAACTTAAGAAGGGTCCTTTGCCAGTTAAGAATAAAGTAGTGAATTTATCAGAAGAAATGAAATGAAAAGAAACGTGTTGAGCGTATTTACGCAAATTTGGTCTCAGTGGTACAGCCTGCTCCACGCTGACGAGCGCCAACAGCGCGAAACGCGTTCGTTGATGGCTTTTCTTGATTTATCAAGAAATTGGGTTGGCCAAATATCACGGAGCAAGTTAAATAAACGTTTAGTTTATTTTTTCTCCACTAGATGGCGCTCTGCCATCTAAAAAGCACATGTGCTTTTGGTCAGGATATGCCTTCATTATTTTTAATATATATATATATATATATATATATATATATATATATATATAGTATATTTTTAAACTGTATAATAATGACACTTTTAGTAAATTTCACATATCTTCCAATTTGTTATAGCCGATACTTTATAAGATCATACCCTTTAATTAAAATGTACATGCTCCTATTTGCTACCGCCCCCATATTTTGTATACATGCTATATCTTTATTAATATTACCTGCATCACCCTTATTTGAATTCAAACTCAAAATGATGACGTCACAATAAAAACCACAAGAGTGGTCAGCCGCGGGCAGAGAGAGAAAGGAAATAGCCAACGCCCAGATGGGATCCCCCTCCAGGGATTTTTATAGACGACCGCGGGCAACAAGACAGTTTTAGCAGAGGCGGTGTGTGTACAGTGGGTCCATCAGCAGACCGCGTCTGTATCTCTCGGTCTCTCTCTCCATTCCTCGGTGATAGGCATCCAGGTTTGTGTCATGGCCTCTACCTCTGTCCCGTGGGCTGTCTCCGAATACTCTCGGTGCTAACATCTAGCCCTGCCTCTGCTTTTTTTTCTCCGCGTGTGGGAAGAACATCAACACTCGCCTCACGTAGTTTATCCATACGTCGACAGCATCATTTGCAACAATAATACACATATATATGTGGTATAAAAGGTGGGGAAATAAACACACCCCAAGTTGGAAGAGGAACCTAGGCAACCAGAGAGAGAGAGAGACGGGCCTGGCACAGCCAGTCGGCCGTTCGTGTCGCAAACAATCCCCAACTGTCTTAAAAGTCCCAAGGTGTTAACTGACGGGCCCCAGTTGTCGCCCCTTGGAATGTCGCTGGTGTCCTAAGTGACCATACTTTACCCTCCCGTGTCTCTCTGGGTTGTCTGTAGGTTGGCTTTATTATTCTTGGAAGAATATATATTATGACATATATATGGTAATTTAAACCAACATCCCCATATTGTATATATCTTATAACAAGATTTTCATGTTGTATAATAGAAACACATCTGTAAATGATTATACGCATTATTGGCATGTGCCATTACATCATCATATGTAATGCACTTTGTACAAACTGAGGATAAATAAATAAAACTCTGTAATAGATTAAGAGTTGAGCTAAAGCAAAGGTTCAAAACTTCTTAATTCAAGATAGATGAAAGTCACAAAACAACATCTAAAGATATATTGGAAACTGTCAGGACGGCGCCAGTGTATAATTTCGCCAGACGATCAACGCTCTTCGCATCTGTTGAAATGCAATACTCCCTTTCTCGGGAAAGATATATAAGGCTCCCGTCTTAACCTATAAATACAGTCACTTGACAGTCACTTCGCCATCTGCGTGGGCCCTTGTCGGTTGTACCCCAGGTCCTCCTCATCCACCATGTAGACCAGTAAGAACTCTTCTATCTCCATCTTTCGCTCCTAGCTCAACTTTTATCTGTTCACGGAACTTTCTTAGTGCAACTGTGTCTTCGTTTTTTGTGTATGGACATTCCCAAGCTTTCCACTCTGCCTCGACCACGACTGCCTGTACTTTGTGAGAGCTGTAAAAGGTCTTCCAAGGTGCAGAGAGGTACTGGAAAACTCCTTATCCTGACTGTTCCTCTCGGTCAACACAGTATAGCGATTGTCAACAGGATCTCATCACATAGTTAGTCGACAGGATCTCACACCATAGATTGAGTCGACTAGATCACATCACATTTTTAGTCGACAGGATTCAACAAGAGGCTACCAGACCTCATCACACAAATATATTTATTAAATACCCATTATCCTTTGTAATCCTTATATCTATAAAAATGAAATCCAAAATCGATGTTTGTTATCGCGTTGCGCAAAATCTACAGAATAAATCATTATGAAATTTCGCATGTACGTAGCTGAAGATTTCGTTTAACATATAGGCTATTCAAAAAACTAAAAAAGTTAATGTGCTTTTTTTAAAAAAATAAAAAACCAAAAAGCGTTAATTCCAGCCTTTTACCGCTTGGGCGCAGCACTGGTCGCGACGATAAATGAATTTGATTGGTTAATAATTAACACGTGGTTTGTTTACACGATGAATGTTAATTTGTTCACAAGATGAATGTTTTTAAAAGGTAAGATTATCCAATCGCCGTGAAACTCTAGGAAGTTATTTACTATACTACTGGGAAGATTTCTGGTTTGAATTTGATTTGAAAGAAATATTCTTTGCAATTTTATTTGCAATTTTTCTACTTTCACTCGCAAGCAGCGCCTCTAGCGGCTTCTGGTGAAATTATATTTATAAATTGTAACAATTCTTAAAATGTTTTCCAAGTATAATAAATTTAATTTGAGAATTTAGTAATATAATATTCCAATGACGTAAAAAATACTTGGCATTTCCATATTAATATATATTTAAAGAAAAATTGTAACGTTTTTGTGTTAAATGTTAAAATGTAATGTTAAAATATATTTTTACATTGTTAATTTAATTTGCTGTAGTTTTATAAAAATGATGATGCAACTTTAATTGTTGTTGTGATAATATCTTTATTTACGGAACTGCTAACCATAATAAATGATTTTTGAGCCCTTAATTGTTGTTGTTTATTATCGTTTGTTTATATAAAAATATTACATTGTATGTGATGATGATAACAAAATGAAATTTTAAATTAATATATATAATTCATTGAGAAAAAAGAAATAATTAATTATCAAATTCGCAAAAGTGACAATATCTTATTAAAAATATAATAAATGTTTTCAAAAAATTATGTGTTTCAAAAATATATTTAAACGCATATAACAATATAAAATAAAAGGATTTAAAAGCGCGAATGTTTCTTTTATACATGAAACGAACTTCTACTGTCCTTACTGCGATGAAAAAATATATTGGGAGGGCTTGGCTCATCAGTGGTGAACCCTCCCAGCGGTTTCGCCAATTTAATCCACCAGACCGCTTCTCAGAGCTCTAATATTGTATTGGATCATTCTGCTTTTATATGCTACACTGAAGGATGGAATCTCAGTGTAGCATATAAAAGCAGAATGATCCAATACAATATTAGAGCTCTGAGAAGCGGTCTGGTGGATTAAATTGGCGAAACCGCTGGGAGGGTTCACCACTGATGAGCCAAGCCCTCCCAATATATTTTTTCATCGCAGTAAGGACAGTAGAAGTTCGTTTTATGTATAAAAGAAACATTCGCGCTTTAAATCCTTTTATTTTATATGTATAGATGGCGCGTTATTGCTTTGTGTTAAAGCATATAACAATATTTATATACTTTATATAGTTAAGGTTAATAAATGAGAAAATTACATAAAGGCCGGGAGAGCATGATAAGCGTCGGGGAGGTCAATTTTACGGTTGATACTGTTCTGTTTATGAGATTCTATAGATTCTAGTATAAGTCTTTGGTGTTGGTTGTGAATGTACTTGTAATGTATGGTGGGGTGTTTGGTGTTAAAAGAATGGCCTGTATTTTGTATATGCTGATATAGGAGGGATCTGGAGTCATTGTTGGAGATGTTACGGGAGTGCTCAGACATTCTGATGGCAACAGTCCTACCCGTCTCGCCTAGGTAAGTGGCGGAGCATTGCTCACAGGAGACGGAATAAACTGTGCCAACAGAACGGAGGGGATCTGGGGGGACAAGGGGCTTGGTGTGAGGGTGACGTAGGGATGTGAGAAGGTTGTGGGAGTTCTTATAAAAGGTGCGGATGCCATATGACTTGAGACTTCTGGCTATATCAACTGTGGAGGGGGAATATGGGAGGAAACATAATGATCTATAGGTTGTAGGTGGCAAGGGGGGGGGGGGTTGGTGTATATGTATATCTATTGATAAATGCGAGAGGGAAAGATGCTTCAGGGAGGTGTGATATGATGCGATTTCTTTCAATAATATTTGGAATGTCTAGGGGACAGTGGCTGTAGATTCCTTTGGTGAGGGTTTTTATAATATTGATTTTATGAGAGGTAGAGCAGTGTGAATTAAAATGAGTGTAACTGGGACGACATTGTTTTTTATAATAAACTGTAGTGTGGTATGTGGATGGGGTACGGATAATTAATATATCCAGGAAAGGAATAACATGGTTGGATTCTGTCTCTAGGGTAAAGGAAATGTTATGGTTAAAACTATTAAGAGTTGACAATGTTATGTTTCCTCCCATATTCCCCCTCCACAGTTGATATAGCCAGAAGTCTCAAATCATATGGCATCCGCACCTTTTATAAGAACTCCCACAACCTTCTCACATCCCTACGTCACCCTCACACCAAGCCCCTTGTCCCCCCAGATCCCCTCCGTTCTGTTGGCGCAGTTTATTCCGTCTCCTGTGAGCAATACTCCGCCACTTACCTAGGCGAGACGGGTAGGACTGTTGCCATCAGAATGTCTGAGCACTCCCGTAACATCTCCAACAATGACTCCAGATCCCTCCTATATCAGCATATACAAAATACAGGCCATTCTTTTAACACCAAACACCCCACCATACATTACAAGTACATTCACAACCAACACCAAAGACTTATACTAGAATCCATAGAATCCCAAAAACAGAACAGTATCAACCGTAAAATTGACCTCCCCGACTCTTATCATGCTCTCCTGGCCTTAGCTCCATATCAGCCATATCATATACTTCACTAATATTTCCTGCCTCCAGCTATGAATTTGCATTTCTTTGGAAATTTATCCTCTATGATTATTATTTTACAAACCGTTGAATTACTCATTTGCATGTTTCTTTGCTATTGTTGGGAATAGAATGTTAATTTTCTTATAGATTTATATTTTTCTAAATATATGTAAATTTAATCCATTATAAGAAACATATTTGTCATATGTAAATATTTATGTGTATATATATTCGTGACAAAAAATAAACTATTGTGTTGACTGGTTAGACTCGTGTGGTTTCTCGGCCCGCTCTCGAGAGGTCTACGCCTTGGTTGATACCTGCCTTAGACACTTCCGCGGATTTGACTTCTTGGGAATCGCTCTTCTCTACCTTTGAGATTCCACGGATTTTTTCCTCCCCGGGACCAGAATAAGAGACTTCGGGCGTCTGGGCAAAATAGAGCCTGGGCGCTACGCCGCTGAACGCGACATTTGGCATCCCAGCCGGGACGCGAGGAGAAAGCCGTGCCTATATTTGGAACCCTTTTGGATCAGAAGATGGAAAGAGAAGAAGCGCTAGAGAGACTCAAGAAGAAGAGAACCATACTCCGCACGTCTTTATCCAAGTACGGGAAAAGAATAGAGGAATATGACGTGCACAAGGAGTGTGACCACGAGGAACTGCTGGGGCAGCTTTCGGATGTCTACGAAGAACTGAGGCGGGTAGACGAAGAAATCGGTAAGCTGATTGACATCAAAGATCTAGAGAAAGATCTAAAGATGGTAGAGGAATACCGGGAAAAGGCCGTGGCGTGGAAATATTTGTTAAAGAAAAGAAGTCTGGTGGTAGCGGAAGGAATGCAGAGGGAAACTGCAACTGCCACGAAGAAGAAATATCCAGGAGAAATCGGTCGACCGACTCTAACTGGGATGGTTAAGTTACCCAAATTGACAATGGATATGAGGATCTGCGATGGGAGCAGTTTGGAAATCGGGATGAGTGAGAAGCCAAGTGTTGTCGGAGTTACCCTGATGAAAGGAGTTGATCCAGCTTCTATTAAGGAAGATGCTGAGATGGTGGTATCATCCGAGCAAATGGTAAAGGAGCCATCCAAGCAGATTGCTGTTGAAGAAAGTAATAAGGCTCAAGTAGTAAGAGAGCGCTGTGCTGAAGACGGTGAAAATGCTCAAGTCAAGAAGAAGTCTGTTGTAGAAGTTGATGAAAGTAATAGGGCTGAAGTTGAGAAAGAATCCGTTGAAGCAGATAAAGAGAAAGTGCTGGATGTGGCACAAGGAATGGATTCAAAGAACACCGAAGAAGTGAAGCTGCTCTATGTAAAACAAGGTACCGATTTAAGGATGGCAGAAAGGCCATATGCAGAACAAGGTAATGAGCCTAAGGAAGACGGAGTACAAGACTCTGAAAATGAGCCTAAGGGCGATGGAGTACAAGACTCTGAAGATGAGCCTAAGGGCGACGGAGTAAAGGATTCTGAAGCTGAAACCAAGGATAATGAAGTGGAGGATTCTGGAACTGCAATTGAGGCTTGTGAATCGGTGAGCAACTCTAAAGCGGTAGCTGAAGGCGCGGATCAAGTGGAGATTGCAGATGGTGAGGCTGAGTCCATTGATGATATTGAGGAAAGAGTTGTCAGAATTCCAGCATCGAGTAAATTGATGGAAGCAGGACAGATAGGAGATGCGGAATTTAAAGTAAAGGGATACTATTTGCCTGATCGCCCTGTATGTGGGTGTGACTCCAGGGCTGCGCCTGTACGGCCAGCGAAAGACGGCGCTTCCTATCGAGGACGAAACGGATTCTCGTTGAAGCGATATATGAAGAGGATACACAGTCTGCTGAGAAGAATCCCTGAGATAAGGATAAAGCTTCGGAGGAATAAGTTCGGAGTTGTGGCCGACCTGAAAAGATATTTCCAGATGATCGCCATCAGAGATAATGATTGGGACTACCTCAAATTTCTTTGGAAAAAAAAAAAGATGGACAACTGATGGTTTTGAGCGGGAAATCGTTGTAGACGATTTTGGTTGAGTGCCCGTGCCTCTAAATCCGAAAGAAAAGTAAATGGTTGAATGATGATGCATGGTTGGAGAAGGTGAAACGCTTTCTAAGCAGGGTTGCACTGTCCAGATCACCTATGTGAGGAGAGAGCCAATAGAAAAAGGTTCAATTGGCAAATATCTTCCAAGCAATGGAATGTAACTTGTATCGAAGGAAACTGTTTCTGGAGCTGCAGTAACTCCAATGTTATATACTCCGGCCAGTTCTCCAAAGGGGCAAGTGCCTACTCCAGCGAAAAGGTCTTAATTTGGGAGACAAGTCTCCAGAAAGTCTGGTGAAAGTGCTAGACCGGAAAGGATTGCGAATCCTGTAGATCATAGGACTATTATATTGAGTGGTTTGAGATCTCTAAGGAAGAGTTCAGAGTCCTATGACTGCTGTAGGCCTGCAGACGATACCTCTGGGCCTTCAGACGATACCTCTAAGCCTAAAGACGATGCCTCGGCATAAGATCCTGATTCTTCAGGATGTAAAGCTCAATGTTCTCAAGAGGTTCCAGAAATTGCAATGGAAGATAACTGGGCGACTTTTGTAATGAATCGAGTTATGGAGATCCGATCTCTCAGTGAGACAGAGGATTGGTATCGTGTACCAGGATGTTTGAATCCAGCGGATTTACCATCACGGGGGTGCTTAGCCGATTCTCTAGAGAGATCGAAGTGGTGGGAGGGCCCGAGTTGGTTGAGAAGACCAAGAAGAGATTGGCCCCATAGGGAAATATACCCTGACCCAGATATTGTGAACTCGGAAAAGAGAAAGATTGTTTTAACATCAACATGTATTGAAAGGGAAAAAGATCAGTACTACTATCGCTTTTCAAACTACTACAAGATATTGAGAGTAACTGCCTGGATGAACCGGTTTTTAACAAATGCGAGAGGAACAATAGGTCAGCGAGTGAAAGGTGATCTTACTGTGAATGAAATTAAAAGGGCGGAACTGATGCTGGTGAGAGTTATCCAACGGGAATCCTTCACTGGACCAGAGGACAAGAGGTTGAAGGATTTCAAGTTATGCTGCGATTCTTTGGGATTGTTGAGGGTCAAAACTAAAATAAGTAGGAGACAAGATCTGGAAAGATTGATTGGTTTGCTGAAACAACTCCTTAGGAAGATTCTTGGTCAAGCTCGTTTGGAATTTGAGAAACTTTACACCATTATCTGTGACACAGAGTCTTTGATGAACTCACGTCCATTAACCCCTGCCTTGTTCTTGCACGACCTCAAAGAAATAGGAGTTCCAGATCTGGACTCTATTGAAAGGGCTAGTCTTCAGAAGAGATACCGATTTAGACAAAGGTTAAGAGAAGATCTGCGGAAGAGATTCCGGACGGAGTATTTTGGATTCTTAAGGCAAGAGACTAGAAGACGCTCGAAGACAAGACCTATCAAGGTGGGAGATCTGGTGTTGATTGGACAAGATAATGCTAAGCGAGTCAATTGGCCTTTGGCGAGAGTTGTGGAGGTCTACCCTGGCCGAGATGGACCTGTGAGGGTCGCCAAGTTGAGAACCAGCAAGGGCGTCCAGATTAGGCCGGTTCAACGGCTCTACAATTTAGAGATACCCGCCGATCTGGGGAGTACCTTGAGGAGTATACAGTCGGAACCACGCCGGGGAGGCTCCCGAGGAGAAGCCAGTAAAGACCCTACGAAGATAGCCCAATCCTAAAGAACTGGAATGAAAACGGTGGTTTCCCAACTATTGGTTGAGTTTCTGTAGAAAAAACTCAAGGTGGGAGTATGTTGGGAATAGAATGTTAATTTTCTTATAGATTTATATTTTTCTAAATATATGTAAATTTAATCCATTATAAGAAACATATTTGTCATATGTAAATATTTATGTGTATATATATTCGTGACAAAAAATAAACTATTGTGTTGACTGGTTAGACTCGTGTGGTTTCTCGGCCCGCTCTCGAGAGGTCTACGCCTTGGTTGATACCTGCCTTAGACACTTCCGCGGATTTGACTTCTTGGGAATCGCTCTTCTCTACCTTTGAGATTCCACGGATTTTTTCCTCCCCGGGACCAGAATAAGAGACTTCGGGCGTCTGGGCAAAATAGAGCCTGGGCGCTACGCCGCTGAACGCGACAGCTATAGATATGTAAATAATATGTGTATATATATTCACTTCAGCCATTAGTATCTACGTTCATAGTGTCGTATTTATGCTTTAGCTTGCCTGTTGAAGGGTTTTTGTCCGAAGGCTTGCGTTGTTAAATGATTAAAGAAACTTGTCTTCTTTCATTTTATTAAATCGCTACATATTTTTTATCTGTCCATAAACTCCAACTAAGAACATTCTGACAAAATTTAACAGTTACCATCCAGACCTGAATTTCACTTACGAAAAAGAAACAATAGCATGCTATTTCTAGATATAAAATAATTCGCACACAACTGTCAACTTCAACAAGAACGAAACCGGTGGAAGGGTTAACCACTGATGAGCCATGCCCTCCCTCCTTCAAATTTTAATCATAACAGGATAAGGGTTGTGGAAATGATTTTAATAATATATATATTTTAAAATGAATATAGTGTTAAAAATATGTGTATAATTCGCATATCTTAATTTTTTTGCAGAAATGGAAATATGAATGTTCCCTTAATTAGAAAACATTATTTTTATGATGATATACACTATGTAAATTTTTTATATACGTCCTTGTGCATTACTTATTGACCGGCCCTTGTATTTTATTATCTAGAGTTGCATTGGATATAGGCACAATAAATTATCTGAATATTGTCATCTCATTTGAATTTCCCACCCGGCATGAATTTATTGAAAACTTCCCATATGTTTACACTCCATGGCGCGCCACCCGTCAATGCTCCGATAGCCCGTGATGCATCAGCAAGAAAGTCGCAAGGTGACTTGCGAATTGCACGGTTGGCCTGGCGCGGCATACGACACGGAAGTTTTTCCCTTTCGCCCTCGTCGTCTGACAGCTTTGCTAAAGGATGCTGTATAATTTAGGTAGAATATATATGTTTATATAAGGGTTTAATATAATATAATATATTAATATACCTTTTCTATGATTGTGTAAATATTCATTGAATTTATCATCATCACCTTTTTTTTTGTTTACAAAATTGTTATATAAAAAATAATGTAATTGATCGAAATGGTTTCCCTCATGTTTACTGATCCAATGTTTTAATAATCGAAGGTTTATGTTGTAAGAGAAAATTATACATTGGTCCCTCGAGCCGGATTGAACGTAAGTAAAAGTCAAGTTAAAATTTATTTAAAAAAAAGGGCAAATTATAAGTATTTTGTAACCATATATTTCAACTAAAAGTATTTGGGAAGAGAATTTAATAGCAATTATGGATGTAGAAACTTTAATTAAAAAATTAAAAAGGATAAAAAAACTATAAAAGGCATAGAGGAAAATATCGAATCCATTGTGTCTATGGTAGATATTAATGCAACGAAATGCAAACTAGATTATGCAAATAATGATTTGATGAAAATGAGTGATGTTTTCTTTCAACAACTTGAGGATGATGATTTGAATGACGAAGTGGAAATTTGTATAGATAAGTGTATAAGATTAAAGTGTGAATTAGTTTTAAAGCATAATAGGCAAGAACCATCTGAAAAAAAAATGAAGTTAATTTACATGTTAAAATGCCTAAACTTTAGTTGCCAACTTCAATGGCAGATTAGAATCATGGCTTTCATTTAAAGATCTATTTTTTTTCTGCAATTGGTTCTAACTCACAAATACCAGATATTGAAAAGTTACAATATTTGAAAGGCCAACTGAGGGGCGAAGCCCTAAGACTGGTCAACGCATTTCCAATTACGGCCGATAATTATGTTGAGGTTTGGCAAACTTTATTAACAAGATATGATTACTCAAAGGATCTAATTTTCGCCCAAATAGATAATGCATTAAGATTACCAAAATTAGCCGATGACAACTATAATTCAATGTTTAAACTTCTAGATAGCTGCAACGAAATAGTAGGAACAGTGAAGGTATTAGGTTACCAAATCGATAGTTTATCTGAGGTATTTTTCGTCAAGATCATACAAGATAAGCTTGATAAAACCACAAGAAAACAATGGGAATTGCAGAAAAACCCAAGAGTTGTGCCTTCAATTAAGGATTCAATGGAATTTTTGGAAATTCACGCATAATTCTTGCAGAATTTACCAAATAAAGATTCAAATGTGAAGAAACATTCAATGAAAAAAAAATTACAAAAGGTGAATGTTTATAATTCATATATGATAAAATGTCTTAAATGTGAAGGTGCACATGCTCTTTCAAGCTGTAATTTATTTTCTAAATTACCTGAGTCAGAGAGAGTGAATTTTGTTAGTTCGGCTAAATTGTGTTTCAGATTTTTAAAGCCAAACCATTTAGCAAAGAATTGTTATTGCAAAAATATTTGTCAAATTTGCAAGAAAAGACACCACACTTAGATTCACCAAGAAACCAAGGTTCAAGAAGTTGATGAAGGGAAATTTGAGTGTGGAAAAGACATCAAAAATACAACTTGTCTTTTAAGTAATGAGAAATATTTTTCAAATGTCATGCTTACAACCGCTAGGATTAAAATCAAGAATAACAATGGTGTGCCTCAGATATGTAGAGCCTTGATAGACTCAGGGTCTCAGGCGAACTTTATATCAGGACAATGTAGAAAAAGACTAGGACTTGAATATGTTACCTTACACTCGCAAATATCGGGAATTTCGGGACATTTTGCGAGTCACTCTTATGGACTTGTGGAGTTTGAATTTACGCCACATTTCAAATCAGATGAACTTTTCAAGGTGAACGCCTTGGTGTTGGATAAGTTGACAAATAATTTGCCAACTCTTACATGTCCAAAGTCAAACTTGGCGCATCTCAAAACCATGCCTCTGGCTGATCCAGATTATAATATATCTGCTCCCATCGACATAATAATTGGTGCTTAGTTATCTATGACCCTGTTCACTGGCGAGTCCGTTATCGGCGATGAAGAACAGCTAACTGCTACTTCTTCTAAATTAGGATGGCTCCTTTCTGGAAGAGTTTCCTCTAAGGGTAGTAGGAGAAGTATTAGGAATATCATTCAGTCACATCATGCATGCCTGGAAACCCAAAATATAGTCGAAAAGTTTTGGAAATTGGTATCCATTTCTGATGTGCTTCTATATCTAAGGATGAAAATGAAAGTGAAATCCATTTTGTGGAAACACATGGAAGGGATTTCACAGGCAGATATGTTGTACAACTGCCATTTCGGAATGACTGCCAATTAGGAGATTCAAGATCCAATGCGATCAAAAGACTTTGTTCTTTGGATAGATCTTTGATTCCACGACCTGAAGTTTATGACCAATATAGAAGCTTCATTAAGGAATATCTTGAATTGGGACATATGAGCTTAGTACCAAAGGAAGATATCATTAAGGGAAGGTACTATCTGCCTCATCATCCTGTAATAAAGGAAATAGGTTTCACCACCAAATTGCGAGTAGTATTTGACGCATCAGCAAAGACTGATTCAGATTTGTCCTTGAATGATGCTTTAATTCCAGGGCCCCCAAAATTCAACAGAATTTGTTTCACATCATTCTGAGATTCAGAATTCATCCTGTTGCTATAAATGCTGATATCGCCAAGATGTATAGGTAAATTAGAATATCACAAGAAGACTCGGAATACCAAAATATTGTATGGCGTTATGATCCTTATGATAAAATAAAGGACTATCGGCTAGAAACTGTCACTTATGGGACTAGTTGTGCACCATTTTTGGTCACTCGTATCATCAAACAGTTGGCTTTGGATGATCAGAGTAAGTTTCCAAAAGCTAGCAAAATAGCATTGACAGATTTTTATGTTGATGATCTAGTAACTGGAACTTTTTCAGTAGATGATGGCTAGAATTTGGTGCAAGAACTCTATAGTTTACTAAGTGCAGGAGGCTTCGAACTTCGTAAGTGGACCTCCAATGTTCCTGTCACTTTTACCAAATCATTTCAGATCCACCAACACAAATATTGGATTTGAGGAATCCAAGGAATTTGTCAACGTTTTAGGCCTTCAATGGCAGCCAAGAACTGATGGTTTCACATTTAAGGGAATAGTTCTGCCACTGAACTCTATGACAAAACGAGGAATACTATCACAGGTTTCTAAAATATTTGATCAACTGGGTTGGATCTCACCATTTACGACCACTATTAAACTGATTTTGCAAGAACTTTGGAAGACTGGTTTGGAATGGGATGACCCAATTCCAGAGGAACTAAGAAGGAAGCTGACTTTGATAAACCAGGATCTTCAATCGCTAGAGCACATTCAGATCCCAAGATGCGTGATACCAGGTAATCTTATGAAGGTAGAATTTCATGGATTTTGTGATGCATCACAGAAAGCATATGCTGCATCTCTGTATCTAAAGGTGATCCTCTCAAGCACAAGCGCTAAGACATTTCTCTTAGTGGCAAAAACAAGAGTCGCACCTATGAAGGTGGTTTCACTTCCAAAGTTAGAATTATGTTCTGCTCTACTTTTGGCAAGATTAGTGAAAACTGTATATGATAACCTTCCTCTAACCATCAATGAAATTTATTTATGGTCTGATTCAACTATAGCCTTATGCTGGATCAATTCCGAGCCGTGCCGATGGGAGACATTTGTGGCAAATCGAGTTGCTGAGATACACCGGCTTGTCTCCGGGGTTTGGAGCCATGTTGATGGAAGGCAGAATCCAGCAGACTGTGCATCACGAGGAATATTTCCATCCGACTTAGTAGAACATCCACTATGGTGGAATGGGCCACTATGGCTAATTGAACCTGCCCTTGAAATTAAGAAATTCATTAATAGCTCCAAGGAAAAATTTAAAGAAGAAGAAAAAATCAAGACGTATTTTGGTACAATTGAGTGTGAAATTCCATCCATTGTGATAAACTGCTCATCATTAACCAAACTGAAATGTATCATAGCTTGGTGCTTAAGATTTGTCAAATGCCTTCACATTCAAGGAACTGGGAGCCCTTAACATTAAGAGAGTTGAATGATGCCCTGTTGACAGTTGTTAAGTGTGTTCAATCTATTGAAATTTCCAAAGAAGAGCATTGCCTGTTAAGCAACAAGCCAATCCCAAATAAGAGTAGAATATACAATCTATGTACCATTTTGGATTCAAGGAGAATCATTAGAGTTGGCAGACGATTAAAAAATGTAAATGTTTATGGTGATCGGATTAATCAAGTTTTACTTCCAAGATCACATCATCTTACCACTCTTATTGTAAACAATGTTCATGTCCATAATCTTCACTCATCAACTCAAGCTACGCTTGCAGAAATAAGAAATATATTCTGGATACTTTCTGGAAGAAATGTTGTACGGAAAATTTTAAGAACATGCATGAAATGCGCTAGATTTCGTAAGGAAGCTCCTTTTCAATCAATGGGAAATCTACCTTTTGCAAGGATCAACAGATCAAGGCCGTTTTTGGTAACTGGAATAGATTTTGCAGGACCTTTTCTGATTAAACGGAACATGGGACGTACAACTTCAACCATGAATGCTTACGTTGCCTTGTTCATATGTTTCAGCACTAGGGCCCTTCATCTAGAATTAATCAGTAGTCTGACCACAGATTCTCTCATATCCACAATAAGAAGGTTCATTGCTCGAAAAGGTGAACCAGCAACAATTCATAGTGACAACGCCACTAATTTTGTTGGCACACAAAAGATTATTGGGAAACTATGTCACAATGCCAGTAAAGTTCTTACGAATTCAGTGGAAATTTATTCCACCATCAGCTCCATATTTTGGTGGACTTTGGGAAGCCGGAGTTAAGTCCATGAAATATAATCTTAGAAGAACAAAAATGGGCAGTGCTTTGCTAAATTTTGAAGAACTAACAACATTGTTTGCACAAATTGAAGCTTGCCTGAATTCGCGACTTCTTTGTCCTCTTTCTGAGGACCCTGAAGATCTACAGGCATTGACTCCTGGTCACTTCTTAATAGGTGGTTCTTTAACAGCGCTTCCCGATGAAGATGGCATCATAGCAATGAGTTTGCCAAATAGATGGCAATTAATTCAAAAATTATTGAATCATTTTTGGACAAGATGGTCCCAAGAATATGTGTCACAACTTCAACAAAGATCCAAATGGTGTAAGCCCCAAGCCCTGGTGTTGATAATGAACAACAACCTCCACTAGCATGGAAGATTGGAAGAATTTCAAAGGTGTTTCCAGGAGATGACGCTAGAATCAGAGTGGTAGAAGTCAAGACTGCTAATGGGACTTACAGAAGACCTATTGTAAAATTATGTTTGTTACCTATATAATGTTTTTTGATGGTTCCCCCATCAAGTTGGTGGCGGGAGAATGTTTAATTTAGTTAGAATATTTATGTTTATATAAAGGTTTAATATAACTTTTCAATGATTGTGTAAATATTCATTAAATTTATCATCATCACCTTTTTTTTTTGTTTACCAAAATGTTGTATGAAAAATAAAGTAATGTAATTGAGCGAAATGGTTGCCCTCATGTTTAATGATTCAATGTTTTAATAATCTAAGGTTTATGTTGTAAGAGAAAATTTTACAGATGCTGTTGAGATCGAGGCCGGTTCTGTATACTATTCGATTGTTTTACATTCTATTTTTAAGAGGAGGATATAATTAGTGTTTGGAATTCTGGAATATAAAACCCCATATCACTTTTGGCTCATAATTTTATAGTTTATATATATATAATATTATATTTGGTGATAAAGAGAGAGGAGTAAATCGCATATTTAACTCAAAATAAAGTAGGAAAAATTTATATAAGATATAAATATAAAATCTCAAAACAAATTAGCCTAGCTTATTTCTAGCTGTTGGTGCTACAAAAATTCGATAAGAAATATCAATCAAACTTCTAAAAGATTCCTAAAAAGTTCTTCTCATTGAATGCACCAATATTACTATATTTGGAATAAGTCAAAAATCTTTAAAATATATTCGGATAAATATAAATGCTACCGTTTGCACCTCTGAACTCGACTTTCTTTTTACCTGCTTTTTATATCTTCAAACGAATTCCATATTGATCGAAAAGTCAATGTACATAACCATCATTGTAATTTTTTTAAAATCAGGATTCTTCATTTTTTCGTTATTTTTCATACATTAAATTTAGTTCTTTATAATGACAGACACTTCGGCCAGAGAACCTTTTTGACGTTCCGACGTTTTGTCATCTTTAGGAAAAAATAAACATTTTGGCAATACGTTATCGTATGGGCGTTCTCGCGCAATCTTTCGAATTTAATTGTCGATTTGTCGAAAGAAACTTCTCTGGGAGAAGGTCTTTTAATTTTTAAGCGCTTTGAATGCCGCGGCCAATCAACCTATATCTTCAAGATATTCAATTCTCAAATATTTAAATATGTACAATATTAAACATCTGTTTTTATTTTTAAAGCGACAAGATTTCAATAAATCTTATCTACATTGTATATATCGATATAGTGGCATATAATATTTTTCATGTCCACGCTCGACAGAACTTCTTGAAAAGCATGAATTTCAAGTTTGAAATTTTATTAAAAGAATAATATATATATTTTTTTAAATAGGACCAAATGAGTGTTTGTTTTCGTATCTAGGACATCGTCGGTTTCAAGATGTTAGAGCATTGTTTGACCTTTCAAGAAAGGCGTCTGAGGTTTTCCCACCCTTTATAGTTTACCTCTTGGTGAAGAAGCTTAGGGCGGATGACCTCACGTCAAGATAAAGATGAGCAAACATCTAGCACCGGTGATATGTTTTGGGTGGAGTCTCCAGTGGAAGAGAAGTTGTCACGATGCTTGTTACAGCCTAAATACAGTGACCATATCTTTAGCTAAATTAAAATATAACGAAACTTTTCACTCTATTGGTTTGTTGTCGTTGTATAAAGAGCTTCGTGTTATAGAATTTTTTCAAATTAAAAGTACCGTAATCATATATATTTTTGGGTCGTTGCGAGATTTTAGAGTTGATAATAAGTTTAGAGTCCATCTCCTTGTTTTTACTGCGATGGTTTGACTGCGTTGGCTTGTGACATAACCCAGCCAAAACTATTTATATACGTATGAAAGGTGCGCTACCTACCACATCATAATCAAAAACATCTTTTTGAGAAACTCAACCGATTTAATTACTTCTCTTGTGGGAGCCACCCTTATACAGAGAGCCCGAAGCCATTGGATTCAGGTTGGCTTTTGTCTGAATTTGTCAAAGCTTTGTATTGTGACATTTTCATCTGTTATGTACGTTTTGCTGAAAGATGACGAATAGAATCCATTGTTTAATGCATTTTAAACAAAAGAAGTGCACTTTTCGTTTGAATATTTGCCTACTTAATAGGTATACTATATATACTATATATATGTGTGCGTGTGAAAAATAATTTAAAAAGGTCAGGTATTTGTTATTAAAATCAAAAAAGCATATCCTGACCACGTTCACATAAACCTTTTAGATAGAACGCTGCAAATTAAAAAGTTCATGCGAACCTGGTCAGGATATGCCTTTTTTGATTTTAATATATAAATATGTAATATTGTTGCAAATGTGATCCTGCCGACGTATGGATAAACTGTCAGTTGTGTACGTGAGGCGAGTGTTGATGTTCTTCCCACACGCGGACAACAAGAAGCAGAGGTAGGGCTAGATGTTAGCACCGAGAGTGATCGGAGACAGCCCACGGGACAGAGGTAGAGGCCATGACACAAACTTGGATGCTTATCACCGAGACATGGAGAGGGAGCGTGTGTGTGAGACAGAAGCCGCCTGCCGATGGCCACACCCTAAAACATATCCTGACCCCCTGTCAAAACCTGTCCTGTTTACAGGGGTCGTCTATAAAAATGTCCCTCGGGACCCCACATAGGCTGGGCGTTGCCTTTTTCCTCCCCTCTGTCCCTGCCACCAGCTGACCGAATACTCTTTGGATCTTTATTTTGACGTCAACAATTTTAGTGTTATATACAAATAGGGGTTTACTGGTATTATCAATAAAGATATAGCATATATACAAAATATGGGGGTGGCCGCAAACAGAAACGGTGTACATTCCAAAAGAAGAGCAGGATATTTTAAGGCATCGGCTTTAACTAATTGGAAGATATGTGACATATACTAAAAGTGTCATACAGTTTAAAATATACGATATATATATACACTGGTGTCCTAAAAATAAGAAACTTAACCAATATTGAAATTTCTCAAAAGCTAATTTATTAAAAAATATAAAATTTAGTATACAAATAGTTTAAACTATTGGGAATTTGACTAGCTATATAAAAATAAAAAATATATATTTGAAATTATGAAATATGCAAATTAATACCAACATACCCAAAGCTAAGGTTCCAGATCTTAAATAAATAAAATATCAATAGGGAGTATGATCACCTCTAACAGCTATCAAGGTCTCACAGCGAGCCCTCGTACTGTTTACCAGGCTTTGGAGGAGGTCCAGGGGTAGTAAACACCACTCCTCCAATAGAGCAGTTCTTAGCTCAACGAGGGTTCTGGGAGAGGGGTGACGAGCTCCAATACGCCTCCCTAGAGCATCCCACACATGCTCTATTGGATTCAGGTCCGGAGATCTGGCTGGCCAATCCATCCTTCGAATATTCTCACTCTGGAGATATTCATTGACTAGCCTAGCCCTATGCGGACGAGCATTATCGTCCATAAAAATTAAATTGTGACCAATTTTATCTCTATAAGGTCTTAGATAGGGCTCAAGGATCTCGTCCCTGTACCTTTGGGCAGTTAAAGTGCCCCCAGAAAAAATGTGGAGGGGTGTGCGTCTGCTAGAACTGATGCCAGCCCAGACTGAGAGACTGCCCCCTCTAAAACTGTCTATTTCCCTGATGTTACTGGGATGATAGCGGGTTCCAGGCTCCAGATGAAACCTCGTCGAGAATCTATGTTTAAACTAAATCTTGACTCGTCACTGAAGAGAACATTGGCCCACTGATCATGAGTCCAGGCGTGATGTTCCAAGCACCAATTCAAGCGGGCTCTCCTGGGAGCAGAGGTTAAAGGGATACAGACCATTAGTCGTCTTGCATAAAGAGCACCCTTGTGAAGCCTTCAGTAAACAGTTTGTCTAGAAATTCTCGTTCCAGTAGCACTTGAGAGTTCATTAGAGAGTTGAATAGCTGTCATCTCCCTATGGCGCTTGGCAGTTACGACCAGATAACGGTCTTCAGAGGTAGCTGTTTTTCTTTTTCTACCAGAACCTTCTTTTCTTTTGATGGTTCCTGTCTCAATGAACTGTTTCCATATTTTGCTGACCACAGATTTATTCACATTTAGCCATTTTGCTACTTCAACTTGTGATTGCCCTGCCTCCATTCTTCCAACAGCTCTCCATTTTAAATCATCTGCTAAAATTTTTCGTAAACTCATAATTAACTAAGGATTAAATAAAATTATAACTGGAGAATTCTTAGATGGGGTAAACGACACGCCAAATAGCACACTCATAAAGACAAGCAAAAATTTGCTTATTTTCAATTTTACCGAATCGAATGGTTGCGATAAATAAATTCTACAACTTAAAATACCTAATTAAATTGCTTTTTAGCTTTTAGCGTTGTATATTTTAAAACATATAAATAAAAAACAAAAGTTTCTTATTTTATGGACACCAGTGTATAATCAATTTCATTAATTCTATAAAATATCTTGAAAATTTGATTTGTATTTCTTTATCTTTACCATATGGCAAAAACGAATAGTTTATGCTCAATAGGCAATCTATATAAATAAGGTAGACCCTAAAGGTAGGTTTTTTACAAGTGTTTTACCTTATGTAGAGTTAGACCTTATAGAGAGTTGTTTACCATATATTATTTTGTGATTGTTCAAAACGTTAGTCGCGACTCTCTCTAGAATAGGATCCAATTTCATCCGTGTTAAACAAATTAACATACACACACAAAATCCCTTATTAAGACATAGCCTTAATCATGGCTTTGCCAAGGAGTCGTCGAATAAAAAGAATTTCATAAAAAGTAAAAGATAATCACATTTAATGGTTATAATAAAATTTATATACAGGAAAACATAATTACGACAATTAATACAGATTGGTTTGGGTAAATCCGATAAAAAGAAAAATATTTTTAAAAATAAAATAATAAAAAATAGTTTTTACATATGATTCATGCATACATAAGCCGTTACTAAGATCATTTGTCTTATTTAAAAAATCCTCAGCAGAAGAACGGAGGTTATAAAAATTTGAAGCGTAATTTATTTATAGTATTTCCATTCATAGAAAGCGTAATACAAAAAATAGTAATAAAGGATAAATCTTACAATCATTATAGACCTTGTCGAATTATTTTGGTAAATGTTCTGTGAAAATATAACAATTTCTTTGCACACACACACACTCATGCGGTTCGCTCTTATCTCGTCGATACCGAAAGATGTCATTAACAGTTGTAGGAATATCCAAAAGAATTTTCCTTTTCTTCTGTAAGAGATTGACAGTTAGGATAATAACCAACTATGTGAGGGCGTTTTTGTTTACACAGATAACATTCCAGACTTTTTCTGACATATGAAGACATATGGGTATTGAGTGAAAATTAGTATCAAAGTGAAATTGAACTGGGGGATTAAGTGAATGAATAAAAAAGGGATCTACTGATCGTGCAACTAAAAGTTGTTGCTGGCTGGCGCCAGTTGGACTACCTTGATCATAAAAATTATATGAAAAGAAAGAGAATAAATTCAATCAAGGAAAACTTGGCAAGAAAAGAAGTAAAAAGTAAGAAAAGTTTTTTAAAAATAGAAGTAGAAGTAAATTTAAATGGTAAGAAATTGGCAGAATATATATATGCATAAACCTTTAATAAACACTAGTCTTAATAATAGATTCTTCTTGGAGATTACAAGACAAAGAAACTGTGGAGAATAGGAAATATATATGGGACAAAAAAAGAAAAAGAAGTTTATGTACACATGATACTACTCTGATCAAAAAGTTTCGACACTTTGCTCATAAAATCCTGAAAACACAATATATTTTCTCCCAGTTTGTGGCAAACGCAAGCGTCGCCCTTGGCTTGGAGACCTGCCAATTTTCAAAAATCACGCGCCACAACAGCGCGAGCAGCCGCTGTTCGAAGTGAAGCCATTTTGCCCGTGCTTCGATTTCGTTAGTCATCGAAATGGAGGATCAACGAATTTTCATCAAGTTCTGTGTGAAAAACTGATTCGAGGGTGCCGAAATTTTTTAGATGTTGCAAATAGCCTACGGGGATGCTGTAATGAGCCGAAGACGAGTTTTCGAGTGATACAAGCTTCAAGGAGGGTCGGAAAGAGACCGCCGACAACGAGCGTTCCGGGAGGCCGTTCATATCAACCACGCCTGAAAAGTGGACAAGGTGTTGGAACTGGTGCGTGAATACCGACGAATAACTGTCAGGGAATTCGCCGAAGAAGCAGGGATATCATTCGGGTCGACTCAATCGATAATGAAAGACATTTTGGGAGTGAGAAGACAACGCCGTTCTCGTTTCCAAAGATTTTACTTTTGATCAAAAGTACGCCCGGAAAGAAACGGCCAGTCTCAATCTCGAAGCGACAACCGACGACCCCGAATTGCTGAAGAGGGTCATTACTGGAGACGAAACATAGATTTACGTCTTTGATTCGGAAACTACCCAACAGGCATCGGGGTGGCGCTTCAAAAATGAGCCGAGACCAAAGAAAGCGAGGAAGGCTCCCAGCAAAGTCATGGTCATGTTAACGGTGTTCATCGACTACCAGGGCATCGTTCATCATGAATTTCATCAACAAAGCTCTACAATAACTGCTGACTCCTACCTGGGAGTTTTGAGGTGATTGAGGGAAGCGATCAGGCAGAAACGGCCGGAGCTGTGGAGGAGCAAGTCGTGGATCCTCCACCACGATAACGCGCCTGCGCACACAGCCCTCAAAATCTCGAAGTTCCTGCAGGACCACTCAACCTCTGTGTTCCCCCAACCCCCTACAATTCCGATTTGGCCCCCTGCGACTTCTTCCTCTTTGGAAAGCTCAAAAAAGGTTAAAGGGTCGGAAATTTCAGAGCATAGAAGAGATCTTAGTTGAATCGAAGAAAGCTATGAAGGCGATCCCGAAAACAGACTACCAGAGGTGTTTTGCCGACTGGAAAAAAAGGTGGATGAAGTGCATCGCGGCCAACGGGGACTAATTTGAAGGGGACAATTTGAATTTGGTAGAATAATAAAGTTTTTTTTAAACTTATGAGCAAAGTGTCGAAACTTTTTGATCATAGTAGTATAACGCAGATTATAAATTGCAGTAGACGCTTCTTGATTATTTTCGTCCACAACTTGCAAACCAAACCTTATTTTTGACGCGGCATTGTAAAATTAGAAGTATTTGAAGACAAATATTCTGTTAGACAGAGCATTAGTGAAGATTTGATAAGACTCTAAGTTTCTGAGTTGGCATGTTTGGATAACTGTAATATTTTTAAATTCTTGGAGCGGAAAACAGTAGAAAAGGGTGGGGTCATCTTGGGGTTTACTTTGCATATTTCGCATATTGAGGCGTCATCATCCTTTCAGAAACCTTTAAATAAATTAACTCTAATCGAATAAACTATCATTAAATCGCATTTTTATAATTTTGATAAAATAGCTTCATTACGATGGTTATATTTAGTTGCATGGCGCCATAGTACCGTGTATAAATGATGTGAAAAGCTATCAAGGCGCTTTAGAAGAATATGAAGTTTCTTCCCAAGGAATTCTCGGAACCATTACTGTCCATTAAAGTGAGTGAAGACTCATTGTCTTTTCAGAATTTTAAGAGGTAGAATTTAATGTCGCAAAAAGTCCGAGTGTCGCCAATTAAGTCGTTCTCTGTTTAGATTGCTTCTCTCATCCTTCTTAAAATTATATTATTTTTATTTCTTTTTTAATTACTGAGTAAATCCCCCATTACAATTGTTTTTACAAAAACTCTGCTTATTTCCGACACAATCTCTTAGTAGAATTATTTTCTTTGAATGCCATTAATGATATCCTGTTTTACTTAAGTAATTCCCTCTCTTGTGTCTAGCACAAGAATTATTTTCTCAAATTCTTGAACCATTATTTAAACAAAAACGATTATTAAAATCCTATATAACGCTTTTAAAAATTCAATGAATATTTTTTATATATAGACCTTTTACTGCCATTATAAAAAATATTATATGGCTGGCTCATCAGTAAATTAGCAGTTTTGTCAATTAAATCTCCAAGCTGTTCTGCATATGTAGAGAGAAATAGGCATAACCCGGGTTCTTGGAGTTCCGAACGCTAATTACTAAGGCATCTAGTTTTTGAAGTTTTAAAAACGATGCAGGATGAATCTAAGCCAATCCTAGAAATAAGACTGTCTGCATTCTGTGCCCCAGAAAAACTGTTCGCTAATGTTAATTATCGGCTTATGTATTTTATGTATTTTTAAAAATAATTCAATGTAATCGAATAAACTATGAACTTCTAGGACTACAGAAGTTACAAGTAAAGGGTTCGAGAAGTTTCCTTTCACGAATAAATCATCAATTATCGTGTTCAGCGCAACAATCGGGGGATATTAAAAGCCTTATTGCGTTATTAAAAATGTAATTTTAAGAATTAGTAAAAATTAACCACGCCTTTTCCCGAATAGTCACTATTCTCAAAACCTAAAATTGAATGAATAATATTGCGTTATGTGTCACAACATTTACAATATATGTAAAAAACCCAAAAATTCAGATAAACTTACGAGAATACCTAAATTTCATGTTCTGAATTACATCTTAATCTAAAATTTAATAGATATTTTAAAGTTTTTAAAATAGAGCAATCCATAAATAGGTATTTAATTAAAAAGACATATATAGGATCAAAAACATTTTTAAAAATTCAATATATGTTTTATTAATTAAAGATTTTAAAAATGTTTTTCAATGCTATGATGGGTCTCTCTATATTTGTCGAAATGAAATTTTAAAAATGCAATCAACCAAACAATACCCAGTAACCTTGTTTATGATAAGTACATTCCACATATGTAGATGTTACGTGCTTATAGTAGGATTCGTCTCTAGTCTTTTTGTCACACAAAATTAATATGATATACATAGAGAGACTAACAAGGGAATTAATATTTACATATTTACCCAAAAGCACATTTTCCTTATTCTATACTTTGGTATACATTGTATAATAAAAATGCCCCATAGAGATATCACTACGACAGAAGTATTAAAGTTTTAGTATCGGGGGTATCCTATTTTAAAAATGCGCCTTCCTACGGAATCATGTCGCCTTCACTTCCCAGTGATGTGTGAAACAAAACGTTTATTTCATCGAAGGCCGACCTCCCTGTACCTTCCAGATAAATCGCACATAATATCCAGCTTTTGAGATATACCAAAATTAATATAAGAAATTAATGCATCATACTTTTTAGTGCTAATTATTCATCTCAAAGTATTTTTAGTTAACTTGTTAATATCTGGATTAATATGAGCTTTATATAATTTTATAAGTACTTTTATGTAATTTTTATACATAACTTACATAATAAAAACAAACAAGTTATAATCAATCATGATTTAATAAAAGAAATAACATTTAAATTAAATTCTAATATATTTATTATTATTTTTTTTTTATTTCGATTTTGAAACTAAGGTGCTTTATATCTTTAATAATGTGTTTTGTGTTCCTATTATCTCTGTTATTTCTGTCCCTTAAATTGGCCAGTCTATGATGGTACCAACTGGGTGAAAAACGTCCAGCGCCTAATTGGGTCTTTCTGTCTGTTTCCTTATTAAGTCTCTCTTATTGGCTATGGTTAACAATGGAAGGATAATGACAGTCTTATATACATATATATATGAAAAAATAATAGAAAAAAAAAAGATAAGTGGGTCAGGTGTTGATATTAAAAATAAATAAGGCATCTCCTGACCACAAGCACATGTGCTTTTTAGATGGCAGAGCGCCATCTAGTGGAGCAGAAATAAACTAAACGTTTATTTAGCTTACTCCGTGATATTTGGCCAACCCATTTTCTTGATAAATCAAGAAAAGCCATCCACGAACGCGTTTCGCGCTGTTGGCGCTCGTCAGCGTGGAGAAGGCTGTAACCACTGCGACCAAAAATATTTTTTGGTCCCAATGGCTTCCCGAAGCAGGCTTCAAGGCTCTTCTGCCTCCAATTCCATTTGCCACTTCTACTGGATTCCTGGTCAATTCAATGCTCCTGCCTCACTGCACCCTGGCGCTGTTCCCCTGCTTGCCCAACGTTTCCACTACCCCTGCCGCCAGATCCTAGGGTCCCTTGCCACCTGACATCGCGCTTGGGCTCAAAAATCATAACTTTTGGTTAGTAGCCCGTAAAACCATATTTTCTCTCTTCCCCGTTGGTCGGCTCAAACCCTTTGTACATTATGTAAATAAGTTATTCATTTTTTTAATTCTTACGCCTTAAGCCAGGCAGTACCTTTTACCAAATTATGTTTTTATATATTCCTTTAGCACAATAAAAGCAATTACTGATCAAAACCATTTGGCAACGCCCGGGTTTTACCCGATTAAATATTTTTATTCAAATACTATTCGCTACACACATAATTATAAATTGGCGCCGTGGATTTCACTCTTGTGAAACGTCCCGCTCCAAACTTTGTGTGTTTTTAAAATATAAAATAAAAATTTTTCCAACGCTATTTGAAAATTGCATCATTTCATTTTTTTATATGAGTATATTTTTAAAAAAAAATTTGATATGTTCATAAAATGATAGCAAGTGATTTCTTGCCCCTACGCCGTCAATACGTCACTCAAGGTCACTACCCAATCCCGTCGCGCCGTGTGAGAGCTCTACGTGGTTATTTACTTCTCGAAGTTACCGCAGTGAGGCGCTGGTTGTGAGTGAAATAGGGAAATTTTGTTCATATTTGTTAATAGCTCCAAGTATATTCGATATAGAAGCCTTAAAATTTGCCTATAAGTTTTTACAGATTCAACTCTATATACTGGTAAAATATCAGCCATATCAGTTATGTATTGTGGATGTGAATAGCCGACAAACATACATACATACATAAACTGACTTTCATATATTTAGGGATAATGCAGAGGTTATTTCTTCGTATATAGGATTTCCCGCAATTCTCTCTGTTTCCTCTTTCTACAGACATGATATAATAGAACACCTTATGGTTCCATTTTATCGTATAGCAACAACAACAAAACCTCTATTGGAGACACTAGTCCCATACAGAATTCTATGGGTAAACAGAAGCAACATAAGATTTATCTACAGAAAGTGGAGAATAACATCTTTCTTCAAGTTTGAGTCCATCTTCTGTGTTACACCTTTTGATTGTGCTGTTCTCCAAAAGTTGTGAAATTCCAATAATTTGTTCTTGCTTTTCATTATTTTTGCCAATAAGCATATGACGAATTGTTTTCATAAGTATTCTTTTGGCAGAGATTTACTCTCTCCCCCTCTAAAGCCGAGCAGTAAAACGTGTAGTGTGGAGAAGTCCTGGCTAAATTTACTATTACACAGAGTACACTTTAAGTTCTTAGATATTTGTAATAGAATGCGAATATGCTTAAATATATTTATATATTTAAATAGTGAAAAAATAATTCTAACTAAGGCAGCGCATAATCCGATTGTATAGACTGGTCTATTATAGTTCTAATAACTAGAGGAATGTTTCTTTGTAAAGTAATGGAATTTGTACATATCCAACAAGCCACGAAAACGGTGTTATTCAATATCTCGTCACGCGCTTTCAACCAAACCGATATTGTTTTGCAGAGGTTGATATATCCTATAAGTGCGCCAGACAAATTTAAGGTAGCCTGCTGGAGTTCATTTTTTGTATTATAATCCATGATTTTGAAGTTAATTTCTTCCCCATGATAGCGAGAGAACTTCTTCCTGTTTCGGTTCTCAGAATTTAACCCGGAGTATAACTTGAAAGGTTGAAATATCGCCTAAGAGAGAGGTATCATGAAATTTATTTGAAGAGATCATGCCTGATCATGTGCCCAGATTGGAGCCGCATAGAGCATAACCGCCAGAATCATGGAATCCAACAATTTCATATTTGTGTGAAAAGAATTTATCTTGGTTTTTAAAAAGATCTCATCTACGGCCCCCATCGCCGCCATGGCCCTACCCTTCTAGTTCAAGGCAACTTTATTGAGAGAGAGAGAGAGAGAAAGAAATTGAAAGTGTAAGATAATAAATAGGTATATTTTGATGCGATGTTCAAGGGACAATATCCCCAATACCATTTATCAGAGCGCTCCTCCTTTCCACCATTTCGAAAGATGATTATTTTGACTTATTTTCAATAAAAATTAGTAGGTTAGAGTCTAAATAATTTTCAAAATATTTATTTTAATTTTGAGGTTAATTTTAGAATCACTGAGTTATATATCATCTAAGTTATATAGTTTCGACCATAGTAGTGAGTGTGAGACTGCATCAAAGGTTTTTCTCTTTTTTCCTTAGAGTTAGTTGAATCAGAGATATCAGCGCGAAAATATGTTCAAATATGATCTTGACAGGAGTGGAAAGACCGAAAGCCCGCTTGATTTCGGGAATAGTGTTTTGTTTCCAATCCATTTAACTAGGCGGGTCTTAAGTATTAATTTAATTCGTTTTTCAAAGTTGCTCAGTAGTTCAATTCCACGGTAATTGGAGGGATTTTATGCGTTACCATTTTTAAAATTTAGGTGGATAATAGATTTAGAAAAGGACAATGGAAATACAGCTGTTCTTAAAATTCTATTGAATAAGTTCTTCAGAGTCAGTTAGTAACTGGAAGGAAGTGTTTTTTTTTTTTTGCATTTTTCATCACCTCGTCAATTCCACCTGTCTTATCGCTCTTTGAACGCGTTATTTCTTTTGTAATCCCTATCAAGGATATTTCCTCAGTTAGGTTTGTATTCATTAGAGGTATATTTATTATAGGAAGGAATGAATCTCCGTAGAAAGGTGTTTGTCATAAAATCGATGCCAGTTTTGCAGAGATATATTCCCTAGTACGTAACATATATATTTTTTTTCTAGGTAGATATTGTTTTCCAAAAAATGTTGGACCATTTATATTGCTTAATATTTTAATATTTTGATTGTATGTTTGCTTGCAATATTTGGTAATATTTTTCTTTTAATCCTTTAATAAATAAGAATAGACTTGCGTTTTTTTTAATATAGATGATACGGTCTATTTCTTTATTCGCACGCGCGATATAGTATATAATTTGAGGAGTGCTTTATTAGACTTTTCAGCTAAATAGCATTCTATATCATACCAGGGTTTGGAGTTTGAATGAACTGGAATACTTATTTTGTTAAATCCCGCTTTGACCATTGAATCAATGATATCATCGGTTATAGAGTTCATTATGCTATCTATGGAGCAGTTCCAATCCCAGTGTACATTATTTAGTGACTGCAAGAACAGCAGTAAATAAAAATTGTAAAAAAAACATTTGATAAATATATCGAATTGGTTTGATTTGATGTGGTATTATTCATTTGTGTTGGAATATTACTGTATTCAAAACCAGGTGCTATTAGAGCAGCCAAGGTGATAGGCAGGATGATCAGAGCAATGAGAGCTTTCGATTTCATATTTCGGGATTTTATCCAAAAGTGAGGGTTTTAAATAGAATAATCCAATATACATAGACGAGCTTCGTTTAGAAATGATAAAAAGAACAAATTTCCTCATTTATCTGATAATGATCTAATTTATTATTTCCAATAGATTATTATCTAAGAATTCGATAAACTAATTCGCATGTGGAGTTGGCACTGTATCTTTAGAATTACGCAATGAAGAGATAAATAAGGGAAGCGTAAATATATGTTGTGAAAATCTTTAGTTCCCGTTCAAGTATTTAAAATCACCAGCAAGTATCATTTCAAATCCATATAATATTTTTCATCTAAGATGCCTAAATAGTTTGTTTAAATTGGAATTAAAAGTCTCATATGGAGGCAAATATACAAATGTCATACCAAGTTTACATTGTTAGGGTTTAAATGGTTGGCCGTTTACCGTTGGCCGTCTAATCCCTCTCTCAATCGATTCCTTCTTCTTCAGTAATTTTTCTACGTTGATCTCTAGCTTTGATAGAATAATCGTTACTAATAAAAATTTTAGATCCCGTTAGTTTAATCGTGTTTTTAAAAATATATAGTGTAAAACTATGTTATCTGAAAAACTTGAAAAAATACCTTTTGCACGATTTAACAATATAACAAACCTATTCCATTAATTCCTAAATTGTCATATATGAACTATGTAGATGCAAATTTGTTATTTTTCTAATTTCATTCTCTGTTCCCAAGTTCTTTTTTTTTTGGCAAAGTTCAATTTTCAAATATAATACTCGCCTAGTTTTTCCACAATCGTAGATTTGCATAATTCGGCGGCGTGCTCCAGATGGCCATTGCGCCGACCGAGAAAAAAGTGTGTGCACTCCCGGATATGGAGTCGTGACTCCTTCGTGTGACAGAAATGGTCAACCTACCCTGCCACGCTCGGAGCTAACGTCGTTTGGCCACAGATGCATTTACTCCATAGAGCTGTATGATCGACTTTTGAAGACACAGACGCTGCCAGCCTAGGACGTCATATTTCTAGGAGCTTCTGAGATAGGGTTCTGAATAAATTTTCTGAAAAGGCCATGGACTGTCCATGTTACAAATGGTGAGGTGTTAGCATTGACGAGATATAAGTTGCCTCATTAAAATAATATGGGAATTCCAATTGGACAGGCCTTTTATAAAACATGATATAACTACAGTGGTACCTCGACATACGAGCGCCCCAACATACGAGTTTTTCGAGATACGAGCCGACGAGCAAGTGATTTTTTGCTTTTAGTTACGAGCGAAATTCGAGATACGAGTTCGGTTCGGTAGTGTTGAAGATATTAATCTGTGATTTTAAATGTTTCTTTTTGACCAGTACTTTTGTTTTGTTGTTGTTTTGTTTTGAGGAGATACAAGAGTTACAGTCACAGCAGCATACTGAGGTTATGCAAGTAATTGGTTTTGAGGAGTCAGAGGAGGAGGTTATTTCTACAAGTGAGATAAAGGAGATCTTAGTAATGTGGGAGAGAGTTTCACAGTTCGTGGAAAAAAAACACCCAGAAAAAGTTGCAACAGGTCGTGCATCTGACCTTTTTAATGACACTTGCCTAACTCATTTCCAGAACATTCTGAGAGGGAGGAAGAAACAAACCTCCTTGGGCATGTTTTTTTCTAAACGGCCTACAGGTGAAAGCGAGAAAAATGTAGCGAAAATGGCAAAGACCAGTGAGGATATCTAATTTATTTCTTTACATTCTCTTTTTTGTTTTGTGCAATAAATATTTGATATTTATAAATACCTTTTTTATTATTTAAAACCACGTAACAAAAATAACGGGGGTGACATTTTGGAGGTTGGAACGGATTAATGGTAGTTCAATTGTTTTGTATGGGGAAATTTGCTTCGAGATACGAGTAATTCAAGATACGAGCAAGGTTGCGGAACGGATTAAACTCGTATGTCGAGGTACCATTGTATTAAAATATTTATTAAAAGATGCCCTCGTAGAGCATTTTGGCATTAAATAAAGAGAGAAACCAAGACGTCTTACCACTTCTTAAAAACAGTTAATACGATACTGTAGCGCGCTATGTGTTACGATAATCCGAAACTATTAAAGACGCGTATGATTCTTTTTAAAAAATTAAAATATTTTTACTGCCCTTACTGCAATGAAAAATTAATGAGAGGGCCTGGCTCAACAGTGGTGAACCGCTGGGAGCAGCGGTTTCGCCAGTTTAATCTACCATACCGCTGTTATATTGCATTTTTCGCTTTTCCTTTTATAGTGATACTGATGCTAGCAAAAATATTCATTTACACCATTTATAATTAGTTCATCAAACGTCTTCTCTAAAATGTATGGAATATTGAGCAAAATGTATTTCAAATAAAGTGAAAATATAAGCCATCCAGGGATGAGTTTTATTATTTATTTATTACCTCTAGAGTTTTTTCGGACTCAAAGTTCCTTCTACAGGAGAGAGAAAAATACATTATTAACTTAAAATAGTAACAAAACAAACTTTTATAAAAAGACTGACAACGCTACGTGATAGTTATGCTAGTTTTGAATTAAAATATTCGTTTATTACACTAAAAATGATGTATTTAGAACTTTTGTG
This sequence comes from Cordylochernes scorpioides, assembly GCA_030710605.1. NCBI lineage: Eukaryota > Metazoa > Arthropoda > Arachnida > Pseudoscorpiones > Chernetidae > Cordylochernes > Cordylochernes scorpioides. The sequence goes on from CP092864.1 coordinate 163,638,361, forward strand.
ATGTGTGAAATATTGAACAAGAAGTATTTCCTCAAAGGTTCAAACAACGTTACGTAATACACTAGAATCTCCCTGTAAAGGACACCTAATTGCAGAGCTAAAGTATCCTTTAGAGAGAGGTATCTTCTTAACAAAGAGTTGAGAAATAGTAAAAATGGTGATTTTGCAAATGAAAACTGTCCTTTATAGAGAGGTGTCCTTTAGCGTGAGTGTCCTCTCATGGAGGTTCTACTGTAGCTGTAATAAATTATTCCAAAATAATCATTTACGCCATTTATAATGGGATATGTTTATCTATGAAATATTTAACAAGAGATATATTCTCAAAGGTTTTGACAACATTACGTGTTGTAATAGTTTTAATCCAAAATGTTCATTTACGCCATTTATAATGAGGTAGTTGGAAGTCTTATAGTGTATGAAATATCGAACAAGAGATATCTGATAAAATTACGTACTGTGTGTGTGAATCCGAAATATTCGTTTACTTCATTCATAATGGGATAGTTATAAGTCTGGCCTTCCAGTCCGGCCTCCAGCAGCTCTGTCTTAAAGCCGCGGCCTCAGACCGAACAATGCCGCTCCTAATCACATTCAGATTAGAGATGAGAATTAATAAAAAGCTTCATTAGCACTGAGCCATTGTTCGGATACTCCGACACAATAAAAAGTTGCTCTCTTAATACGTTACAGCCACGCAGAGCACCACTTCTTACATCTTCCCCCTTAGATTGGATTAAAAGTCCACTCAGATTCTCTATAGTAACATTTGATAACCCTCACGGGCATATATCAGGATGAATAAAATCAACAAAGTAGGGAAAATATTTCTATGTGTTAAAACATGATTAACAGCAATTCAAACTTACACACAAACAAAGATTAAAACCTGTTTCATTTATTGTTAAAATTGGTCAACATAGGTATTTTACTTATCTCCTTTTTATTTTTACTTGAAGTATATAACTTTATTACATTTATAAATTTAATTTCCATCTATCGATAAAACATGTAGCAGTTGATGATATATGTGATAAGAAACACATTGCCAAAATTATTGTTACAAATCATTTTATTACACTCAGAAAAGTAAATGTATAAATACGAATCGAGTTCATTTATCTACTACCAAATAATACGAGAGTCCGTCTCCCTTTCGGCCATCCTATATTACCGAAAGAGAAGATTAGCATCACATTTTTTTCATTCTTAAGTAAAGGTCCTCTTTCTCTCTTTTTTTTTTTTTGGTCAGAATTAATTATATGGAATAATGTTCCGAGAAAATTCACCATTGACGCTAATATTTCAAATAAATATTTAAATAAATATTATAATTAAAGTTTATTATATGTTTTTTTTTAATATTTGGTTGTTCAGCATATCAATATTTATTTCTTTTCCTCTCAATTCGTTTGATATGAATGGGCTTTAATTGTTTTAGTCGAAAATGATTGCTTTATATATATATATATATATATATATATTAATTAAAGGGCATATTTTGGATCTAAATTAAAACAAACATTTTATTTAATATAAAATGCCAATATTTCAATAGGCTATACGCCTAACTTCATCAGGGCGTTTCTTGTTTTCGAACTGCTTCGGATGATCACGCGATGCTTTCACGCGACGATATATAAAATATTTACAACTCTGGGGCTAAAATAGCTCGACTCTTATCTGTTCCAGGAACTTTCCTACTACAACTGTGTCTCTTCGTTTTTTGTGTGTGGACATTTCCAAGCTTTCCACTCTGCCTCGACCACAACTGCCTGTACTCTGTGAGAACTGTTAAAGGTCCTCCAAGGTGCAGAGAGGTACTGGAAAACTCTCCACGCCCTGACTGTCCCTCTCGGTTACTACAGGTTTGACCTTCGGTTACCACAGCTATAGCGAGAGTCGACAGGATCACACATCACAGATAAGTCGACAGGACCTTATCACACATATATATATATATATTTATCATTCTGGAGTTTGTCTTTTCTTATCTTTTCTACGCGACACCATATCTATTAATATTAATCATCATCATGTAGGGCCATCTCCGATTTCGGCCGTTCTAGAATGCAATCAGACACATAGCCGTGAATATGTAGAATAAACTTTACATTATAAGGGGCATAGCTTGTCGAGTATAAAACAATGGAACGTGTACTACGACGGAATACATAAATACGTACGTTATGTTTAAATTACTTTTGTATATATATATATATATATTTTTTTTTTTGCGGAATAGCAATGCTGCCCGCTTTGCTGTACGAGTAGCTGGCGACAGAAATTCAATACCTCTTAAACTACAAAAAACAAACACAAAGACAATTCCGTCCAATTTTAAATATTAGACGTGTGGTGGAGAGAGAGAGAGATTGCTATTTCATTTTATATTCTTCTAGTCCCATTCTCCCTTAACTATGGAAATGTCCAGACACGCGATTCTCGCATCGGAGTCGAAAGTAACAACCACCCCAAGGTTCTGCCCTGGCTTTACTTTTCTCGGGATTCAGCTAGTGTAGCGGTCCATGATACTATTTTCATAAATTGTCTTTTGTAGAAAAAAAATCGCATAAAAATAATAATTGACTTAAAAATTATATATATTTTCATAATAATGTTATCTAATTAGTAGTTATATATATATATATATATATATATATATATATATATATATATATATATATTGTGAAATATAGAGCAGTTTTTTATATGATATTTATTAATGATCACGAGCTAAGTTCAAATATTTTATTGTTATTTTATATATTTCAACAAGGCCGATCACCCATATATTTTTCTAGGAAAATTTCTCCAGAACAGTAGATAGAAAGGTTCTATTCCTGCAATAATTAGGGTGAATATATATATAATATGTCGAAATATCGAGAGATATCAATGAAATATTTGAGGCAATATACACTGGTCATCATTATATAGCAATTCATAATCGATATATGACTATTTTCAATTGTCATCTTTCGATAAAATTCTCCAGACCGCTCTACTAATTAATAAGTTTGTGTATAACTATTGTTATATATTGTATAACTAAAAAAATCGTCGGTGGACGAGTGGGTAACACCCTCGATTCCCGACAGTCATGAACCGGGATTGAATCCCGCGTTAACCTTTTGTTTAATATGTGAATACCTTCACATATTATTCATTGTTTCAATTATCATAAACTAGGTTGCTCTTGTTGAGCGGTACCTAATAAAGTGATTTTGGAACCGAGCCGTATAACTAATACCTAGACAATGAAAAAAGCCTAGGATCATCCAAAGACTGGTGTAGCGCGAACACCTCACTACTACTTAAAGAACACCTCATCATTCTATCAGCAGTGCTGCAGTGCCTGAAGGCGGAAGAAGTGCGTCTACAATGAAACCCGCCTTCTCATTACGCTCTGACCCCGAAATGACGACAAGTAGGAGAGGAAGGTTCCTTCTAATTGAGCTGTTGACTAATTGCCGAGTTTGCCTGGAGGGGCCGACATTTTGATGACCTCATCCCTTCTTTGTTTTACCGCACTTCACTCTGTTTCATTATATATAAAGTCTGTTAGAAAAGTACTTTCTCTGTCCCACCTTTTTTTTTTTTTTTGCCGACACCTGGTGGGATTTTATGAAGCGCGCATGCATGAGGTGATCTTGAACCTTCGTACGCATGATTTAATGTTTTCCCGCCTGTCAATAGCGTCAGTTGATTACAAGCAGCATTTGATTGAGAAATTGCTTAGTGATCTCGTCGGATTTTTATTGTATGACAAATTATTAAACGACTAGACCAGCGCTACTGCATCAAAATTTTCCAGAAATGAACAACATAATCACTGTTGATGAGTCCTGAGTGCACGGGTACGACTCGGAAACCAAATCCCAGTCGTCACAGTGGAAGCATTCCACGTCACCAAGACCAAAGAAGGCCAGCCAAGTGCGCAGCAACGTCAAAGTGATTCTGACTGATTTCTGGTGTGGTAAACCACAAGTACGCACCACAGGGTCAAACAATTGTCAAAGAGTACTACAGGGGTGTCCTCTGTCGCCTACGTGAAGCTGTTCGGCGCAAGATACTGGAGTTGTTTGTGGTCAACAGGCAATTGGCGCCTCCATATCACGACAATGCTCCAGCACTTAGCATTTAGCAATCGGGGATTTGGGGTATTTGGAATATTCCACAAACTCTGATATTAGCCAAATAATATATTAGCAATGGTAAATATATCCCCTCTATAAATGGTTAACTTAAAGTAATTTAATCCGAAAATTAATTATAATATATTCTAATATAGGAAAATGCAAGTTTTAATAGTGTAAATATATTTATCATGTAAAAACATTGACTTCTGGGCTTTCGAACGCATTGAAGAAAAGGTCCCTGGCTTCAGTTTGTGGATTACTCTATCCCTTGGTTCTTCTTTCATCTCACCTAGCGATCCGATAGATTGTCACTTTTAGAGTAGCGTACCATTTTTTTTATTAACACAATCCTAGGTTTATAAGGCAAATTCTCCATCAATATTTATAATTAGAAACAATTTAGATTGATTGTTTGACTTTTCAAATTAAACAACTTCTTATTGCAATGAGAAAAATAATTTAAGGGTCTGACTCATCGATAGTGTACCCTCTAAGTTTATATTAGTTTATTAATTATTTATATTCATTATAGAAAGCCGCTTTACTATTTTTACTTTTTACTTCTATATCCGCCACCCCTCAGAGGGAAACTATGGTTGATCTTATTTTTCGTTGTAGTAAAAGAATTAGGAGGGGAGGGGTTGTTTATTTGAAAATGAAATAAACGGGATAAGAGTAGTTTCCATTTCTAAATTTAAAAAGCCTCATATATTCTAATCTCTCATACTTTAACACGCCATATATGGAATATACCTCCGGAAAATTATCTGAATCCTTCACACGAGCTCTTTCCTTCTCGTCTCGATGCGAATGAATAAATAAGAAAACTGAAGTGTGTGAAGGTCTATTTATTTTCTATTGATGACTTTCCCCCTTGGAAACTAGATGTTGCAAGGGCAATCTCTGAAGATAAATATCAAATGAACGTTCATTAAAAAAAAAAATACATATTGGCCCATTCCCTTTTTATGCTATAAATAATAAGTAGGGTATTTTAAAAGTACTACGGAGTTTGACTGCCATTACACATGATGATACATCAACACAAGACGATCAAAACCTTATGCTCTAATAGACATAAAGAAAACAAGAAGAAAATGCCGAACTTGGTAAGCCAAAATCGTAGAACCTTTCTTCCATGGTTGATTGATTATCAAATAAAATTCATAATAAAATAAAGTTAAAATAAAGCTGCAAGTTTTAAAAATAACAATGAGAAGTAATCGGCTTAAACGTCCTAAAAATTTATTGACAAAGAATTTGATACTTCGTCATGGTAACGTCCTGCCGCATGGGAGATTGTAGAAAAACACTGGCCTTTCAACAACAATAACAAAAAAATATATATATATATACATCTTATAATATTTTATTATGAATTGCGCTTTATATAAGTAGCATATATAATGTTGTAAGCATCTAATGAAACCAAAAGTAAAACTAACGAAGAAGACTTAGGATCCCTTTGTTAGCATTTTCAAGTGTTTGAAAATACTTTTTAAAAGTTTTAATAAATAAATAAAAACGAATTGCAATTTGCTTCTTTATTAAATAATCGAAATTGAAAAAAGAAAAGCACATTGTGTGCAATTGGTCTTTTTACTTTTATATCGTATTTGCAAGTATCTTTATAACTCCGTCTTTGGCGCCCCCAAGTCTGAATAACAAAAAGAGGGTGAGCAGTAACAAGCTCGTTAAAACCCGGGCTCAGCTCGCCTGGTAAGGGCTCCTGATCCTGAAATATAGGATGAGCAGCGTCTGTATTCTAGGTTAGGAGCGGCTGCATATGGCGTCGGTTCTTCATGTCAGAAGCGGTCATTTCACATTGGAGCTAAGTCGGTCTACTACTGAAAAGGGCTTTCGTAATTAATGACAAAACAGAGACTTCACCTAATAGATAAAAAAGAAGTCTGAATCTTTATATTAATAATATATATATAGAATGTAGAGAACACACGCTCTCTCTTCGACTCAGATATAGACAATTGACAATTAAAATAATTTTATTGACATTTTGTCAATACATGCAAAAGTACATAGTCTGCACTATTTTAGAAATACTCATATACAGAAAAGAGCATAAATCCCTGCAATGGCGTACGCCTATGGTCTTTTGATAAGATATTGCTCCACCAGCGTAGTTAGCATTTCCCGCCCGGCCTTGGCCTGCAGGGCCGGCCACTAACTCCGGCCCATTGTAAGGGGAGACAATCGCCCTGAGAGACTTCGACTTTTTATACCTTTTGTACAAAGTCGGATATTCTTTGCCCATCACTTCCCATTTAAAATAAAAATGAAAAAACTTTTTCTTTGACGATCAAAATCTATTGATGTGAAAGTTGTGTTGTGTGAATGTTAAAAAATCAAGTTTATGCCTGAATATTTTTTGAATTTTAACATAGTGTTGATCTTGACGAAGCTAGTAATCCGATTAAATTAATTTGCCGTTAACATTTCATAGGTGAATACGGATATTTAAAAAAAACGAGACGAGAAGCAGGCACCAAGAAAGAACATCAAGATCCCCTCCCCTGCAGCTTTCCGGGAATGTTTCCTTAAACGGCGGCGTCACCTAGAATTGAGGAATGTAGCAGAACCTGGGACATCTCGGACAACTAAGTCTTCGCAGGTTGAAGTAATAAAAAGTCGTTGTATCACAAGAAGTAAATTATATAAAATCTTAATTAGGGTATTTAGCCATCTCTCTGAACATACAGTATAGCTTACTTACCATCTAGACATTCTGGGTTCCAAGTCAAAAGCGCGTAATAAGCGGGATAGCGTTTTATACGGGAAAATGACATGTATAGCACCAGGAGCAGGGAAATATAGCTCTATGGATTTATTTTAGATTAACATCCATAAATGGTTTTAAAAAAACAGTTTTAAGAGCTACAATAAATAGGAAACAATATAATAAAAAAAAAAATTAAAAAAGGGACTATGAGAAATTATGTAGAGTCGAGGAGGTTCCCCTAACGAAAAGGACTCCTCCTCCAGATAATCAGAATGCCTTCGTTAACTCTCCTAATTCAGCGCTAAACGCTGGATAACGTTATAGGCGGGGAGTCTTAAGGAAATTGTGGCGCATATGTAATAGTTTGTCGCGGTGGTCCGCCGGTCGCTGCCGGTCTGACTAACGAGGCCGCCGCGGGGACAATGGAGCTGTAGGAAGCGGGGACAAACAATTAGCGGGCGGAATCACGCCGGGATCTGGGCTAGATGGAGGGACATCGGCTGCCGTCCGTCCGCGTGGTCCGGCCGCGGCCCCGGTGAGTGCCTGCTGTCCCAGCTTTATTTGGACGTTTCCCTGTTTTCCTCCTTTTTAAAAAGTCTTTAGTGAGTTGACATTCTGGGCTCTAAGTTGATAGTAAAAAATTCTCTTAACCTAGCTTGTGCTTCTCATTCCAAATGAGAGGAATATATATAGTATATTTTGAACTGTATGACACTTTTAGTATATGTCACATATCTTCCAATTAGCTAAAGCCGATACCTTATGAGATCCTACCCTTCTATTGAAATGTACACTATTTCTATTTACTACCACCCCATATTTTGTATATAAACTATTTGTATTTTAACCCCCTATTTGTATTTAAAACTAAAAATGGTGGCGTCAAAATAAAGATCCAAAGAGTGTTCGGTCAGCTGGTGGCAGGGACAGAGGGAAGGAAAGAAGCCAACGCCCAGCCCATGTGGGGTCCCGAGGGACATTTTTATAGACGACCCCTGTAAACAGGACAGGTTTTGGCAGGGGGTCAGCAGATGGTTCTAGGGTGTGTTTCTCGGCAGTCCGCTTCAGCCTGTCTCTCTCTCTCCATGTCTCGGGGATAAGCATCCAAGTTTGTGTCATAGCCTCTATCTCTGTCCCGTGGGCTGTCCCCGATGACTCTCTGTGCTAACATCTAGCCCTGCCTCTGCTTCTTGTTGTCCGCGTGTGGGAAGAACATCAACACTCGCCTCACGTACACGACTGCCAGCTTATCCATTTGTCGGCTTATTTTTGCAACAATATTTCATATATATATTTGTTTATGTTTAGTTGATTTCTGTTCCACCAGATGGCGCTCTGCCTTCTGTAAAGCACATGTGCTCCTGGTCAGGATATGCCATTTTTAATATATATATATATATAACTTCGATCTTTTGATAATGTTAGGTGGTGTTTGAGGTTGAGGAACTATCTAAACACTCCGCTCAGGCATACCGTGATTACTTAGAGCTGCCACAAATGTACTATGTTTATAATAGTTCTCTCTCTCTCAACAGCTTAATATATATTTACTTTATAGCCCCTGGAAAGACGTTCGTGAATTTCCAAAGAAAGCCTCCTAAAGCA
>CP092864.1:163646944-163668118 GCA_030710605.1 Cordylochernes scorpioides
TATCGGTAGTAAAAAGACAGGTTTCAGATTTTTGGGGGTTAAATTCTAATTTATGTTTATTAGCAAATTTTTCTAGGTGGAGAAGAGTCTTGTTCAAATCCCTTTCAGCTTTTTTCCAGTTAGTGTTGCTGCTTCATAGAATAATGTCATCAGCGAAAAGTCCAATATTGATTTTATGTGAATTTTTTTCTTCTCTGCCTGCAATAAATAGGGTGAAGAGATTTGGGCTAAGGACTGATCCTTGTGGTAATCCTTGATACAATTTGAAGGTTTTAGATAGAGTGCCATTATATTTGACCCTGATGTATTTATTTTTAAGAGAATCATTTATCCAAGTGATAGCTTTTCCATCAATTTTGAAATGTTTGTATAATTTTGTAATTAACTTGTTTTTCCATACCCCTTATCAAAAGCTTTTGTAAGGTCTAAAAAAGCAGCTATGGAGTGGTTAGTTGGTTTTCTGTTTTGTGCATCTTTTACTTTTTGTGTAAAAATAAGAGTTGGTTTATTGTCCCATGTCCTTTCCTAAATCCATATTGTTCTTCTGGTAAGAGATTTCTTGTGTCGGGGTGGTAGGTAGGTCGTCTGAGTATAATTTTTCCATTAATTTGCAGGAAATACTTGTGAGGGAGATAGGTCGGTAGTTTTTTTGGGTCATCGGCAGATTTGTCAAGTTTTTTAATGGGAATTATTGTTGCAGTTTTCCAGTCTTGAGGCAATTTTCCAGTTTTCCAGGAGTTATTGAAAATGTGAAGAAGTATTTTTTTGCAAATTTTGCCCAAGTTTGATATCATTTGGCCATAGATTCCATCTGGCCCAGGAGTCTTGTTTAGGTCAGTGTTTTCTAATGCATAAGCTAACTCTTTCATATTGATTTTTTTCATGGAAAAATATTATGAGTGCTGGTGACATTTTTACAGTCATGAATAATTTTTCGGGCCTTTTTTCATCATTCTTATCTTTTATTTCAAATTTTATTTTACTACTTATTTGATATGAATTACCTAAAAGATTGGCAGAAATTTTGTCATTAGTTGCTGGGGTACCATCTGTATTCTTAATCATATTTGTTTTTCAGTTTGTGACTGGGATCTATCAATTTGTTTTGCCAAATGCCAAGGTTTTGTATTTGGGTTTCTTGGGTTCAGGTTTTCACAAGTTTGTTTCCATTTTTCCCTTTTCACATTTACGTATTGTTAAATATCCATTATAGTTGGCGAGCGGCTCGAAAACACGACCCCATCGAGCAACACATGGTGGCGGTGGGCGTGGTGTGCGCCTGCGCAGGATCGAGTATAGAACAGTTGCTGGCAGACAAAGAAAAATGGCGGTTGCCAATGTTTACGTTTTAGTTTCATTTTATTTTGTTTTCTAGTTTATATATATTTATATATTAAAAATGGCATATCCTGACCAGGAGCACTTGTGCTTTACAGAAGGCAGAGCGCCATCTGGTGGAACAGAAATCAACTAAACATTGATTTAGCCTTTCCCTGATATTTGGCCAACCCAATTTCTTGATAAATCAAGAAAAGCCATCCACGAACGCGTTTCGCGCTTTTGGCGCTCGTCAGCGTGGAGTAGGCTGAACCACTGCGACCAAAATATTTTTTGGTCCCAGTAGCTTCTCGAAAAACCAAGAAATGGGTATTTAAGGCCAAACTTGCGTAAAAACGCTTAGCACATGAAAAAACGAAAGAAAAAATAAAAGATAAAAAGATCAGGTGTTGAAATCAATATTAAAAATGGCATATCCTGACCAGGAGCACTTGTGTTTTACAGAAGGCAGAGCGCCATCTGGTGGAACAGGCTAAATCAATGTTTAGTTGATTTCTGTTCCACCATATGGCGCTCTGCCTTCTGTAAAGCACAAGTGCTCCTGGTCAGGATATTCCATTTTTAATATTGATTTCAACACCTGATCTTTTTATCTTTTATTTTTTCTTTCGTTTTTTCATATATTTATATTTGAAAAAAACAATATAAAAAAAAGATAATTGGGTCAGGTGTTGATATTAAAAATAAAAAAGGCATCTCCTGACCACGAGCACATGTGCTTTTTAGATGGCAGAGCGCCATCTAGTGGAGCAAAAATAATCTAAACGTTTATTTGGCTTGCTCCGTGATATTTGGCCAACACAATTTATTGATTTATCAAGAAAAACCATCCACGAACGCGTTTCGCGCTGTTGGCGCTCGTCAGCGTGGAGAAGGCTGTAACCACTGTGTTAAGCGTCTATACGCAAATTTGGCCTTAAATACCCATTTTCTGAATTCTAAGGAAGCTATTGGGACCAAAAATATTTTTTTGGTCGCAGTGGTTACAGCCTTCTCCACGCTGACGAGCGCCAACAGCGCGAAACGCGTTCGTGGATGGTTTTTCTTGATAAATCAAGAAATTGTGTTGGCCAAATATCACGGAGCAAGCCAAATAAACGTTTAGTTTATTTTTGCTCCACTAGATGGCGCTCTGCCATCTAAAAAGCACATTTGCTCGTGGTCAGGAGATGCCTTTTTTATTTTTAATATTTATATGTGTAAATAAATAATATTATCTTTATATGTTTAAAATTTAATTAAAATTAAAAGCAATAAATAAAGGCTTTTTGTAAATTCTATTTATTTTTGTTATTAATTAACAAAAGTGGCGAGCCTGCTAGGATGGAACGTGACAAGAAGTTGCGCTCAGTAACCAGAACGCGATTTACTAAGGTAGTAAATGTTTTGGATTCCGAAATAAGTAAAACTAATGCTGATACAGGTGTGATCAAGGACAAATTTAGCAAATTAAAAGACATCGATTTCAAAATAAAGGATCTTGACCAGAAGATGTTGGAACATATGATGGTGGCTGATGTAGAAGAAGACACTTTAAATTGTGAAATTGAGGAAGCAGAACATTATTCGGATACCTTCATCACCCTGGAAAGAAAGGTAAGAGAATTAATTGATTCTGATAACAAAAGGGATGTTAATTCCCTGGGAAGCTCAAATGGGTCATTAATGGCCAAAAGTTATAAACTTCCTAAGATCGAAATAAGAAAATTTGATGGAGAACTAATTAATTGGCTTCCATTTTGGGCACAATTTAAAAATATTCATGAGGATACTGAGCTGCATGATGCAGACAAGTTTCATTATCTGGTGCAGTCTATGCAATCAAACACTAGACCCAGAGAGCTCATAGAAAGCTATCCCCAAACAGCAGAAAACTATGCCAAAGCGGTCCAAGCCTTGAAACAAAGGTATGGACAGAAAGATTTGCTTGTTGAAATATATGTAAAGGAATTGCTTAAGTTAATGATGGCAAATGTCAAGACTCCACCAGATGAAAGGCGGTCAGTGGCTAAACTATACGACAAACTTGAAACACAACTAAGATCTCTGGAATCTTTGGGTGTTGACACCAAGGAAAACACAGCATGGCTTTTCCCAATGAGAGAGTCTTGTTTGCCAGAAGATGTGCTGGTTGCTTGGCAGAGATCACCGCTGAATAATTGTGATGCATCAAAAAACTCTAATTCTAACTCCAGCTCTCGCCTTAACAATCTTTTGGACTTTCTTAGAAGAGTAGTGGAAGGGGAAGAAAGAAGACTTCTAGCCAGGAGAGGATTTGAAGGGTCTTCCCCAAAAGAGAAACTTAGAAATAAGTTTAAGCAGAATTCAAATATACCTACCACTACAGGTTTATTTTCTGCCAAGGAGATGGGATGTTTGTTCTGTGAAAATAATCACCAAAGTAAAGACTGCATCACTGCTCAATCTATGCCATTCAAGGATAAAAGAGCAAAAATTTATGAAAAGAGGTGTTGTCTGAAATGCCTTAAACCTGGACATCTTGCAAAGGCTTGCAAGAGAACAGTTCAATGTAATATTTGTGCCAAAGGACACTACGTTCTTCTTTGTCCTGACTTGCCCTGCAACCGAAAAGAAAAGACGCATGTCTCTGAAGTAGTGCAGAGTGCTTTAGCCAATCAGCAGTGTACAAGAGATGTAACCTTAATGACCTTGATGGTCAATATTATGGGAAATAATGGCTATAGAAGAGTGCGAGCACTCTTGGACCCTGGTTCTCAGAAGTCCTATATTTTGGAATCCACTGCACTAGAAGTAAAATTAAAGCCCGTCGGCAATGTAAATATTGCTCATTCATTGTTTGGTGGTACACAAACAGAAACAAAATGCCATAAGGTATATAAAGTCGCATTATGCAGCAACCAATCCGAATTGGACACTCTGAGAGAATTTGAATTCTTGGGTCAAAACATTATTTGTGGAGAGATTCCAATAACGCCTAAAGGAGCATGGTTGAATGAACGAAAAGGATCTAGAATTTGGCTGTCTGTTTTTGGAAGAGATAGCCCCGAGATAGAACTTTTGATCGGCAGTGATATTTATGGAAGCCTTTTGTCGGGACGTGTGAAGCAGCTGGAAAATGGACTAACAGCCATAGAAACACATCTTGGATGGACAATTTGTGGCCCTTCACCGAAGAAAGATGAGCAGACTGATTACTCATCACTGGTGGTCATCAGCATGCACAGTAGAAATATGTCGGTTGATTATTTGTGGGATTTAGAAACGATTGGCGCAAAATATCCCAGGGAAAATCTCACAAAGGTAGAAGAAGATAAAATAGTACACCAGCACTTCTTAAATACTGTTCATCAGCTGGAAGATGGACGCTTTTGTGTAGGATTACCTTGGCTGGGGAACCAAGAAGGAAGTCCATCCAATCGTCATATTGCAGAGAGAAGACTTTTCAACACAACGCGTAAATTGAGGGCTAAATGTATCTTCAGCGAATATGATACGGTGTTCCAAGAATGGCTAGCTGAAGGTGTTATTGAAAAGGTATCTCCAGAGGATTTGAGCAGGAAGTGTCATTATCTCCCTCATCACCCAGTGGTTAAAGTCAATAGCAACACCACCAAGATAAGACCTGTGTTTGACGCATCATGTAAGGACAAGGGGAATCTTTCATTGAACGATTGCTTGGCAAGTGGCCCAAATGTTATTGAACAGATCCCAGCTATCCTACTGAAGTTTAGAGAAAAGGCTATTGAAGTTATTGCTGACATTAGAAAAGCCTTTTTGCAAATTTAAGTGAAAGAAGAAGATAGAGACTATCTTAGATTCTTATTGTGTAAAAATAATCATCCGATTCAGGTTTTTCGTCACAAGCGAGTTGTCTTTGGTGTGACCTGTAGCCCCTATTTGCTTGGAGCAGTCATTCTGCATCATCTCAAAGGAGTCTCATCTGAATTTGGAGCTCTTCCTCAGAAGTTGATGGAATGTTTGTATATTGATAATTGTGTCACTTCAGTGGATACCGAGGCAGAATTAGTTGATCTGGTGGAGAAATCTACTGAGATATTTGCAAAAGCCAAGATGGATCTCAGAATGTGGCAATTCGGACCTATACACCGAGTCAAGGAAGTCTATTCTAGATTACCTCCTAGTGTTGATATAGAAATAAGTGAAGAGGCTTCAGTTCTGGGCATGAAATGGAATCTTTTAGAAGATACTCTTAATGTGACCCCTAAGTTCGGAGTTATAATAAACTCACTTTCCAAGAGAGACCTCTTGTCTCATACCCAACAGATCTTTGACCCAATTGGATTCTTAGCTCCCGTCTTATTACCTGCTAAACTACTTATTCAACAAGCCTGGACAGTCAAAACTGATTGGGATGAACCTTTACCATCAACCATTCAAAAAAAAAATTATAAAGTGGTACAGTGAGTTGGACAGTCTTGCCGACATAAAAATTCCACGTAGAGTGGGCCATGGGATTAGAGCCCATTGGTCCATTCACATATTTTGTGATGCCAGCCAAAGTGCATATGCAGCAGCAGCTTTTCTACGTTGTCCTGAGAACAAAGGAGTGTCAGTACAACTTTTGATGGCCAAATCCCGGCTAGGTCCACTTAAGAAAAATACTATCCCTAGGATGGAACTTCTTGCTTGAATGTTGGGAGTTAGACTCAGCAGGTACATAACTGAGTCTTTGAATTTGGCTGCGGAACCGGTGTACTACTGGACAGACTCTACTACAGCACTTTCATGAATCAAGACGAACAGGCAGTGGGGCACCTTTGTAAACAACAGAGTCAAAGAGATATGCAACACTTCAGGTCCGAACAAATGGTTTTATGTACCAGGGAGCCTCAACCCTGCAGACCTTTCTTCAAGAGGTTGTAGTGTACTACAGCTTAAACGCTCCAGATGGTGGGAGTACCTGAATGGCTCAAGCAGCCTCGAGATCACTGGCCAAAGCAATTATTCCACTCAGTCAGAACTTTAGTCAATTTAGAAATTGATAGACAAGTATTGGTGACTACTCGTGTCAGAACTGAAGTAATGCCATGGTTTGAAAGATTTTCAAATTTTACAAAGATTGTCAGAATAAATGCGTGGATCCGGAGGTTCATACGAAATACACAAAAATTGTCCACATCAGGTATGCATAGTCTACAGCTTTCAGAATTAGAAGATGCTGAAAAGGGAATTTGGAAAACTGTGCAACAGCAAGTTTTTTCTAGCCGAGGAGATTCGATCAACGGGTTGATGATAATCAGAGATGATTTTGGATTGATCCGTATAAAATCCAAGCTTATTGAAAGGGATGACGAATATTCATTTCGTTACCCAATTTTGCTTCCAACAAAACATCATGTTGTCACATGCCTGATAAGAGAATTCCATCTGAGACATTGTCATGCAGGAGTTCAGATCCTTTCTGCCAAACTCAGAGAAAATTATTGGATCTTAAATTCCCGGCGCAGCATACGAAGTGTCGTCTCTCAGTGTGCCAAGTGTATAAGATTTTCATCAAAACCTGTGAAAACTACTCCGATACACTTACCCCTTGATAGAGTGAGAGATGCCACAGCCTTTGAAATTCTGGGAGTAGACCTTGCTGGTCCACTTTACCTCAAGAACAAGACCAAGGCATGGATTGTTCTATTTACCTGTGCCGTCTTCAGAGCTATACACCTGAAACTTGTAACCTCATTAAGTACTGAAGCTTTCATACAAGCTCTGAGAAGATTTATAGCCCGGAGAGGGCGACCAACAGTAATTTATTCTGATAATGGTACTAATTTTGTGGGCGCTAAACAATGCTCTCAAGGCTTTAAACTGGAAGAAGATAGTGTTAGACCAAAATCTTCACAAGATAAGTTGGAAGTTCATACCTCCTACTGCTGCATGGTGGGGAGGTTGGTGGGAGCGTCTTATTCGTTCCATCAAGGATCTCCTTGTTCGAATTTTGGGCCATTCTTCAGTGTACTATGAAGAGATGTTCACTATCCTATGTGATGTAGAAGCCACAATCAACAGTCGTCCGCTGACATACATTCACGAGGACTTTGATAGTTTGATTCCTTTATCACCCTTCATGTTTTTACACGATTCAAAATACGTGGGAGTTCCAGATCTTGATAAGTTGGATTCAAAGAAATTTCAAGATAGATATCGGCATTGTCAAAGGCTGCGAGAAGCTCTCAGAAGTCGCTTTCGGAGTGAATATCTGGGCCAGCTTGTCCAGAAGGCCAATGAGAGGACTCCGAAACTGAGTGTGGGTGATGTGGTTATAGTGAAGGTGGAAGACAAGAGGAGACTCCACTGGCCTATGGCAAGAATAGTGGAACTGTTTCCAGGAAGAGATGGACATTTTCGGGTTGCTAAAGTTCGCACAAAACTGGGAACCCTTATACGCCCTGTGCAGAAGCTCTATCCCCTGGAAATGTCGAGTGGGGGATCCAATTCTTCGATACAAAGGAGATACTACAATTGAAGACGAGCATAGTAAGGCTAAGCGAACTCGATGTGGACCCGTGGTCAAGCCACCACAGAGACTTAATTTATAATGCTTAACTTTTTTTATGTACCATATATATATCACTTGTCTTAATTGTATGATTTGCTTCCCCAAATCATAAGTGGGAGTATGTTAAATATCCATTATAGTGGGCGAGCTGCTCGAAAACACGACCCCATCGAGCAACACATGGTGGCGGCGGGCGTGGTGTGCGCCTGCGCAGGATCGAGTATAGAACAGTTGCTGGTAGACAAAGAAAAATGGCGGTTGCCAATGTTTACGTTTTGGTTTCATTTTATTTTGTTCTTTAGTTTATATATATTTATATGTGTAAATAAATAATATTATCTTTAATATGTTTAAAATTTAATTAAAATTAAAAGCAATAAATAAAGGCTTTTAGTAAATGCTATTTATTTTTGTTATTAATTAACACGTATAATCTTTTTATTTTTGCATTCACAATGTTCAGTTCAGTTCTACAATTTGTTTGGTTTTGGGTGCACTTTTTTGTAGTTCAGTTTTAGTTATAAGTGTTTGAATTTCTTTTACGTGGTGTTTATAATTTGGAATCCATTTCTTAATATTACCTCTTGGTATTTAAACTTTGGCTGCTTTAATAATGGTGTTTTTGAAAGATATCCAATTAGCCTTTTTGAAGTTCCAGAATTTTTTTTAATTGAGCTGGTTTTGGTCTTGGTGCTAATTTATATCAAATTAGGCAAATGATCACTTCCAATACTTTTTAATATTTGCCATTTGCATTTGTGTAAAATGTCAGGATAGTAAAAGTTTATATCAAGTGCTTGTGAAGTATTATAACTGTAGGAATGATGGGTAGGATTCCTATCATTTAAGCACATGAAGGCATTGTCGTCAAATATGTTTGATATTATTTCGCCTCTTGGGTTTGGCGTGGAACATCCCCATAGTTGATGTTTGGCATTAAGGTCACCTACAATAATAGTGTTGTCTGTAAGAAATAGAGCCATTTTTCCATCGTCAATAAGTTTATTGTTTGGAGGGTGATACATATGGTATATGTTGATGGTTTTGTTTTGATTGAGGTAGACTTTGATACCTTGGACTTCGAGGTCTGATGTGTTTGGAATATTAACGGCTATGTCCTCATAGTACAAATTCTTGATTAAAAATGCTAGCCCACCCCCTTTAACAGCATATACAGATGGATCTTCAGACCTTACCCTGAGTAATGGAGGGGCCGGAATTAACATAATACTGCAAGATGGAACACACATCAAAATCAAAGAAGGAGCAGGACAGATTTCGTCAAACTTCACTTGTGAACTGACAGCTATCTGGAAAGCCCTTGATGTATGCCTTAACCAACCATCCCTGCATCAATCAGAATGAATTTTAATATACAGCGACTCCATATCCGCTCTAGAAGCAATTCAGAAGGGCAATACTAAAATCACACAGAAAATACACTCGTTACTTACCCAACTGGAACCATTGGAGAAGAACTGCATTCTACAATGGATTCCTGCCCCTGTTTGGATCGGGGGTAATTAAATGGCATTTGAATTGGCAAAGGAAGCCAGAAAGTTGAGCCAAAGGAAAGAACAAATTTCATTATTTGACATTGATGCTTTGTCAAAATACAAGATAATTAAACAAAAATAAGAAAAGATAAAAATGCGAAATAAACTCTGAGAGAAAAATGACAAAAACTATACCAAGACTTAGAACACAATAACCTATAGGACATGCAATAACTGTCCTGGTGTGGAACTAACACCTACCCACATATTCTCATAATACCCAGCAATGGCCGCAGTCTTGCAGTAATTTGACATAGTCCCAGAGCAGCAGCTTTACACACCCAATATAGTGGACATTGCTGCTGCTGTGATGGAGATGCATGGAGACATCTGAGGCTCTTTATTGGACCCGACAACAACAACGGCATTCCAGAGTAAAATGAATTATCAGAGATATATACATATTTTTCAAATGAATTAAAATAAAATTAATCGATACTCAGAGAGAGTTGAATTTAAAAAAAATAGAAATTTATATATTCGAAAACAAACCGTATCTAAAATATCATTTTATTTTTTGCTACATGTTTCAATTTGCCTTTACCTATTTTATATATATCTGATTGTATTTAAAAATCGTCAACCAATTCTTCTACTTTTGGCGAAGTGGTGTTTTATTAATTTGTTATTTGATATTATTAGGGTTCTTTCCTGGTATTCAAAAAGGAAAAATACGTGTCGATCAGTTATATTTTTCAATTTATCAAACAATTTGGCCGCTGAATCTCTGATCCTGGTAGAGCGCAATCTGGCGAATGAAATTGTAACTAAAATCAATTTCGAATTTTTCATTATTTGCCATAAAGGATCCCATTGCATCCTGAACACAATGGTGTTTACCTCATTGCTCTAGCGCAAATATTCTCGGAGTTATTAATTTTTAAAATAGTGCGGGACTTTTGGATCACCCTGTATATTAAAAACAAAGTAGGCATATCCTGACCAGGAGCACATGTGCTTTTCAGAAGGCAGAGCGCCATCTGGTGGAACAGAAATCAACTATTCATTGATTTAACCTGTTTCCTGATATTTGGCCAACCCAATTTCTTGATAAATCAAGAAAAGCCATCCACGAACGCGTTTCGCCCTCTTGGCGCTCGTCAGCGTGGAGTAGGCTGTACCACTGCGACCAAATATTTTTTTGGTGCCAGTAATTTCTTGAGAAACCAAGAAATGGATATTTAAGGCCAAACTTGCGTAAATACGCTTAACATGTGAAAAAATAGAAAAAATAAAAAATAAAAAGGTCAGGTGTTGATATAAAAAAAAAAAGACATATCCTGACCAGGATAACATGTGCTTTTCAGAAGACAGAGCGCTATCTGGTGGAACAGAAATCAATTAATCCTTGATTTAGCCTCTTCCCTGATATTTGGCCAACCCAATTTCTTGATAAATCAAGAGATATATAATAAAATATATTAAAATGATCAAAATATATAATAAAATATAATAAAATCATTTTTGAAAAAATTCCAGAATAGGGGTTTCAAAAGACGAAGGAAAAACCTAACTATAATTTTTTCATAGGGTTGTGACTATTGCAGTATGCATATGTAAAAAGTAGTAACACTTGGCGGGAGATATATTTTATATCTTCAGATCAATTTCCTTCCTGATAAAATTTCATCTACACTAACCTTAGTGGTAAAATATTTCAATTCTGTGACTGGTTCCTCCAGTAAATAATGGCAACATTCGTTAGTACATAATTGAGAGGTTTCCTCGCTGCGGGGCTTCTCACCAGTCAGACAGACCTGGAAGATCTATTAGGGGGTCGGGTCAAAAGTATAAATTTTAAAATGTCGTATATAGGATTCATTATTTTATAAATATGTATATAAATGGGAAAGATTTTATGTAGTCAATTCCTGTAAGAAGTCGTAAAATCATGGAATGTAGGGGACAATTGACATGCTCCAAGTGTATAGGTCAGTTGAGGTCAGGGAGGAAAAACTGTACTCTCAGGACCCGTGGAACAACAGCCCTTTGTTGAAACAATTCTAACTCTTCATAAGAAGTATTGAATAACTGATATTTGAGAATTTTTCACTGAGACTAATATATACGCGTAGCTAAGTCTAAAAAAAAAACACTTTTTACACATGTACCTGCGTTTATGTACGGGAGAATAAATCGTTTATTGGCTACAGAGGAATAAGCTCTCAGTGTCGAGGCATGATTTCTGGAGGGAATATTTTTCAACTATCACAAGTGATAGTGAACATTTCGATAAGATATGTGAAAAGATTAGAAAATACAGTATAGTATCCCATGAGAGACCATCGCTTAAAAATATCGCTAAGCCTGACATCTCCTGGAGTTTGTCACTCATCAGAGACTGTCATGTCGATGAGAGACTATTTGCAGGAGTAACCGGGTTTGGCCATTTTAGGCTCTGGTATATCATGGTAGACTCTACAAGTATTTTTAGAAACATCTTAATAATTTTTATAATGACAAATAAGAATAAAAAATAAACAGTAATTACTTTTTTCATCTTTGTATCATCGCCCTTTCTTGTTATTTAACATTTTTATTTCCAAGTCAAAAATATTTTGATCGCTTATAATGAATTAATTCATTTATAATATGAAATATCTCTGCTATAAATATCTATTAAAAATAAAAAAGGCATATCCTGACCGTGCTCACATGAGCATTTCTAGATGGCAGAGCGCCATATATATAAGGCTTTATACAAATTTAAAGACTTTGGAATATAGAAGGGTATATTTTACTTATCAATATAATACTTTAGGTGATGAAAATTAGGCGGAAAATGTGGTAATCGGTTGGTGCAAGGTCCGGAGAGTACGGCGGGTGCTGGAGAACTTCCCATTCGAGCTCTTGAAAGGCTTGACGACTTGTGAAACATGCGGCCTAGCGTTGTCGTGAAGGAGAATGATTTGACCTTGTCGATCGGATCTTTTCTGTTGAATAGCCTCATTCCCGCGATGCAATTGGGAAATGTAGAGATCCTTGTTGACCGTGGCATTCTTTTAGAGCATTTCCCAGTACATCCTACCTTCGCAGTCCCAAAAAACGCAAATCATAGCCATTTTTGAGTGAAGATCTTGCTTTATGCTTGGCTTCGGCGTATCTCCTGGAGCCATCCACTCTTTTATTTGCTTTATATTCACGTATAGACACCATTTTTCATCTCCCGTAACGATTCGGTACAAAAATCGTTGTTTATTGCCCCGTGTTGATTGATGGCGTGCGAGATGTTGAGCAGCGATTTGAAGGCGTTCTTTGTTGGTTTCATTACGCTCGTGAGGCACCCAAGCTCCGAGGTTTTGAGAAAAAAATATTGATTGAAGATGGTTGGAGATGGTCACAGCACTACATTTCATTTTTTCGGCCAACTCACGGGTTGTTTGGCGACCATCTTCCTTCAACAGGGCTTTTAGATGTTCCTCATCGAATTCTAATGGTCGTCCGCTTCGAGGCGTGTCTTCAAGGTTCAAGTCGCCGTTTTTGAACTTTGCAAACCCTTTTTGTGCTTCTCGCTCTCCTATGACACCTTTTCCATGCACGTTGCATATGTCCCGAGCTGCTTCGGCTGCTTTTTGACCTCGATGAAAAGCGAAGAAAAGCCGATGTCGAAAGTGTTGATTTTTGCCTCCTGGATATTTTCAAGCCTGGAAAAAAGAACAAAAAATTACGTTTTTCGAAAAACAAATAATACAGGTTTGTAGAGCAGAACAATCAGATTTAAAGAATATAAAAACTTTACAGTATAAAAACAAAAACCGAAAGAACTTTCTTTACAACCCAATATATTAAAAAAGAGGATTTCCTCCTAAAGCTTCCTGTTTACTTGTTGAAACTTCCTCACAGCTTTCAGTGGGATGTAAGGCTCCAGAAAACGCAATTCGAAACCCAGCTTGGTGTTCTCGGACGACAGTAATCTCATTAGAAGGTAAACCGCGACAATTTGACTGTTTGCCAGACTTTCAGCTTCTAGTGGTTCTATCTATATTTATAGTGGTGTGAAAAAAAACTTTTGAGATTGGAATGGAGACAGATCCTATACAGGGTTGAATCCCATTTCGGAGGTAGTTGATAACCGACCTAGAGATTGGTTTGGAGAACCCGAGAGTAACGCTATAAATAGCGCTTAAAGAACGTTACACTGATCTCTAATTTAGAATTATATGCAAGGGATAACAACGTTCACTGATTCCTCTGGTATATTGCAATCTCGGCGTTATATTGATTTGGTGAATTATATATAATTGGTATAATAAGATTTTTGAATATTAATATATTTATATATATTTCAACACGGTATTTATTTTTAATGTAGAGCAAGCATTCTGCGTGATACCCCTCTATTGCGTTTGGAAGCTATTGCCTGTCATCTTGTGGTGTGGTGAATTTTTGACATCCTGCAACAGGTCTTCTGGAGACATCCACTGTATCTTGAAACTGTTCCCAGAGGCGTGATACCACCATTCTTGAATCATTTAGACGCCTTGCTGCATCAGCATGGTTTAATCCGATTTCCATCTATCTAATAGCACGCCACCTTGAAGAATCGGCTAAACGATGCCTAGAAGTATTTTTTTTAAGTGCAAAATAAATAAGAATTAATTTGAAAAGAAACGATTCAAAAACGTTTAGACAACATAAGGGGGAAGAGTCAGTCAAGGGACCTAGCCAGAGAAAAAATAAATGGTTGAGTGGCCGTATCTAATTTGCATATCGAAAAAACTTTGCATATTTTCTTTATCACCATGTTATCTTGAATACGTGACTGCTCTTTTGGGCTTTAAGTGCCTTATTTTCAAAGTTATGGAGCAAAAACCTGGTGTAACTCAAGTTTTTGCCATCAGTGTATATTGGAATATTCTAAATGTAGTTATACTTTTGGGATAAGAAATCCTAATATTATGGGATAAATTTATATAAAATTAAAAACTCGTATATATATATATATATATATATATATATTTTACACAAATAAATTTACTGGCAATGCGTTTCTTTTTTAAATTTATTTGTGTAAAATTTTAACGATAGAGGGCAATAAAATTTAATTTACTAATATATATATATATATATATATATATGAAAAAATAGTACAAATGTAATATTGTACTGGGATAAGGTGCATAAATTAATAAAAAGGCTTCTTCTTATCGAGCAACTGAAAGTTGCTGATGGCTTGCGTCATCTATCGGAATAAATATCAACTATTCTCGTTGATTTTTAATTATTCCAGAATTGGCCAAATACCCATTCTTGATTAATCAAGAAAAGCTAACCACGGACGCGTTTCGGGCTGTTGGCCCTCATCAGCGTGGTGCAAGCTGTACCTCAACGACCAAAATAAATTTGGCCATTAAGGCATCCTGAAAAATCATGAAAAGGATAGTTAAGGCCAGAATTGCGTGAGAACGCTACACAATGTGAAAAATAGTACAAATGTAATATTGTACTGGGATAAGGTGCATAAATTAAGAAAAAGGCTTCTTCTTATCGAGCAACTGAAAGTTGATGATGGCTTGCGCCATCTATCGGAATAAATATCAACTATTCTCGTTGATTTTTAATTATTCCAGAATTGGCCAAATACCCATTCTTGATTAATCAAGAAAAGCTAACCACGGACGCGTTCCCAGTCCCTTATCCCAGTACAATATTACATTTGTACTATTTTTTCACATTGTGTAGCGTTCTCACGCAATTTTGGCCTTAAATATCCGTTTCATGATTTTTCAGGATGCCTTAATGACCAAATTTATTTTGGTCGTTGAGGTACAGCTTGCACCACGCGGATGAGGGCCAATAGCCCGAAACGCGTCCGTGGTTAGCTTTTCTTGATTAATCAAGAATGGGTATTCGGCCAATTCTGGAAAAATTAAAAAATCAACGAGAATAGTTGATATTTATTCCGATGGATGGCGCAAGCCATCAGAAACTTTCAGTTGCTCGATAAGAAGAAGCCTTTTTCTTAATATATATATGTTTGAAAATTGAGCAATCCATATATTAAATTGTTTAAAATATTGAAAAATGAAAAATATATGAAATAAAATAAGCATTTTTATATAATATATATATAAATATGAAAAAATAGTACAAATGTAACATTGTACTGGGATAAGGTGCATAGATTAAGAAAAAGGCATCTCCTTATCGTGCAACTGAAAGTTGCTGATGGCTGGCGCCATCTATCGGAATAAATATCAACTATTCTCGTTAATTAAAAAGGCATATATTGGACAAAGTATCATTTATATGTCTATATATCTATATTTGTTTACATGTGTCTATATAACCGCTCATAGATATAAGAACCTTGAAATACAAATTATTCCAACCATTTTAGGAGAACTGTTGATGTATATCCATCACTAACTGCTGCAGTTGACCGAGGATAACCGGAATATCTAGACGATCATTGACATCTAAAAGGGATCTCATCTAATTTTGGTCTTTATCAAGAAGTTTATTTTTCTTTTCAGAGATGTTTAAAAAATTGAAAAATACTCATTTTAAAAATAACACCAGCCATTTACCACAGAGTCTGCAAAGGAAACGAGTAGTAAAAGTCAAATATTTTTGATTCATTTGAAAACTGGCAGCTCTGTAAGATGAATATACACAATTTTTAAACGATTAAATTATAATTTCAATTGAAATCTATCGATAAAGTTTGCAATTATTTTTGGCAAGATATTTCTTGTCATTATATTATTAGATATTATATATAATCGGAAACATATATATGTTATATTAAAATATTTTATTCAAAATTGTGTTATATTAAAATATTTTTTATTCAAAATTATTTTATATTAAAATATTAGTTTATTTTATAATATATTTCATCGATTCAAATACTCTGTTAAATCGACCGCCAGAGGTCACGCTTTCCCTATAAATACTCATTTGTTGTTGTTCCCCGTTTGTCGGCTCAAAACTTTGTACATTATGTAAATAATATTTTGTTTTCCTTATTCTACTCGCCTTAAGCCAGGCAGTGCTTTACCAAATTATGTTTATTATATAATCCTAAAGCTCAATTAAAACAATCTCATATCAAAACTATTTTCATTATTTTACTTTTCAAGATTATAGCCATCGCCAATACCATATAGTACTAAAAAGAACCAACAAATAACTCCATAGCATAATCTTTAACAATTCTAAATTCAAACAGAAAATCTCATTCATCTTTATTTATAAGATATATATAGTCAAAATAATTGCAATTATTAGGTGTACGTATTTCATATAATACTTGAGAGTTTCAAAATAATAGCGGAATTGGAAAGAGTGTAATGAGATGTTCATCCTTCCCTTGAAACAACGAGGCGAAAAATTGCCACCTTTTAAAACTAATGAATAAGGATAATAGAGCCAAAATAATAATAAAAAAATAATAATGGCAAAGGTTAATTTCACTATTCAATCGTACAAATGGTGCGATTTTAAGAGGCTCTTCTACAGTACTACATAAAATACAGGACTATATAGAAAATATATGACAAGTGTATAGAAGTAGTATTCATACAGCAAAATGAGAAACAAATTCGACGATAACTCGTGATTTTGTTTTAAACTTTCGTAAAATGTATCAAGTTTTACCTTTAAGATTGATGTTGCCTAGCCGGTATATTTATATTTGAAAGGACACCACAGCTATATGAAAATATTTATTTCCACGACATTTCAGTGAACTGCATGCTCCCTCGTTAGGTTTGAAACCAACAATATATGTAGAAGGCATTCAATATTTTTTTATGTATTAACTTCCTCTCTCCCAATATACACAGCATTTAGACGAAAACTTCATTTTTTTTCGGAGCATAGTCATCTAAGTATTTCTGCGATAAATTACCCGGTTTTAGAGATATTAAAGCAAATCTAGCTTCATTGTGCTGTACCTTCTTTTGAAACATGATCTTCATATATCTTTCTTAATTTCTGGATAGCATTTTTATTGGAGTATACTGTTCGGATCAAGATAGAAGCATGAGATAGGGTCTTTCATCTGACCAGTGGTCCGTTTCCCATTTGACACGCTATGGAAGATCATAATAGGCAATTTTTTTTCCTAGTACTAATCTATAAGATGACAACTTTTTATTTAGATATCATTAAATCTGAATGCGCGAGTTTCGAAAAACTGAAAACGTTTTATTTAGGCGATACAATTTATTTTGTATGGGGACATATATTTCTAAACAAATATAGATATAAAGAGAACTTTCCCGTTAAATAAAGTGAGAAAGATGTTTTAAAAATATGCACTAATAGAGAGTAAATAATATTTGATGGTAAACTCTTTTGGAAGCATACACATGTATACCTATATATAGCTTTATTTAGGTATTTATTTTCTTTTTCTGACAAAGATTCGAATGGGATCGAAACGTCGGAGTAAATAATATATTTATTCTGACTGCGCGCGCGAAACGTATATAAAAATAATTAGTTTCTTTTTATTATCATTTTTTCAGCAAGAGGGGAATAATGGGAAATTATGGGAATTCCGTTATGAGTCTTCGAAAATGTCGAAAGTACTTGAGCGGAAGTTGTCAGCAGCAATTGGATCAATAAGTACGTTAAACAAATGGCGGAGTGCCAAACAAAGGAGGAGGAAACAAACATGCAGGTAGACGACGACGACAATGGCTGGCCCACCTCATTGACATCAATATGTCCCCGGGTGTGAGTTGACAACTTAGATCATCAACAGCACGACAAGCTCATACTGGTGAATATTCTGGCAAAACTATCATTGCTACAAAACCTGAGTGAAAATTAAAAACAAACTCTCGACTGGGTTTGATAAATATTCCATTCATTTCATTTATGTGAAAAAAAAACTTGTGAAGCTTGAAAAATGGCTAAAGAACTGGAGGGGGGTAAATGAAACTTCTCAAAAACTGGTGTGCCCGAAGAATTATAATAATAAAAAAAAAAAAATAGACGGACAGGGTGGCAACAAGTTTAGAGAAGAATTGATAGAGAGCATAGCCTTTTAAATGAAATAAAATCGAAATTAAATGGAAGTTTTTCAGGACATGTTCTCCGAGGTTCATCGGGAGATCGTCTATTGATCACACTGTAGAACTTTGAAGAATGAAGGGTGAGGTGGAACAAATGTGAAATTGTACTGGGATAAGGTGGATAAATTAAGAATCTCCTTATTGTGCAACTGAAAGTTGCTGATGGCTTGCGCCATCTATAGGAATAAATATTATTTTCTATATATATTTATTATATACAGAATATATATTATATTCAACTGGCCTTGTCTTTATTGTTTGCGGAAGAGCATTGCTCGATGCAAATATTAGAATGTAATTCCACTCTCCAATAAGCTTATGTCCATAGTTTTCTTGGAAACCATTTCTGAAATTCCATCCTTCAGTGCTGCGTATATAAGCAGAATCGTCCAATACAGTATTAGAGCTCTGAGAAGCGGTCTGGTGGATTAAATTGGCGAAACCGCTGGGAGGGTTCACCACTGATGAGCCAAGCCCTCCCAATATATTTTTTCATCGCAGTAAGGGCAGTAGAAGTTTGTATTATGTATAAAAGAAACATTCGTGCTTTTAAATCCTTTCATTTTATATGTATATATGGCGCGTTATTGCTTTGTGTTAATATATTTCTTTACATTTATCTACCCTTTATTTACTCCTTTATTATGTATTTTCCTTTATTTGAACTTAATTTTTATTTCTGTAACAATTGATTAGAGAAGAATCAGAAATTGTTTAAATGTCAAGTGTCTATCGAAATAAATATCAACAATTCATTGGTTTATAATTATTCCAGAATTGGCCAAATACCCATTCCGTTTTTTCAGGATGCCTGAATACCCAGTTTTTTGGTCATTGAGGTACAGCTTGAACCACACGGACGAAGGCCAACAACCCGAAACGCACACGTGATTATCTTTTCTTGATTAATCTAAAATGAGTTTTGGAAATTCTGGAATTATCAAAAATCAACAAATATTTTATATTTATTCCAACAGATGGCGCAAGCCATCAGCAACTTCCAGTTGCGGGATAAGGAGATGCCTTTTTATTAAAGAAGGATTGGTTTGATAATCTACATATATAATTGCCTTATTCTGTCTGTGTGAAGTTCACTGTGTGAAGTTCACGGATAGATTTTGGTCAGAATGGATAAAATAAAAAAAAAGTGTCAAGGGATGGGAATCGAACCCACGACCTTCCGCTTACCGGGCAGATGCCATAACCACTAGGCTACCCTGGACATATTTTCCGTTCATAAAGTTAATATATGATGCCAATATATATAATAATTGTATAAACGAATGCAAGACAAAATCACCGCGAATGTTTCTTTTTTTTTTTAAGGCAATTATCGTTTTGCACAATTACTTAATCTTTTAAAATAAATAACAATACTTAAATGAAAATATGTTTCTTTAAATAAAATAAAATAAACTTTTAAATCGGTAACCTTTATGAGAACCTTTAAATATATATAAGTACCTTATAATTGTAACGAATAGTATTTTAATTAAAACATTTTAAAAACACACAGTTTGGAACGGGACGTTTCACAAGAGTGACATCCATGGCGCCAATTTATAATTGTAACGAATAGTATTTGAATTAAAACGTTTTTAAAATATATACGCACTCGGGTAAAACCCGGGCGTTGCCCGGACCATTCGTCTAGTATAGTATAATGGTCTGAGGAATTAGAAGATGGGAATAAAATTTCTCAAATCAGGGTGAAATGATGTTCCATGAATGCTGATTGCCGTATCGGAGATGGCTAGAGTACATGATGTCGATGAAAGGATGATAAATGTAGAGAAAGTAATGTAGTCTTTTTCTATATTTCCTACAACCGATATATATCTCCCCCATTAAATATAATTACTTTGGTTATATAAAGAAGACTTTGAGATTCCAAATTTCAAATTTACTCTTCTCTCCAACTTTGATGTTAGGCATTCATTACGATGTACTCAAGTACAGTCGGTGGGGTTCATTCTACAATGATCAGAAAGCGGGTGGTATGAAATGACAGGAGTATTATTTGGTTAGTTAATAAAAACATTCAAATAGAAAATTATTTTTCTTGTTCCCACAAAAATAATAGCAGACTTTTACTATTAAAGCTTCTACAGAGGGACCCACGCCGCGTTAATCAATTTTATTAGAGTTGGTGGATTGTGCTACTTATCCCAAGTATGGCAATTCTGGTGGGTTGTAAACGACCGCTTTTTACTGTAAGTGCACCATATATCTTCACAAATATACATCAGTTTTACTTTACACTTGAAAAGTGACAGAGCGCGTTTGGTGACTTTCTCACACTGGTAGGGTTTGATTTTTAAAAGAATCAAGGGCTATTGAAGCTTCTTTTTTTTTTAGGCAAAAATGTCCAATGTGGGATTCGATCCTGGGTCATGGGTGTCGAAAATCGGCGGTTTAAACCACTTCATCACCAAAACACACCCTTCTATTAGTCCTTTACTTAAACTAGCACTACTAATAATCTAAAATATCACTGATGTATTATTTTTGGAACTCGGCGAGCTGTCAGAAAATCATTGCTTCCCTGAAAGTTCGCCGAATTCAGAGAAAGGATCAAATTATCGAGAGATAGAATCTGTAGTGTTTTATAATATTCACTGTGGCTGCATCTTGTTTCACAGATTAATTATCGAGAAATCTCAAGGCAATAACTTACAAAAATTCGCAACAAATGATTCTGTGTTTATAGTCTAAATTCTTCTTCAAACGCATATTAGAATTTAGACAAAACAAC
>CP092864.1:163668218-163690168 GCA_030710605.1 Cordylochernes scorpioides
TTTCAAATATGATCCTTGACAGGAGTGGAAAGACCGAAAGCCCGCTTGATTTCGGGAATAGTGTTTTTGTTTCCAATCCATTTAACTAGGCGGGTCTTAAGTATTAATTTAATTCGTTTTTCAAAGTTGCTCAGTAGTTCAATTCCACGGTAATTGGAGGGATTTTATGCGTTACCATTTTAAAAATTTAGGTGGATAATAGATTTAGAAAAGGACAATGGAAATACAGCTGTTCTTAAAATTCTATTGAATAAGTTCTTCAGAGTCAGTTAGTAACTGGAAGGAAGTGTTTTTTTTTTTTGCATTTTTCATCACCTCGTCAATTCCACCTGTCTTATCGCTCTTTGAACGCGTTATTTCTTTTGTAATCCCTATCAAGGATATTTCCTCAGTTAGGTTTGTATTCATTAGAGGTATATTTATTATAGGAAGGAATGAATCTCCGTAGAAAGGTGTTTGTCATAAAATCGATGCCAGTTTTGCAGAGATATATTCCCTAGTACGTAACATATATATATTTTTTTTCTAGGTAGATATTGTTTTCCAAAAAATGTTGGACCATTTATATTGCTTAATATTTTGCAGAAAAAATATTTTGGTTGTATGTTTGCTTGCAATATTTGGTAATATTTTTCTTTTAATCCTTTAATAAATAAGAATAGACTTGCGTTTTTTTTTTTTAATATAGATGATACGGTTTATTTCTTTATTCGCACGCGCGATATTGTATATAATTTAAGGAGTGCTTTATTAGAGTTTTCAGCTAAATAGCATTCTATATCATACCAGGGTTTGGAGTTTGAATGAACTGGAATACTTATTTTGTTAAATCCCGCTTTGACCATTGAATCAAAGATATCATCGGTTATAGAGTTCATTATGCTATCTATGGAGCAGTTCCAATCCCAGTGTACATTATTTAGTGACTGCAAGAACAGCAGTAAATAAAAATTGTAAAAAAAACATTTGATAAATATATCGAATTGGTTTGATTTGATGTGGTATTATTCATTTGTGTTGGAATATTACTGTATTCAAAACCAGGTGCTATTAGAGCAGCCAAGGTGATAGGCAGGATGATCAGAGCAATGAGAGCTTTCGATTTCATATTTCGGGATTTTATCCAAAAGTGAGGGTTTTAAATAGAATAATCCAATATACATAGACGAGCTTCGTTTAGAAATGATAAAAAGAAGAAATTTCCTCATTTATCTGATAATGATCTAATTTATTATTTCCAATAGATTATTATCTAAGAATTCGATAACTAATTCGCATGTGGAGTTGGCACTGTATCTTTAGAATTACGCAATGAAGAGATAAATAAGGGAAGCGTAAATATATGTTGTGAAAATCTTTAGTTCCCGTTCAAGTATTTAAAATCACCAGCAAGTATCATTTCAAATCCATATAATATTTTTCATCTAAGATGCCTAAATAGTTTGTTTAAATTGGAATTAAAAGTCTCATATGGAGGCAAATATACAAATGTCATACCAAGTTTACATTGTTAGGGTTTAAATGGTTGGCCGTTTACCGTTGGCCGTCTAATCCCTCTCTCAATCGATTCCTTCTTCTTCAGTAATTTTTTCTACGTTGATCTCTAGATTTGAAAGAATAATCGTTACTAATAAAAATTTTAGATCCCGTTAGTTTATATCGTGTTTTTAAAAATATATAGTGTAAAACTATGTTATCTGAAAAACTTGAAAAAAATACCTTTTGCACGATTTAACAATATAACAAACCTATTCCATAAATTCCTAAATTGTCATATATGAACTATGTAGATGCAAATTTGTTATTTTACTAATTTCATTCTCTGTTCCCAAGTTCTTTTTTTTTTTTTTGGCAAAGTTCAATTTTCAAATATAATACTCGCCTAGTTTTTCCACAATCGTAGATTTGCATAATTCGGCGGCGTGCTCCAGATGGCCATTGCGCCGACCGAGAAAAAAGTGTGTGCACTCCCGGATATGGAGTCGTGACTCCTTCGTGTGACAGAAATGGTCAACCTACCCTGCCACGCTCGGAGCTAACGTCGTTTGGCCACAGATGCATTTACTCCATAGAGCTGTATGATCGACTTTTGAAGACACAGACGCTGCCAGCCTAGGACGTCATATTTCTAGGAGCTTCTGAGATAGGGTTCTGAATAAATTTTCTGAAAAGGCCATGGACTGTCCATGTTACAAATGGTGAGGTGTTAGCATTGACGAGATATAAGTTGCCTCATTAAAATAATATGGGAATTCCAATTGGACAGGCCTTTTATAAAACATGATATAACTACAGTGGTACCTCGACATACGAGCGCCCCAACATACGAGTTTTTCGAGATACGAGCCGACGAGCAAGTGATTTTTTGCTTTTAGTTACGAGCGAAATTCGAGATACGAGTTCGGTTCGGTAGTGTTGAAGATATTAATCTGTGATTTTAAATGTTTCTTTTTGACCAGTACTTTTGTTTTGTTGTTGTTTTGTTTTGAGGAGATACAAGAGTTACAGTCACAGCAGCATACTGAGGTTATGCAAGTAATTGGTTTTGAGGAGTCAGAGGAGAAGGTTATTTCTACAAGTGAGATAAAGGAGATCTTAGGAATGTGGGAGAGAGTTTCACAGTTCGTGGAAAAAAAACACCCAGAAAAAGTTGCAACAGGTCGTGCATCTGACCTTTTTAATGACACTTGCCTAACTCATTTCCGGAACATTCTGAGAGGGAGGAAGAAACAAACCTCCTTGGACATGTTTTTTTCTAAACGGCCTACAGGTGAAAGCGAGAAAAATGTAGCGAAAAAGGCAAAGACCAGTGAATATATCTAATTTATTTCTTTACATTCTCTTTTTTGTTTTGTGCAATAAATATTTGATATTTATAAATACCTTTTCATTATTTAAAACCACGTAACAAAAATAACTGGGGTGACATTTTGGAGGTTGGAACGGATTAATGGTAGTTCAATTGTTTTGTATGGGGAAATTTGCTTCGAGATACGAGTAATTCAAGATACGAGCAAGGTTGCGGAACGAATTAAACTCGTATGTCGAGGTACCATTGTATTAAAATATTTATTAAAAGATGCCCTCGTAGAGCATTTTGGCATTAAATAAAGAGAGAAACCAAGACGTCTTACCACCTCTTAAAAACAGTTAATACGATACAGTAGCGCGCTATGTGTTACGATAATCCGAAACTATTAAAGACGCGTATGATTCTTTTTAAAAAATTAAAATATTTTTTACTGCCCTTACTGCAATGAAAAAATTAATGAGAGGGCCTGGCTCAACAGTGGTGAACCGCTGGGAGCAGCGGTTTCGCCAGTTTAATCTACCATAACCGCTGTTATATTGCATTTTTCGCTTTTCCTTTTATAGTGATACTGATGCTAGCAAAAATATTCATTTACACCATTTATAATTAGTTCATCAAACGTCTTCTCTAAAATGTATGGAATATTGAGCAAAATGTATTTCAAATAAAGTGAAAATATAAGCCATCCAGGGATGAGTTTTATTATTTATTTATTACCTCTAGAGTTTTTTCGGACTCAAAGTTCCTTCTACAGGAGAGAGAAAAATACATTATTAACTTAAAATAGTAACAAAACAAACTTTTATAAAAAGACTGACAACGCTACGTGATAGTTATGCTAGTTTTGAATTAAAATATTCGTTTATTACACTAAAAATGATGTATTTAGAACTTTTGTGATGTGTGAAATATTGAACAAGAAGTATTTCCTCAAAGGTTCAAACAACGTTACGTAATACACTAGAATCTCCCTGTAAAGGACACCTAATTGCAGAGCTAAAGTATCCTTTAGAGAGAGGTGTCTTCTTAACAAAGAGTTGAGAAATAGTAAAAATGGTGATTTTGCAAATGAAAACTGTCCTTTATAGAGAGGTGTCCTTTAGCGTGAGTGTCCTCTCATGGAGGTTCTACTGTAGCTGTAATAAATTATTCCAAAATAATCATTTACGCCATTTATAATGGGATATGTTTATCTATGAAATATTTAACAAGAGATATATTCTCAAAGGTTTTGACAACATTACGTGTTGTAATAGTTTTAATCCAAAATGTTCATTTACGCCATTTATAATGAGGTAGTTGGAAGTCTTATAGTGTATGAAATATCGAACAAGAGATATCTGATAAAATTACGTACTGTGTGTGTGAATCCGAAATATTCGTTTACTTCATTCATAATGGGATAGTTATAAGTCTGGCCTTCCAGTCCGGCCTCCAGCAGCTCTGTCTTAAAGCCGCGGCCTCAGCCGAACAATGCCGCTCCTAATCACATTCAGATTAGAGATGAGAATTAATAAAAAGCTTCATTAGCACTGAGCCATTGTTCGGATACTCCGACACAATAAAAAGTTGCTCTCTTAATACGTTACAGCCACGCAGAGCACCACTTCTTACATCTTCCCCCTTAGATTGGATTAAAAGTCCACTCAGATTCTCTATAGTAACATTTGATAACTACGGGCATATATTAGGATGAATAAAATCAACAAAGTATTTCTGTGTGTTAAAACATGATTAACAGCAATTCAAACTTACACACAAACAAAGATTAAAACCTGTTTCATTTATTGTTAAAATTGGTCAACATAGGTATTTTACTTATCTCCTTTTTATTTTTACTTGAAATATATAACTTTATTACATTTATAAATTTAATTTCCATCTATCGATAAAACATGTAGCAGTTGATGATATATGTGATAAGAAACACATTGCCAAAATTATTGTTACAAATCATTTTATTACACTCAGAAAAGTAAATGTATAAATACGAATCGAGTTCATTTATCTACTACCAAATAATACGAGAGTCCGTCTCCGTTTCGGCCATCCTATATTACCGAAAGAGAAGATTAGCATCACATTTTTTTCATTCTTAAGTAAAGGTCCTCTTTCTCTCTTTTTTTTTTTTTTGGTCAGAATTAATTATATGGAATAATGTTCTGAGAAAATTCACCATTGACGCTAATATTTCAAATAAATATTTAAATAAATATTATAATTAAAGTTTATTATATGTTTTTTTTTTAATATTTGGTTGTTCAGCATATCAATATTTATTTCTTTTCCTCTCAATTCGTTTGATATGAATGGGCTTTAATTGTTTTAGTCGAAAATGATTGCCTTATATATATATATATATATATATATATATATATATATATATATATATATATATATATATATATATATATTAATTAAAGGGCATATTTTGGCTCTAAATTAAAACAAACATTTTATTTAATATAAAATGCCAATATTTCAATAGGCTATACGCCTAACTTCATCAGGGCGTTTCTTGTTTTCAAACTGCTTCGGATGATCACGCGATGCTTTCACGCGACGATATATATAATATTTACAACTCTGGGGCTAAAATAGCTCGACTCTTATCTGTTCCAGGAACTTTCCTACTACAACTGTGTCTCTTCGTTTTTTGTGTGTGGACATTCCCAAGCTTTCCACTCTGCCTCGACCACAACTGCCTGTACTCTGTGAGAACTGTTAAAGGTCCTCCAAGGTGCAGAGAGGTACTGGAAAACTCTCCACGCCCTGACTGTCCCTCTCGGTTACTACAGGTTTGACCTTCGGTTACCACAGCTATAGCGAGAGTCGACAGGATCACACATCACAGATAAGTCGACAGGACCTTATCACACATATATATATATATATATATATTTATCATTCTGGAGTTTGTCTTTTCTTATCTTTTCTACGCGAGACCATATCTATTAATATTAATTATCATCATGTAGGGCCATCTCCGATTTCAGCCGTTCTAGAATGCAATCAGACACATAGCCGTGAATATGTAGAATAAACTTTACATTATAAGGGGCATAGCTTGTCGAGTATAAAACAATGAAATGTGTACTACGACGGAATACATAAATACGTACGTTATGTTTAAATTACTTTTGTATATATATATATATATTTTTTTTTTTTGCGGAATAGAGCAATGCTGCCCGCTTTGCTGTACGAGTAGCTGGCGACTGAAATTCAATACCTCTTAAACTACAAAAAACAAACACAAAGACAATTCCGTCCAATTTATAAATATTAGACGTGTGGTGGAGAGAGAGAGATTGCTATTTCATTTTATATTCTTCTAGTCCCATTCTCCCTTAACTATGGAAATGTCCAGACACGCGATTCTCGCATCGGAGTCGAAAGTAACAACCACCCCAAGGTTCTGCCCTGGCTTTACTTTTCTTGGGATTCAGCTAGTGTAGCGGTCCATGATACTATTTTCATAAATTGTCTTTTGTAGAAAAAAAATCGCATAAAAATAATAATTGACTTAAAAATTATATATATTTTCATAATAATGTTATCTAATTAGTAGTTATATATATATATATATATATATATATATATATATATTGTGAAATATAGAGCAGTTTTTTATATGATATTTATTAATGATCACGAGCTAAGTTGAAATATTTTATTGTTATTTTATATATTTCAACAAGGCCGATCACCCATATATTTTTCTAGGAAAATTTCTCCAGAACAGTAGATAGAAAGGTTCTATTCCTGCAATAATTAGGGTGAATATATATATAATATGTCGAAATATCGAGAGATATCAATGAAATATTTGAGGCAATATACACTGGTCATCATTATATAGCAATTCATAATCGATATATGACTATTTTCAATTGTCATCTTTAGATAAAATTCTCCAGACCGCTCTACTAATTAATAAGTTTGTGTATAACTATTGTTATATATTGTATAACTAAAAAAAATCGTCGGTGGACGAGTGGGTAACACCCTCGATTCCCGACAGTCATGAACCGGGATTGAATCCCGCGTTAACCTTTTGTTTAATATGTGAATACCTTCACATATTATTCATTGTTTCAATTATCATAAACTAGGTTGCTCTTGTTGAGCGGTACCTAATAAAGTGATTTTGGAGCCGAGCCGTATAACTAATACCTAGACAATGAAAAAAGCCTAGGATCATCCAAAGTCTGGTGTAGCGCGAACACCTCACTACTACTTAAAGAACATCTCATCATTCTATCAGCAGTGCTGCAGTGCCTGAAGGCGGAAGAAGTGCGTCTACAATGAAACCCGCCTTCTCATTACGCTCTGACCCCGAAATGACGACAAGTAGGAGAGGAAGGTTCCTTCTAATTGAGCTGTTGACTAATTGCCGAGTTTGCCTGGAGGGGCCGACATTTTGATGACCTCATCCCTTCTTTGTTTTACCGCACTTCACTCTGTTTCATTATATATAAAGTCTGTTAGAAAAGTACTCTCTCTGTCCCACCTTTTTTTTTTTTTTGCCGACACCTGGTGGGATTTTATGAAGCGCGCATGCATGAGGTGATCTTGAACCTTCGTACGCATGATTTAATGTTTTCCCGCCTGTCAATAGCGTCAGTTGATTACAAGCAGCATTTGATTGACAAATTGCTTAGTGATCTCGTCGGATTTTTATTGTATGACAAATTATTAAACGACTGGACCAGCGCTACTGCATCAAAATTTTCCAGAAATGAACAACATAATCACTGTTGATGAGTCCTGAGTGCACGGGTACGACTCGGAAACCAAATCCCAGTCGTCACAGTGGAAGCATTCCACGTCACCAAGACCAAAGAAGGCCAGCCAAGTGCGCAGCAACGTCAAAGTGATTCTGACTGATTTCTGGTGTGGTAAACCACAAGTACGCACCACAGGGTCAAACAATTGTCAAAGAGTACTACAGGGGTGTCCTCTGTCGCCTACGTGAAGCTGTTCGGCGCAAGATACTGGAGTTGTTTGTGGTCAACAGGCAATTGGCGCCTCCATATCACGACAATGCTCCAGCACTTAGTATTTAGCAATCGGGGATTTGGGGTATTTGGAATATTCCACAAACTCTGATATTAGCCAAATAATATATTAGCAATGGTAAATATATGTTGTGATATGTGATGGACACAAGGGGGGAAACTTGGCGTGAAGCATTTGAAATTTTTTCTATAGCTGCAGACTTGGAGAGCATGCCATTGGTACGTCAACGAGCCATTTTGAAACATATTCTTGGTGAAAAAACGGTGTCGATATATAAAACATTCAGAGTAACAGAGAATGAAGCTTACCCAAGTATTAAAGAGATGCTCGACATGTTCTCAAAACATTTCAAACCCTTTAAAAATTTAATACAAATTAGAAACAATTTTTTTCACAAGCGTACAAAAGGAAGGGCAAGGTATAACTGAATTCGTTACGGAATTAAAACAACTCGCCCAGGAATGTGAATTCGAGGAATTGGCTGAATCTCTCATCAGGGATCGTTTCATAATTGGAATGATAGATCAGGAAGTAAAAAAGAAGTTGTTGGAAGATCCCCAGTTGACCCTACCAAAAGCAATTTCTGTAGCCACGATTGCCGAATCTGTTTGCGTACAAATAGCGTCATGGGAAGAAAAACAGGCCATGATTGGAAAGATTAACAAAAATACCTGGGAGAAAAATAGAAGTCGATTAGAAAATTCATAGTATATGATAATCCATCACATATCACAACAATTTATCCCCTCTATAAATGGTTAACTTAAAGTAATTTAATCCGCAAATTAATTATAATATATTCTAATATAGGAAAATGCAAGTTTTAATAGTGTAAATATATTTATCATGTAAAAACATTGACTTCTGGGCTTTCGAACGCATTGAACAAAAGGTCCCTGGCTTCAGTTTGTGGATTACTCTATCCCTTGGTTCTTCTTTCATCTCACCTAGCGATCCGATAGATTGTCACTTTTAGAGTAGCGTACCATTTTTTTAATTAACACAATCCTAGGTTTATAAGGCAAATTCTCCATCAATATTTATAATTAGAAACTATTTAGATTGATTGTTTGACTTTTCAAATTAAACAACTTCTTATTACAATGAGAAAAATAATTTAAGGGTCTGACTCATCGATGGTGTACCCTCTAAGTTTATATTAGTTTATTAATTATTTATATTCATTATAGAAAGCCGCTTTAATATTTTTACTTTTTACTTCTATATCCGCCACCCCTCAGAGGAAAACTATAGTTGATCTTATTTTTCGTTGTAGTAAAAGAATTAGGAGGGGAGGGGTTGTTTATTTGAAAATGAAATAAACGGAATAAGAGTAGTTTCCATTTCTAAATTTAAAAAGCCTCATATATTCTAATCTCTCATACTTTAACACGCCATCTATGGAATATACCTCCGGAAAATTATCTGAATCCTTCAGACGAGCTCTTTTCTTCTCGTCTCGATGCGAATGAATAAATAAGAAAACTGAAGTGTGTGAAGGTCTATTTATTTTCTATTGATGACTTTCCCCCTTGGAAACTAGATGTTGCAAGGGCAATCTCTGAAGATAAATATCAAATGAACGTTCATTAAAAAAAAATACATATTGGCCCATTCCCTTTTTATGCTATAAATAATAAGTAGGGTATTTTAAAAGTACTACGGAGTTTGACTGCCATTACACATGATGATACATCAACACAAGACGATCAAAACCTTATGCTCTAATAGACATAAAGAAAACAAGAAGAAAATGCCGACCTTGGTAAGCCAAAATCGTAGAACCTTTCTTCCATGGTTGATTGATTATCAAATAAAATTCATAATAAAATAAAGTTAAAATAAAGCTGCAAGTTTTAAAAATAACAATGAGAAGTAATCGGCTTAAACGTCCTAAAAATTTATTGACAAAGAATTTGATACTTCGTCATGGTAACGTCCTGCCGCATGGGAGATTGTAGAAAAACACTGGCCTTTCAACAACAATAACAAAAAAATATATATATACATCTTATAATATTTTATTATGAATTGCGCTTTATATAAGTAGCATATATAATGTTGTAAGCATCTAATGAAACCTAAAGGAAAACTAACGAAGAAGACTTAGGATCCCTTTGTTAGCATTTTCAAGTGTTTGAAAATACTTTTTAAAAAGTTTTGATAAATAAATAAAAACGAATTGCAATTTGCTTCTTTATTAAATAATCGAAAATAAAAAAAGAAAAGCACATTGTGTGCAATTGGTCTTTTTACTTCTATATCGTATTTGCAAGTATCTTATAAATCCGTCTTTGCCGCCCCCAAGTCTGAATAACAAAAAGAGGGTGAGCAGTAACAAGCTCGTTAAAACCCGGGCTCAGCTCGCCTGGTAAGGGCTCCTGATCCTGAAATATAGGATGAGCAGCGTCTGTATTCTAGGTTAGGAGCGGCTGCATATGGCGTCGGTTCTTCACGTCAGAAGCGGTCATTTCACATTGGAGCTAAGTCGGTCTACTACTGAAAAGGGCTTTCATAATTAATGACAAAACAGAGACTTCACCTAATAGATAAAAAAGAAGTCTAAATCTTTATATTAATAATATATATATAGAATGTAGAGAACACACACACGCTCTCTCTTCGACTCAGATATAGACAATTGACAATTAAAATAATTTTATTGACATTTTGTCAATACATGCAAAAGTACATAGTCTGCACTATTTTAGAAATACTCATATACAGAAAAGAGCATAAATCCCTGCAATGGCGTACCCCGATGGTCTTTTGATAAGATATTGCTCCACCAGCGGAGTTAGCATTTCCCGCGCGGCCTTGGCCTGCAGGGCCGACCACTAACTCCGGCCCATTGTAAGGGGAGACAATCGCCCTGAGAGACTTCGACTTTTTATACCTTTTGTACAAAGTCGGATATTCTTTGCCCATTACTTCCCATTTTAAAATAAAAATGAAAAACTTTTTCTTTGACGATCAAAATCTATTGATGTGAAATGTGTTGTGTGAATGTTAAAAAACAAGTTTATGCCTGAATATTTTTTTAATTTTAACATAGTGTTGATCTTGATGAAGCTAGTAATCCGTATAAATTAATTTGCCGTTAACATTTCATAGGTGAATACGGATATTTAAAAAAAACGAGACGAGAAGCAAGCACCAAGAAAGAACATCAAGATCCCCTCCCCTGCAGCTTTCCGGGAATGTTTCCTTAAACGGCGGCGTCACCTAGAATTGAGGAATGTAGCAGAACCTGGGACATCTCGGACAACTAAGTCTTCGCAGGTTGAAGGTTGAAGAATTTATACGGGAAAATGACATGTATATCACCAGGAGCAGGGAAATATAGCTCTATGGATTTATTTTAGATTAACATCCATTAATGGTTTAAAAAAAAACAGTTTTAAGAGCTACAATAAATAGGAAACAATATAATAAAAAAATAATAATAAAAAAAGGGACTATGAGAAATTATGTAGAGTCGAGGAGGTTCCCCTAACGAAAAGGACTCCTCCTCCAGATAATCAGAATGCCTTCGTTGACTCTCCTAATTCAGCGCTAAACGCTGGATAACGTTATAGGCGGGGAGTCTTAAGGAAATTGTGGCGCATATGTAATAGTTTGTCGCGGTGGTCCGCCGGTCGCTGCCGGTCTGACTAACGAGGCCGCCGCGGGGACAATGGAGCTGTAGGAAGCGGGGACAAACAATTAGCGGGCGGAATCACGCCGGGATCTGGGCTAGATGGAGGGACATCGGCTGCCGTCCGTCCGCGTGGTCCGGCCGCGGCCCCGGTGAGTGCCTGCTGTCCCAGCTTTATTTGGACGTTTCCCCTGTTTTCCTCCTTTTTAAAAAGTCTTTAGTGAGTTGACATTCTGGGCTCTAAGTTGATAGTAAAAAATTCTCTTAACCTAGCTTGTGCTTCTCATTCCAAAATGAGAGGAATATATATAGTATATTTTGAACTGTATGACACTTTTAGTATATGTCACATATCTTCCAATTAGCTAAAGCCGATACCTTATGAGATCCTACCCTTCTATTGGAATGTACACTATTTCTATTTACTACCACCCCATATTTTGTATATAAACTATTTGTATTTTAACCCCCTATTTGTGAAAATGGTAGCGTCAAAATAAAGATCCAAAGAGTGTTCGGTCAGCTGGTGGCAGGGACAGAGGGAAGGAAAGAAGCCAACACCCAGCCCATGTGGGGTCCCAGGGACGACCCCTGTAAACAGGACAGGTTTTGGCAGGGGGTCAGCAGATGGTTCTAGGGTGTGTTTCTCGGCAGTCCGCTTCAGCCTGTCTCTCTCTCTCCACGTCTCGGGGATAAGCATCCAAGTTTGTGTCATAGTCTCTATCTCTGTCCCGTGGGCTGTCCCCGATGACTCTCTGTGCTAACATCTAGCCCTGCCTCTGCTTCTTGTTGTCCGCGTGTGGGAAGAACATCAATACTCGCCTCACGTACACGACTGCCAGCTTATCCATTTGTCGGCTTATTTGCAACAATATTTCATATATATATTTGTTTATGTTTAGTTGATTTCTGTTCCACCAGATGGCGCTCTGCCTTCTGTAAAGCACATGTGCTCCTGGTCAGGATATTCCATTTTTAATATATATAACTTCGATCTTTTGATAATGTTAGGTGATGTTTGAGGCTGAGGAACTATGTAAACACTCCGCTCAGGCATACCCTGATTACTTAGAGCTGCCACAAATGTACTGTGTTTATAATAGTTCTCTCTCTCTCAACAGCTCAATATATATTTACTTTATAGCCCCTGGAAAGACGTTCGTGAATTTCCAAAGAAAGCCTCCTAAAGCAGTTGTTTTGTCTAAATTCTAATATGCGTTTGAAGAAGAATTTAGACTATAAACACAGAATCATTTGTTGCGAATTTTTGTAAGTTATATTGCCTTGAGATTTCTCGATAATTAATCTGTGCAACCAGATGCAACCACAGTGAATATTATAAAACACTACAGATTCTATCTCTCGATAATTTTATCCTTTCTTTGAATTCGGCGAACTTTCAGGGAAGCAACGATTTTCTGACAGCTCGCCGTGTTCCAAAAATAATACATCAGTGATATTTTAGATTATTAGTAGTGGTAGTTTAAGTAAAGGGGAAGGGTGTGTTTTGAAGTGGTTTAAACCGCCGATTTTCGACACCCATGACCCGGGATCGAATCCCACATTGGACATTTTTGCCTAAAAAAAAAAAAGAAGCTTCAATAGCCCTTGATTCTTTTAAAATCAAACCCTACCAGTGTGAGAAAGTCCCCAAACGCGCTCTGTCACTTTTCAAGTGTAAAGTAAAACTGATGTATATTTGTGAAGATATATGGTGCACTTACAGTAAAAAGCGGTCGTTTACAACCCACCATAATTGCCATACTTGGGATAAGTAGCACAATCCACCAACTCTAATAAAATTGATTAACGCGGCGTGGGTCCCTCTGTAGAAGCTTTAATAGTAAAAGTCTGCTAGTATTTTTGTGGGAACAAGAAAAATAATTTTCTATTTGAATGTTTTTATTAACTAACCAAATAATACTCCTGTCATTTCATACCACCCGCTTTCTGATCATTGTAGAATGAACCGCACCGACTGTACTTGAGTACATCGTAATGAATGCCTAAAATCAAAGTTGGAGAGAAGAGTAAATTTGAAATTTGGAATCTCAAAGTCTTCTTTATATAACCAAAGTAATTATATTTAATGGGGGAGATATATATCGGTTGTAGGAAATATAGAAAAAGACTACATTACTTTCTCTACATTTATCATCCTATCATCAACATCATGTACTCTAGCCATCTCCGATACGGCGGTCAGCATTCATGGAACATCATTGAACCCTGATTTGAGAAATTTTATTCCCATCTTATAATTCCTCAGACCATTATACTATATTATCAAAACAATCCTTCTTTAAGAAAAAGGCATCTCCTTATCCCGCAACTGGAAGTTGCTGATGTCATCTGTTGGAATAAATATAAAATATTTGTTGATTTTTGATAATTCCAGAATTTCCAAAACTCATTCTAGATTAATCAAGAAAAGCTAATCACGTGTGCGTTTCGGGTTGTTGGCCTTCGTCCGTGTGGTTCAAGCTGTACCACAATGACCAAAAAACTGGGTATTCAGGCATCCTGAAAAAACGGAATGGGTATTTGGCCAATTCTGGAATAATTATAAACCAATGAATTGTTGATATTTATTTCGATAGACACTTGACATTTAAACAATTTCTGAT
Organism: Cordylochernes scorpioides; assembly: GCA_030710605.1. Classification (NCBI taxonomy): domain Eukaryota; kingdom Metazoa; phylum Arthropoda; class Arachnida; order Pseudoscorpiones; family Chernetidae; genus Cordylochernes; species Cordylochernes scorpioides. Next base: position 163,682,317 of record CP092864.1, read on the forward strand.
TCTTCTCTAATCAATTGTTACAGAAATAAAAATTAAGTTCAAATAAAGGAAAATACATAATAAAGGAGTAAATAAAGGGTAGATAAATGTAAAGAAATATATTAACACAAAGCAATAACGCGCCATATATACATATAAAATGAAAGGATTTAAAAGCACGAATGTTCTTTTATACATAATACAAACTTCTACTGCCCTTACTGCGATGAAAAAATATATTGGGAGGGCTTGGCTCATCAGTGGTGAACCCTCCCAGCGGTTTCGCCAATTTAATCCACCAGACCGCTTCTCAGAGCTCTAATACTGTATTGGACGATTCTGCTTATATACGCAGCACTGAAGGATGGAATTTCAGAAATGGTTTCCAAGAAAACTATGGACATAAGCTTATTGGACAGTAGAATTACATTCTAATATTTGCATCGAGCAATGCTCTTCCGCAAACAATAAAGACAAGGCCAGTTGAATATAATATATATTCTGTATATATTTCTATATAATAAATATATATAGAAAATAATATTTATTCCTATAGATGGCGCAAGCCATCAGCAACTTTCAGTTGCACGATAAGGAGATTCTTAATTTATCCACCTTATCCCAGTACAATTTCACATTTGTTCCACCTCACCCTTCATTCTTCAAAGTTCTACAGTGTGACCAATAGACGATCTCCCGATGAACCTCGGAGTACATGTCCTGAAAAACTTCCATTTAATTTCGATTTTACCTTATTTAAAAGGCTATGCTCTCTATTAATTCTTCTCTAAACTTGTTGCCACCCTGTCCGTCTATATATTTTTGTATTATTATAATTCTTCCGGCACACCAGTTTTTGAGAAGTTTAATTTACCCCCCTCCAGTTCTTTAGCCATTTTTCAAGCTTCACAAGTTTTTTTTTCACATAAATGAAATGAATGGGATATTTATCAAACCCAGTCAAGAGTTTGTTTTTAATTTTCACTCAGGTTTTGTAGCAATGATAGTTTTGTCAGAATATTCACCAGTATGAGCTTGTCGTGCTGTTGGTGATCTAAGTTGTCAACTCACACCCGAGGGACATATTGATGTCAATGAGGTGGGCCAGCCATTGTCGTCGTCGTCTACCTGCATGTTTGTTTCCTCCTCCTTTGTTTGGCACTCCGCCATTTGTTTAACGTACTTATTGGTCCAATTGCTGCTGACAACTTCCGCTCAAGTACTTTCGACATTTTCGAAGACTCATAACGGAATTCCCATAATTTCCCATTATTCCCCTCTTGCTGAAAAAATGATAATAAAAAGAAACTAATTATTTTTATATACGTTTCGCGCGCGCGGTCAGAATAAATATATTATTTACTCCGACGTTTCGATCCCATTCGAATCTTTGTCAGAAATAGAAAATAAATACCTAAATAAAGCTATATATAGGTATACATGTGTATGCTTCCAAAAGGGTTTACCACTAAATATTATTTACTCTCTATTAGTGCATATTTTAAAATTTTCTTTCTCACTTTATTTAACGGGAAAGTTCTCTTTATATCTATATTTGTTTAGAAATATATGTCCCCATACAAAATAAATTGTATCGCCTAAATAAAACGTTTTCAGTTTTTCGAAACTCGCGCATTCAGATTTAATGATATCTAAATAAAAAGTTGTCATCTTATAGATTAGTACTAGGAAAAAAATTGCCTATTATGATCTTCCATAGCGTGTCAAATGGGAAACGGACCACTGGTCAGATGAAAGACCCTATCTCATGCTTCTATCTTGATCCGAACAGTATACTCCAATAAAAATGCTATCCAGAAATTAAGAAAGATATATGAAGATCATGTTTCAAAAGAAGGTACAGCACAATGAAGCTAGATTTGCTTTAATATCTCTAAAACCGGGTAATTTATCGCAGAAATACTTAGATGACTATGCTCCGAAAAAAAATGAAGTTTTCGTCTAAATGCTGTGTATATTGGGAGAGAGGAAGTTAATACATAAAAAAATATTGAATGCCTTCTACATATATTGTTGGTTTCAAACCTAACGAGGGAGCATGCAGTTCACTGAAATGTCGTGGAAATAAATATTTTCATATAGCTGTGGTGTCCTTTCAAATATAAATATACCGGCTAGGCAACATCAATCTTAAAGGTAAAACTTGATACATTTTACGAAAGTTTAAAACAAAATCACGAGTTATCGTCGAATTTGTTTCTCATTTTGCTGTATGAATACTACTTCTATACACTGGTCATATATTTTCTATATAGTCCTGTATTTTATGTAGTACTGTAGAAGAGCCTCTTAAAATCGCACCATTTGTACGATTGAATAGTGAAATTAACCTTTGCCATTATTTTTTTTTATTATTATTTTGGCTCTATTATCCTTATTCATTAGTTTTAAAAGGTGGCAATTTTTCGCCTCGTTGTTTCAAGGGAAGGATGAACATCTCATTACACTCTTTCCAATTCCGCTATTATTTTGAAACTCTCAAGTATTATATGAAATACGTACACCTAATAATTGCAATTATTTTGACTATATATATCTTATAAATAAAGATGAATGAGATTTTCTGTTTGAATTTAGAATTGTTAAAGATTATGCTATGGAGTTATTTGTTGGTTCTTTTTAGTACTATATGGTATTGGCGATGGCTATAATCTTGAAAAGTAAAATAATGAAAATAGTTTTGATATGAGATTGTTTTAATTGAGCTTTAGGATTATATAATAAACATAATTTGGTAAAAGCACTGCCTGGCTTAAGGCGAGTAGAATAAGGAAAACAAAATATTATTTACATAATGTACAAAGTTTTGAGCCGACAAACGGGGAACAACAACAAATGAGTATTTATAGGGAAAGCGTGACCTCTGGCGGTCGATTTAACAGAGTATTTGAATCGATGAAATATATTATAAAATAAACTAATATTTTAATATAACATAATTTTGAATAAAAAATATTTTAATATAACACAATTTTGAATAAAATATTTTAATATAACATATATATGTTTCCGATTATATATAATATCTAATAATATAATGACAAGAAATATCTTGCCAAAAATAATTGCAAACTTTATCGATAGATTTCAATTGAAATTATAATTTAATCGTTTAAAAATAGTGTATATTCATCTTACAGAGCTGCCAGTTTTCAAATGAATCAAAAATATTTGACTTTTACTACTCGTTTCCTTTGCAGACTCTGTGGTAAATGGCTATGTATAAGTCTATAAATTATTTTCTGTGTTATTTTTAAAATGAGTATTTTTTAATTTTTTAAACATCTCTGAAAAGAAAAATAAACTTCTTGATAAAGACCAAAATTAGATGAGATCCCTTTTAGATGTCAATGATCGTCTAGATATTCCGGTTATCCTCGGTCAACTGCAGCAGTTAGTGATGGATATACATCAACAGTTCTCCTAAAATGGTTGGAATAATTTGTATTTCAAGGTTCTTATATCTATGAGCGGTTATATAGACACATGTAAACAAATATAGATATATAGACATATAAATGATACTTTGTCCAATATATGCCTTTTTAATTAAATATATATTTATATATATATTATATAAAAATGCTTATTTTATTTCATATATTTTTCATTTTTCAATATTTTAAACAATTTAATATATGGATTGCTCAATTTTCAAACATATATATATTAAGAAAAAGGCTTCTTCTTATCGAGCAACTGAAAGTTTCTGATGGCTTGCGCCATCCATCGGAATAAATATCAACTATTCTCGTTGATTTTTTAATTTTTCCAGAATTGGCCGAATACCCATTCTTGATTAATCAAGAAAAGCTAACCACGGACGCGTTTCGGGCTGTTGGCCCTCATCCGCGTGGTGCAAGCTGTACCTCAACGACCAAAATAAATTTGGTCATTAAGGCATCCTGAAAAATCATGAAACGGATAGTTAAGGCCAAAATTGCGTGAGAACGCTACACAATGTGAAAAAATAGTACAAATGTAATATTGTACTGGGATAAGGGACTGGGAACGCGTCCGTGGTTAGCTTTTCTTGATTAATCAAGAATGGGTATTTGGACAATTCTGGAATAATTAAAAATCAACGAGAATAGTTGATATTTATTCCGATAGATGGCGCAAGCCATCATCAACTTTCAGTTGCTCGATAAGAAGAAGCCTTTTTCTTAATTTATGCACCTTATCCCAGTACAATATTACATTTGTACTATTTTTCACATTGTGTAGCGTTCTCACGCAATTCTGGCCTTAACTATCCTTTTCATGATTTTTCAGGATGCCTTAATGGCCAAATTTATTTTGGTCGTTGAGGTACAGCTTGCACCACGCTGATGAGGGCCAACAGCCCGAAACGCGTCCGTGGTTAGCTTTTCTTGATTAATCAAGAATGGGTATTTGGCCAATTCTGGAATAATTAAAAATCAACGAGAATAGTTGATATTTATTCCGATAGATGACGCAAGCCATCAGCAACTTTCAGTTGCTCGATAAGAAGAAGCCTTTTTATTAATTTATGCACCTTATCCCAGTACAATATTACATTTGTACTATTTTTTCATATATATATATATATACGAGTTTTTAATTTTATATAAATTTATCCCATAATATTAGGATTTCTTATCCCAAAAGTATAACTACATTTAGAATATTCCAATATACACTGATGGCAAAAACTTGAGTTACACCAGGTTTTTGCTCCATAACTTTGAAAATAAGGCACTTAAAGCCCAAAAGAGCAGTCACGTATTCAAGATAACATGGTGATAAAGAAAATATGCAAAGTTTTTTCGATATGCAAATTAGATACGGCCACTCAACCATTTATTTTTTCTCTGGCTAGGTCCCTTGACTGACTCTTCCCCCTTATGTTGTCTAAACGTTTTTGAATCGTTTCTTTTCAAATTAATTCTTATTTATTTTGCACTTTAAAAAAAATACTTCTAGGCATCGTTTAGCCGATTCTTCAAGGTGGCGTGCTATTAGATAGATGGAAATCGGATTAAACCATGCTGATGCAGCAAGGCGTCTAAATGATTCAAGAATGGTGGTATCACGCCTCTGGGAACAGTTTCAAGATACAGTGGATGTCTCCAGAAGACCTGTTGCAGGATGTCAAAAATTCACCACACCACAAGATGACAGGCAATAGCTTCCAAACGCAATAGAGGGGTATCACGCAGAATGCTTGCTCTACATTAAAAATAAATACCGCGTGTTGAAATATATATAAATATATTAATATTCAAAAATCTTATTACACCAATTATATATAATTCACCAAATCAATATAACGCCGAGATTGCAATATACCAGAGGAATCAGTGAACGATGTTATCCCTTGCATATAATTCTAAATTAGAGATCAGTGTAACGTTCTTTAAGCGCTATTTATAGCGTTACTTTCGGGTTCTTTAAACCAATCTCTAGGTCGGTTATCAACTACCTCCGAAATGGGATTCAACCCTGTATAGGATCTGTCTCCATTCCAATCTCAAAAGTTTTTTTTCACACCACTATAAATATAGATAGAACCACTAGAAGCTGAAAGTCTGGCAAACAGTCAAATTGTCGCGGTTTACCTTCTAATGAGATTACTGTCGTCCGAGAACACCAAGCTGGGTTTCGAATTGCGTTTTCTGGAGCCTTACATCCCACTGAAAGCTGTGAGGAAGTTCCAACAACTAAACAGGAAGCTTTAGGAGGAAATCCTCTTTTTTAATATATTGGGTTGTTATTTGTTTTTCGAAAAACGTAATTTTTTGTTCTTTTTCCAGGCTTGAAAATATCCAGGAGGCAAAAATCAACACTTTCGACATCGGCTTTTCTTCGCTTTTCATCGAGGTCAAAAAGCAGCCGAAGCAGCTCGGGACATATGCAACGTGCATGGAAAAGGTGTCATAGGAGAGCGAGAAGCACAAAAAGGGTTTGCAAAGTTCAAAAACGGCGACTTGAACCTTGAAGACACGCCTCGAAGCGGACGACCATCAGAATTCGATGAGGAACATCTAAAGGCCCTGTTGAAGGAAGATGGTCGCCAAAAAACCCGTGAGTTGGCCGAAAAAATGAAATGTAGTGCTGTGACCATCTCCAACCATCTTCAATCAATAGGTTTTTCTCGAAACTCGGAGCTTGGGTGCCTCACGAGCTTAATGAAACCAACAAAGAACGCCTTCAAATCGCTGCTCAACATCTCGCACGCCATCAATCAACACGGGGCAATAAACAACGATTTTTGTACCGAATCTTTACGGGAGATGAAAAATGGTGTCTATACGTGAATATAAAGCAAATAAAAGAGTGGATGGCTCCAGGAGATACGCCGAAGCCAAGCATAAAGCAAGATCTTCACTCACAAATGGCTATGATTTGCGTTTTGGGACTGCGAAGGTAGGATGTACTGGGAAATGCTCGAAAAGAATGCCACGGTCAACAAGGATCTCTACATTTCCCAATTGCATCGCGGGAATGAGGCTATTCAACAGAAAAGATCCGATCGACAAGGTCAAATCATTCTCCTTCACGACAACGCTAGGCCGCATGTTTCACAAGTCGTCAAGCCTTTCAAGAGCTCGAATGGGAGGTTCTACAGCACCCGCCGTACTCTCCGGACCTTGCACCAACCGATTACCACATTTTCCGCCTAATTTTCATCACCTAAAGTATTATATTGATAAGTAAAATATAACCCTTCTTTATTCCAAAGTCTTTGAATTTGTATAAAGCCTTATATATATATGGCGCTCTGCCATCTAGAAATGCTCATGTGAGCACGGTCAGGATATGCCTTTTTTATTTTTAATAGATATTTATAGCAGAGATATTTCATATTATAAATGAATTAATTCATTATAAGCGATCAAAATATTTTTGACTTGGAAATAAAAATGTTAAATAACAAGAAAGGGCGATGATACAAAGATGAATAAAGTAATTACTGTTTATTTTTTATTCTTATTTGTCATTATAAAAATTATTAAGATGTTTCTAAAAATACTTGTAGAGTCTACCATGATATACCAGAGCCTGAAATGGCTAAATCCGGTTACTCCTGTAAATAGTCTCTCATCGACATGACAGTCTCTGATGAGTGACAGGAGATGTCAGGCTTAGCGATATTTTTAAGCGATGGTCTCTCATGGGATACTATACTGTATTTTCTAATATTTTCACATATCTTTTCGAAATGTTCACTATCACTTGTGATAGTTGAAAAATATTCCCTCCAGAAATCATGCCTCGACACTGAGAGCTTATTCCTCTGTAGCCAATAAACGATTTATTCTCCCGTACATAAACGCAGGTACATGTGTAAAAAGTGTTTTTTTTTAGACTTAGCTATATATTAGTGTCAGTGAAAAAGTCTCAAATATCAGTTATTCAATACTTCTTATGAAGAGTTAGAATTGTTTCAACAAAGGGCTGTTGTTCCACGGGTCCTGAGAGTACAGTTTTTCCTCCCTGACCTCAACTGACCTATACACTTGGAGCATGTCAATTGTCTCCTACATTCCATGATTTTACGACTTCTTACAGGAATTGACTACATAAAATCTTTCCCATTTATATACATATTTATAAAATAATGAATCCTATATACGACATTTTAAAATTTATACTTTTGACCCGACCCCCTAATAGATCTTCCAGGTCTGTCTGACTGGTGAGAAGCCCCGCAGCGAGGAAACCTCTCAATTATGTAGTAACGAATGTTGCCATTATTTACTGGAGGAACCAGTCACAGAATTGAAATATTTTACCACTAAGGTTAGTGTAGATGAAATTTTATCAGGAAGGAAATTGATCTGAAGATATAAAATATATCTCCCGCCAAGTGTTACTGCTTTTTACA
>CP092864.1:163690268-163739181 GCA_030710605.1 Cordylochernes scorpioides
TATGTATACTGCAATAGTCACAACTAGGGCCTCCAATCCCGGAATCCCGTTTCCCGGGATCCTGGGATCCCGGAGCCAAATAATGATCCCGAAATCCCGGGATTCTGCTCGAAAAATCCCGGGATTACTGGTTTGTGCATGAACACCAGCGCAAAAATATATTTTTTCTCATCTAGCATTTTGGTAATCAAACAGATGATGAGATAGCACACTTTTGACGTTTTGTTTATACAGCTGCATTTCGGGTCTTTTTTTTTTTTCTGAGAGATTTGAAATTATTTTCATGGACTAATAACGAAGGGTTATTCTGCAAGATCTTTCCAAAATGGCAGCCTCTAGAATGAGAGTATGCAGCAGTATACATGGAGGGGGGCCCCAGTTTTTGTTGACATGCAAATAGTGGCTTCTTAGATAGTAGCGGCATCCCTTTATTTTTGTGGCGGACCTGCGTGTAACATGGACCCGCCATAACCTCTTATCTGGGCTCCAAATTGTTTTATATATATATATATTGTTTTATGTATATATATTTTTAAAATCTATGTTTATACTCTCCATCCTGTACTCTGTATGCATGGGTCATCAGGAACGCACTGCTCTGCTGTTCATTTTGTGAAACTCTCGCTAGCTTTTTTGTCATTTCATTTAATTTAAATTAAATTTATTTAATGTCATTTCATTAAATGCTCCGTCACTATCAAGCATCATCCTAAAGTAGTTTTCAACTTATACGAACATAAAACAAAGTCTCTAAAACAATATTATCGGACCTTGTTATTTCTCAATAGAAAACGCGTCGGACATTTTTGGTAATCTTATCACTTCTTGATTGTGATGGCGAAGTTTATTCCTTTTACATCAGAATTTTTATCCTTAAAATAAAGTAATTCATGGTTTTTAAAACGGTGCTGTCTTCTTTCTAAACATTAATACATAGTTGGGCAAAATGCAATAATGATTATATTTTCTATAATCCCAATTCCAAATAATCATTATTACATTTGCTATAATTACAATTACAAGTAATTTCAATCACAATTGCTATCATTATATATAGAATTACGAGTAATTATGTTTACATTCTAATGCAATTAATTTTTTTTTTTTGCAAAGTAATCGTAATTACAAGGTAATGTATTACTTTGAATGGATTACTGCCCAACACTGCATTAAGAGATGTGGTCTAAGAGTTCCAAGAACAGTATTTTTTCCAGATGTGTGTACAGTAATTGACAGATAATTTCAAACTGTAACCCAAAAGCAATCATTTAGGTCATAAGCAGGCGCAAAATATATGGCTTTCAGGTTGTTTTCATCGAAGTAAGTGCCACGTCATTGGCACTATATAAAAGAAAAAAATTAAAAATATATCGTACGAAGCGATATACCTCTTGGCGTAGAAAGACGAAAATGTTTTTCAATCCCGGGATATTCCGGGATCCCGGGATTGAGAAAAAAGCAATCCCGAATCCTGGGATTGAAAATATGTACCGAGATTGGAGGCCCAAGTCACAACCCTATGAAAAAATTATAGTTAGGTTTTTCCTTCGTCTTTTAAAACCCCCATTCTGGAATTTTTTCAAAAATGATTTTATTATATATTTTGATCATTTTATTATATTTTATTATATATCTCTTGATTTATCAAGAAATTGGGTTGGCCAAATATCAGGGAACAGGCTAAATCAAGGATTAATTGATTTCTATTCCACCAGATAGCGCTCTGCCTTCTGAAAAGCACATGTGCTCCTGGTCAGGATATGTCTTTTTTTTTTAATATCAACACCTGACCTTTTTATTTTTTATTTTTTCTATTTTTTCACATGTTAAGCGTATTTACGCAAGTTTGGCCTTAAATATCCATTTCTTGGTTTCTCAAGAAATCACTGGCACCAAACAATTATTTGGTCGCAGTGGTACAGCCTACTCCACGCTGATGAGCGCCAACAGCGCGAAACGCGTTCGTGGATGGCTTTTCTTGATTTATCAAGAAATTGGGTTGGCCAAATATCAGGAAACAGGTTAAATCAATGAATAGTTGATTTCTGTTCCACCAGATGGCGCTCTGCCTTCTGAAAAGCACATGTGCTCCTGGTCAGGATATGCCTACTTTGTTTTTAATATACAGGGTGATCCAAAAGTCCCGCACTATTTTAAAAATTAATAACTCCGAGAATATTTGCGCTAGAGCAATGCGGTAAACACCATTGTGTTCAGGATGCAATGGGATCTTTTATGGCAAATAATGAGAAATTCGAAATTGATTTTAGTTACAATTTCATTCGCCAGATTGCGCTCTACCAGGATCAGAGATTCAGCGGCCAAATTGTTTGATAAATTGAAAAATATAACTGATCGACACGTATTTTTCCTTTTTGAATACCAGGAAAGAACCCTAATAATATCAAATAACAAATTAATAAAACACCACTTCGCCAAAAGTAGAAGAATTGGTTGACGATTTTTAAATACAATCAGATATATGTAAAATAGGTAAATGCAAATTGAAACATGTAGCAAAAAATAAAATGATATTTTAGATACGGTTTGTTTTCGAAGATATAAATTTCTATTTTTTTTAATTCAACTCTCTCTGAGTATCGATTAAATTTATTTTAATTCATTTGAAAAATATGTATATATCTCTGATAATTTATTTCACTTTGGAATGCCGTTGTTGTTGTCGGGTCCAATAAAGAGCCTCAGACGTCTCCATGCATCTCCATCACAGCAGCAGCAATGTCCACTATATTGGGTGTGTAAAGCTGCTGCTCTGGGACTATGTCAAATTACTGCAAGACTGCGGCCATTGCTGGGTATTGAGACAATATGTGGGTAGGTGTTAGTTCCACACCAGGACAGTTATTGCATATCCTATAGGTTATTGTGTTCTAAGTCTTGGTATAGTTTTTGTCATTTTTCTCTCAGAGTTTATTTCGCATTTTTATCTTTTCTTATTTTTGTTTAATTATCTTGTATTTTGACAAAGCATCAATGTCAAATAATGAAATTTGTTCTTTCCTTTGGCTCAACTTTCTGGCTTCCTTTGCCAATTAAAATGCCATTTAATTACCCCCGATCCAAACAGGGGCAGGAATCCATTGTAGAATGCAGTTCTTCTCCAATGGTTCCAGTTGGGTAAGTAACGAGTGTATTTTCTGTGTGATTTTAGTATTGCCCTTCTGAATTGCTTCTAGAGCGGATATGGAGTCGCTGTATATTAAAATTTATTCTGATTGATGCAGGGATGGTTGGTTAAGGCATACATCAAGGGCTTTCCAGATAGCTGTCAGTTCACAAGTGAAGTTTGACGAAATCTGTCCTGCTCCTTCTTTGATTTTGATGTGTGTTCCATCTTGCAGTATTATGTTAATTCCGGTCCCTCCATTACTCAGGGTAAGGTCTGAAGATCCATCTGTATATGCTGTTAAAGGGGGTGGGCTAGCATTTTTAATCAAGAATTTGTACTATGAGGACATAGCCGTTAATATTCCAAACACATCAGACCTCGAAGCCCAAGGTATCAAAGTCTACCTCAATCAAAACAAAGCCATCAACATATACCATATGTATCACCCTCCAAACAATAAACTTATTGACGATGGAAAAATGGCTCTATTTCTTACAGACAACACTATTATTGTAGGTGACCTTAATGCCAAACATCAACTATGGGGATGTTCCACGCCAAAAAAAAACCCAAGAGGCGAAATAATATCAAACATATTGGACGACAATGCCTTCATGTGCTTAAATGATAGGAATCCTACCCATCATTCCTACAGTTATAATACTTCACAAGCACTTGATATAAACTTTTACTATCCTGACATTTTACACAAATGCAAATGGCAAATATTAAAAAGTATTGGAAGTGATCATTTGCCTAATTTGATAGAAATTAGCACCAAGACCAAAACCAGCTCAATTAAAAAAAATTCTGGAACTTCAAAAAGGCTAATTGGATATCTTTCAAAAACACCATTATTAAAGCAGCCAAAGTTTAAATACCAAGAGGTAATATTAAGAAATGGATTCCAAATTATAAATACCACGTAAAATAAATTCAAACACTTATAACTAAAACTGAACTACAAAAAAGTGCACCCAAAACCAAACAAATTGTAGAACTGAACTGAACATTGTGAATGCAAAAATAAAAAGATTATACGTGTTAATTAATAACAAAAATAAATAGCATTTACTAAAAGCCTTTATTTATTACTTTTAATTTTAATTAAATTTTAAACATATTAAAGATAATATTATTTATTTACACATATAAATATATATAAACTAAAGAACAAAATAAAATGAAACCAAAACGTAAACATTGGCAACCGCCATTTTTCTTTGTCTGCCAGCAACTGTTCTATACTCGATCCTGCGCAGGCGCACACCACGCCCACCGCCACCATGTGTTGCTCGATGGGGTCGTGTTTTCGAGCAGCTCGCCCACTATAATGGATATTTAACATACTCCCACTTATGATTTGGGGAAGCAAATCATACAATTAAGACAAGTGATATATATGTGGTACATAAAAAAAGTTAAGCATTATAAATTAAGTCTCTGTGGTGGCTTGACCACGGGTCCACATCGAGTTCGCTTAGCCTTACTATGCTCGTCTTCAATTGTAGTATCTCCTTTGGATCGAAGAATTGGATCCCCCACTTGACATTTCCAGGGGATAGAGCTTCTGCACAGGGCGTATAAGGGTTCCCAGTTTTGTGCGAACTTTAGCAACCCGAGAATGTCCATCTCTTCCTGGAAACAGTTCCACTATTCTTGCCATAGGCCAGTGGAGTCTCCTCTTGTCTTCCACCTTCACTATAACCACATCACCCACACTCAGTTTCGGAGTCCTCTCATTGGCCTTCTGGACAAGCTGACCCAGATATTCACTCCGAAAGCGACTTCTGAGAGCTTCTCGCAGCCTTTGACAATGCCGATATCTATCTTGAAATTTCTTTGAATCCAACTTATCAAGATCTGGAACTCCCACGTATTTTGAATCGTGTAGAAACATGAAGGGGTGATAAAGGAATCAAACTATCAAAGTCCTCGTGAATGTATGTCAGCGGACGACTGTTGATTGTGGCTTCTACATCACATAGGATAGTGAACATCTCTTCATAGTACACTGAAGAATGGCCCAAAATTCGAACAAGGAGATCCTTGATGGAACGAATAAGACGCTCCCACCAACCTCCCCACCATGCAGCAGTAGGAGGTATGAACTTCCAACTTATCTTGTGAAGATTTTGGTCTAACACTATCTTCTTCCAGTTTAAAGGCTTGAGAGCATTGTTTAGCGCCCACAAAATTAGTACCATTATCAGAATAAATTACTGTTGGTCGCCCTCTCCGGGCTATAAATCTTCTCAGAGCTTGTATGAAAGCTTCAGTACTTAATGAGGTTACAAGTTTCAGGTGTATAGCTCTGAAGACGGCACAGGTAAATAGAACAATCCATGCCTTGATCTTGTTCTTGAGGTAAAGTGGACTAGCAAGGTCTACACACTCCCAGAATTTCAAAGGCTTGGCATCTCTCACTCTATCAAGGGGTAAGTGTATCGGAGTAGTTTTCACAGGTTTTGATGAAAATCTTATATACTTGGCACACTGAGAGACGACACTTCGTATGCTGCGCCGGGAATTTAAGATCCAATAATTTTCTCTGAGTTTGGCAGAAAGGATCTGAACTCCTGCATGACAATGTCTCAGATGGAATTCTCTTATCAGGCATGTGACAACATGATGTTTTGTTGGAAGCAAAATTGGGTAACGAAATGAATATTCGTCATCCCTTTCAATAAGCTTGGATTTTATACGGATCAATCCAAAATCATCTCTGATTATCATCAACCCGTTGATCGAATCTCCTCGGCTAGAAAAAACTTGCTGTTGCACAGTTTTCCAAATTCCCTTTTCAGCATCTTCTAATTCTGAAAGCTGTAGACTATGCATACCTGATGGGGACAATTTTTGTGTATTTTGTATGAACCTCCGGATCCACGCATTTATTCTGACAATCTTTGTAAAATTTGAAAATCTTTCAAACCATGGCATTACTTCAGTTCTGACATGTGTAGTCACCAATACTTGTCTATCTATTTCTAAATTGACTAAAGTTCTGTCTGAGTGGAATAATTGCTTTGGCCAGTGATCTCGAGGCTGCTTGAGCCATTCAGGTACTCCCACCATCTGGAGCGTTTAAGCTGTAGTACACTACAACCTCTTGAAGGAAGGTCTGCAGGGTTGAGGCTCCCTGGTACATAAAACCATTTGTTCGGACCTGAAGTGTTGCATATCTCTTTGACTCTGTTGTTTACAAAGGTGCCCCACTGCCTGTTCGTCTTGATTCATGAAAGTGCTGTAGTAGAGTCTGTCCAGTAATACACCGGTTCTGCAGCCAAATCCAAAGACTCAGTTATGTACCTGCTGAGTCTAACTCCCAACATACAAGCAAGAAGTTCCATCCTAGGGATAGTATTTTTCTTAAGTGGACCTAGCCGGGATTTGGCCATAAAAAGTTGTACTGACACTCCTTTGTTCTCAGGAGAACGTAGAAAAGCTGCTGCTGCATATGCACTTTGGCTGGCATCACAAAATATGTGAATGGACCAATGGGCTCTAATCCCATGGCCCACTCTACGTGGAATTTTTATGTCGGCAAGACTGTCAAACTCACTGTACCACTTTATAAAATTTCTTGAATGGTTGATGGTAAAGGTTCATCCCAATCAGTTTTGACTGTCCAGGCTTGTTGAATAAGTAGTTTAGCAGGTAATAAGACGGGAGCTAAGAATCCAATTGGGTCAAAGATCTGTTGGGTATGAGACAAGAGGTCTCTCTTGGAAAGTGAGTTTATTATAACTCCGAACTTAGGGGTCACATTAAGAGTATCTTCTAAAAGATTCCATTTCATGCCCAGAACTGAAGCCTCTTCACTCCTTTCTATATCAACACTAGGAGGTAATCTAGAATAGACTTCCTTGACTCGGTGTATAGGTCCGAATTGCCACATTCTGAGATCCATCTTGGCTTTTGTAAATATCTCAGTAGATTTCTCCACCAGATCAACTAATTCTGCCTCGGTATCCACTGAAGTGACACAATTATCAATATACAAACATTCCATCAACTTCTGAGGAAGAGCTCCAAATTCAGATGAGACTCCTTTGAGATGATGCAGAATGACTGCTCCAAGCAAATAGGGGCTACAGGTCACACCAAAGACAACTCGCTTGTGACGAAAAACCTGAATCGGATGATTATTTTTACACAATAAGAATCTAAGATAGTCTCTATCTTCTTCTTTCACTTAAATTTGCAAAAAGGCTTTTCTAATGTCAGCAATAACTTCAATAGCCTTTTCTCTAAACTTCAGTAGGATAGCTGGGATCTGTTCAATAACATTTGGGCCACTTGCCAAGCAATCGTTCAATGAAAGATTCCCCTTGTCCTTACATGATGCGTCAAAGACAGGTCTTATCTTGGTGATGTTGCTATTGACTTTAACCACTGGGTGATGAGGGAGATAATGACACTTCCTGCTCAAATCCTCTGGAGATACCTTTTCAATAACACCTTCAGCTAGCCATTCTTGGAACACCGTATCATATTCGCTGAAGATACATTTAGCCCTCAATTTATGGGTTGTGTTGAAAAGTCTTCTCTCTGCAATATGACGATTGGATGGAATTCCTTCTTGGTTCCCCAGCCAAGGTAATCCTACACAAAAGCGTCCATCTTCCAGCTGATGAACAGTATTAAGAAGTGCTGGTGTACTATTTTATCTTTTTCTACCTTTGTGAGATTTTCCCTGGGATATTTTGCGCCAATCGTTTCTAAATCCCACAAATAATCAACCGACATATTTCTACTGTGCATGCTGATGACCACCAGTGATGAGTAATCAGTCTGCTCATCTTTCTTCGGTGAAGGGCCACAAATTGTCCATCCAAGATGTGTTTCTATAGCTGTTAGTCCATTTCCAGCTGCTTCACACGTCCCGACAAAAGGCTTCCATAAATATCACTGCCGATCAAAAGTTCTATCTCGGGGCTATCTCTTCCAAAAACAGACAGCCAAATTCTAGATCCTTTTCGTTCATTCAACCATGCTCCTTTAGGCGTTCTTGGAATCTCTCCACAAATTATGTTTTGACCCAAGAATTCAAATTCTCTCAGAGTGTCCAATTCGGATTGGTTGCTGCATAATGCGACTTTATATACCTTATGGCATTTTGTTTCTGTTTGTGTACCACCAAACAATGAATGAGCAATATTTACATTGCCGACGGGCTTTAATTTTACTTCTAGTGCAGTGGATTCCAAAATATAGGACTTCTGAGAACCAGGGTCCAAGAGTGCTCGCACTCTTCTATAGCCATTATTTCCCATAATATTGACCATCAAGGTCATTAAGGTTACATCTCTTGTACACTGCTGATTGGCTAAAGCACTCTGCACTACTTCAGAGACATGCGTCTTTTCTTTTCGGTTGCAGGGCAAGTCAGGACAAAGAAGAACGTAGTGTCCTTTGGCACAAATATTACATTAAACTGTTCTCTTGCAAGCCTTTGCAAGATGTCCAGGTTTAAGGCATTTCAGACAACACCTCTTTTCATAAATTTTTGCTCTTTTATCCTTGAATGGCATAGATTGAGCAGTGATGCAGTCTTTACTTTGGTGATTATTTTCACAGAACAAACATCCCATCTCCTTGGCAGAAAATAAACCTGTAGTGGTAGGTATATTTGAATTCTGCTTAAACTTATTTCTAAGTTTCTCTTTTGGGGAAGACCCTTCAAATCCTCTCCTGGCTAGAAGTCTTCTTTCTTCCCCTTCCACTACTCTTCTAAGAAAGTCCAAAAGATTGTTAAGGCGAGAGCTGGAGTTAGAATTAGAGTTTTTTGATGCATCACAATTATTCAGCGGTGATCTCTGCCAAGCAACCAGCACATCTTCTGGCAAACAAGTCTCTATCATTGGGAAAAGCCATGCTGTGTTTTCCTTGGTGTCAACACCCAAAGATTCCAGAGATCTTAGTTGTGTTTCAAGTTTGTCGTATAGTTTAGCCACTGACCGCCTTTCATCTGGTGGAGTCTTGACATTTGTCATCATTAACTTAAGCAGTTCCTTTACATATATTTCAACAAGCAAATCTTTCTGTCCATACCTTTGTTTCAAGGCTTGGGCCGCTTTGGCATAGTTTTCTGCTGTTTGGGGATAGCTTTCTATGAGCTCTCTGGCTCTAGTGTTTGATTGCATAGACTGCACCAGATAATGAAACTTGTCTGCATCATGCAGCTCAGTTTCCTCATGAATATTTTCAAATTGTGCCCAAAATGGAAGCCAATTAATTAGTTCTCCATCAAATTTTCTTATTTCGATCTTAGGAAGTTTATAACTTTTGGCCATTAATGACCCATTTGAGCTTCCCAGGGATTTAACATCCCTTTTGTTATCAGAATCAATTAATTCTCTTACCTTTCTTTCCAGGGTGATGAAGGTATCCGAATAATGTTCTGCTTCCTCAATTTCACAATTTAAAGTGTCTTCTTCTACATCAGCCACCATCATATGTTCCAACATCTTCTGGTCAAGATCCTTTATTTTGAAATCGATGTCTTTTAATTTGCTAAATTTGTCCTTGATCACACCTGGATCAGCATTAGTTTTACTTATTTCGGAATCCAAAACATTTACTACCTTAGTAAATCGCGTTCTGGTTACTGAGCGCAACTTCTTGTCACGTTCCATCCTAGCAGGCTCGCCACTTTTGTTAATTAATAACAAAAATAAATAGAATTTACAAAAACCCTTTATTTATTGCTTTTAATTTTAATTAAATTTTAAACATATAAAGATAATATTATTTATTTACACATATAAATATTAAAAATAAAAAAGGCATCTCCTGACCACTAGCACATGTGCTTTTTAGATGGCAGAGCTCCATCTAGTGGAGCAAAAATAAACTAAACGTTTATTTGGCTTGCTCCGTGATATTTGGTCAACCCAATTTCTTGATTTATCAAGAAAAACCATCCACGAACGCGTTTCGCGCTGTTGGTGCTCGTCAGCGTGGAGAAGGCTGTAACCACTGCGACCAAAAAATATTATTGGTTCCAATAGCTTCCTGAGAAATCAGAGAATGGGTATTTAAGGCCAAATTTTCGTAAAAAGGCTCAACACATGAAAAAACAATAGAAAAATAAAAGATAAGTGGGTCATGTGTTGATATTAAAAATAAAAAAGGCATCTCCTGACCACGAGCACATGTGCTTTTTAGATGCCAGAGCGCCATCTAGTGGAGCAAAAATAAACTAAACGTTTATTTGGCTTGCTCCGTGATATTTGGCCAACCCAATTTCTTGATTTATCAAGAAAAAACCATCCACGAACGCGTTTCGCGCTGTTGGAGCTCGTCAGCGTGGAGAAGGCTGTAACCACTGCGACCAAAAAAATATTTTTGGTCCTAATAGCTTCCTGAGAAATCAGAAAATGGGTATTTAAGGCCAAATTTGCGTAAAGACGCTTAACACAGTGGTTACAGCCTTCTCCACGCTGACGAGCTCCAACAGCGCGAAACGCGTTCGTGGATGGCTTTTCTTGATTTATCAAGAAATTGGGTTGGCCAAATATCAGGGAAAGGCTAAATCAATGTTTAGTTGATTTAGCCTGTTCCACCAGATGGCGCTCTGCCTTCTGTAAAACACAAGTGCTCCTGGTCAGGATATGCCATTTTTAATATTGATTTCAACACCTGATCTTTTTATCTTTTATTTTTTTCTTTCGTTTTTTCATGAGCTAAGCGTTTTTACGCAAGTTTGGCCTTGAATACCCATTTCTTGGTTTTTCGAGAAGCTACTGGGACCAAAAAATATTTTTTGGTCGCAGTGGTTCAGCCTACTCCACGCTGACGAGCGCCAAAAGCGCGAAACGCGTTCGTGGATGGCTTTTCTTGATTTATCAAGAAATTGGGTTGGCCAAATATCAGGGAAAGGCTAAATCAATGTTTAGTTGATTTCTGTTCCACCAGATGGCGCTCTGCCTTCTGTAAAGCACAAGTGCTCCTGGTCAGGATATGCCATTTTTAATATATAAATATATTCTGAAAATAGAGCAATCCATATTGTTATATTTGTTCATAAAGGGCACATCTTGGATTCAATAAATAATCTTTTATTTCCGATATTTCAATGGGCTAAACGGCCATCTTTTCAAGGATCTCATCCCCTCTCGCGGCTTGCCGCGAGAGGGGATGAGATCCTTGAAAAGATGGCCGTTTAGCCCATTGAAATATCGGAAATAAAATATTATTTATTGAATCCAAGATGTGCCCTTTATGAACAAATATAAATATATATAAACTAGAAAACAAAATAAAATGAAACCAAAACGTAAACATTGGCAACCGCCATTTTTCTTTGTCTGCCAGCAACTGTTCTATACTCGATCCTGCGCAGGCGCACACCACGCCCACCGCCACCATGTGTTGCTCGATGGGGTCGTGTTTTCGAGCCGCTCGCCCACTATAATGGATATTTAACAATACGTAAATGTGAAAAGGGAAAAATGGAAACAAACTTGTGAAAACCTGAACCCAAGAAACCCAAATACAAAACCTTGGTATTTGGCAAAACAAATTGATAGATCCCAGTCACAAACTGAAAAAACAAATATGATTAAGAATACAGATGGTACCCCAGCAACTAATGACAAAATTTCTGCCAATCTTTTAGGTAATTCATATCAAATAAGTAGTAAAATAAAATTTGAAATAAAAGATAAGAATGATGAAAAAAGGCCCGAAAGATTATTCATGACTGTAAAAATGTCACCAGCACTCATAATATTTTTCCATGAAAAAAAATCACTATGAAAGAGCTAGCTTATGCATTAGAAAACACTGAACTAAACAAGACTCCTGGGCCAGATGGAATCTATGGCCAAATGATATCAAACTTGGGCAAAATTTGCAAAGAAAGACTTCTTGACATTTTCAATAACTCCTGGAAAACTGGAAAATTGCCTCAAGACTGGAAAACTGCAACAATAATTCCCATTAAAAAACTTGACAAATCTGCCGATGACCCAAAAAAACTACCGACCTATCTCCCTCACAAGTATTTCCTGCAAATTAATGGAAAAAATTATACTCAGACGACCTACCTACCACCCCGACACAAGAAATCTCTTACCAGAAGAACAATATGGATTTAGGAAAGGACATGGGACAATAAACCAACTCTTATTTTTGCACAAAAAGTAAAAGATGCACAAAACAGAAAACCAACTTACCACTCCATAGCTGCTTTTTTAGACCTTACAAAAGCTTTTGATAAGGGGTATGGAAAAACAAGTTAATTACAAAATTATACAAACATTTCAAAATTGATGGAAAAGCTATCACTTGGATAAATGATTATCTTAAAAATAGATACATCAGGGTCAAATATAATGGCACTCTATCTAAAACCTTCAAATTGTATCAAGGATTACCACAAGGATCAGTCCTTAGCCCAAATCTCTTCACCCTATTTATTGCAGGCAGAGAAGAAAAAAAATTCACATAAAACCAATATTGGCCTTTTCGCAGATGACATTATTCTATGAGGCAGCAACACTAACTGGAAAAAAGCTGAAAGGGATTTGAACAAGACTCTTCTCCACCTAGAAAAATTTGCTAATAAACATAAATTAGAATTTAACCCCCAAAAATCTGAAACCTGTCTTTTTACAACCGATAAGAAACTATACAAATTAAGACAAAATTTATTCTGAATGAACAACAATTGCAATATAAAAAGAGAGATTAAGAGGAACGTGGTAAGTTTCTTTATTAAGCAGTATACGAGCTTTCGGACGTCAGCCGTCCTGATGAAGGACGGCTGACGTCCGAAAGCTCGTATACTGCTTAATAAAGAAACTTACCACGTTCCTCTTAATCTCTCTTTTTATATTCCAAACGTGGCTTATCATGTCTAATTGCAATATAATAAACATCCTAAATATCTCGGCTACACCCTGGATCCAGAAATTAACTCCAGTAAAGATATTGAAGGAGTTGTTAGAAAAGGAAGAGGCCGTCTAAAAATCTTGAAATATATTCCAGGAAGAGAGTGGGGAGCTGAAGCAATAACACTAAAATTAACTGACACATCTCTAATGAGGCCTATCTTGGAATATGGATATTAAATTTATGGTACAGCATCTGAAACAAATCTAAAAACATCGGAAAGGATACAACTAAGTGCAGCTAGAATTATTACAGGTCTTCGAAATACCTGCCCTAATAATAATGTACTTTACGAGGCAGATATTATGCCCTTAAAGGATAGAAGAAGCTACCATCTGCCAAAATATACAAACAAAATCAAGAGTTATGGAAACAAACACAGAACTTTCAATTATATACTTTATTGGGAATCCAATATAAGACTCAAAAAAGAAGGCCTCCTCCACCTGGCCAAAAGAAATGGATTTTTAAAATATAAAGTGGAAAAAAAATTTTTTAGCAGAAAAAATATATTCATGCGAACCAACAACAAAATGTTATTTTTAATGCCATTTTAAATGAACCCACCAACAAACAATACAAAAATCCAGATATCTTAAAACAATTATCATTAGAAATTATTAATAAAATTCCTAAAAATGCAATAACTATCTATACCGATGGTAGCAAAGACGAGTTAGGACACACTGGCAGTTGCCGTCTCATCAAAACCACAAATGGCTAAAGAAAATACACAGAAAAAAACCCTGATTTTTTCTCAGTCTTCAGATCAGAACTTATAGCCATCTATGAAGCCCTAAAATCCATCAGAAACGCTAAACATCACGATATATGGATTCTTACTGATAGAAGAAGTTCCATAAAACACTTGAGACACACAGGAGAACTTAGAGACAAAGTAAGCAGGAAAATAATTAGTTATCTCCAAAAACTCTCAAAAACTTCAAAATTTCACCTTCAATGGATACCCTTACATGTTAGCATTGAAGGCAATGAAGCTGCTGATGCGCTAGCGAAAAAGTGCACAAAAGAACTATTGCTATAGAAAAATAAACTTACTTTTAAAGAAATAGAAACAGTAGCCAAAACAAAAATAAACAAGAACTGGAGGATCCCACCTAAGCACAGTTGGTACACCCTAGAAGCAGATGGCCACCCAGACCTTTCGGTCCACAAGCCGGCATGCGAAGTATGCCCTTCGCTGCTATCCTGTTCAACTCATAAGCCAAGTAACGGTATCTAAGCTAGTGCTTGGACATTGTACCTGGAAAAACCACCTCCCAGACAACGTGTCTGGAAGGATTTCTATACCGGTGGCCTTTAGTCACAGCAAAATAGGAAACTATCTACTGTGTCCAGCGGTGACCGCGGGGAGGCAGCCACCGGTCGACTCTGTTCACTCACAGCTGAGGAAAAGCTTAGCTGCCACGTTGTGGGCTTTCTCAAGAAGCTTGCTGTGATTTCTCAGCAGCTTACTCTCGATCGCCACCCTCGCCTTCCTTCTCTCTTCCTGCACACCCACTACCCTTGGATAAATCCAAGACGTAGTGGCGTGCATCCACATCCCTTTCTCCACAGACGCAATCAGGATTACTCTTAATTTTAAATCTATGGAGACTCCTGGGCAAGGACCCATGTCCCGAACTATCTTAATGAGTTTGTGGGACATTACCTTACAGTTGTTACCCAATTGAATATATATATATATGTTAAAAATGGCCTATCCTGACCAGGAGCACTTGTGCTTTACAGAAGGCAGAGCGCCATCTGGTGGAACAGAAATCAACTAAACATTGATTTAGCCTGTTCCCTGATATTTGGCCAACCCAATATATCTTCTATATATATAAAAATGGATGTTTGTTGGTCCGTTGGTCCGTCCGTCCGTTCGTCAGTGATAATCTTCTACATCGCTCAACCAATCGTGATGAAACTTTGGGAAGATGTTTAGTATACTACCGGGATGGTTTCTGGCCAATTACTCTTTAGAAATAACCTTTCGTTGCATTTTTATTTACAATAAAACGTAAATTCACTCGCAATCAGCGCCCCCTCGCGGCAGACGTATGGCCTTAAATAGCCTCGCATGAGTTTATTTGTAACGTCAAGCTTGCCTATAGGTTAGGTACACAGCTTCGTACCCCCGCAACCTAGGTTCGAGGCTCAGCGTGGGTGTTTTTTTTTTTTTCATTTCTTTTATATTATTGTAGCAAATTATTAAAAATATTGTTTTATTTAAAATGTAGGCTTTTTAAAAAAAAATAACATAAACAATTTTTTAATAATATTTGTAACAAACCTAGGTTCGAGGCACAGCGTGGGTGTCTTTTTTTATTTCCATTTCTTTTATATTATTGTAGCAAGGTCTGTTTTTACAGCATTATTATATTTTGGTTGGTTTATTTTAAATATGTTTGTTATGAAGGCTCTATGTAATACTATTTCGAGCACATTTTACATTTTATATACCTAAGCCCCCCTCTTTTTAATATTGTAGCAAAGTATTAAAAGTGGGATCAGACATGATAAGCCACGTTTGGAATATAAAAAGAGAGATTAAGAGGAACGTGGTTCTAACGCCGTTTACAAAATTCCTTGTAACGATTGCGATTTATGCTATATTGGAGAAACAGGCCGAACAATCGCCATCAGAGCCAGTGAACACGCCCGCAACATCCGCTCGAAAGACAAAAAATCGCTCATATACCAACATATCGCCGAATCCGGTCATTCCTTTAATCTCGACAATACAACCCCCGTTTATAGCGATATAGCAAATAAATACCAACGCTTAGTTCTCGAAGCCCTTGTCTCCAATACTACACCCAGCCTCAACAGAAAGATTGACCTCCCGCCCCAATATTATGCTTTTTAAAAAAAAAAATAAAGAAACTTACCACGTTCCTCTTAATCTCTCTTTTTAAAGTATTAAAAGTGTTATTTTATTTTAGATGTTTGCCATGACACTTTGGGAAGTTGTTTAGTATACTATCAGGACGATTTCTGGCGAATTATTTTAGAATAATATTTATAACAATAATTATAGCGAAATTAAGACATAGTGATTATATTCTGTGTTTGTGCATATATAAATATTTTACAGAAAATGTGAGAACGTTCTATTAGAATATCTCGACAACAAAAAACAATACATATAAACGAGTTCACTGACATTTATTAATGCAGTGATTATAATCAATGCTTACAATGAAGGGCTATATTATCTATATATATAAAAAAAATCACTTTCAAATTTTAACGTAACGTTCCATTCTCAATCCCGTAGGGCTTTAGATCGGCTAAAACATTTTTATCTTTATAAGTGAATATTAACTTTACTGTACTGAATAGTTTAGTATAATGTTAATTTAACATATTACAATTTAGCCACAGCAACGCGTGGCCGGGTTCGCTAGTATATATATATATATAGTGTAAAAACTATATAATAAAAATATAACAGTGATTCTACATTTAAAGCTTAAGGAGCAAACTGATAAGAATGATAAATCATATAAAGTAGATTTGGTTAGATTAGCAAGCTAAATCTAAATTAATTATAAAAATAAATAGTTGTATAGTTTTATAGTTAAGTATTTTATTAAAATTATCTTCATTATTTTGATTATTTAAATTCAAATTATAAAATTTGTAAAATGTTATTATTTAGTATAGATAGAGAGAAAAAAAATCCTTTACTTCTAAAACATCATCTAGTTAATTATATATTTATAATTAATAACAATAAAATTTAACAACGTAACGTCTTTTGTATCGGCTTTTACACGTCATTTAGACATACTCTAATCCTATATATAGAATAATAGAAGTGAGAATATATATGATAGTTAGAAAAAAGAGAGAAAGACAGAACCATGCACTTTTAATCAAACTAATAATAAGAAAACAAAAAGTTTTGTAAAGAAGGTAGATAAGATTGTTAGTATATATATATATTTTTTTATAATTTTATATTTTATCCTTTTTTTTTTTAAATGATTTTTTTAAATTTTTTTATTTTAAAATATGAATATAAGTAGTTGTATTTAGTAATATATCTATATTATTAATTAACTTTTGTTATAAGTTTGGTTATTATGTTTTGGGATGAAACGCCGCTGAATTTCTATTTGAGAATTCCCGGTTCAGCAGATCTCTTTTTTCAATAATTACTCCAATTTTAAATTTTTTGTGTATATGTCTGGTCTACCATTAGGGTTTCAAAACATAATAACCAAACTTATAACAAAAGTTAATTAATAATATAGATATATTACTAAATACAACTATTTATATTCATATTTTAAAATAAAAAAAATTTAAAAATCATTTAAAAAAAAAAAAGGATAAAATATAAAATTATAAAATATATATATATATATACTAACAATCTTATCTACCTTCTTTACAAAACTTTTTGTTTTCTTATTATTAGTTTGATTAAAAGTGCATGGTTCTGTCTTTCTCTCTTTTTTCTAACTATCATATATATTCTCACTTCTATTATTCTATATATAGGATTAGAGTATGTCTAAATGACTTGTAAAAGCCGATACAAAAGACGTTACGTTGTTAAATTTTATTGTTATTAATTATAAATATATAATTAACTAGATGATGTTTTAGAAGTAAAGGATTTTTTTTCTCTCTATCTATACTAAATAATAACATTTTACAAATTTTATAATTTGAATTTAAAATAATCAAAATAATGAAGATAATTTTAATAAAATACTTAATTATAAAACTATACAACTATATATATATATATATATATACCTCTCTCCCCTTCACAATGTTTCTCCATCTGTTCAACCATAGTCCTGGACGTGCCCCTGATCCTCCTATAAACTTCTTTCTTAGTCACTGATGTCCTCACTGATCTAACTCTAAGGCATCCTGCCATAGCGAGCCTGTCTGCGAACTCATTACCTTCAATGAGGCTGTGTCCCCTAAATCAAGGGAGCCCCGGAGCCCGCGTCATCATCTCCAGCTCCTGGATTATTTGATGCGCGAGTTGCCCTTTCTCCAGATTGATGGCGACGAGGGCCGACATACAATCTGAATAGAGGCAGTCCGGGCTGAAGTTCTTCTCGGCACACACTCTGAGGGCTTCCCTGATCGCAACCAGCTTGGCTGAAAAGACCAATTCGTCCACTCTGATTGTTAAGCTTTCTTGGAAGATCAGCTCTCCATTAGTGAAAATCACTACCCCAGCTCCAGTATTGGTTCCAGACTTACTCCCATCAGTTAAAACCTCCGTGCCAATCCCTGTCGAGGACCAATAGGGCCTCACTGCTGGTAGTGCGATTTTTCCCCCTGTGATTCTGAGTGCCGCTGTCCTCTGCCCTCTCTCTAGAGTTGTTGCCACCTTCTGATCCCTGTTTCGGCGCCACTAAGCCCCAGAAGCATATAGCAGGATTAACTCGACACAGGAGAGGTAGAGGTTCCTAAAAATAGTACCCTCCTTTCTCCCCCCCCCCCCTTTTTTTTTAGAGCCAACCAGGACAGGCCTGCACAACGCCTCCCTGCCTCTCGTCACCATCTCCTCCGCCTGGTATTGCCAACCCATCTTGTCATCAATGACTACCCTCAGGATGGTCATCCTATTGATCAACGCTACCCTCCGTCCTTCCATCCGGATAGCCGGCTTGTGTTCCCATTTGATACCTTTCCTTTTAGTTCTTATTTCCCTAGACTTGAAGCTGAGGGCTTTAGTTTTTGGAGACATTGAACTTAAGGCCAGAGTCATAGGCCCAGTTCGAGAGGATTTGGAGAGAAGTTTCAACACACTTCTCAGCCTTCGCTCTCGAAGCAGCCTCAATGATGAGGAACTGGTCGTCGGCATAGAGAACCAGCCTGGCTCCCTCAGGTAGCTCCTCCTGGAAAACGGTTCGCAGCAAGAGCCCTGGGGGCAACCCCTAGCACAGTTTTTTCTAACTTCCGCCCACCAAAACTGAGGCTAATCCGTCTATCCCTCAGAAAGTCACGAACCAAGTTGCTCAAATTATCTGGACAACCCATGTTCATCAAATTTATCATCAGCTTGTTCCAGCTCATGGAGTTGAACGCGCCAATGTCCAGGGCCACGAGAAGAACCCAAGCACCCTTATTTAAGCCCATCTCAACCCCCTCTAACACCTCGTTCAGAGCTGTGGTTGTGGATTTGCCTTCCCTAGAACCATGTTGGGAAGAGGGAAGGAGATCATTACTCTCTAGCCAGTGCTTCAGTCGCTGAACTAGTAGGCTATCCGGGACCTTACCAAGACACGCTAGTAAAGAAAGTGGATGATAATCATTAGGAGAATTACCCTTTTTACCAGACTTTTCCAGAAGCACTACTCGGGCAACCTTCCATGCCCCAGTAAAAGTACCTCGCATGAGCTTATTTGTAACGTCAAGCTTGCCTATAGGTTAGGTACACAGCTTCGTACCCCCGCAACCTAGGTTCGAGGCTCAGCGTGGGTGTTTTTTTTTTTTTTTTCATTTCTTTTATATTATTGTAGCAAATTATTAAAAATATTGTTTTATTTAAAATGTAGGCTTTTTAAAAAAAAATAACATAAACAATTTTTTAATAATATTTGTAACAAACCTAGGTTCGAGGCACAGCGTGGGTGTCTTTTTTTATTTCCATTTCTTTTATATTATTGTAGCAAGGTCTGTTTTTACAGCATTATTATATTTTGGTTGGTTTATTTTAAATATGTTTGTTATGAAGGCTCTATGTAATACTATTTCGAGCACATTTTACATTTTATATACCTAAGCCCCCCTCTTTTTAATATTGTAGCAAAGTATTAAAAGTGGGATCAGACATGATAAGCCACGTTTGGAATATAAAAAGAGAGATTAAGAGGAACGTGGTTCTAACGCCGTTTACAAAATTCCTTGTAACGATTGCGATTTATGCTATATTGGAGAAACAGGCCGAACAATCGCCATCAGAGCCAGTGAACACGCCCGCAACATCCGCTCGAAAGACAAAAAATCGCTTTGAACCCATCTTCCCCTTCAAGTAACCTCAAGTTATCGGAGCACTTTATCTTCCCAGAGAGAGCCCTGTAAGGGAGACCGTATGGATTAATCTCCAGTACCGTTTTGCACTGCTCCATCCAGTGTTTCCTCTTCGTCCTTTTGGTGTGCCTCTTTTACCCTGCTAGGACCTTCGGGAAAGCTATTCTTCTTCTAACTCTCTCTTCGCCCGTAATATTCTGGAATAGCTTCCTCATGGCCGTGACTCTCTTCCTCTCGATCTACAGCTCCTCGGTCCACCAAGGCTGTTTAAGCCTTTTAAATGCGGTAACCTTTCCAGATCCAGGCCCCAAGGTTTTTCACGTGTTGGTTATATCCTGGTGGAGCTCATTGACCATGCTATTAATAGAAATTCTGTCAACTGCTCCAGCTAATCTATCCCCAAGTGTGCAAGCAAACCGGCGTCTGAATCTTTCAAGGTTAGGCCCCCTGATGCTGTACCGAGGAACTATCTCCACTGATGGCGGTTCCACTTCACAGCTGGCCTCAAACCTGATGAGTTTGTGGTCGCTTACGTCCGTGGGGTCCGTTTCCCACCTCAAACGCCGCATCCTGCTCGTTCTTGCCAGTGAGAATTCTATGATGCTTTCACCGTTTGCCGTGGCAAACGTTGATTCACCATAGACGTTTCAAATCTCCAGACTCTGCCCAATAACAAGATCAACCAGCGCCTTTCGTTTAAAATTTTCCTCCTTGTCCCCAAACAGCTAGGTGCGCGCGTTAAAATCCCTGCCGATCACGATGTCGTGCACTTCCTTTCCAACCAAAAAATCATTTAGGAAGTCCAGCTTACTGAGGTCGTTGTCCTGAGGTGGTATGGACGTAGAGAGGCAGACCAGTTTTAGATCCGCCGCTTCGATCTGTACAGCCGACGCCTCCTCCCAGGACCCACAACCCAAACAAGGAAGATCTTCCCGGACCAGTAAGGCGGCCTTGTTGCACTCGCTAGAGAAAAAAACTGTAACGAGTATCTAGACCCATCCTCTCGTCATCCTCCAGGTACATCTCCTGCACCAGGATTACATGAGGGTGATCACTTTTAATGATCCGGTCTAGCTCCTCGTAACGCCTCCTTGAACGAGCGCAATTTTGCTGCACGAACCTCCACACCTCCTTGTTTGGCCCCTTTACCATCGTCTCCCGGTCACGTACCAGGCCTTCACCGAGCACTGCGTACTCCGCGGGAGATGATTAGAGTCATATTTCTTGCCGTACCTCTTGTTGTCCTCTAAACAGAGCCAACAACCCGGCTTCATATCGCATCCCTGTTCTTGGGAGTGCACGCCCTCGCACTTCCCACACCTCTTAGGATGTTCGCAGGTCCTTGCGATATGACCGGGCCTGAGGCATCTGAAGCAAGATGACACCAGCTTCATTCACTCTGATAGGTACCATCCTGGCACCTATCTTCAAACTCTTCTTGCCAAGGAGGGATTTCATGGTGACTTCCTTTAGGCCCGAAATGACCCAATTCGTTGCGTAGGGCCTCCTTGTACTCTTTGGATTCAATCTAATGTATCCTCCCAAGAAGTCCCCACACCCCGAATTTTGGAGCACCACCATTTCTCTTTGCGTCTCCTCTTTGATGTCAGGGTTGACACCCAAGAGAATCAGCTCCCTCTTGGCCCTCTTGAGGCCTCCTAGCCTCAGTGCAGGCTCCTTCTCTATAGCCTCCACGGCCAGCTTCTTGTCCTCGAGGTTCTTCAATATGAGAGCCACAGCTCCCACACCCCGAATCATTTTGATGTCATAGCGGTGCCCAGGAATGCTACCAGCGATGCTTTCAGCACCGCGAGCATTAACCTGTCCCGGCATCCTCACTCCACTCAACTTTCAGGGTAAGGTCCTTCTGTCATCTAGGGGAGCCCTTGACCTTTGGGGGTTCTGGCTTGGTAGTCTTGGCCGCCTTTGGGGGATCCTTAACTTATTTAGCCCTGATCTTCTTCGGGGGAGGAGGTTCTTCCACCTCCTCTGTAGGCGTCGCTCTCAGTGGGTCCTCTTTTGATCCGGCTGTCACCTCAGTCCTACTCTCTTCCTCTTTTGCTGAAGGCTTCCTAATCCTTTTCTTCTTCTTTCTCTTCTATTCCGCCATCTCGCTGTTCCTAGTGTGAACAGGTTGTTTTGGGGGAGATGGCGGAACAGCTTTCTCGTCTCTAGTTGGTATTTGGACCGGGTCTCCCTCTACTTCGGGGCAGTAACTCCCGGCCCTTGCCCTTGCGGGCTCCTCCGTCTTCTCGTTTTGGGGCGTCTCTCGTCTAGGGAAGACTGGGGAAGCGTCATTGGGAGGACATACCTTGACCTCAGCTAGTTTCAGCGACTCTAAAAGAGCCGCTGCCACTCCCCTCTCTATGCCATACTGCAGGGTGGTCGGACTGAGGATCTTTTCCTCCAGGTTCCGCTTCTCCAACCGCAGGAGCTCGAGCTCTTCAAGAGCCGACCTATGTTTCTTGAGGAGCTTATCGAAGCATTGCTCGAGGATTTTCGGGTGAACATTTCCAATCTTCCTCCCTCGACGTATGGTCCTGGAACGCCCTGGCAAGCTCCTTAAGCTCCGTACACTTCTTCTGGGGTGTCAATGCCTGATTTAGAAACTCATTCATTTCATTCAGGTCATTGAGGTACCCTGCCTTGGTGGCATCCATCTCAGCCCCCGACTCCTCGACTATTGAGCCGATTCTCGCTTCAGACGAAAGGTCAATCAACAGGAAAGGATCCACAGGGATCCCCATGTTGATGATCCTGTTGAGGCGATATCAGGGACGTGGACGACATGGACGATCCTTCCTATCCTCTCGCTCTGGGTATCCAGAGCTAGCTGTGCGGAAGGCACCTGAGCTCAAATCCTCAGGCGGCCGCGTCGCTTTTCGCGGACTCAAGTGGGCACCCTGCCTATCCTTTCGAGTCGTGTCGACTCTCGCTGTGCGGAGGGTGCCTGCTTCCATAGGGGACTTCCCTGGGCCATTAGTGGGCGCGGCAGGGGAATTATCAGAAATATCCAACGAGGTATTATTGGGCATACGCTCGGAGCCCGAGGGAATTTGAGCGTCCTCGGGCTTATCCTTGTCTTCAGGGTTTTTTTCAAGAGGTATGCATGAGAAGTTACTAGACCCAATATGTCGAGCTGGCCCATCAGCTCTGATTAGGTCGTTCACTCCACGACAAGAGGGATCTGCCTCCCACTCGTTCTCAGGCGCTAACTGAGCCTCGTTGGTAATGTCAATCTTTATATTTTATATTGGCATTATTGGGGGGGGGGGGGGTGTGACCTGTATTATAATGACACCAGAACGCCACCATGTCACGCAAGGCTGGGCATATCCGTCTTTCCAGACTTGTCAGACGAGCTGTTAGCGTTGGCCACGTTCTTCTTAGAAACGTTCTCAGGACGCACCACGGGAAGGTGCTGATCAGCATATGTAGGTAGCCGTCAAGCCTCCCTACTTTGCGTAATCTGCAACTGGACGTGACTCCTGTCAAAGACCCTTATTAGCATCGCTAACTCTTCCATTGAGTTTCACAATGGTCTGTCGTGATCAGTTAGCCCCTACCACCCTCTTTCAGGCAGCCAGATACAGACCACTACTACCCGCGAGTCGGTTGCCGAGGGCTGCAGATGCCAGGCTCATAGTCCTACCCACTCTCCATGCGGTCAGAACTTGGGCCCCGGGCCCAGCACAGTTGGTTCCATGTATTGGACCCAGGAGGAGCTCTGAACATCAGAAATAGACAGATTCAAACGACCCTTACAAGATTTAGAATAGGCCATCTCAAGCCATTGAAGATAGAAAATAAAACAAAATCTACCCCACTTGCCTAAAATGTAGCTTGGCACCTGCAGCTCCAGAAGACATTGTGGCTTGCATTAGATGCACTAAACAGGACCTTTGGGAGAGGCCGCTGCTTATCATAAAACATCTCGAGGAGCATGAACTCGTGGAATTCGTGTAAACTTTACACAAGTTTTTTTTTAATGGTCAGGTGTTGATATTAAAAACAAAATAAGCATTTCCTGACCGCTTACATGAGCATTCTAGAGAGCAAAATGCCATCTAGTGAAACAAAATTCAATCCTAAAATTTGTTATCTAAAATACTCATGTGAGAGGTCAGGAAATGCTTATT
Organism: Cordylochernes scorpioides; assembly: GCA_030710605.1. NCBI lineage: Eukaryota > Metazoa > Arthropoda > Arachnida > Pseudoscorpiones > Chernetidae > Cordylochernes > Cordylochernes scorpioides. Next base: position 163,714,458 of record CP092864.1, read on the forward strand.
TTGTTTTTTATTATAAAGTTGATATCATGTATGTATTTATGTATGATTGATCAAACATGATCATTAAACAAAATAGATTTATATTTATTTAATTTGTGGGGGCTTATTTATTACCAGCTCAATATGTAATAGGTATGTAAACACACACCACATAGTGTATATAGAAAATATTGATAATTTAAATGTATGTAGAATGGTTGTATATATATGTTAATATATGGCCTGAGTAGTGATGTATGAATTAATATATAAAGAAGTTTATATAAATTATGTCAAATTTAAAATAGTCTCTGACAACTTTTAAGGAGTATGTAACGGCTTAAAACGGTTTCTAGCTCATGCATATCTTTTTTCAGACTGCCGACGTTCCTAGTATGCACACTGCGCGGCCATAAATCCTTTAATCTGAATGGGGAAAGACATCTGAGCTTGCCTAATTATTCCTATCAGAACTGCTCATCATTCTATAGTGTGTGTTATGTGGTGTAGGTTTTAAGAATGTATAAATTGTTATCGTGTGTAGAAGATGATGGAGCGAGTTTCCCATAGGGCAAGAAGCCCCCTTCCCCGGGAAGCGGGTATTGTGCCGTCATCTTATTACCGAAGAAGGGAGGGGCCGAAACAATAGGCGCCACGGTCACGATGAAAGAAAGAACCGGCGATATTCTTCGGAAAAAAACTGGAGCATTGTTTCTTCATGGCACCCAGGGCACGCTACTTGACTAACTTACTCACTTTGCTTCGCGTCAGGTTTATAATTTGCCATTGTACCTATTGGTCTGGAAGTGTAAAATAAATTTTTAAATTTATTAGATCATATTGTGTTATGCAGGCAAAGTGAGATGGGCGTTCACTTTCTTATTCTTGATAATAATTAATTTCGTTTATTCTGTTCCGTTTTAAGAAGAGTTTAAAATTTAAGAATCCATTCATTCTTAATTTGATCAAGTAAACCTGTCACATATCACATTGTACATCGTTCATTCAGAATAAATATATATTAGTTTTAAAGAGAAAAACGATAATAGCGAATATTACATATTCCCAAGGTAGCCGTTTAAAATGTTAATCTACCACTTGTTGAGCTAAAACTTTTCAGTCGAACTTTACAATCAACTAGGTTTATATATGCTGGGTTCAGCAGTAGGAATTTATTTATTTTTCTAATAAAAAATTCTTATACATATGGAAACAATTTGAATAGTTCAACAGAAGCTATATATATATATGAAAAATAGTTCAAAAGTGATATTGTACTGGGATACGGTGCATATATTAAGAAAAAGGCATCTCCTTATCGTGCAACTGAAAGTTGCTGATGGCTTGCGCCATCTATCGGAATAAATATCTACTATTCTCGTTGATTTCTAGTTATTCCAGAATTGGCCAAATACCCATTCACAAAAGTGATATGGCTTGATTAATCAAGAATGGGTATTTAGCCAATTCTTGAATAACTAGAAATCAACGAGAAAGTTGATATTTATTCCGATAGATGGCGCAAGCCATCAGCACATTTCAGTTGCACGATAAGGAGATGCCTTTTTATTAATATATATATATATAGAGATGGAAATTTTGCCGGGAGGAAATTGATCTAAAGAGACTAGGGTGGCCTTTCCCGTCAAAATAGACGTGTAAAACCAGACGCCATCTATTGACAGTCGCCGCAACTAGCTGCCTCGGGTCGGTGACAAAGCTACAACACCAGCTTTGGCAGCTAGTTGCGGCGACGGTCAATAGATGGCGTCTGGTTTTAGACGTCTATTTTGACGGGAGAGGCGACCCTTGTCTCTTTAGATCAATTTCCTCCCGGCGAAATTTCCATCTATATTTTAGCCATAGATATGGCCCAGCCACTTTGCTAACTGAACACCTCTTTGGCAGATTGTCAAGATTCCATTAGATCCCGTGTGGATCTCATGGAGTAAAGTCCGCCCTAGACTGACGAGGACCATTAGCCCGAAACCATGGTCTCTAGGTGGACGCTTGTCAGTTTGCCAAAGCTGGTGTTGTGGCAAACTGACAAGCGTCCACCTAGAGACCATGGTTTCGGGCTAATGGCCCTAGTCAGCCTAAAGATATTATGTATGTACCATAGGGCTATTAAAAATTCAAGGTCAATCATGCCCAGCAACATACATAGGAGAGACAGGAAAACCTAGAAGAGAACGAATCAGGACAGCCCTCAAAAACTATAGCTCTCCTTCCCTCATATTAGACCACGCACTAAAACAAGACAACCTACCAAATTTCGAATCAACCGAAAGAGTTCATCAAAATATTGAAGACAAGCACTCCAGACTTTATCTAGAAACTGGGCTTCAATGAAAGACAACAATGGTTTAGACAACAGAAAAATAGACATCCCTCAAGTATGCCACCAATTTAAATCTTCATATCCACACACAATATTCGTGATAATGCATCCATATGTTTACATACCTCAGTATCGCATCTTTTTGGAACTTTTATTTCTATATATATGCTATATTATATATTTCAATCATTTGATTTATAGAAATATATGGTAATTTAAACCAACAACCTCATATTGTATATAATATAACAAGATTTTCATGTATAAGAAACACATTTGTAAATAATTATACGTATGATTGACATGGGTCATTACATCATATGTAATTTACTTTGTACAAACTAAGGATAAATAAATAAAACTCTGTAATATATTAAGAGTTGAGCTAGAGTAAAAATCGATATGCAGAAGTCCGAACGAGGCCTAGAAGATGTCAGGGCGTTGCCAGAGTACAATGATCTCTTCGATCCCGCCCTTGTTGCATCCGCTGAAATCCAATACTCTCGGCAAAGATATATAAGCCTCCAACAGGGCCAGATATAAACAGTCACTTCACCATCAGCGGGATCCCTCGTCACTTCATCTTCTGATGCTCGACCATGCCGTAGATCAGTAAGAAAACTTCTCATCTCTCCATCTTTCGCTGCTTAGCTCGACTCCTATCTTTTCACGGAACTTTCCTAGTACAACTGTTTCCCTTCGTTTTTTTGTGTGGACATTCCCAATCTTTCCACTCTGCCTCGATCACGACTGCCTGTACTTTGTGAGAACTGTTAAAGGTCTTCCAAGATGCAGAGAGGTACTGGAAAACTCTCCACGCCCTGACTGTCCCTTTCGGTTACTACAGGTTTGCCCCTCTCGATTGCCACACCACAGAGAGAGACCCTCGGTTATCACAGTATAGCGAGAATGCACCACCCCGTGTCAGCCACAGCCTGCTGGCCACCAGTGTGGGTACCACATTTTGGTACAGTGGTTGTGCGTGGTCTGGCGCTGTAGACTGGACGTGTTCGGCTCTGTGGGAACCGTTGTTCACACTGGGAGTGCCAGTGAATAGCATTTCAATACTTGCAAGGCGAGGGTGGGGGTGTTACTTGGTATGTTACACATGATGACCGCTGGTAGTTGTACCGCGGTGGTGAGTTTTGGTAGGTTGGATGTGTGGCCTTGTCTACTTGGCGCTGGTACGCTTCACTGGTGACACACTGGGTTCTTCTTATTCTAGACACTAGGTCGAACCATTTTAATGGTGTTTGGCTGAACTGTCGCGATTAATCGCTGGTCTGCGACGGGTAGTCCGTCGGTCAGAGACTCTATTAATATGTCGGCGGGTAGGTTTAGTCTCGTGCCCATTACCATTTTGTTTCAGTAGTAGTCTTCTTGGGGCATTTTCTAGGGGCAAACCTGTAGTAACCGAGAGGGACAGTCAGAGGGTGGAGAGTTTTCCAGTACCCCTCTGCCCCTTGGAAGACCTTTAACAGATTTCACAGAGTACAGGCAGTCGTGGTCGAGGCAGAGTGGAAAGCTTGGGAATGTCCACACAAAAAAGGAAGGGACACAGTTGTACTAGGAAAGTTCCGTGAACAGATAGGAGTCGAGCTAAGCAGCTAAAGATAGAGAGATGAGAAGTTTTCTTACTGATCTACGGCATGGTCGAGCATCAGAAAATGAAGTGACGAGGGCTCCCGCTGATGGTGAAGTGACTGTTCATTTCTGTCCCTGTTGAAGACTTATATATCTTTGCCGAGAGGATGTATTGGATTTCAGTGGATGCAACAAGGGCGTGGATCGGTAAATATAATTGTACACTGGCAACGCCCTGACATCTTCTAGGCCTCGTTCGGACTTCTGCATCTCGATTTTTACTCTAGCTCATCTCTTAATCTATTACAGAGTTTTATTTATTTATCCTCAGTTTGTACAAAGTATATTACATATGATCTAATGACTCATGTCAATCATGCGTATAATTGTTTATAGATGTGTTTCTTATACATAAAAATATTGTTATATTATATACAATATGAGGTTGTTGGTTTAAATTACCATATATATATTAAATTGAATATTCATTATTTTTATTATTATTCTTATTTTTAAATTTATTTTAAATGTATTTGTTTTGTAACAGTTATATAAAAACGTGAAATAACACGCGGCCTCTCAGAAAAAAACTAAATTTTTGTCCCCGAGGAAGTTTGGCCTGTACCACACGAAATATGGAAAAAAATAAAAATATGTATTGATCCAATTTTTTTTTCTAAATTTATCATTATTTAATATTATTTATTCATGTATATATATATTTATTTTGTTTTTAAACTTTATAATCTTATATGGGCGTTATAAAATAAATTATTTTCAATCTCGATCTCGCTCTCTGTCTTACTGCCCTGGAGAAAGGACTCTTTTCGTTGTGGTAGCCTCCTGGACTTTACCTAACTGTAAATAGCTTCCTCTTTTATTTTTCAATATTTATTTCTAAATTTCTCTCTTTTATGTATATTTTATTTTATCTATTCTACCATTGACTTGTATGATGTGTGTGTCAATAAAAATATTTTAAATCTCAAATAAAATCTCTCCCTTGAAGAGCGTTCAGGCTTCACTGCGCGGCGCCGCCAACGGCTACTTTTGGATGGTCCGCAGCCGAGCGTGGATGACATCGCCGGCTCCTGACGTCTGGCTCTCACCAAGGAGACTTCTGGGTCTCTGAGAAGCCGAGTTATTCACCCTGCCAGCCTGAGGTCTCTGCGTCTTCGAGGCGACAACAGGTTACTGCGGGCGCCAGACCTGCTAGCTACTGAGCATTGGCTACAGGCGACTGTCAGGGACTTCTCAGATGGCGCCCCTGCTCTAGTGCGCTCTACGCGGGCTGCCTTTCTTGACGCACAGCATCTGGGGACCTTCTGCCAACGACTACTACAGGAAAACGCCAGCTCCAGATATCATGCGGAGTACGAGGCGGAGACCATCGTCCTGAGGAGCTCAACAACGCTCTTTACCCGTCTAACCAGCCAGAGCATGCGCCGGGAATTGGACGCGGCACGGCTGCAAGCGTTAAGCAGAGCTGGCTGCGCCGGGGACCCCCACCGTAGATGTGCCCCACTCCATCTCTTGGGCTAACCTGCACCGCAATTGCTTCTCGGAGCACGACGCAGATGTCGCTCTTCGATTGGTTTTCCACGCTCTACCGCATCTTGACCATCCTGCTTTGAGGCGTTACACCTGTGCCGCATGTGGGTCCAGAGACGGGTCTCTGGCCCACAGATATTGGAATTGCTGAGCCGTGCGACTTCTCCTCCGGGAGGTGTTCACTTCCTGTGGTTTGCCCTTGGATCTGCAGGTCTGGCTCTTCGGTGTCGGCCTCCATCCCGAGGTAATGAAAATGACAGGTGTGGCTAAGGCTATCATCTACAAATACCATCTTGGGCTCGAGTTGGGCAACGCCAGCCATCACATCTACCTGCCCACTCAGTGGGAAAGAACTCTCACGGTCCACCGGTGGCGGAGTCTTTCCCGCAGTTGGCGCCACCAATGAAGCCTTATATAGATTTCATTATGCATATCCATCCTTAATTTTCATATTTATTCTTTAAAATTGTGCCTGGAGTAGGCAAACTGTCGACGAGCTGGGCTGATCTCCTCGATTGGACGAATACCTGTTCGCCCCTGTTGGAGAATATGGGCCTCCCATCGGCCTTTCTCAGGTGTGTTGCTGTCTTGTACGGAGAAACAGACGCCACCATCCGGATTGGTGATGTCCATACCAAGACCTTTCCGCCTCTCAACGGGGTGAGCCAGGTCTCCTGTCTCAGTGCCGCTCTCTTCAACATCGAAGTTGGGCCTCTGCTACTCCGCTGGCCCACAGATATTAGTGCTGCCGTACAACTACTGCTCCTGGAGGTGTTAGTTCCAATCTCTCTATTACTCTGTTAATTTGGCTATGAGAGTAAAATTGACAAAGAATGGACTTGTTCGATTTAGAAAAAAAAATCCTTCTTAGAGAGGTTTCATGCATTTATATGATGAGTATATTTGCACTTGATTTTCCTTCTATACAGAGCGTATCTGAAGAATACATATAATATAAAAATGTTATACTTGTGAGTGTGAGTAAAGTTGATTAAAATAAAAAAGAAAGGGATATATTTATGTATACTACTATAAAAATTCAAAAATGGAAAAAGAGGTTTGATTCTTTTGAATAAAATATGTATCAAGAAAATAAATAAAGATTTTTTTTAGCGAAGTATCAATTTATTCATGGATGGCGGCCAATCAACATCCATCTTTAATTGAAATAAATAAATATTGAGGTAGGTTAAATCAAATAAAAAGGGGGGTGCTCAGGCATTAAATAGCATTTGTAAATCGCGATTTAGTAACCTGATATTCAACTCTTCTTGATTAAAGCGAGCATGGAAGTAATATATACAACAAAAACAAAGCCTTTTATTAAGACATCTCTTCCTATATAGACTTGTTACCGAATTTAATAAAGAAATAAAAGCAAGCAATGATAATAGTGTCAATAAATAAATCGGTAATGAGCTATGAGGATGTCTTGGGGATGAGACATAACAAGCGTTGCGTTACTTCTAGTTATTTCTTCTTTTTTATTTTTGAAAAATATTTTCAAAGTCTTTATGAACTGGAGAACTAGTTAATAAAAGTATACAGTGCTCGAATCGGTCAATACTGTGACGTTGATGAAACGGCCAATGGCACACATCCTAGATATTTTAAAGCACAAGAAATCGGAGGTGACCAGAATATTGTCCTTGTCCCGCAACGGCATTCCGCGACACATTTCAAGGGTCTTGGTGAATACATTGAGAGGTCAAGATATCTGGGGTCAAATGTCAAGCACTCCGTCTCAACTTCCGTACCACGATTAGGTATCGGCAGTTCCTGGTGGCGGTGGTGCTTATTTCTGGGCCACAATAGTCGGCCAGACACTCGAAGGGTATTTGTGGGAAGGAACAACCATAATAGACCATCTTCCTTCCTCGATGTATTGGTGTTCCAGAATGGAAGCCGAAATTCCCTGACCTGGCGTGTTCCAACCACACCCCTTACCTGCTTCTGACCTGCTGTATGTGTATGTGTAAACTCTTCCTTTGTTTACTGGTCCTATTGATACCTTTTCCTTTCATTATAGTTATTAACCTAGAAGTTTGCTATTCTAAATAAATTTGGTCAAATTGTGTCTTCTTCATTTACATCTTTTGTTTGAATTGCATCCTCATGCTCACTTTTAAAATTTATTTTTCCTAAATTCTTTGAAAATGCATTTTTGATATAAAATTCAAGTTAAGCTTATTTTAGTATAACAACTACATTTTATTTTGGGCGTTTTTTTTTTTCTCCTCTCTTTCGGAACATATCTCGCGGTGAGATATAGTACGAGCAGTACAAACAAACAAGCGGCCACTAACGTCGTAGTGACTTTGACCTCGAGATGCAACGGCGTGATGAAAGGAAATTCTGGCAACTTCCGCAATCCCGCGCGGAATTTGTGGGTGAACAATGGCACTGGTCTCTGGCAGACAAAGGCGGCCTCGGGCTTTCTCTCCAGCAGGGAGGTTTGTAGCTATCTTACTGAATGTTCCTGATCCTCTACCGGATCTTCCTCTATTGTAGCTCCGCTCTCCAAAATTATCCTGGATCTTTTTTCTGGGTACAGTCTCTTTCTTGATCATCCAATATTGCTTCTGATCTAGGCGTGTCATGAGAATGATTTGGAATTTTCTTCCCTTCATGAGAGAAATCTTTGTTATCTCAATCTATATTTTAAAATTTTATAAATATCTCAATGCCTTATATCTGCTTTCTAGGATTCGATTATAATTTAATTTTTCTTTAGAGAGATAAATATATTTGTCCATTTTTCAATTTATTCAGTGTTGAAGCTTAGTGTTAAAGTCAGCTTCTATCCCAATCACATTGAATCTCTTTCTCCGTACCGACACTATCTTCCATCGCTGTACCATATGACAAACAGTGGCGATTTGGTACATAAAGAAAATGTCGGTAGGACATGGCATAAGGATTCCAGCTGACAGCTCAGCTGGGCATTCTATTCTTTCTCCTGCTGTTTGTCTTCTTTCTACCACATTGTCTCTTTTACTACCACAGTGTCTCTCTTTCTTCCTTCAGTCTATCTTTTTTTTCCCTTACTGATTGCCATCTTCATCCTAATCTACATCTTATAATTGCTGTCTTCTTCTTTCCCTACTGTCTGTGCTCTTATATTCCTCATACTGTCTTCTTCATTCTACTGGCTGCCTTCTTTATCTTAATGTTTTCTTCCTCCTTCTGTTTTTCTTCTTCTTTCCTATACGGACTGTATTCTTCCACCTAATGTTTTTCTTCCTTCTCCTTGGGACTTTATTATAATGTCGCTTTTTTCTGTTCTCGGGTCCTTTAAAAATTAGAAAGACGTGAATACATCCGAATTTGTTTTGACAACCTAGTGACTTTTGCATCAATGCACCAATGTGAAGTGTTACAGTTAAACATAGAATCAATATGATCAGAGTGATATAGAAATTATCATTTTACAAATAAAAGAAAATACTCAACCACAAAATATATTATCCCTATCTAATTCAAGATATCTTTCATAGTGGTTACATTTTGAAATTCACTGCTTGAAAATATAAATATCTATAGACAGCGTTACTTATAAACAAATATTTTGGGGGAAACGAGAGTAACGAAATTTTCTCACACAAAGAGAAAATAATATATACAATTATATATTACTAGACGAATGGCCCGGGCAACGCCCGGGTTTTACCAGAGTGCGTATATATTTATAAAACGTTTTAAATCAAATACTATTCGTTACAATTATAAATTGGCGCCATGGATGTCACTCTTGTGAAACGTCCCGTTCCAAACTGTGTGTTTTTAAAATGTTTTAATTAAAATACTATTCGTTACAATTATAAGGTACTTATATATATTTAAAGGTTCTCATAAAAAGGTTACCGATTTAAAAGTTTATTTTATTTAATTTAAAGAAACATATTTTCATTTAAGTATTGTTATTTATATATATTTTAAAAGATTAAGTAATTGTGCAAAACGATAATTGCCTTAAAAAGAAATTGCCTTAAAAAAAAGAAACATTCGCGGTGATTTTGTCTTGCATTCATTTATACAATTATTATATTTTTTGGCATCATATATTAACTTTATGAACGGAAAAATATGTCCAGGGTAGCCTAGTGGTCATGGCATCTGCCCGGTAAGCGGAAGGTCGTGGGTTCGATTCCCATCCCTTGACACTTTTTTTATTTTATCCATTCTGACCAAAATCTATCCGTGAACTTCACACAGTTCCTGGCCTCTGTCACGGATGAAATTTAAAAATTAAAAAAAGATGCCGAAACCCGGGATCGAACCAGGGACCTTTAGATATTCAGTCTAACGCTCTCCTAACTGAGCTATTTCGGCTTATTTTATTTATTTCTATAGAAGCTTCTATCTTTATAATTATGTATATTTTCAAAAAGTCAATTCACACCTCTTCGCTGGAGACCATGGGAATGCTGACTAATTCATTATGCTAACATAATTATAAATACAAGTATCAGAGTCATCAACAATTCTGTCATCGTTTGCTTTTGTGAATGGAATAAATACCCAAATAGGGCCATTACTATATATATAGTCACGACCGTCTTCCCTCATCGGCCGCCTCTGTCACTGATAATATACAGTTATCATCGTCATGCGTTCTTAATTCTGTCACCGTTTGCTTTTGGTTCAGTGGTAGAATGCTCGCCTGCCACGCGGGCGCCCCGGGTTCGATTCCCGGCCGATGCATTTTTTTTTTTTACAATTTTTAAAACTCATTTATATACACTGCGTGACATTGCAAATGGAACACCAAGAAATAGTGGCCAGAAAATTATGCAAATTTCAGGGTAGACGCGCCTAACCGAGTTATGCAAATGATGTAAAATGCGCAGCTCTCTTGCGCACATGGAGTAAGATATAAGGGAAGGAACTTGCAGAAAGGACAGTATTCGTGTCGTTATTTCTTCAAGGAAAATCATTGTAGAAATTGTGTTCTTGTGTCAAAAGACACGTGTAATAACAGAGAATGCCAGGTCATCGTAAACGGAGGCAGTTCAAGCAGACAGACGCTTTTACGAGGGGCATGGTGATCGGACTGAAAAGGGCAGGTTGGTCCATACGTCAAATCGCAGCTGATATACACCTTGGTGCGTCCACGGTGCACCGACTGTGGAGAAGATGGTTGGAACAAGGAAATGTGGCAATTTATAGGAATGTCGGTGCAACCAGAGTGACGTCAGCACGTGTGGATCGGCGTATCCTTCGACAAGCAGTGGCGGCCCCACAAGCCACTTGTACCGCCATCCTGCAACATGTGCAAGACACCCTAGATCATTCCATCTCGACCAGAACCATTTCCCGTCGATTGGTTACTAATGGCTTGCACTCATGCCGTCCGCTAAGAAGACTGCCATTGACCCCACCGAATAGGCGCCAACGTTTGGAATAGTGCCGGGCTAGATCGACGTGGATGACGGAATGGCACAGGGTCGTGTTCTCAGATGAGTCGCGTTTCTGCTTGTCCAGTGATAGTCGCCGTGTACGCGTGTGGCGTCGACGTGGAGAAAGGTCCAATCCGGCAGCAATTGTGGAACGCCCCACCGTGCGACAACGTGGAATCATGATTTGGGGCGCAATCGCGTATGATTCCAGGTCACCTTTACTTCGTATTCAGGGCACTATGACGGCCCAACGATACGTTGATGTGCTGCGACCGGTGACACTCCCCTACCTTCAGGGGGTACCCAATGCCCTTTATCAGCAGGATAACGCCCGACCGCACACTGCTCGCATTATCCAACAAGCTCTGCAAGATGTACAGATGCTTCCCTGGCCACCGTACTCTCCTGATCTCTCACCAATCGAGCACGTCTGGGACATCATTGGACGCCGTTTGCATGCCTTGCCACAGCCGCGTTCTGAAGACGAACTGTGGCAAATGGTTGAGAGGGAATGGAGAGCCATCCCTCAGGACGCCATCCGTACTCTGATTGACTCTCTACCTAGACGTGTTGCTGCGTGCATCGCCGTCCGCGGTGGTCCTACTTGCTAATAAGCCGACGCCGTTCTCGCTCTGTATTATGACTATCATTTTGAAATAAAGATCACTTATTGTTCGTCCCTGTCTTTCTCTGTCTGCCGAGTTTCATCACTTTTTGGCCACTATTTATTGGTGTTCCATTTTCAATGTCACGCAGTGTATTATACTAGCGGATGTACCCGGCTTCGCCCAGGTTTTTCTCGAGGGAATGTTTGTAGTCTAGTAATATGAAAATATACTACACCTAAAAACTATCAGAGAAAAGAGAAACCACGGAAGGTGACCAGAAAAATGCTTATAATGGATGTATATGTTTACGATATCAAGTTAAATAAAAACAAAGATAAAATTTGCATATGTTGGTCACTATAAATTTGTATATTTGTTAGGCGAAATTAGAAACATGATAATTATCTTAAAATTGCTTGTATTGAATATTTTTTAGATTGAGATTATTAGCTAGTATGTAAAAAAATTAACTCTGTTGAAATTTAATTTTGTATTTATATATAAATAAAATTAACTCTGTTGATTTTTTTTTTATTTAATCGATAACAGCGAAGTTACGCATGTTAATGTTAGGAAATATATTTTGATGTTAAGCAAAACCTGCTCCATCTCGTTTTACATAAATGTTGAAAATTTGGTTGAAATTGATGCATTGTAACGAAAGTTTTTAGTGATGTCCACTTATGAAATTTCCATTTTATTAATATAGACAAGAATGACCTCCAAGAAACAGAAGGTAATAAGACCAAATCTAATGATAAGGCACAATTTGGAATATAGATTAGAAACAGAAGGTAATAAGACCAAATCTAATGATAAGGCACAATTTGGATTATAGATTAGAAGGTAATAAGACCTAATCTAATGATAAGGTACAATTTGGATTATCTATATATATAAAAAAATATTTTTGTATTTTTGTTTGTACACTGCGTGACATTGAAAATGGAACACCAAGAAATAGTGGCCAGAAAGTGATGAAACTCGGCAGACAGAGAGAGACAGGGACGAACAATAAGTGATCTTTATTTCAAAATGATAGTCATAATACAGAGCGAGAACGGCGTCGGCTTAGTAGCAAGTAGGACCACCGCGGACGGCGATGCACGCAGCAACACGTCTAGGTAGAGAGTCAATCAGAGTACGGATGGCGTCCTGAGGGATGGCTCTCCATTCCCTCTCAACCATTTGCCACAGTTCGTCTTCTGAACGCGGCTGTGGCAAGGAATGCAAACGGCGTCCAATGATGTCCCAGACGTGCTCGATTGGTGAGAGATCAGGAGAGTACGGTGGCCAGGGAAGCATCTGTACATCTTGCAGAGCTTGTTGGCTAATGCGAGCAGTGTGCGGTCGGGCGTTATCCTGCTGATAAAGGGCATTGGGTACCCCCTGAAGGTAGGGGAGTGTCACCGGTCGCAGCACATCATCAACGTATCGTTGGGCCGTCATAGTGCCCTTAATACGAAGTAAAGGTGACCTGGAATCATACGCGATTGCGCCCCAAACCATGATTCCACGTTGTCGCACGGTGGGGCGTTCCACAATTGCTGCCGGATTGGACCTTTCTCCACGTCGACGCCACACGCGTACACGGCGACTATCACTGGACAAGCAGAAACGCGACTCATCTGAGAACACGACCCTGTGCCATTCCGTCATCCACGTCGATCTAGCCCGGCACCATTCCAAACGTTGGCGCCTATTCGGTGGGGTCAATGGCAGTCTTCTTAGCGGACGGCATGAGTGCAAGCCATTAGCAACCAATCGACGGGAAATGGTTCTGGTCGAGATGGAATGATCTAGGGTGTCTTGCACATGTTGCAGGATGGCGGTACAAGTGGCTTGTGGGGCCGCCACTGCTTGTCGAAGGATACGCCGATCCACACGTGCTGACGTCACTCTGGCTGGACGGCATTCCTATAAATTGCCACATTTCCTTGTTCCAACCATCTTCTCCACAGTCGGTGCACCGTGGACGCACCAAGGTGTGTATCAGCTGCGATTTGACGTATGGACCAACCTGCCCTTTTCAGTCCGATCACCATGCCCCTCGTAAAAGCGTCTGTTTGCTTGAACTGCCTCCGTTTACGATGACCTGGCATTCTCTGTTATTACACGTGTCTTTTGACACAAGAACAAAATTTCTACAATGATTTTCCTTGAAGAAATAACGACACGAATACTGTCCTTTCTGCAAGTTCCTTCCCTTATATCTTACTCCATGTGCGCACGAGGGCTGCGCATTTTACATCATTTGCATAACTCGGTTAGGCGCGTCTACCCAGAAATTTGTATAATTTTCTGGCCACTATTTCTTGGTGTTCCATTTTCAATGTCACGCAGTGTATATGTCCGGTATACAAATTCGCAGTAGTTCACTAATTCAAACCAAAATTTCCATACATAGGTAAAAAAAATACGGGGAAGACGATAGGCTATTTTAAAAATATATAAATCAATTATTAAAACTATATATTTTTAGTCAGAAAATGATGATGACGATATTGCTGTATCATATTTGATTATCAGATACAAAATTATATCGGGAAAATTCCAAAAAGCAGAGACCACGGGTGAAACCAGTTCATTATTTTGTACGCAGGAACAAAATTCTAACAGAAAAACATTCATTCGAGCAGACAACAAAAGCCAGATCATTCTATATACAGTTACGAGCGTCATTCCTCATCGGCCTCTGTCACGGATTGCTTTTTTTTTTTTGGAATGGCGCCCTCCTATTGGTCGGCTACGATCACGCCACCTTTGCCTGGTGATCTCTCTCCAGGCCCTTTTGGACACTATCTATGATTGTAGACGCCTCGTCGTTCTTCAGGAGAACGTCCATTTGGATTTCAGCCATAATGCGCCGTTCCTGTGAAGATTCGGACGCCTTAGGTTTGTCCTGCTTTTTGTATGGAGGAGTACTCAGGCCGACCGCCTCTTCTGTTTCCTCTGTGTCTCTGGGAGGAGTATCTGCTACGAGAGAAACAGCCGGTGGTAAGGCTGCAACAGGAGGAGGAGGGGCGTCCGACTTGGGTGGTGGCTTGCTAGGGACAGCCGTGGGCACAAGGGGAGCAACAGGTGTCTCTCCTGCAGGCCAGTCTTTCGTGGGCAGTTAGCACGTTTGTGACCTTGTCTATTACACAGGGAGCACTTGATCCCGTAAGTCACGTAGACATGGGTGGCAATCCCCTTGGACTTGACGTCCAGCCGGGTAGGGATCTGGGATAGCTTGACTCCATCTTTCAGGGTAATGAAAACGTCCCGACGGGCAGCAGCCCAGCTGGAGTCGCGCATCACCATCATCTTCTGGACAATGGATGTCACCTGTCCATAGGGCCGAAGTGCTGCGACAAGGTCGGCGTCCTCCACGAAAAAGAAAACATTGCCGAGAATAATGCGTCCTACTCTTTTCCGCAGGGGGAAGGCCCTCAAGGTGGCGTCCTCGATGTCGAGGCCTTCTTCAATCAGCTTGTCGGCCAGTTGCACGCTGGAGAGGCCGACCAGGATATGTCCCTCCATTTTTGTAAGTTGGTAGACGGAGCCCTTGCCCAGCTTCGCCTCCAGCGCCAGTTGTTTGAATCAAAATGGCTTTCAGCCAATTCTGAAACTTTTGCCGATATTTCGGCGGGGACTTGAAATTTTTGGATGGGGTTTTTTTCGGGCTTGCAGCCCACTTTCTTCGCTTTCAGCCAACACCCCAAAGGGGTTAGTAATCTCCATTACCTCCATCCCAGCCGCAGAAAACGCGAAGCTCGCGCACCGCATGGCCGCACGGCCGAGAGAGAGAGAAAGGTTATAAAAAGAAAATCTCGACCATAGGAAGGCGACAAGACAAAGAGGCGAGAAACCAACAACGACGACACCTGAGGGACTGTCGTTACTGGAAGCACCCGGGCATGGCGACTTTCTCCTTTGTCAGGTATTGTCCCTGGTCTAACGAACTTATTTATAGCGGGTGACAGCTACTGTAGCATTTTTGGAGGAGGTTCTTTGAGAGATAGGTGGATGAGCCTAGCTGTATTCCTAATCTACAGCTTTACACAAATACATAATAAAGGTAAAAAGGCGAATTACAATATGCTTCTTTATTAAATATTCAGACAAGCTTTCTCTCACGGGCCTACTGATTAAAATCTGTAAATACAATTGTTTTGTATTAATTTGTAATATGTTAGATCAAAATTTTAAATGTGTTTCATACAAGCTTGCAACAAAAATCCAATAAAGATCAATCAAGTTTTCGAGCGAAATCGCTCTTCTACGGATTTACGGACTTTTCATAAATATGGATGAACTATTTATATATTTTGATATTATTTTAAATAGATAAAACTTTCAAATAGTCATTAAAACTCGCCCGCGTGTTCATATGCAAATATTATTTTAGAAATAGTTCCTTCTCCCTCCCCCCAACTTCTATATTAAAAAATCCCTTAAAAGAGCAAATTTTCGAAAGTTTGATTGATTGTTTCAATAAAAATAACTATCAATGTTATTTCTTGAAAGTATTTGTAAAGTATATTCACCTTGAATGTTATTTTAATAGAAGTATGGCTTTACTCACCGCGCGACTTGGGAATTAGTTATTTTCTAAATTCCTAATGACTCCAGAGCTAATGACACTGATGACCTCACGTTGTGACAAGCAGTTTCCAGGCGGGGAATTGCTTTCTGTTTTAAACGAACGATTTTATTCTAGCCGTTTATAGATCAATTTTTGTTTGTATAACTTGCCAAATGTGTGTGCTTGCTATATTTCCATCGTTTCATTAATGCCGATACTTTAAGATCTACGCATAATTTTTATAAATATTAAATACCGTTTTCTCACTTTTGAACGAACACTGAATGAGAACATATCTAAATATTATAGAAATTTCTTAATTTTTTCCAAATTGGAAATGAAAAAACAAGTATTAGGCGATTGAGAATGGAAATACTTATGTGACCTAGAAACTGAGTGTCAAATCAAGTGACAGTTAGAAAAAAAAACGAGGCGAAACCCAAAAAACTGCCGTTTACCAAGTCCAAAAGATTTTAGTGGTTACTTTTTTGACGCAACTTTGTACGCCCTAAAAGTTTAGATGGTCAGGCGATCGCATAATAAATCCGCCTGGGTATTTAAAAAAAAAAGCTACGAGATCAATGAAGCTTAAATTGTCTAGTAAAATTGCATTCGAATATTTGAATTATCTGAAAACGTTAAGCTCAGGCCGCATAGGGCAACTCTTGTTATTGATTTGTTTTTTTTTTTTTTTTTGTCTAAACATAAGGTTTCTATTCTTTTGAAATTCATTTCAACAGATCTAACCCCGATTGAATTTTTCAGAATACAAATTGCAAAAGAAAAATCATCATCATCAATGTAAAAAATAGGAAATATGTTCGGGTCCTTCACGAGGGAGGATTGCAATTTATCTATTGATAACTGTGAAAATAGAGCATCAATAGATAAATATAAAAAATGATTATATGTTGAACACTTTTTGTTTCCTTAAAAATAGGTTTCGAAGTGTTGTCCGAGTATTGTTTGAACTCCCGTTGTACATTTGGCACTCTCGTCACAAAACAACAAAAAAAACATTTGTCATTTCGTCTTATATAGGCTCGTCCCCGGAATCCAAGATAAAAAATCAAACAACATCAAAAGTATCAATAAATAAATAGGTAATCAACTATATATAGTCTTATTGGTAAGACCTTACAGCCACTGAGTTTCTTCTAGTTATTTACCTCTTTTCATTATTTTAACAATATTCATAACTTTTCTGCCAAACTGTAGAACTGATAAAAGTTGATAAATATTGATACATCGACCAATAATTTAAAGAAAAGTTAGTAATTTTCGGACTTGTTACGTTGACAGACTTATGGAACTGTAAATTCTGTGGACGCGGGTAGTATTTAAAAGACATTCTAGCTGAGGTGGGGGAACTCAGCTCACTTGTCACTAAGTATGCTATGAATGGAGGAAAGTGGTTCGCTTGTGTGGTTTGACGAAGGCGGGGTGGATATTTCGATGCAGCGGGGGAGAGAGGATGTGTATATGGCGTGTTATGACGTCACTTCCTGTTCCTGTGGCCATTGTAGCCCAACGTTCCGTGATTGGGCAACAGTCTCCATCCAGCATTCAGACACATGGGCGGCTCAAGGCTATTTCTTCCACCTTGGTAGATGACACTTTGGCATTGTCGCGAAATGTCGCTGTCTCACGCTCTTCTGTCAGGCAATCTTAAACCGCCTCGTTGCGGATACTCTTTTGTTCCCATAGCAAAAATATTTTTAGGAGAATAACTGTGACAGTCCAAACCAAACAAAAGTGAATATTATCTATGAATTTAGCAGCATTGATATCAGTAAGTGGCCGTCAGTATTATAATTCTAAACTGGCCTTTCTTCACTAATTCTACAAAATGCTGTAAACTTCTCTCTTTATTACATTTCTTGTAACGTCTAAGGCTATAGTAAAACAAGAGTATAATAAAATAGAAATGCCTTATTATTGAACAAAAATGACAAATTAGTAAGCATCTGGATAAAATTGTGATGGTAAGCAACTACAAGAGAAATATAAAATAAGGGATAAACAGTTCATTATAGATAAAGAGCGAAACAATAATATAGGGCATGATATGGGATGGAACTAGAAACATTTATTACGTTGAAGGATCAGATTAGGGGATTAAATCTGGGACTTGTATTTATACTTCTTAGACACTCTCGGCGTTTATGAGCATTTTATCAAATGAATATTTGTATACATATTAATTTAGTTCAATGGATTACTCTTGTTTTATATTAATTTCATGAATCAACTTCAGATGCAGTTAAGTAGAAAATAAATTCGCATCTTGATACTATGGTAATTGAAAGGATATGTCATCATTGATAATTCATCAATGATAATTGTTTGACAGCAGAAGTTGTACGGATTATCAATGATAACATATCCATTCAATTACAATAGTATAAAAATGCTAATTTATTTTATTCTTTACTGCATCAGAAGTAGAATAATGAATATAAAACAATAGAATAAATGATGAAATAAATCAATGTATAAAAATGTTTATTTGATAAAATTCTCTAAAACTTCACAGAGTGTCTATTTTTTTTACTAATGTTTAAATACTTGTTAATGTGCATTATGTGTCTTATAGAGAATATGAAAGGCATTAAACACTAATTTTCCCTATTTTTTTTTTTTTTTATTAATTTGCGGATTTACCGTGGAATTCAATATACCATGGTTACTTCCTTTATCCTGGTAAATCGGGAGTAGAATGTATTTTACGTCATCACTCGAAAATGACTATAATAGTCAACATCTTTCTTATCGTGGGAATATAAAATGATATATTGTGGAATGATATGTAAAAGGTTTTACTTAAACATAACTCATTTGTAATATATATATATTTTTTGCAATTTTTGTTTCTTATGATATACTACGAATGTACCCAGCTTCGCCCGGTTTTTACCCGAGGAAATGTTTGCTTAAAGAACATTTGCTTAACCAATATTTACAGACAAACATTCACTTCCTACTGAATCTATTCTTGTCAAAACAAATTGATGTTTGTTCCTTTTAACCACCAAAATTATTTATTAAGCCATTGAAAAATTTTGAATGTAGATGAATATATATATATAGATTAACATATAAACTATCTTTAAAAAGACTAAAATTATACAATAAATCAATACTTTCCCTTATATTTTTTAGAGAGTTATAAATTATAATAATTATTATATACTAAAACTCTCTCTCCCCGCCGGCCTGGGGTGTTCTTTAACGTTCTTTTCTTAAGCCTAAAAAGAACGGATTTTAATTCTTTTTCAAATTAAATAAATATAATTGAAATTTCCAACCCTTTTGGGGTATTGGCGGAAAGCTCAAGTAAAGATCTTTCGACTAGTGTAAGTCAGATCCAGAAAGACCAAGAAATGGCCGAGTTATCGGCGGATAAAGGAAGTTTTATTAAAAATAGAAAAATTTCAAAAATTGATACCAAGCGAGAAGATTTAAATGTTTCCGCTGTAATAAATGAAAAATCTGCAATTTGGGGCCGATCGGGTAGAGGCCCCGGAAATGGAGTTTAACTCCGTAGGCAATAAAGAAGCTAAAGGCTTTAAGAGGAAAGGTGATTCCCTAGATAAGTCCGTGAAGATCCCAAAGGCTGATACCACCGCAGTAAGGCCGCCTCAACCACCAAGGAAGGCGAAAAGAGACCCTGTGACGCAAGTTAACAACAGTCGACAGCAGCAAGCGCTGAGCAAAGCAAGATCGGCAGCAGCTTCTTTTGATCAATGCTGCTATGTTGAGTACTGTTCGGATTTAGGTCCTGTGCAGTATATCTAGGCACTGGAGGAGATGCTGGGGAGGGGCGCCGTTTTCCAGCTGATGAAGATGTCTGGTCGGGCTGGAGAGCACCGAGAAGGCGGAGCGCCTATCCGAGGAGGGTCTCATCATCGGGAACACCCTCCTCAAAGTGTTCCCCTACAGGAAACGCGCGGAGAAAATAGTGATTGCGAACCTCTCTATAGGGACATAGACATCATCTCGGCGCTGCGGCCCTACTGCAGGGTTGTCTCCCTGACCCATGAGGTAGTGGCGAGTGGTGGCTACACCTGGACCACCGGCAGCAGGGAGGCCTTAATCCTTCTAAATGAAGGTTTGAAACTTCACCATTTCCCTGTAAAGCTGGTGATCGTCTCGAAAGGCGAATCGACGCCTGACTACATTCGTCAGGGGCGAACATCCCTGTCCGTCCCAAAGAAACTCCAACTCCTGAGCCTCCTGTTCCGGCACCGAGCACCAGCGAATTGCCATCACGACCAGCGCCCTCCTTGCCCATTACTGAGCCAACAGCGGCTTCTGCTACCCTCATGACCTAAATCCAGCTCCCCTCTCAGGAGAAGGAGCTCGAGGATCAGGTAGAGACGATTTTTACTGAATTGAACGATTAATCCTTCTTAGGCCCTCTATATGAGGAAAAATTTAGGGACGACATCATGTGCGCGGTTCTATACCGCCCTGTAAGGAAGGCTGTCCTCCAGATACTCTCGCCTGAACACAAGAAAATTCTAGGCGAATTCCTCAACATTGTCATTGAGCATGTTGGGGACAAAAATTGCACAATAAGCAAGGGCCTGCCACTCTCAGGGCGGCTTGTAGCACCTGATAAGATCCCGAACTCCTTTCATAGAAGGCTTCGTCTGGTGTAAATATTTTCTTTTTTTATTACAATACTGTACGAGTACTCGTATGGTGATTTAAAACCAACAACCCCATATTGTATATAACTTATAACAAGATTTTCATGTTGTATAATGGAAACACATCTGTAAATGATTATACGCATGATTGACATTTGTGTTTACATCATCATGTGTATTGTACTTTGTACAAACTGAGGATAAATAAATAAAACTCTGCAATAGATTAAGAGTTGAGCTAAAGAGGTAGAAGTCAAAAACGTCAAAAATCGAGATAGATGGAAGTCACAAAACAACAAGGTCTAAATATGGAAACTGCCACGGCGCCAGTTTAAAATTTCACCAGACGATCCACGCCTCTGTCGCATAAGGCCCCCGTCTTTAGCCAAAAATACAGTCACTTCACCATCTGCGTGAGCCCTCGTCGGTTGTACCCCAGGTCCACCTCATCCACCATGTAGTCAGTAAGAACTCTTCTATCTCAATCTTTCACTCCTAGCTCAACTTTTATCTGTTCACGGAACTTTCTTAGTGCAACTGTGTCTTCGTTTTCTGTGTATGTACATTCCAAGCTTTCCACTCTGCCTCGACCACGACTGCCTGTACTTTGTGAGAACTGTTAAAGGTCTTACAAGGTGCAGAGAGGTACTGGAAAACTCCCCGTCCCTGACTGTTCCTCTCGGTTAACACAGCATAGTTTAAGTCGACTGGATACTTCACCACAGTTTTGGTCTACAAGAATTCTACAAGGGGCTATCAGACCTCATCATTACAGTTAGTCGACAGGATTCAACAAGAGGCTACCAGACCTCACCACATTTATATGTTATATCTTCAGAATGATATATCGACATTCTCAAATTTCTATCCTTCTATGAATATAATCTATTTTTTATTTTCTTTCGAAATCTACTTCCCCAGCCTATCAGATGAGATTATATCTATTCTATGTTTTTCATTGATTGATTTGTCAATCATGATCATCACCAATTCTGCTGCAGCGGTTGAAAACGAACTCCCCATTGGGGAATCCCGTATCTGTCTGTATGTTTGCGATTCAAATATAAATACATTCATATTTAGACAAATATCTGCTAGGCATACAATTACGGGGTTCCCCAATGGGGAGTTCGTTTCCAACCGCTGCAGCAGAATTGGTGATGATCATGATTGACAAATCAATCAATGAAAAACATAGAACAGATATCGTGTTATGGCGCAGATATGTAGATGATATCTTTTGTATCTGTGATCAGAATTCATATGAAACCATATTAGCATCCCTTAACAGTTATAATGAGGATATGTCGTTTACTATAGAAATAGCTCAAGGGGGTGTAATACCATTCCTTGATGATCTAATAATTCAAACTCCAAACTCTTACCACACTACCGTATATTACAAAAAAGATTTCCTCCCCAACTACACGCATTACACTTCCTGTTGTCCCATTTCCCAAAAAATCAGTATTATAAAAACTTTATCTAAGCGTGTACACACCCATTGTTCCCTTCCATCTTTTCAGGCAATAGAGAAACAGAACATAATCAAGAATCTCAACTCTGCAGGCTACCCGACATCCTTTGTTTGCAAGCATTTTTATGATTCCTCAGGAATAAGAAATACTGCTCATTACCTGTCCACCTGTTTCTTTCCATACTCTTACAAATCGGCGGCCATAGCACGAGTTCTGAATAGATATGGTGTAAACTCATATTTCTCCAACACACTCAGTCTGGCAACCAAACTAAAACAGACAATAGCTAAAAATAGTGAAACCATTGATTCCCTTAATACCCACAATGCCATTTACTCCATATCATGTGAGCAGTGTGATGCCAAGTATGTCGGAGAGACTGGGAGAATGGTGAAGACCAGAATGGTGGAGCATGATAGATCGGTAAAAAGGAAAGATCCCCGCTCTCTAGTTTACCAACACATACGGGACACAGGCCACACATTCAACATCTATAACCCCTCGGCCCACTATCATGAGATTAAAAACAAGCACCAGCGATTGGTCCTGGAGGCTATACTCACCAAAAAATTTAAAAGCATCAATAGAGCAATAGACCTTCCTGAAATATATGATAATTTAATACTGGAACCTCCTATCTGAAAGATTTAGTTTTCATAAACTACTTATACCTTTACACGTCAATAGCAGTTTTAGTTTATTTTTATTTTTATTTTGTTTTATAGTCGTTGTTCATACTTAGTTTCTGTAATAGCCTTGTATTATATGTATTATATGTTTATTTGCTTGCTTTGCTTAACTTCTATGAATGATCCTTCAATATTATGTTAATTCTCTGGCACAATTTTACATATTTGTCTCATTTTCTTACTTTATATATATATATATAGCTGATTGCCAAAAATAATTTGTCTCGTTTTACACCTGTGGATGGGCGGTTATGCCCGAAAGCTTGTGATCTGATATTATATATTAAATAAACTCTTCCCTCATCGAGTAGTCCGTTATTAAAGTTTAGTGAAGGGATTATTGATTCAATATATATTTATATTCCACGTTTGACCAGGTTTTAAAATGTGAACAGTATTGAGAGCTTTAGATTGAGCCTCAGCTTCCAGTATAATAAATCGTTACATTATATAATATATAGGATAAGTATATATTCTAAGAATTATCTTTCTATTATTTTATGGATATCAAATATTTGTGATTAAATGATGGCCAAGCTGGCACGTTTAATTAAATCCACATTTTTTGGGGCTGTTACACTATTCATAATTATGGTATATATATGAAATCTAGTATATATATGTAATATTAACACAAAGCAATAACGCGCCATCTATACATATAAAATGAAAGGATTTAAAAGCACGAATGTTTCTTTTATACATAATACAATCTTCTACTGCCCTCAATGCGATAAAAATGTGTTAATTTATTCCTATCTGCCCTTGTCTTTATGATTTGCGAAAGAGCATTGCTCGATGCAAACATTTGAACGTAATTCTACTGTCCTATAAGCTTATGTCTATAGTTTTCTTGAAAACCATATCTGAGATTCCATCCTTCAGTGCTGCGTAAATAAGCAGAATCGTCCAATACAGTATTAGAGCTCTGAGAAGCGGTCTGGTGGATAAAATTTGCGAAACCGCTGTGAGGGTTCACCACTGATGAGTCAAGCTCTCCCAATATATTTTTTCATCGCAGTGAGGGCAGTATAAGTTTGTATTATGTATAGAAGAAACATTCGTGCTTTTAAATCCTTTCATTTCATATGTAATATTGTTGCAAATGATCCTGTTGTCGTATGGATAAACTGGCAGTCGTGTACGTGAGGCGAGTGTTGATGTACTTCCCACACGCGGACAACAAGAAGCAGAGGCAGGGCTAGATGTTAGCACCGAGAGTGACGGGAACAGCCCACTAGGTAGAGTCCATGACACAAACTTGGATGCCTATCACCGAGACACGGAGAGAGAGACCGAGAGAGACAGAAGCGGTCTGTCGATCGACTCCCTGTAGAACATACTGCAGCTGATATCCCGCTTAATTGTCCTGTTTACAGGTGTCGTCTATATAAAGCCCCTGGAGGGGTCCCCATCTAGGCTGGGCGTTGCCTTTTCCCTCCCCTCTGGCCCTATGCTGACCGCTCTTTGGATCTTTATTTTGACGTCACCATTTTTAGTTTAAATACAAATAGGGGTGTACAGGTTATATTAATAAATTTATAGAATATATACAAAATATGGGGGTGGTAGCAAATATAAACAGTGTAGATTTTAATAGAAGGGTAGGATCTTATAAGGTATTGGCTCTAACTAATTGGAAGATATGTGAAATATACAAAAATTGTCATTATTGTACAGTTTAAAATATACGATATATACATGTATAACAAAAAGGCATATACTGACCGCTCACGTCTAAAGTGCGTGCGCGCTCTTTCTCTCTCTCATGTTTAATATCATATATATATATAATATATATTTGTGAACAGTATATTGAGAGTTTTAGTTTGAGCCTCAGCTTCTAGGAGAATAAATAGCTACATTATGTATA
>CP092864.1:163739281-163810614 GCA_030710605.1 Cordylochernes scorpioides
AGAAACTATACAAATTAAGACAAAATTTATTCTGAATGAACAACAATTGCAATATAATAAACATCCTAAATATCTCGGCTACACCCTGGATCCAGAAATTAACTCCAGTAAAGATATTGAAGGAGTTGTTAGAAAAGGAAGAGGCCGTCTAAAAATCTTGAAATATATTCCAGGATGAGAGTGGGGAGCTGAAGCAACAACACTAAAATTAACTGACATATCTCTAATGAGACCTATCTTGGAATATGGATATTAAATTTATGGTACAGCATCTGAAACAAATCTAAAAACATCGGAAATGATACAACTAAGTGCAGCTAGAATTATTACAGGTCTTCGAAATACCTGCCCTAATGATATTGTACTTTACGAGGCAGATATTATGCCCTTAAAGGATAGAAGAAGCTACAATCTGCCAAAATATACAAACAAAATCAAGAGTTATGGAAACAAACACAGAACTTTCAATTATATACTTTATTGGGAATCCAATATAAGACTCAAAAAAGAAGGCCTCCTCCACCTGGCCAAAAGAAATGGATTTTTAAAATATAGAGTGGAAAAAAAATTATTTAGCAGAAAAAATATCTTCATGCGAACCAACAACAAAATGTTATTTTTAATGCCATTTTAAATGAACCCACCAACAAACAATACAAAAATCCAGAATACTTAAAACAATTATCATTAGAAATTATTAATAAAATTCCTAAAAATGCAATAACTATCTATACCGATGGTAGCAAAGACGAGTTAGGACACACTGGCAGTTGCCGTCTCATCAAAAACCATAAATGGCTAAAGAAAATACACAGAAAAAACCCTGATTTTTTCTCAGTCTTCAGATCAGAACTTATAGCCATCTATGAAGCCTTAAAATCCATCAGAAACGCTAAACATCACGATATATGGATTCTTACTGATAGAAGAAGTTCCATAAAACACTCGAGACACACAGGAGAACTTAGAGACAAAGTAAGCAGGAAAATAATTAGTTATCTCCAAAAACTCTCAAAAACCTCAAAATTTCACCTTCAATGGATACCCTTACATGTTAGCATTGAAGGCAATGAAGCTGCTGATGCGCTAGCGAAAAAGGGCACAAAAGAACTCTTGCTATAGAAAAATAAACTTACTTTTAAAGAAATAGAAACAGTAGCCAAAACAAAAATAATCAAGAACTGGAGGATCCCACCTAATCACAGTTGGTACACCCTAGAAGCAGATGGCCACCCAGACCTTTCGGTCCACAAGCCGGCATGCGAAGTATGCCCTTCGCTGCTATCCTGTTCAACTCATAAGCCAAGTAACGGTATCTAAGCTAGTGCTTGGACATTGTACCTGGAAAAACCACCTCCCAGACAACGTGTCTGGAAGGATTTCTATACCGGTGGCCTTTAGTCACAGCAAAATAGGAAACTATCTACTGTGTCCAGCGGTGACCGCGGGGAGGCAGCCACCGGTCGACTCTGTTCACTCACAGCTGAGGAAAAGCTTAGCTGCCACGTTGTGGGCTTTCTCAAGAAGCTTGCTGTGATTTCTCAGCAGCTTACTCTCGATCGCGCCCCTCGCCTTCCTTCTCTCTTCCTGCACACCCACTACCCTTGGACAATCCAAGACGTAGTGGCGTGCATCCACATCCCTTTCTCCACAGACGCAATCAGGATTGCTCTTAATTTTAAATCTATGGAGACTCCTGGGCAAGGACCCATATCCCGAACTATCTTAATGAGTTTGTGGGACATTACCTTACAGAGGTACTTGGGTGTTGTTACCCAATTGAATATATATATATATATATTGAAGTAATAATTCCTTCACTAAACTTTAAGAACGAAATACTTGATGAGGAAAGAGTTTCTTTATTACACAAAATTAGATCACAAGCTTTCGGGCACAATCACCCTTCTACTGGTGTAAAACGAGACAAAATCATTAGTGGCATTCAGCTATATATATATATACAAAAAGTAAGAAAATAAGACAGATATGTAAAATTGTGCCAGAGAAAATTAACATAATATTGGAGGATCATTCATAAAAGTTAAGCAAAGCAAGTAAATAAACGTATAATACATTCAATACATGGCCATTACAGAAACTAAGTACGAACAACGACTGTTAAACGAAATAAAACAAAATAAAATAGAAATAAAATAGAATAAAATAAAATAAACCAAAATTGCCATTGACGTGTAAAAGTATAAGTAGGTTATGAAAACTAAATCTTTCAGGTAGGAGGTTCCAGTACTAAATTATGATATATTTCAGGAAGGTCTATTGCTCTATTGATGCTTTTAAATTTTTTGGTGAGTATAGCTTCCAGGACCAACCAGAACAAACACCAGCGATTGGTCCTGGAAGCTATACTCACCAAAAAATTTAAAAGCATCAATAGAGCAATAGACCTTCCTGAAATATATGATAATTTAGTACTGGAACCTCCTACCTGAAAGATTTAGTTTTCATAACCTACTTATACTTTTACACGTCAATGGCAATTTTGGTTTATTTTATTTTATTTTATTTTATTTCTATTTTATTTTGTTTTATTTCGTTTAACAGTCGTTGTTCGTACTTAGTTTCTGTAATGGCCATGTATTTAATGTATTATACGTTTATTTACTTGCTTTGCTTAACTTTTATGAATGATCCTCTAATATTATGTTAATTTTCTCTGGCACAATTTTACATATCTGTCTTATTTTCTTACTTTTTGTATATATATATATAGCTGAATGCCACTAATGATTTTGTCTCGTTTTACACCAGTAGAAGGGTGATTGTCCCCGAAAGCTTGTGATCTAATTTTGTGTAATAAAGAAACTCTTTCCTCATCAAGTATTTCGTTCTTAAAATATATATATATTAAAAATGGCCTATCCTGACCAGGAGCACTTGTGCTTTACAGAAGGCAGAGCGCCATCTGGTGGAACAGAAATCAACTAAACATTGATTTAGCCTGTTCCCTGATATTTGGCCAACCCAATATATATATATATATATATAATATTTAAAAAAAGATAAGATTTCTGTTGTTTTGGATCATATTGATGATTATGCTATGGTGGTGCAGTCATGGCTAGAATCTTGTGAAATTAAAATAATAAAAATAGTAAAGATTAGAAATTGCTTTAATTGAGCTAAGAAATATAAAACATAATTGGATAAAAGTATTGCCTGGCTAAAGGCGTAAGAATAAAAAAAAAAGCTTATTTACATAATGTACAAATGTTTTGGGTCGGTCATCGGGTAACAACAACATATAAACTTCTTTCTTAGTCACTGATGTCCTCACTGATCTACCTCTAAGGCATCCTGCCTTAGCGAGCCTGTCTGCGAACTCATTACCTTCAATGAGGCTGTGTCCCCTAAATCAAGGGAGCCCCGGAGCCCGCGTCATCATCTCCAGCTCCTGGATTATTTGATGCGCTAGTTGCCCTTTCTCCAGATTGATGGCGACGAGGGCCGACATACAATCTGAATAGAGGCGGTCCGGGCTGAAGTTCTTCTCGGCACACACTCTGAGGGCTTCCCTGATCGCAACCAGCTTGGCTGAAAAGACCAATTCGTCCACTCTGATTGTTAAGCTTTCTTGGAAAATCAGCTCTCCATTAGTGAAAATCACTACCCCAGCTCCAGTATTGGTTCCAGACTTACTCCCATCAGTTAAAACCTCCGTGAGCCAATTGGTCCTCGAGGACCAATAGGGCCTCACTGCTGGTAGTGCGATTTTTCCCCCTGTGATTCTGAGTGCCGCTGTCCTCTGCCCTCTCTCTAGAGTTGTTGCCACCTTCTGATCCCTGTTTCGGCGCCACTAAGCCCCAGAAGCATATAGCAGGATTAACTCGACACAGGAGAGGTAGAGGTTCCTAAAAATAGTACCCTCCTTTCTCCCCCCCCCCCCCTTTTTTTTTTTTTTGAGAGCCAACCAGGACAGGCCTGCACAACGCCTCCCTGCCTCTCGTCACCATCTCCTCCGCCTGGTATTGCCAACCCATCTTGTCATCAATGACTACCCTCAGGATGGTCATCCTATTGATCAACGCTACCCTCCGTCCTTCCATCCGGATAGCCGGCTTGTGTTCCCATTTGATACCTTTCTTTTTAGTTCTTATTTCCCTAGACTTGAAGCTGAGGGCTTTAGTTTTGGAGACATTGAACTTAAGGCCAGAGTCATAGGCCCAGTTCGAGAGGATCTGGAGAGAAGTTTCAACACACTTCTCAGCCTTCGCTCTCGAAGCAGCCTCAATGATGAGGAACTGGTCGTCGGCATAGAGAACCAGCCTGGCTCCCTCAGGTAGCTCCTCCTGGGAAAACGGTCCGCAGCAAGAGCCCTGGGGGCAACCCCTAGCACAGTTTCTTTCTAACTTCCGCCCACCAAAACTGAGGCTAATCCGTCTATCCCTCAGAAAGTCACGAACCAAGTTGCACTCAAATTATCTGGACAACCCATGTTCATCAAATTTATCATCAGCTTGTTCCAGCTCATGGAGTTGAACGCGCCAATATCCAGGGCCACGAGAAGAACCCAAGCACCCTTATTTAAGCCCATCTCAACCCCCTCTAACACCTCGTTCAGAGCTGTGGTTGTGGATTTGCCTTCCCTAGAACCATGTTGGGAAGAGGGAAGGAGATCATTACTCTCTAGCCAGTGCTTCAGTCGCTGAGCTAGTAGGCTATCCGGGACCGTACCAAGACACGCTAGTAAAGAAAGCGGACGATAATCATTGGGAGAATTACCCTTTTTACCAGACTTTTCCAGAAGCACTACTCGGGCAACCTTCCATGCCCCAGTAAAAGTACCAGTGTCCAGGCACCTATTGAATAACCTGGCAAGAAGCGATGGGTGCATCCTCACCAGGGCTTTCACGACCGTGTTATCGATCCCGTCGGGACCAGGAGATTTCTTTTTCCCGAACTTGAAAGCCGTCAGTCTCACCTCATTCTCAGAAAAGGGCGGATCCATCAAACCACAAGTGGTCAGAGAGATCTCGTCCTCTGGTTCCTCGTTTCCGAAGTGCCTATCCAAGATGAGGTCCAGGGTCTCCTTCAGGTCCCGGGTCTTGAACCCATCTTCCCCTTCAAGTAACCTCAAGTTATCGGAGCACTTTATCTTCCCAGAGAGAGCCCTGTAAGGGAGACCGTATGGATTGATCTCTAGTACGGTTTTGCACTGCTCCATCCAGTGTTTCCTCTTCGTCCTTTTGGTGTGCCTCTTTTACCCTGCTAGGACCTTCGGGAAAGCTATTCTTCTTCTAACTCTCTCTTCGCCCGTAATATTCTGGAATAGCTTCCTCATGGCCCTGACTCTCTTCCTCTCGATCTACAGCTCCTCGGTCCACCAAGGCTGTTTAAGCCTTTTAAATGCGGTAACCTTTCCAGATCCAGGCCCCAAGGTTTTTCAAGTGTTGGTTATATCCTGGTGGAGCTCATTGACCATGCTATTAATAAAAATTCTGTCAACTGCTCCAGCCAATCTATCCCCAAGTGGGCAAGCAAACCGGCGTCTGAATCTTTCAAGGTTAGGCCCCCTGATGCTGTACCGAGGAACTCTCTCCACTGATGGCGGTTCCACTTCACAGCTGGCCTCAAACCTGATGAGTAGGTGGTCGCTTACGTCCGTGGGGTCCGTTTCCCACCTCAAACGCCGCATCCTGCTCGTTCTTGCCAGTGAGAATTCTATGATGCTTTCACCGTTTGCCGTGGCAAACGTTGATTCACCATAGACGTTCCAAATCTCCAGACTCTGCCCAATAACAAGATCAACCAGCGCCTTTCGTTTAAAATTTTCCTCCTTGTCCCCAAACAGCTAGGTGCGCGCGTTAAAATCCCTGCCGATCACGATGTCGTGCCCTTCCTTTCCAACCAAAAAATCATTTAGGAAGTCCAGCTTACCGAGGTCGTTGTCCTGAGGTGGTATGGACGTAGAGAGGCAGACCAGTTTTAGATCCGCCGCTTCGATCTGTACAGCCGACGCCTCCTCCCAGGCCCCACAACCCAAACAAGGAAGATCTTCCCGGACCAGTAAGGCGGCCTTGTTGCACTCGCTAGAGAAAAAAACTGTAACGAGTATCTAGACCCATCCTCTCGTCATCCTCCAGGTACATCTCCTGCACCAGGATGACATGAGGGTGATCACTTTTAATGATCCGGTCTAGCTCCTCGTAACTCCTCCTTGAACGAGCGCAATTTTGCTGCACGAACCTCCACACCTCCTTGTTTGGCCCCTCTACCATCGTCTCCCGTTCACGTACCAGGCCTTCACCGAGCACTGCGTACTCCGCGGGAGATGATTAGAGTCATATTTCTTGCCGTACCTCTTGTTGTCCTCTAAACAGAGCCAACAACCCGGCTTCATATCGCATCCCTGTTCTTGGGAGTGCATGCCCTCGCACCTCCCACACCTCTTAGGATGTTCGCAGGTCCTTGCGATATGACCGGGCCTGAGGCATCTGAAGCAAGATGACACCAGCTTCATTCACTCTGATAGGTACCATCCTGGCACCTATCTTCAACCTCTTCTTGCCAAGGAGGGATTTCATGGTGGCTTCCTTTAGGCCCGAAATGACCCAATTCGTTGCGTAGGGCCTTCTTGTACTCTTTGGATTCAATCTAATGTATCCTCCCAAGAAGTCCCCACACCCCGAATTTTGGAGCACCACCATTTCTCTTAGCGTCTCCTCTTTGATGTCAGGGTTGACACCCAAGAGAATCAGCTCCCTCTTGAGGCCTCCTAGCCTCAGTGCAGGCTCCTTCTCTATAGCCTCCACGGCCAGCTTCTTGTCCTCGAGGTTCTTCAATATGAGAGCCACAGCTCCCACACCCCGAATCATTTTGATGTCATAGCGGTGCCCAGGAATGCTACCAGCGATGCTTTTCAGCACCGCGAGCATTAACCAGTCCCGGCATCCTCACTCCACTCAACTATCAGGGTCAGGTCCTTCTGTCATCTAGGGGAGCCCTTGACCTTTGGGGGTTCTGGCTTGGTAGTCTTGGCCGCCTTTGGGGGATCCTTAACTTATTTAGCCCTGATCTTCTTCGGGGGAGGAGGTTCTTCCACCTCCTCTGTAGGCGTCGCTCTCAGTGGGTCCTCTTTTGATCCGGCTGTCACCTCAGTCCTACTCTCTTCCTCTTTTGCTGAAGGCTTCCTAATCCTTTTCTTCTTCTTTCTCTTCTATTCCGCCATCTCGCTGTTCCTAGTGTGAACAGGTTGTTTTGGGGGAGATGGCGGAACAGCTTTCTCGTCTCTAGTTGGTATTTGGACCGGGTCTCCCTCTACTTCGGGGCAGTAACTCCCGGCCCTTGCCCTTGCGGGCTCCTCCGTCTTCTCGTTTTGGGGCGTCTCTCGTCTAGGGAAGACTGGGGAAGCGTCATTGGGAGGACATACCTTGACCTCAGCTAGTTTCAGCGACTCTAAAAGAGTCGCTGCCACTCCCCTCTCTATGCCATACTGCAGGGTGGTCGGACTGAGGATCTTTTCCTCCAGGTTCCGCTTCTCCACCCGCAGGAGCTCGAGCTCTTCAAGAGCCGACCTATGTTTCTTGAGGAGCTTATCGAAGCATTGCTAGAGGATTTTCGGGTGAACATTTCCAATCTTCCTCCCTCGACGTATGGTCCTGGAACGCCCTGGCAAGCTCCTTAAGCTCCGTGCACTTCTTCTGGGGTATCAATGCCTGATTTAGAAACTCATTCATTTCATTCAGGTCATTGAGGTACCTTGCCTTGGTGGCATCCATCTCAGCCCCCGACTCCTCGACTATTGAGCCGATTCTCGCTTCAGACGAAAGGTCAATCAACAGGAAAGGATCCACAGGGATCCCCATGTTGATGATCCTGTTGAGGCGATATCAGGGACGTGGACGACATGGAGGATCCTTCCTATCCTCTCGCTCTGGGTATCCAGAGCTAGCTGTGCGGAAGGCACCTGAGCTCAAATCCTCAGGCGGCCGCGTCGCTTTTCGCGGACTCAAGTGAGCACCCTGCCTATCCTTTCGAGTCGTGTCGACTCTCGCTGTGCGGAGAGTGCCTGCTTCCATAGGGGACTTCCCTGGGCCATTAGTGGGCGCGGCAGGGGAATTATCAGAAATATCCAACGAGGTATTATTGGGCATACGCTCGGAGCCCGAGGGAATTTGAGCGTCCTCGGGCTTATCCTTGTCTTCAGGGGTTTTTTCAAGAGGTATGCATGAGAAGTTACTAGACCCAATATGTCGAGCTGGCCCATCAGCTCTGATTAGGTCGTTCACTCCACGACAAGAGGGATCTGCCTCTCACTCGTTCTCAGGAGCTAACTGAGCCTCGTTGGTAATGTCAATCTTTATATTTTGTATTGGCATTATTGGGGGGGGGGTGGGGGTGACCTGTATTATAATGACACCAGAACGCCACCATGTCACGCAAGGCTGGGCATATCCGTATTTCCAGACTTGTCAGACGAGCTGTTAGCCTTGGCCACGTTCTTGTTAGAAACGTTCTCAGGACGCACCACGGGAAGGTGCTGATCAGCATATGTAGGTAGCCGTCAAGCCTCCCTACTTTGCGTAATCTGCAACTGGACGTGACTCCTGTCAAAGACCCTTATTAGCATCGCTAACTCTTCCATTGAGTTTCACAATGGTCTGTCGTGATCAGTTAGCCCCTACCACCCTCTTGCAGGCAGCCAGATACAGACCACTACTACCCGCGAGTCGGGTGCCGAGGGCTGCAGATGCCAGGCTCATAGTCCTACCCACTCTCCATGCGGTCAGAACTAGGGCCCCGGGCCCAGCACAGTTGGTTCCATGTATTGGACCCAGGAGGAGCTCTGAAAATCAGAAATAGACAGCATCAAACGACCCTTACAAGATTTAGAATAGGCCATCTCAAGCCATTGAAGATGGAAAATAAAAACAAAATCTACCCCACTTGCCTAAAATGTAGCTTGGCACCTGCAGCTCCAGAAGACATTGTGGCTTGCATTAGATGCACTAAACAGGACCTTTGGGAGAGGCCGCTGCTTATCATAAAACATCTCGAGGAGCATGAACTCGTGGAATTCGTGTAAACTTTACACAAGTTTTTTTTTAATGGTCAGGTGTTGATATTAAAAACAAAATAAGCATTTCCTGACCGCTTACATGAGCATTCTAGAGAGCAAAACGCCATCTAGTGAAACAAAATTAAATCCTAAAATTTGTTATCTAAAATACTCATGTGAGAGGTCAGGAAATGCTCATTTTGTTTTTTATTATAAAGTTGATATCATGTATGTATTTATGTATGATTGATCAAACATGATCATTAAACAAAATAGATTTATATTTATTTAATTTGTGGGGGCTTATTTATTACTAGCTCAATATGTAATAGGTATGTAAACACACACCACATAGTGTCTATAGAAAATATTGATAATTTAAATGCATGTAGAATGGGTGTATATATATGTTAATATATGGCCTGAGTAGTGATGTGTGAATTAATATATAAAGAAGTTTATATAAATTATGTCAAATTTGAAATAGTCTGACAACTTTTAGGGAGTATGTAACGGCTAAAACGGTTTCTAGCTCATGCATATCTTTTTTCAGACTGCCGACGTTCCTAGTATGCACACTGCGCGGCCATAAATCCTTTAATCTGAATGGGGAAAGACATCTGAGCTTGCCTAATTATTCCTATCAGAACTGCTCATCTTTCTAGAGTGTGTGCAGTGTTATGTGGTGTAGGTTTTAATAATGTATAAATTGTTATCGTGTGTAGAAGATGATGGAGCGAGTTCCCATAGGGCAAGAAGTCCCCTTCCCCGGGAAGCGGGTATTGTGCCGTCATCTTATTACCGAAGAAGGGAGGGGCCGAAACAATAGGCGCCACGGTCACGATGAAAGAAAGAACCGGCGATATTCTTCGTAAAAAAACTGGAGCATTGTTTCTTCATGGCACCCAGGGCACGCTACTTGACTAACTTACTCACTTTGCTTCGCGTCAGGTTTATAATTTGCCATTGTACCTATTGGTCTGGAAGTGTAAAATAAATTTTTAAATTTATTAGATCATATTGTGTTATGCAGGCAAAGTGAGATGGGCGTTCACTTTCTTATTCTTGATAATAATTAATTTCGTTTATTCTGTTCCGTTTTAAGAAGAGTTTAAAATTTAAGAATCCATTCATTCTTAATTCGATCAAGTAAACCTGTCACATATCACATTGTACATCGTTCATTCAGAATAAATATATATTAGTTTTAAAGAGAAAAACGATAATAGCGAATATTACATATTCCCAAGGTAGCCGTTTAAAATGTTAATCTACCACTTGTTGAGCTAAAACTTTTCAGTCGAACTTTACAAGCAAACTAGGTTTATAAATGCTGGGTTCAACAGTAGGAATTTATTTATTTTTCTAATAAAAAGTTCTTATACATATGGAAACAATTTGAATAGTTCAACAGAAGCTATATATATATATATGAAAAATAGTTCAAAAGTGATATTGTACTGGGATACGGTGCATATATTAAGAAAAAGGCATCTCCTTATCGTGCAACTGAAAGTTGCTGATGGCTTGCGCCATCTATCGGAATAAATATCAACTATTCTCGTTGATTTCTAGTTATTCCAGAATTGGCCAAATACCCATTCACAAAAGTGATATGGCTTGATTAATCAAGAATGGGTATTTAGCCAATTCTTGAATAACTAGAAATCAACGAGAATAGTTGATATTTATTCCGATTGATGGCGCAAGCCATCAGCACATTTCAGTTGCACGATAAGGAGATGCCTTTTTATTAATATATATATATATAGAGATGGAAATTTTGCCGGGAGGAAATTGATCTAAAGAGACTAGGGTGGCCTTTCCCGTCAAAATAGACCTGTAAAACCAGACGCCATCTATTGACAGTCGCCGCAACTAGCTGCCTCGGGTCGGTGACAAAGCTACAACACCAGCTTTGGCAGCTAGTTGCGGCGACGGTCAATAGATGGCGTCTGGTTTTAGACGTCTATTTTGACGGGAGAGGCGACCCTTGTCTCTTTAGATCAATTTCCTCCCGGCGAAATTTCCATCTATATTTTAGCCATAGATATGGCCCAGCCACTTTGCTAACTGAACACCTCTTTGGCAGATTGTCAAGATTCCATTAGATCCCGTGTGGATCTCATGGAGTAAAGTCCGCCCTAGACTGACGAGGGCCATTAGCCCGAAACCATGGTCTCTAGGTGGACGCTTGTCAGTTTGCCAAAGCTGGTGTTGTGGCAAACTGACAAGCGTCCACCTAGAGACCATGGTTTCGGACTAATGGCCCTAGTCAGCCTAAAGATATTATGTATGTACCATAGGGCTATTAAAAATTCAAGGTCAATCATGCCCAGCAACATACATAGGAGAGACAGGAAAACCTAGAAGAGAACGAATCAGGACAGCCCTCAAAAACTATAGCTCTCCTTCCCTCATATTAGACCACGCACTAAAACAAGACAACCTACCAAATTTCGAATCAACCGAAAGAGTTCATCAAAATATTGAAGACAAGCACTCCAGATTTTATCTAGAAACTGGGCTTCAATGAAAGACAACAATGGTTTAGACAACAGAAAAATAGACATCCCTCAAGTATGCCACCAATTTAAATCTTCATATCCACACACAATATTCGTGATAATGCATCCATATGTTTACATACCTCAGTACCGCATCTTTTTGGAACTTTTATTTCTATATATATGCTATATTATATATTTCAATCATTTGATTTATAGAAATATATGGTAATTTAAACCAACAACCTCATATTGTATATATATAACAAGATTTTCATGTATAAGAAACACATCTGTAAATAATTATACGTATGATTGACATGGGTCATTACATCATATGTAATTTACTTTGTACAAACTAAGTAAAATAAATAAAACTCTGTAATATATTAAGAGTTGAGCTAGAGTAAAAATCGATATGCAGAAGTCCGAACGAGGCCTAGAAGATGTCAGGGCGTTGCCAGAGTACAATGATCTCTTCCGATCCCGCCCTTGTTGCATCCGCTGAAATCCAATACTCTCGGCAAAGATATATAAGCCTCCAACAGGGCCAGATATAAACAGTCACTTCACCATCAGCGGGATCCCTCGTCACTTCATCTTCTGATGCTCGACCATGCCGTAGATCAGTAAGAAAACTTCTCATCTCTCCATCTTTCGCTGCTTAGCTCGACTCCTATCTTTTCACGGAACTTTCCTAGTACAACTGTGTCCCGTCGTTTTTTTGTGTGGACATTCCCAATCTTTCCACTCTGCCTCGATCACGACTGCCTGTACTTTGTGAGAACTGTTAAAGGTCTTCCAAGATGCAGAGAGGTACTGGAAAACTCTCCACGCCCTGACTGTCCCTTTCGGTTACTACAGGTTTGCCCCTCTCGGTTGCCACACCACAGAGAGAGACCCTCGGTTATCACAGTATAGCGAGAATGCACCACCCCGTGTCAGCCACAGCCTGCTGGCCACCAGTGTGGGTACCAAGTTTTGGTACAGTGGTTGTGCGTGGTCTGGCGCTGTAGACTGGACGTGTTCGGCTCTGTGGGAACCGTTGTTCACACTGGGAGTGCCAGTGAATAGCATTTCAATACTTGCAAGGCGAGGGTGGGGGTGTTACTTGGTATGTTACACATGATGACCGCTGGTAGTTGTACCGCGGTGGTGAGTTTTGGTAGGTTGGATGTGTGGCCTTGTCTACTTGGCGCTGGTACGCTTCACTGGTGACACACTGGGTTCTTCTTATTCTAGACACTAGGTCGAACCATTTTTAATGGTGTTTGGCTGAACTGTCGCGATTAATCGCTGGTCTGCGACGGGTAGTCCGTCGGTCAGAGACTCTATTAATATGTCGGCGGGTAGGTTTAGTCTCGTGCCCATTACCATTTTGTTTCAGTAGTAGTCTTCTTGGGGCATTTTCTAGGGGCAAACCTGTAGTAACCGAGAGGGACAGTCAGAGGGTGGAGAGTTTTCCAGTACCCCTCTGCCCCTTGGAAGACCTTTAACAGATTTCACAGAGTACAGGCAGTCGTGGTCGAGGCAGAGTGGAAAGCTTGGGAATGTCCACACAAAAAAGGAAGGGACACAGTTGTACTAGGAAAGTTCCGTGAACAGATAGGAGTCGAGCTAAGCAGCGAAAGATGGAGAGATGAGAAGTTTTCTTACTGATCTACGGCATGGTCGAGCATCAGAAAATGAAGTGACGAGGGCTCCCGCTGATGGTGAAGTGACTGTTCATTTCTGTCCCTGTTGAAGACTTATATATCTTTGCCGAGAGGATGTATTGGATTTCAGTGGATGCAACAAGGGCGTGGATCGGTAAAGATAATTGTACACTGGCAACGCCCTGACATCTTCTAGGCCTCGTTCGGACTTCTGCATCTCGATTTTTACTCTAGCTCATCTCTTAATCTATTACAGAGTTTTATTTATTTATCCTCAGTTTGTACAAAGTATATTACATATGATATAATGACTCATGTCAATCATGCGTATAATTGTTTATAGATGTGTTTCTTATACATAAAAATATTGTTATATTATATACAATATGAGGTTGTTGGTTTAAATTACCATATATATATTAAATTGAATATTCATTATTTTTATTATTATTCTTATTTTTTAAATTTATTTTAAATGTATTTATTTTGTAACAGTTATATAAAAACGTGAAATAACACGCGGCCTCTCAGAAAAAAACTAAATTTTTGTCCCCGAGGAAGTTTGGCCTGTACCACACGAAATATGGAAAAAAATAAAAATATGTATTGATCCAATTTTTTTTTTTCTAAATTTATCATTATTTAATATTATTTATTCATGTATATATATATTTATTTTGTTTTTAAACTTTATAATCTTATATGGGCGTTATAAAATAAATTATTTTCAATCTCGATCTCGCTCTCTGTCTTACTGCCCTGGAGAAAGGACTCTTTTCGTTGTGGTAGCCTCCTGGACTTTACCTAACTGTAAATAGCTTCCTCTTTATTTTTTAATATTTATTTCTAAATTTCTCTCTTTTATGTATATTTTATTTTATCTATTCTACCATTGACTTGTATGATGTGTGTGTGTGTGTGTGTGTCAATAAAAATATTTTAAATCTCAAATAAAATCTCTCCCTTGAAGAGCGTTCAGGCTTCACTGCGCGGCGCCGCCAACGGCTACTTTTGGATGGTCCGCAGCCGAGCGTGGATGACATCGCCGGCTCCTGACGTCTGGCTCTCACCAAGGAGACTTCTGGGTCTCTGAGAAGCCGAGTTATTCACCCTGCCAGCCTGAGGTCTCTGCGTCTTCGAGGCGACAACA
Source organism: Cordylochernes scorpioides (assembly GCA_030710605.1). NCBI lineage: Eukaryota > Metazoa > Arthropoda > Arachnida > Pseudoscorpiones > Chernetidae > Cordylochernes > Cordylochernes scorpioides. The sequence goes on from CP092864.1 coordinate 163,753,613, forward strand.
GGTTCCTGCGGGCGCCAGACCTGCTAGCTACTGAGCATTGGCTACAGGCGACTGTCAGGGACTTCTCAGATGGCGCCCCTGCTCTAGTGCGCTCTACGCGGGCTGCCTTTCTTGACGCACAGCATCTGGGGACCTTCTGCCAACGACTACTACAGGAAAACGCCAGCTCCAGATATCATGCGGAGTACGAGGCGGAGACCATCGTCCTGAGGAGCTCAACAACGCTCTTTACCCGTCTAACCAGCCAGAGCATGCGCCGGGAATTGGACGCGGCACGGCTGCAAGCGTTAAGCAGAGCTGGCTGCGCCGGGGACCCCCACCGTAGATGTGCCCCACTCCATCTCTTGGGCTAACCTGCGCCGCAATTGCTTCTCGGAGCACGACGCAGATGTCGCTCTTCGATTGGTTTTCCACGCTCTACCGCATCTTGACCATCCTGCTTTGAGGCGTTACACCTGTGCCGCATGTGGGTCCAGAGACGGGTCTCTGGCCCACAGATATTGGAATTGCTGAGCCGTGCGACTTCTCCTCCGGGAGGTGTTCACTTCCTGTGGTTTGCCCTTGGATCTGCAGGTCTGGCTCTTCGGTGTCGGCCGCCATCCCGAGGTAATGAAAATGACAGGTGTGGCTAAGGCTATCATCTACAAATACCATCTTGGGCTCGAGTTGGGCAACGCCAGCCATCACATCTACCTGCCCACTCAGTGGGAAAGAACTCTCACGGTCCACCGGTGGCGGAGTCTTTCCCGCAGTTGGCGCCACCAATGAAGCCTTATATAGATTTCATTATGCATATCCATCCTTAATTTTCATATTTATTCTTTAAAATTGTGCCTGGAGTAGGCAAACTGTCGACGAGCTGGGCTGATCTCCTCGATTGGACGAATACCTGTTCGCCCTGTTGGAGAATATGGGCCTCCCATCGGCCTTTCTCAGGTGTGTTGCTGTCTTGTACGGAGAAACAGACGCCACCATCCGGATTGGTGATGTCCATACCAAGACCTTTCCGCCTCTCAACGGGGTGAGCCAGGTCTTCTGTTTCAGTGCCGCTCTCTTCAACATCGAAGTTGGGCCTCTGCTACTCCGCTGGCCCACAGATATTAGTGCTGCCGTACAACTACTGCTCCTGGAGGTGTTAGTTCCAATCTCTCTATTACTCTGTTAATTTGGCTATGAGAGTAAAATTGACAAAGAATGGACTTGTTCGATTTAGAAAAAAAAATCCTTCTTAGAGAGGTTTCATGCATTTATATGATGAGTATATTTGCACTTGATTTTCCTTCTATACAGAGCGTATCTGAAGAATACATATAATATAAAAAATGTTATACTTGTGAGTGTGGGTAAAGTTGATTAAAATAAAAAAGAAAGGGATATATTTATTTATACTACTATAAAAATTCAAAAATGGAAAAAGAGGTTTGATTCTTTTGAATAAAATATGTATCAAGAAAATAAATAAAGATTTTTTTTAGCGAAGTATCAATTTATTCATGGATGGCGGCCAATCAACATCCATCTTTAATTGAAATAAATAAATATTGAGGTAGGTTAAATCAAATAAAAAGGGGGGGGTGCTCAGGCATTAAATAGCATTTGTAAATCGCGATTTAGTAACCTGATATTCAACTCTTCTTGATTAAAGCGAGCATGGAAGTAATATATACAACAAAAACAAAGCCTTTTATTAAGACATCTCTTCCTATATAGACTTGTTACCGAATTTAATAAAGAAATAAAAGCAAGCAATGATAATAGTGTCAATAAATAAATCGGTAATGAGCTATGAGGATGTCTTGGGGATGAGACATAACAAGCGTTGCGTTACTTCTAGTTATTTCTTCTTTTTTATTTTTGAAAAATATTTTCAAAGTCTTTATGAACTGGAGAACTAGTTAATAAAAGTATACAGTGCTCGAATCGGTCAATACTGTGACGTTGATGAAACGGCCAATGGCACACATCCTAGATATTTTAAAGCACAAGAAATCGGAGTGACCAGAATATTGTCCTTGTCCCGCAACGGCATTCCGCGACACATTTCAAGGGTCTTGGTGAATACATTGAGAGGTCAAGATATCTGGGGTCAAATGTCAAGCACTCCGTCTCAACTTCCGTACCACGATTAGGTATCGGCAGTTCCTGGTGGCGGTGGTGCTTATTTCTGGGCCACAATAGTCGGCCAGACACTCGAAGGGTATTTGTGGGAAGGAACAACCATAATAGACCATCTTCCTTCCTCGATGTATTGGTGTTCCAGAATGGAAGCCGAAATTCCCTGACCTGGCGTGTTCCAACCACACCCCTTACCTGCTTCTGACCTGCTGTATGTGTAAACTCTTCCTTTGTTTACTGGTCCTATTGATACCTTTTCCTTTCATTATAGTTATTAACCTAGAAGTTTGCTATTCCAAATAAATTTGGTCAAATAGTGTCTTCTTCATTTACATCTTTTGTTTGAATTGCATCCTCATGCTCACTTTTAAAATTTATTTTTCTTAAATTCTTTGAAAATGCATTTTTGATATAAAATTCAAGTTAAGCTTATTTTAGTATAACAACTACATTTTATTTTGGGCGGCTTTTTTTTTTTTCTCCTCTCTTTCGGAACATATCTCGCGGTGAGATATAGTACGAGCAGTACAAACAAACAAGCGGCCACTAACGTCGTAGTGACTTTGACCTCGAGATGCAACGGCGTGATGAAAGGAAATTCTGGCAACTTCCGCAATCCCGCGCGGAATTTGTGGGTGAACAATGGCACTGGTCTCTGGCAGACAAAGGCGGCCTCGGGCTTTCTCTCCAGCAGGGAGGTTTGTAGCTATCTTACTGAATGTTCCTGATCCTCTACCGGATCTTCCTCTATCGTAGCTCCGCTCCAAAATTATCCTGGATCTTTTTTTCTGGGTACAGTCTCTTTCTTGATCATCCAATATTGCTTCTGATCTATGCGTGTCATGAGAATGATTTGGAATTTTCTTCCCTTCATGAGAGAAATCTTTGTTATCTCAATCTATATTTTAAAAGTTTATAAATATCTCAATGGCTTATATCTGCTTTTTCTAGGATTCGATTATAATTTAATTTTTCTTTAGAGAGAGAGAGAGATAAATATATTTGTCCATTTTTCAATTTATTCAGTGTTGAAGCTTAGTGTTAAAAAGTTAGCTTCTATCCCAATCACATTGAATCTCTTTCTCCATACCGACGCTATCTTCCATCGCTGTACCATATGACAAACAGTGGCGATTTGGTACAAAAAGAAAATGTCGGTAGGACATGGCATAAGGATTCCAGCTGACAGCTCAGCTGGGCATTCTATTCTTTCTCCTGCTGTTTGTCTTCTTTCTACCACATTGTCTCTTTTACTACCACAGTGTCTCTCTTTCTTCCTTCAGTCTATCTTTTTTTTTCCCTTACTGATTGCCATCTTCATCCTAATATACATCTTATAATTGCTGTCTTCTTCTTTCCCTACTGTCTGTGCTCTTATATTCCTCATACTGTCTTCTTCATTCTACTGACTGCCTTCTTTATCTTAATGTTTTCTTCCTCCTTCTGTTTTTCTTCTTCTCTCCTATACGGACTGTATTCTTCCTCCTAATGTTTTTCTTCCTTCTCCTTGGGACTTTATTATAATGTGGCTTTTTTTCTGTTCTCGGGTTCTTTAAAAATTAGAAAGACGTGAATACATCCGAATTTGTTTTGACAACCTAGTGACTTTTGCATCAATGCACCAATGTGAAGTGTTACAGTTAAACATAGAATCAATATGATCAGAGTGATATAGAAATTATCATTTTACAAATAAAAGAAAATACTCAACCACAAAATATATTATCCCTATCTAATTCAAGATATCTTTCATAGTGGTTACATTTTGAAATTCACTGCTTGAGAATATAAATATCTATAGACAGCGTTACTTATAAACAAATATTTTGGGGGAAACGAGAGTAACGAAATTTTCTCACACAAAGAGAAAATAATATATACAATTATATATTACTAGACGAATGGCCCGGGCAACGCCCGGGTTTTACCAGAGTGCGTATATATTTTTAAAACGTTTTAATTCAAATACTATTCGTTACAATTATAAATTGGCGCCATGGATGTCACTCTTGTGAAACGTCCCGTTCCAAACTGTGTGTTTTTAAAATGTTTTAATTAAAATACTATTCGTTACAATTATAAGGTACTTATATATATTTAAAGGTTCTCATGAAAAGGTTACCGATTTAAAAGTTTATTTTATTTAATTTAAGGAAACATATTTTCATTTAAGTATTGTTATTTATTTTAAAAGATTAAGTAATTGTGCAAAACGATAATTGCCTTAAAAAGAAATTGCCTTAAAAAAAAGAAACATTCGCGGTGATTTTGTCTTGCATTAATTTATACAATTATTATATATACTAGACGAATGGCCCGGGCAACGCCCGGGTTTTACCCGAGTGCGTATATATTTTAAAAACGTTTTAATTCAAATACTATTCGTTACAATTATAAATTGGCGCCATGGATGTCACTCTTGTGAAACGTCCCGTTCCAAACTGTGTGTTTTTAAAATGTTTTAATTAAAATACTATTCGTTACAATTATAAATTGGCGCCGTGGATGTCTCTCTTGTGAAACGTCCCGCCCCAAACTGTGTGTGTCTTGAAAATATAAAAATAAAAATGTGAATTTTCATAAAGATTTCATCATGTCGATTTTTTTTTTTTTTGCATTTCACCTACTAAATCGATAGAGATAATTACATTTGCAATATGAACTTAGGTATATTGACTAAATAGAAAACTGCTAAGTAATAAAGATCATTTTTTAAAGGCACCATATAGTTTTTTTTTTTCAATAAAATCGAAACAAAAATTAACGATAAATAACGATAATTGCCTTAAAAAGAAATTGCCCTAAAAAAGAAACATTCGCGGTGATTTTGTCTTGCATTCGTTTATACAATTATTATATACGAATGACCCGGGCAACGCCCGGGTTTTACCCGATTAAATGCTTTTGTTCAAATACTATTCGTTACAATTATAAATTGGCGCCGTGGATGTCATTCTTGTATAATATATAAATGAGTTTTAAAAATTGTAAAAAAAAATGCATCGGCCGGGAATCGAACCCGGGCCGCCCGCGTGAGAGGCGAGCATTCTACCACTGAACCACCGATGGTTATGAAAAATCCCATCCGTGAGCTTCAGACAAACAGACAAACAAACAGACAGAATAAGGCAAATATATAAGTAGATTGGCATCATATATTAACTTTATGAACGGAAAAATATGTCCAGGGTAGCCTAGTGGTCATGGCATCTGCCCGGTAAGCGGAAGGTCGTGGGTTCGATTCCCATCCCTTGACACTTTTTTTATTTTATCCATTCTGACCAAAATCTATCCGTGAACTTCACACATTTCCTGGCCTCTGTCACGGATGAAATTTAAAAATTAAAAAAAGATGCCGAAACCCGGGATCGAACCAGGGACCTTTAGATATTCAGTCTAACGCTCTCCTAACTGAGCTATTTCGGCTTATTTTATTTATTTCTATAGAAGCTTCTATCTTTATAATTATGTATATTTTCAAAAAGTCAATTCACACCTCTTCGCTGGAGACCATGGGAATACTGACTAATTCATTATGCTAACATAATTATAAATACAAGTATCAGAGTCATCAACAATTCTGTCATCGTTTGCTTTTGTGAATGGAATAAATACCCAAATAGGGCCATTACTATATATATAGTCACGACCGTCTTCCCTCATCGGCCGCCTCTGTCACTGATAAAATACAGTTATCATCGTCATGCGTTCTTAATTCTGTCACCGTTTGCTTTTGGTTCAGTGGTAGAATGCTCGCCTGCTACGCGGGCGCCCCGGGTTCGATTCCCGGCCGATGCATTTTTTTTTTTTACAATTTTTAAAACTCATTTATATATTATACAAGAATGACATCCACGGCGCCAATTTATAATTGTAACGAATAGTATTTGAATAAAAGCATTTAATCGGGTAAACCCCGGGCGTTGCCCGGGTCATTCGGCTAGTAGATTATAAACACAAGGTAATAAGACCAAATCTAATGATAAGGCAAAATTTGGAATATAGATTAGAAACAGAAGGTAATAAGACCAAATCTAATGATAAGGCACAATTTGGATTATAGATTAGAAGGTAATAAGACCCAATCTAATGATAAGGTGCAATTTGGATTATCTTTATATATAAAAATAAATGTTTGTATGTTTGTTTGTATATGTCCGGTATACAAATTCGCAGTAGTTCACTAATTCAAACCAAAATTTCCATACATAGGTAAAAAAATACGGGGAAGACGATAGGCTATTTTAAAAATATATAAATCAATTATTAAAACTATATATTTTTAGTCAGAAAATGATGATGACGATATTGCTGTATCATATTTGATTATCAGATACAAAATTATATCGGGAAAAATTCCAAAAAGCAGAGACCACGGGTGAAACCAGTTCATTATTTCGTACGCAGGAACAAAATTCTAACAGAAAAACATTCATTCGAGCAGAAAACAAAAGCCAGATCATTCTATATACAGTTACGAGCGTCATTCCTCATCGGCCTCTGTCACGGATTGCTTTTTTTTTTTGGAATGGCGCCCTCCTATTGGTCGGCTACGATCACGCCACCTTTGCCTGGTGATCTCTCTCCAGGCCCAGCTTTTGGACACTATCTATGATTGTAGACGCCTCGTCGTTCTTCAGGAGAACGTCCATTTGGATTTCAGCCATAATGCGCCGTTCCTGTGAAGATTCGGACGCCTTAGGTTTGTCCTGCTTTTTGTATGGAGGAGTACTCAGGCCGACCGCCTCTTCTGTTTCCTCTGTGTCTCTGGGAGGAGTATCTGCTACGAGAGAAACAGCCGGTGGTAAGGCTGCAACAGGGCGTCCGACAGGGCGTCCGACTTGGGTGGTGGCTTGCTAGGGACAGCCGTGGGCACAAGGGGAGCAACAGGTGTCTCTCCTGCAGGCCAGTCTTTCGTGGCAGTTAGCACGTTTGTGACCTTGTCTATTACACAGGGAGCACTTGATCCCGTAAGTCACGTAGACATGGGTGGCAATCCCCTTGGACTTGACGTCCAGCCGGGTAGGGATCTGGGATAGCTTGACTCCATCTTTCAGAGTAATGAAAACGTCCCGACGGGCAGCAGCCCAGCTGGAGTCGCGCATCTCCATCATCTTCTGGACAATGGATGTCACCTGTCCATAGGGCCGAAGTGCTGCGACAAGGTCGGCGTCCTCCACGAAAAAGAAAACATTGCCGAGAATAATGCGTCCTACTCTTTTCCGCAGGGGGAAGGCCCTCAAGGTGGCGTCCTCGATGTCGAGGCCTTCTTCAATCAGCTTGTCGGCCAGTTGCACGCTGGAGAGGCCGACCAGGATATGTCCCTCCATTTTTGTAAGTTGGTAGACGGAGCCCTTGCCCAGCTTCGCCTCCAGCGCCAGTTGTTTGAATCAAAATGGCTTTCAGCCAATTCTGAAACTTTTGCCGATATTTCGGCGGGGACTTGAAATTTTTGGATGGGGTTTTTTCGGGCTTGCAGCCCACTTTCTTCGCTTTCAGCCAACACCCCAAAGGGGTTAGTAATCTCCATTACCTCCATCCCAGCCGCAGAAAACGCGAAGCTCGCGCACCGCATGGCCGCACGGCCGAGAGAGAGAGAGAGGTTATAAAAAGAAAATCTCGACCATAGGAAGGCGACAAGACAAAGAGGCGAGAAACCAACAACGACGACACCTGAGGGACTGTCGTTACTGGAAGCACCCGGGCATGGCGACTTTCTCCTTTGTCAGGTATTGTCTCTGGTCTAACGAACTTATTTATAGCGGGTGACAGCTACTGTAGCATTTTTGGAGGAGGTTCTTTGAGAGATAGGTGGATGAGCCTAGCTGTATTCCTAATCTACAGCTTTACACAAATACATAATAAAGGTAAAAAGGCGAATTACAATATGCTTCTTTATTAAATATTCAGACAAGCTTTCTCTCACGGGCCTACTGATTAAAATCTGTAAATACAATTGTTTTGTATTAATTTGTAATATGTTAGATCAAAATTTTAAATGTGTTTCATACAAGCTTGCAACAAAAATCCAATAAAGATCAATCAAGTTTTCGAGCGAAATCGCTCTTCTACGGATTAACGGACTTTTCATAAATATGGATGAACTATTTATATATTTTGATATTTTAAATAGATAAAACTTTCAAATAGTCATTAAAACTCGCCCGCGTGTTCATATGCAAATATTATTTTAGAAATAGTTCCTTCTCCCTCCCCCCAACTTCTATATTAAAAAAATCCCTTAAAAGAGCAAATTTTCGAAAGTTTGATTGATTGTTTCAATAAAAATAACTATCAATGTTATTTTCTTGAAAGTATTTGTAAAGTATATTCACCTTGAATGTTATTTTAATAGAAGTATGGCTTTACTCACCGCGCGACTTGGGAATTAGCTATTTTCTAAATTCCTAATGACTCCAGAGCTAATGACACTGATGACCTCACGTTGTGACAAGCAGTTTCCAGGCGGGGAATTGCTTTCTGTTTTAAACGAACGATTTTATTCTAGCCGTTTATAGATCAATTTTTGTTTGTATAACTTGCCAAATGTGTGTGCTTGCTATATTTCCATCGTTTCATTAATGCCGATACTTTAAGATCTACGCATAATTTTTATAAATATTAAATACCGTTTTCTCACTTTTGAACGAACACTGAATGAGAACATATCTAAATATTATAGAAATTTCTTAATTTTTTCCAAATTGGAAATGAAAAAACAAGTATTAGGCGATTGAGAATGGAAATACTTATGTGACCTAGAAACTGAGTGTCAAATCAAGTGACAGTTAGAAAAAAAACGAGGCGAAACCCAAAAAAACTGCCGTTTACCAAGTCCAAAAGATTTTAGTGGTTACTTTTTTGACGCAACTTTGTACGCCCTAAAAGTTTAAATGGTCAGGCGATCGCATAATAAATCCGCCTGGGTATTTAAAAAAAAAAAAGCTACGAGATCAATGAAGCTTAAATTGTCTAGTAAAATTGCATTCGAATATTTGAATTATCTGCAAACGTTAAGCTCAGGCCGCATAGGGCAACTCTTGTTATTGATTTTTTTTTGTTTTTGTTTTGTTTTTTTTTTGGCTAAACATAAGGTTTCTATTCTTTTGAAATTCATTTCAACAGATCTAACCCCGATTGAATTTTTCAGAATACAAATTGCAAAAGAAAAATCATCATCATCAATGTAAAAAATAGGAAATATGTTCGGGTCTTTCACGAGGGAGGATTGCAATTTATCTATTGATAACTGTGAAAATAGAGCATCAATAGATAAATATAAAAAATGATTATATGTTGAACACTTTTTGTTTCCTTAAAAATAGGTTTCGAAGTGTTGTCCGAGTATTGTTTGAACTCCCGTTGTACATTTGGCACTCTCGTCACAAAACAACAAAAAAACATTTGTCATTTCGTCTTATATAGGCTCGTCCCGGAATCCAAGATAAAAAATCAAACAACATCAAAAGTATCAATAAATAAATAGGTAATCAACTATATATAGTCTTATTGGTAAGACCTTACAGCCACTGAGTGTCTTCTAGTTATTTACCTCTTTTCATTATTTTAACAATATTCATAACTTTTCTGCCAAACTGTAGAACTGATAAAAGTTGATAAATATTGATACATCGACCAATAATTTAAAGAAAAGTTAGTAATTTTCGGACTTGTTACGTTGACAGACTTATGGAACTGTAAATTCTGTGGACGCGGGTAGTATTTAAAAGACATTCTAGCTGAGGTGGGGGAACTCAGCTCACTTGTCACTAAGTATGCTATGAATGGAGGAAAGTGGTTCGCTTGTGTGGTTTGACGAAGGCGGGGTGGATATTTCGATGCAGCGGGGGAGAGAGGATGTGTATATGGCGTGTTATGACGTCACTTCCTGTTCCTGTGGCCATTGTAGCCCAACGTTCCGTGATTGGGCAACAGTCTCCATCCAGCATTCAGACACATGGGCGGCTCAAGGCTATTTCTTCCACCTTGGTAGATGACACTTTGGCATTGTCGCGAAATGTCGCTGTCTCACGCTCTTCTGTCAGGCAATCTTAAACCGCCTCGTTGCGGATACTCTTTTGTTCCCATAGCAAAAATATTTTTAGGAGAATAACTGTGACAGTCCAAACCAAACAAAAGTGAATATTATCTATGAATTTAGCAGCATTGATATCAGTAAGTGGCCGTCAGTATTATAATTCTAAACTGGCCTTTCTTCACTAATTCTACAAAATGCTGTAAACTTCTCTCTTTATTACATTTCTTGTAACGTCTAAGGCTATAGTAAAACAAGAGTATAATAAAATAGAAATGCCTTATTATTGAACAAAAATGACAAATTAGTAAGCATCTGGATAAAATTGTGATGGTAAGCAACTACAAGAGAAATATAAAATAAGGGATAAACAGTTCATTATAGATAAAGAGCGAAACAATAATATAGGGCATGATATGGGATGGTACTAGAAACATTTATTACGTTGGAGGATCAGATTAGGGGATTAAAGCTGGGACTTGTATTTATACTTCTTAGACACTCTCGGCGTTTATGAGCATTTTATCAAATGAATATTTGTATACATATTAATTTAGTTCAATGGATTACTCTTGTTTTATATTAATTTCATGAATCAACTTCAGATGCAGTTAAGTAGAAAATAAATTCGCATCTTGATACTATGGTAATTGAAAGGATATGTCATCATTGATAATTCATCAATGATAATTGTTTGACAGCAGAAGTTGTACGGATTATCAATGATAACATATCCATTCAATTACAATAGTATAAAAATGCTAATTTATTTTATCCTTTACTGCATCAGAAGTAGAATAATGAATATAAAACAATAGAATAAATGATGAAATAAATCAATGTGTATAAAAATATTTATTTGATAAAATGCTCAAAAACTTCACAGAGTGTCTATTTTTTTTACTAATGTTTAAAAACTTGTTAATGTGCATTATGTGTCTTATAGAGAATATGAAAGGCATTAAACACTAATTTTCCCTATTTTTTTTTTATTAATTTGCGTATTTACCGTGGAATTCAATATACCATGGTTACTTCCTTTATCCTGGTAAATCGGGAGTAGAATGTATTTTACGTCATCACTCGAAAATGACTATAATAGTCAACATCTTTCTTATCGTGGGAATGTAAAATGATATATTGTGGAATGATATGTAAAAGGTTTTACTTAAACATAACTCATTTGTAATATATATATATTTTTTGCAATTTTTGTTTCTTATGATATACTACGAATGTACCCAGCTTCGCCCGGTTTTTACCCGAGTAAATGTTTGCTTAAAGAACATTTGCTTAACCAATATTTACAGACAAACATTCACTTCCTACTGAATCTATTCTTGTCAAAACAAATTGATGTTTGTTCCTTTCAACCACTAAAATTATTTATTAAGCCATTGAAAAATTTTGAATGTAGATGAATATATATATATAGATTAACATATAAACTATCTTTAAAAAGACTAAAATTATACAATAAATCAATACTTTCCCTTATATTTTTTAGAGAGTTATAAATTATAATAATTATTATATACTAAAACTCTCTCTCCCCGCCGGCCTGGGGTGTTCTTTAACGTTCTTTTCTTAAGCCTAAAAAGAACGGATTTTAATTCTTTTTCAAATTAAATAAATATAATTGAAATTCCCAACCCTTTTGGGTAATGGCGGAAAGCTCAAGTCAAGATCTTCCGACTAGTGTAAGTCAGATCCAGAAAGACCAAGAAATGGCCGAGTTATCGGCGGATAAAGGAAGTTTTATTAAAAATAGAAAAATTTCAAAAATTGATACCAAGCGATAAGATTTAAATATTTCCGCTGTAATAAATGAAAAATCTGCAATTTGGGCCGATCGGGTAGAGGCCCCGGAAATGGAGTTCAACTCCGTAGGCAATAGAGAAGCTAAAGGCTTTAAGAGGAAAGGTGATTTCCTAGATAAGTCTGTGAAGATCCCAAAGGCTGATACCACCGCAGTAAGGCCGCCTCAACCACCAAGGAAGGCGAAAAGAGACCCTGTGACGCAAGTTAACAACAGTCGACAGCAGCAAGCGCTGAGCAAAGCAAGATCGGCAGCAGCTTCTTTTGATCAATGCTGCTATGTTGAGTACTGTTCGGATTTAGGTCCTGTGCAGTATATCCAGGCACTGGAGGAGATGCTGGGGAGGGGCGCCGTTTTCCAGCTGATGAAGATGTCTGGTCGGGCTGGAGAGCACCGAGAAGGCGGAGCGCCTATCCGAGGAGGGTCTCATCATCGGGAACACCCTCCTCAAAGTGTTCCCCTACAGGAAACGCGCGGAGAAAATAGTGATTGCGAACCTCTCTATAGGGACATAGACATCATCTCGGCGCTGCGGCCCTACTGCAGGGTTGTCTCCCTGACCCATGAGGTAGTGGCGAGTGGTGGCTACACCTGGACCACCGGCAGCAGGGAGGCCTTAATCCTTCTAAATGAAGGTTTGAAACTTCACCATTTCCCTGTAAAGCTGGTGATCGTCTCGAAAGGCGAATCGACGCCTGACTACATTCGTCAGGGGCGAACATCCCTGTCCGTCCCAAAGAAACTCCAACTCCTGAGCCTCCTGTTCCGGCACCGAGCACCAGCGAATTGCCATCACGACCAGCGCCCTCCTTGCCCATTACTGAGCCAATAGCGGCTTCTGCTACCCTCATGACCTAAATCCAGCTCCCCTCTCAGGAGAAGGAGCTCGAGGATCAGGTAGAGACGATTTTTACTGAATTAAACGATTAATCCTTCTTAGGCCCTCTATATGAGGAAAAATTTAGGGACGACATCATGTGCGCGGTTCTATACCGCCCTGTGAGGAAGGCTGTCCTCCAGATACTCTCGCCTGAACACAAGAAAATTCTAGGCGAATTCCTCAACATTGTCATTGAGCATGTTGGGGACAAAAATTGCACAATAAGCAAGGACCTGCCACACTCAGGGCGGCTTGTAGCACCTGATAAGATCCCGACCTCCTTTCATAGAAGGCTTCGTCTGGTGTAAATATTTTCTTTTTTTATTACAATACTGTACGAGTACTCGTATGGTGATTTAAACCAACAACCCCATATTGTATATAACTTATAACAAGATTTTCATGTTGTATAATGGAAACACATCTGTAAATGATTATACGCATGATTGACATTTGTGTTTACATCATCATGTGTATTGTACTTTGTACAAACTGAGGATAAATAAATAAAACTATGCAATAGATTAAGAGTTGAGCTAAAGAGGTAGAAGTCAAAAACGTCAAAAATCGAGATAGATGGAAGTCACAAAACAACAAGGTCTAAATATGGAAACTGCCACGGCGCCAGTTTAAATTTCACCAGACGATCCACGCCTCTGTCGCATAAGGCCCCCGTCTTTAGCCAAAAATAAAGTCACTTCACCATCTGCGTGAGCCCTCGTCGGTTGTACCCCAGGTCCACCTCATCCACCATGTAGTCAGTAAGAACTCTTCTATCTCAATCTTTCACTCCTAGCTCAACTTTTATCTGTTCACGGAACTTTCTTAGTGCAACTGTGTCTTCGTTTTCTGTGTATGTACATTCCCAAGCTTTCCACTCTGCCTCGACCACGACTGCCTGTACTTTGTGAGAACTGTTAAAGGTCTTACAAGGTGCAGAGAGGTACTGGAAAACTCCCCGTCCTGACTGTTCCTCTCGGTTAACACAGCATAGTTTAAGTCGACTGGATACTTCACCACAGTTTTGGTCTACAAGAATTCTACAAGGGGCTATCAGACCTCATCATTACAGTTAGTCGACAGGATTCAACAAGAGGCTACCAGACCTCACCACATTTATATGTTATATCTTCAGAATGATATATCGACATTCTCAAATTTCTATCCTTCTATGAATATAATCTATTTTTTATTTTCTTTCGAAATCTACTTCCCCAGCCTATCAGATGAGATTATAAAGATCGTGTTGCTTGTATACTTCTACAAGGTATGTCCCATAAGTTCCCGGACTGGGTCCATAAAAAAAAAAATGTAAATAAATTTGACTGTTTATTATAGAAAAAAAAATCTGGCAACACGGTGGTACCAATATTGAGGCGGTACGTGCGCCCTCTGTCTTGGGTGCGGCGGACTCTCAATAAGTCTCTTTTGGTTGTTTGAGGTTACATGATGTCCAACCTGGCGCGTTGAATTGTATCTACATTTTGGGGCTGTTACACTATTTATAATTATGGTACATAGTCTATATTAATATATATAGTATATTTTAAACTGTATAATAATGACTTTTTTAGTACAATTGACATACCTTCCAATTAGTTAGAGCCGATACTTTATAAGATCATACCCTTCTATTAAAATGTACACTGCTCCTATTTGCTACCACCCCCATATTTTGTATATATGCTATATCTTTATCAGTATAACATGTATCACCCTTATTTGTATTTAAACTCAAAATGATAACGTCAACATAAAAACCGCGAAAGTGGTCAGCTGGAGACAGCTCTCCAGGGCTTTTTAAAGGCGACCCCTGTCAACAGGACAGTTTTAGCATAGGGTTAGGGGAGTGTCTGCTACGATGTCCATCGGCAGACCCTGTCTCTTTCTGGCTCTCTCTCCATGTCTCGGTGTTAGGTTTCCAGATTTGTGTCATGGTTTCTACCTCTGTCCCGTGGGCTGTCTCCGACAACTCTCGGTGCTAAAATCAAGCCCTGCCTCTGCTTCTTGTTGTCCGCGTGTGGGAAGAACATCAACACTCGCCTCACGTACACGACTACCAGTTTATCCATACGTCGACAGGATCATTTTCAGGAATATTACATATAAATATATACACTTTTTATAAATTTATATATAATATATATATATATATATATATATTTTAAATATTGAGCAATCCATAATAATATCTATAAATAAATATAAAGCATATATTGGATATAAATTTATTAATCAGCCAATATTTCTAGGGGCAACACGCCTCTCTTTATCAAGGCTTTTCTTTGATTTGAACTAAATCACGTGGGCATGTGATCCACTCACGCTATACAAGACCAAAGTAAGAAACCATCTAATGAAAAATTCACTGTATATAAAATGTATTTACAATTGCTATATTTAATAATAATTAAAAGAGTATATAATTAAATAACCATTTGATTAAATAAATGAAGAGACTGATAAATATTAGAAAATAAAATGAGTGAGGATTATGATTCAATATGTTGTGTTGATATATATAAATAAAAATATATTACAAGTATAAATATATACAAAAATAATGAAATAAAAAATAATAAATAAATAAATAATTTAGGAAGATATAAATTCTCTGTAAATTTCTGGTAGGTCAATTTTCCTATTTATGCTTTCTGAATCTTTTATAGAGGCCCAACTTTCTAAAAATAACCTGCAGTGCTTTTCTTTAATATTCTGGTATAAAATGGATGCTTTGTCAAATTCGGGTATATGATTATTGTTCAGTGCATGGTCTACTAGGATAGATAATGGTTTATGGATGCGTAGAGCTGCTTTGTGTTGGTTAATGCGTTCTTTCAATGCTTTGCTGGTTTCTCCAATGTAAGTGGCTGGACAGGTTTTGCACGGAATTTTGTAAATAATATTGTTTTTGTTTTCCTTTTTACTATTATTCTTGGTGTCTGAGTGGCGTAGAATTTGTTTTAAATTTGGTGCAGATTGATATGTGGCAATTATATTATATTTCTTCAATACTCTGGCGATTCTTTCTGATCCGTAACTGTATGGGAGAGAGCAATATCTTTTATCGGATTGATCATTGCTATTGTTTGAAGATGGGATTCTGGGAGTGTAAAAATGTTTCTTGATGAATTTCTTCGGATAATTATTGTCTATCAACTCTTTAAAAATTATATTACTTTCTTCTTTTCTTTCAATATTCCTATTTGAGCAATGTGTAGTTAATCTTTTGGAAAGTGTTTTTACTACGGCGATTTTATTATGAATCGGACCAAAAGAGCTAAAATTTAAATAGTTTCCTGTGTGTGTAGGTTTTCTGTATATGCTGGTTTCTATATGAAGTTCTTTTCTTATTAGTTGAATGTCTAAAAATGCTAATGAATTATTGTTTTCTATTTCGTGTGTGAACTTCAAATAAGGTTTGAGATTATTCAGAAAATATAGGAAAGTATCAATTTCTGTTTCAGTTATGCAAAATACGTCGTCTATATATCTCATCCATAATAAAACTTTTAAATTATTTGCTTCAGTAATAATTTTGTCTATTTCATTCATGAAAATGTTTGCCAATGCTGCTGAAATAGGGTTGCCCATAGGCAAGCCTCTTATTTGCCTAAAAAATCTGTTTTTGAAGTTAAAATAGCTATATTCTAGACAAAGCTTCAATAAATCTATCAGGGCTTCTTTGGGAATAGGAAGGACTATTTCAGGATGGAGTTCTAGAAAAGACTTGAGGGCTAGGAGAGCTTCGTCGTGTGGGATTGATGTGTAGAGGGATTCTACATCAAATGAAACCATTCGATTATTACTGGGAATTTGTAGATTTTTGATAGTTTCAACGGCTACTATGGGATTGGGGACTGTATGAGGAAGTTGCTTCTGGAATGGAGATATTATTGACGACAAGTATTTTGTGAGAGGATAGAGAGGAGAGCCAGCATAGCTAACTATGGGACGTAATGGTGTGTTAGGCTTATGGACCTTTGGTAAGCCGTAGAAGTTGGGAAGATTATTTTCTTCTGCTTTCAAATTTTCGAAAGCTTTCTTATTGAGTTTAAGAAGCCCTGATAGATTTATTGAAGCTTTGTCTAGAATATAGCTATTTTAACTTCAAAAACAGATTTTTTAGGCAAATAAGAGGCTTGCCTATGGGCAACCCTATTTCAGCAGCATTGGCAAACATTTTCATGAATGAAATAGACAAAATTATTACTGAAGCAAATAATTTAAAAGTTTTATTATGGATGAGATATATAGACGACGTATTTTGCATAACTGAAACAGAAATTGATACTTTCCTATATTTTCTGAATAATCTCAAACCTTATTTGAAGTTCACACACGAAATAGAAAACAATAATTCATTAGCATTTTTAGACATTCAACTAATAAGAAAAGAACTTCATATAGAAACCAGCATATACAGAAAACCTACACACACAGGAAACTATTTAAATTTTAGCTCTTTTGGTCCGATTCATAATAAAATCGCCGTAGTAAAAACACTTTCCAAAAGATTAACTACACATTGCTCAAATAGGAATATTGAAAGAAAAGAAGAAAGTAATATAATTTTTAAAGAGTTGATAGACAATAATTATCCGAAGAAATTCATCAAGAAACATTTTACACTCCCAGAATCCCATCTTCAAACAATAGCAATGATCAATCCGATAAAAGATATTGCTCTCTCCCATACAGTTACGGATCAGAAAGAATCGCCAGAGTATTGAAGAAATATAATATAATTGCCACATATCAATCTGCACCAAATTTAAAACAAATTCTACGCCACTCAGACACCAAGAATAATAGTAAAAAGGAAAACAAAAACAATATTATTTACAAAATTCCGTGCAAAACCTGTCCAGCCACTTACATTGGAGAAACCAGCAAAGCATTGAAAGAACGCATTAACCAACACAAAGCAGCTCTACGCATCCATAAACCATTATCTATCCTAGTAGACCATGCACTGAACAATAATCATATACCCGAATTTGACAAAGCATCCATTTTATACCAGAATATTAAAGAAAAGCACTGCAGGTTATTTTTAGAAAGTTGGGCCTCTATAAAAGATTCAGAAAGCATAAATAGGAAAATTGACCTACCAGAAATTTACAGAGAATTTATATCTTCCTAAATTATTTATTTATTTATTATTTTTTATTTCATTATTTTTGTATATATTTATACTTGTAATATATTTTTATTTATATATATCAACACAACATATTGAATCATAATCCTCACTCATTTTATTTTCTAATATTTATCAGTCTCTTCATTTATTTAATCAAATGGTTATTTAATTATATACTCTTTTAATTATTATTAAATATAGCAATTGTAAATACATTTTATATACAGTGAATTTTTCATTAGATGGTTTCTTACTTTGGTCTTGTATAGCGTGAGTGGATCACATGCCCACGTGATTTAGTTCAAATCAAAGAAAAGCCTTGATAAAGAGAGGCGTGTTGCCCCTAGAAATATTGGCTGATTAATAAATTTATATCCAATATATGCTTTATATTTATTTATAGATATTATTATGGATTGCTCAATATTTAAAATGATTTCAACCAGATTTGGTTCAGAAGCTCTTCGCTTAACAAGATCATTAGAAAGAACTCGCCTCGCAATGAACAGTTGGAAATTGAATTTATATTTTAATCACAGATGTCTCGAAGCGAAAATAATTCCGCCATCACTACTTCTTAAAGATCCAGTCAGAACAAATATTTCTAAAAAGATCTTAATAGGAACTGGGAAAAAACTTTTGAATGCAAGAATCAAGAATTGTCACTATTATTTAAAATTATATCAAATTAAAATTACAAATTTAATTCCTAAGTTAAGAGAAATATTAATAGATGATCTATTTGTTAAATTGAATAACTATATAGACAACAAATGTCAAAATAAATCAATCGTTATTCGCAATATTCAATCGCAAAAACTGAATAAATGGATACAAAAAACTCTTCCCCAGACACATCAAAATAATGTTATAAATATCTCTAATCTGTCTCTTTCTCCTGAAACCGTCACACTTTTATCAAAAGGTTTAAATTTTGTTCCTTCCCAGAATATTGATACTCCAAGAACTATAGCCGCGATCGAAAATTCTATAAAACATTTGCAAGATGATAATAAGGCTAGGATTAGAACAGAAATAGCACCAATAATTAAAAAACTAAGAAGACAAAACAAAACAAATTTAAACCACCATGAAAGAAAAGCAATAAATTCATTGAAGAATAACCTAGAAATAGTAATAACACCTTCAGATAAAGGAAGAAACACAGTAATCATGGACACAACTGAATATAATTACAAAACAGAACAATTATTACAAGATAAAGAAGTTTATGAAGAATTAACTAAAGACCCATTAACTAACATCACCAAAGAATTCAATAAAAAACTAAACAAAATTATACGCACATATAAACTCAATAAGAAAGCTTTCGAAAATTTGAAAGCAGAAGAAAATAATCTTCCCAACTTCTACGGCTTACCAAAGGTCCATAAGCCTAACACACCATTACGTCCCATAGTTAGCTATGCTGGCTCTCCTCTCTATCCTCTCACAAAATACTTGTCGTCAATAATATCTCCATTCCAGAAGCAACTTCCTCATACAGTCCCCAATCCCATAGTAGCCGTTGAAACTATCAAAAATCTACAAATTCCCAGTAATAATCGAATGGTTTCATTTGATGTAGAATCCCTCTACACATCAATCCCACACGACGAAGCTCTCCTAGCCCTCAAGTCTTTTCTAGAACTCCATCCTGAAATAGTCCTTCCTATTCCCAAAGAAGCCCTGATAGATTTATTGAAGCTTTGTCTAGAATATAGCTATTTTAACTTCAAAAACAGATTTTTTAGGCAAATAAGAGGCTTGCCTATGGGCAACCCTATTTCAGCAGCATTGGCAAACATTTTCATGAATGAAATAGACAAAATTATTACTGAAGCAAATAATTTAAAAGTTTTATTATGGATGAGATATATAGACGACGTATTTTGCATAACTGAAACAGAAATTGATACTTTCCTATATTTTCTGAATAATCTCAAACCTTATTTGAAGTTCACACACGAAATAGAAAACAATAATTCATTAGCATTTTTAGACATTCAACTAATAAGAAAAGAACTTCATATAGAAACCAGCATATACAGAAAACCTACACACACAGGAAACTATTTAAATTTTAGCTCTTTTGGTCCGATTCATAATAAAATCGCCGTAGTAAAAACACTTTCCAAAAGATTAACTACACATTGCTCAAATAGGAATATTGAAAGAAAAGAAGAAAGTAATATAATTTTTAAAGAGTTGATAGACAATAATTATCCGAAGAAATTCATCAAGAAACATTTTTACACTCCCAGAATCCCATCTTCAAACAATAGCAATGATCAATCCGATAAAAGATATTGCTCTCTCCCATACAGTTACGGATCAGAAAGAATCGCCAGAGTATTGAAGAAATATAATATAATTGCCACATATCAATCTGCACCAAATTTAAAACAAATTCTACGCCACTCAGACACCAAGAATAATAGTAAAAAGGAAAACAAAAACAATATTATTTACAAAATTCCGTGCAAAACCTGTCCAGCCACTTACATTGGAGAAACCAGCAAAGCATTGAAAGAACGCATTAACCAACACAAAGCAGCTCTACGCATCCATAAACCATTATCTATCCTAGTAGACCATGCACTGAACAATAATCATATACCCGAATTTGACAAAGCATCCATTTTATACCAGAATATTAAAGAAAAGCACTGCAGGTTATTTTTAGAAAGTTGGGCCTCTATAAAAGATTCAGAAAGCATAAATAGGAAAATTGACCTACCAGAAATTTACAGAGAATATATATCTTCCTAAATTATTTATTTATTTATTACTTTTTATTTCATTATTTTTGTATATATTTATACTTGTAATATATTTTTATTTATATATATCAACACAACATATTGAATCATAATCCTCACTCATTTTATTTTCTAATATTTATCAGTCTCTTCATTTATTTAATCAAATGGTTATTTAATTATATACTCTTTTAATTATTATTAAATATAGCAATTGTAAATACATTTTATATACAGTGAATTTTTCATTAGATGGTTTCTTACTTTGGTCTTGTATAGCGTGAGTGGATCACATGCCCACGTGATTTAGTTCAAATCAAAGAAAAGCCTTGATAAAGAGAGGCGTGTTGCCCCTAGAAATATTGGCTGATTAATAAATTTATATCCAATATATGCTTTATATTTATTTATAGATATTATTATGGATTGCTCAATATTTAAAATGATTTCAACCAGATTTGGTTCAGAAGCTCTTCGCTTAACAAGATCATTAGAAAGAACTCGCCTCGCAATGAACAGTTGGAAATTGAATTTATATTTTAATCACAGATGTCTCGAAGCGAAAATAATTCCGCCATCACTACTTCTTAAAGATCCAGTCAGAACAAATATTTCTAAAAAGATCTTAATAGAAACTGGGAAAAAACTTTTGAATGCAAGAATCAAGAATTGTCACTATTATTTAAAATTATATCAAATTAAAATTACAAATTTAATTCCTAAGTTAAGAGAAATATTAATAGATGATCTATTTGTTAAATTGAATAACTATATAGACAACAAATGTCAAAATAAATCAATCGTTATTCGCAATATTCAATCACAAAAACTGAATAAATGGATACAAAAAACTCTTCCCCAGACACATCAAAATAATGTTATAAATATCTCTAATCTGTCTCTTTCTCCTGAAACCGTCACACTTTTATCAAAAGGTTTAAATTTTGTTCCTTCCCAGAATATTGATACTCCAAGAACTATAGCCGCGATCGAAAATTCTATAAAACATTTGCAAGATGATAATAAGGCTAGGATTAGAACAGAAATAGCACCAATAATTAAAAAACTAAGAAGACAAAACAAAACAAATTTAAACCACCATGAAAGAAAAGCAATAAATTCATTGAAGAATAACCTAGAAATAGTAATAACACCTTCAGATAAAGGAAGAAACACAGTAATCATGGACACAACTGAATATAATTACAAAACAGAACAATTATTACAAGATAAAGAAGTTTATGAAGAATTAACTAAAGACCCATTAACTAACATCACCAAAGAATTCAATAAAAAACTAAACAAAATTATACGCACATATAAACTCAATAAGAAAGCTTTCGAAAATTTGAAAGCAGAAGAAAATAATCTTCCCAACTTCTACGGCTTACCAAAGGTCCATAAGCCTAACACACCATTACGTCCCATAGTTAGCTATGCTGGCTCTCCTCTCTATCCTCTCACAAAATACTTGTCGTCAATAATATCTCCATTCCAGAAGCAACTTCCTCATACAGTCCCCAATCCCATAGTAGCCGTTGAAACTATCAAAAATCTACAAATTCCCAGTAATAATCGAATGGTTTCATTTGATGTAGAATCCCTCTACACATCAATCCCACACGACGAAGCTCTCCTAGCCCTCAAGTCTTTTCTAGAACTCCATCCTGAAATAGTCCTTCCTATTCCCAAAGAAGCCCTGATAGATTTATTGAAGCTTTGTCTAGAATATAGCTATTTTAACTTCAAAAACAGATTTTTTAGGCAAATAAGAGGCTTGCCTATGGGCAACCCTATTTCAGCAGCATTGGCAAACATTTTCATGAATGAAATAGACAAAATTATTACTGAAGCAAATAATTTAAAAGTTTTATTATGGATGAGATATATAGACGACGTATTTTGCATAACTGAAACAGAAATTGATACTTTCCTATATTTTCTGAATAATCTCAAACCTTATTTGAAGTTCACACACGAAATAGAAAACAATAATTCATTAGCATTTTTAGACATTCAACTAATAAGAAAAGAACTTCATATAGAAACCAGCATATACAGAAAACCTACACACACAGGAAACTATTTAAATTTTAGCTCTTTTGGTCCGATTCATAATAAAATCGCCGTAGTAAAAACACTTTCCAAAAGATTAACTACACATTGCTCAAATAGGAATATTGAAAGAAAAGAAGAAAGTAATATAATTTTTAAAGAGTTGATAGACAATAATTATCCGAAGAAATTCATCAAGAAACATTTTTACACTCCCAGAATCCCATCTTCAAACAATAGCAATGATCAATCCGATAAAAGATATTGCTCTCTCCCATACAGTTACGGATCAGAAAGAATCGCCAGAGTATTGAAGAAATATAATATAATTGCCACATATCAATCTGCACCAAATTTAAAACAAATTCTACGCCACTCAGACACCAAGAATAATAGTAAAAAGGAAAACAAAAACAATATTATTTACAAAATTCCGTGCAAAACCTGTCCAGCCACTTACATTGGAGAAACCAGCAAAGCATTGAAAGAACGCATTAACCAACACAAAGCAGCTCTACGCATCCATAAACCATTATCTATCCTAGTAGACCATGCACTGAACAATAATCATATACCCGAATTTGACAAAGCATCCATTTTATACCAGAATATTAAAGAAAAGCACTGCAGGTTATTTTTAGAAAGTTGGGCCTCTATAAAAGATTCAGAAAGCATAAATAGGAAAATTGACCTACCAGAAATTTACAGAGAATTTATATCTTCCTAAATTATTTATTTATTTATTATTTTTTATTTCATTATTTTTGTATATATTTATACTTGTAATATATTTTTATTTATATATATCAACACAACATATTGAATCATAATCCTCACTCATTTTATTTTCTAATATTTATCAGTCTCTTCATTTATTTAATCAAATGGTTATTTAATTATATACTCTTTTAATTATTATTAAATATAGCAATTGTAAATACATTTTATATACAGTGAATTTTTCATTAGATGGTTTCTTACTTTGGTCTTGTATAGCGTGAGTGGATCACATGCCCACGTGATTTAGTTCAAATCAAAGAAAAGCCTTGATAAAGAGAGGCGTGTTGCCCCTAGAAATATTGGCTGATTAATAAATTTATATCCAATATATGCTTTATATTTATTTATAGATATTATTATGGATTGCTCAATATTTAAAATGATTTCAACCAGATTTGGTTCAGAAGCTCTTCGCTTAACAAGATCATTAGAAAGAACTCGCCTCGCAATGAACAGTTGGAAATTGAATTTATATTTTAATCACAGATGTCTCGAAGCGAAAATAATTCCGCCATCACTACTTCTTAAAGATCCAGTCAGAACAAATATTTCTAAAAAGATCTTAATAGAAACTGGGAAAAAACTTTTGAATGCAAGAATCAAGAATTGTCACTATTATTTAAAATTATATCAAATTAAAATTACAAATTTAATTCCTAAGTTAAGAGAAATATTAATAGATGATCTATTTGTTAAATTGAATAACTATATAGACAACAAATGTCAAAATAAATCAATCGTTATTCGCAATATTCAATCGCAAAAACTGAATAAATGGATACAAAAAACTCTTCCCCAGACACATCAAAATAATGTTATAAATATCTCTAATCTGTCTCTTTCTCCTGAAACCGTCACACTTTTATCAAAAGGTTTAAATTTTGTTCCTTCCCAGAATATTGATACTCCAAGAACTATAGCCGCGATCGAAAATTCTATAAAACATTTGCAAGATGATAATAAGGCTAGGATTAGAACAGAAATAGCACCAATAATTAAAAAACTAAGAAGACAAAACAAAACAAATTTAAACCACCATGAAAGAAAAGCAATAAATTCATTGAAGAATAACCTAGAAATAGTAATAACACCTTCAGATAAAGGAAGAAACACAGTAATCATGGACACAACTGAATATAATTACAAAACAGAACAATTATTACAAGATAAAGAAGTTTATGAAGAATTAACTAAAGACCCATTAACTAACATCACCAAAGAATTCAATAAAAAACTAAACAAAATTATACGCACATATAAACTCAATAAGAAAGCTTTCGAAAATTTGAAAGCAGAAGAAAATAATCTTCCCAACTTCTACGGCTTACCAAAGGTCCATAAGCCTAACACACCATTACGTCCCATAGTTAGCTATGCTGGCTCTCCTCTCTATCCTCTCACAAAATACTTGTCGTCAATAATATCTCCATTCCAGAAGCAACTTCCTCATACAGTCCCCAATCCCATAGTAGCCGTTGAAACTATCAAAAATCTACAAATTCCCAGTAATAATCGAATGGTTTCATTTGATGTAGAATCCCTCTACACATCAATCCCACACGACGAAGCTCTCCTAGCCCTCAAGTCTTTTCTAGAACTCCATCCTGAAATAGTCCTTCCTATTCCCAAAGAAGCCCTGATAGATTTATTGAAGCTTTGTCTAGAATATAGCTATTTTAACTTCAAAAACAGATTTTTTAGGCAAATAAGAGGCTTGCCTATGGGCAACCCTATTTCAGCAGCATTGGCAAACATTTTCATGAATGAAATAGACAAAATTATTACTGAAGCAAATAATTTAAAAGTTTTATTATGGATGAGATATATAGACGACGTATTTTGCATAACTGAAACAGAAATTGATACTTTCCTATATTTTCTGAATAATCTCAAACCTTATTTGAAGTTCACACACGAAATAGAAAACAATAATTCATTAGCATTTTTAGACATTCAACTAATAAGAAAAGAACTTCATATAGAAACCAGCATATACAGAAAACCTACACACACAGGAAACTATTTAAATTTTAGCTCTTTTGGTCCGATTCATAATAAAATCGCCGTAGTAAAAACACTTTCCAAAAGATTAACTACACATTGCTCAAATAGGAATATTGAAAGAAAAGAAGAAAGTAATATAATTTTTAAAGAGTTGATAGACAATAATTATCCGAAGAAATTCATCAAGAAACATTTTTACACTCCCAGAATCCCATCTTCAAACAATAGCAATGATCAATCCGATAAAAGATATTGCTCTCTCCCATACAGTTACGGATCAGAAAGAATCGCCAGAGTATTGAAGAAATATAATATAATTGCCACATATCAATCTGCACCAAATTTAAAACAAATTCTACGCCACTCAGACACCAAGAATAATAGTAAAAAGGAAAACAAAAACAATATTATTTACAAAATTCCGTGCAAAACCTGTCCAGCCACTTACATTGGAGAAACCAGCAAAGCATTGAAAGAACGCATTAACCAACACAAAGCAGCTCTACGCATCCATAAACCATTATCTATCCTAGTAGACCATGCACTGAACAATAATCATATACCCGAATTTGACAAAGCATCCATTTTATACCAGAATATTAAAGAAAAGCACTGCAGGTTATTTTTAGAAAGTTGGGCCTCTATAAAAGATTCAGAAAGCATAAATAGGAAAATTGACCTACCAGAAATTTACAGAGAATTTATATCTTCCTAAATTATTTATTTATTTATTATTTTTTATTTCATTATTTTTGTATATATTTATACTTGTAATATATTTTTATTTATATATATCAACACAACATATTGAATCATAATCCTCACTCATTTTATTTTCTAATATTTATCAGTCTCTTCATTTATTTAATCAAATGGTTATTTAATTATATACTCTTTTAATTATTATTAAATATAGCAATTGTAAATACATTTTATATACAGTGAATTTTTCATTAGATGGTTTCTTACTTTGGTCTTGTATAGCGTGAGTGGATCACATGCCCACGTGATTTAGTTCAAATCAAAGAAAAGCCTTGATAAAGAGAGGCGTGTTGCCCCTAGAAATATTGGCTGATTAATAAATTTATATCCAATATATGCTTTATATTTATTTATATATATATATATATATATGTAATAATATGTTGAGATCCTGTCGACTCTCTGTAATAATGTGTTGTGGCGACTTATCTGTGATTAGGGATCCTGTCGACTAGCTGTAATAATGTGTTGAGATCCTGTCGACTCTCTGTAATAATGCGTTGGGGTTTGGTAAGCCTGTTGTAGAACCTCGTCGACTCTCGCTATAAGTTGTGGCAACCGAGGGTCAAACCTATAGTAACCGCGAGGGACAGTCAGGGGTGGAGAGTTTTCCAGTGCCTCTCTGCACCTTGTAGGACCTTTAACAGTTCTCACAAAGTACAGGCAGTCGTGGTCGAGGCAGAGTGGAAAAGCTGGGGATGTCCACACACACAAAACGAAGCGACACAGTTGAAAGAAAGTTCCTTGAATAGATAAAAAGTTGAGCCAAAAGCAAAGATGGAGATAGGAGTAGCGTTTCTTACTGACTACATGGTGAAATGAGGTGGAACTTGGAGACAGCCGGTGACGCGCTGATGGGGAACTGTACTGACTGCTGTTGCTAAGGCCGGTCTTATTTATACGACAGCTCTGACAAAGAGAATTGGGTCATGCACGTGTCGAGGGACAGCGGACACTGGCGACAGTCTGTCGGGGTCCAATTTATCTTTAGAAGTTACTTTGTAAATCTCTCTCTGGCTCTTAACTCAGCTTTTAATCTATTATATATTTTTATTTATTCATCCTCAGTACATTACATATGGGGATACAAGGACACACGTCAATTATGCATATAATTAGTTATAGTTTATAATTAGTTCTATATACAACATGACAATTTTGTTATACGTATTACATAATATAGGGTTATTGGTTTAAATTATCATAGATGGGCCCCGTGAGTGAAAGGGTTTATCCGGGTTTAAGCGGGTAAAGCCTCTCTAACACAGGTAAGTAATTAAAATTTCTTTTAATTAATTAAAACTGTGAGGGTAAAGGGCTATAACAAGATGTTTATTTGGCTATATCTGAAAATTATAAAAATAAAACTTATGTTTAATTTAAAAGTTATGATATTCATTATAAAAGAGAACTGTAGATAAAACCTTTGTTTGCTAAAAATAATGATGATAAAAAATGATGTTCTAAAAGATTGTTGGCGGGCGTTGGAAAGGGTTAGGGGTTGAAGAATATGCAATTGTAAGTGTTGCACAGACAATCAAATACTGAGATCCAGGTGCAAAGCGAGGATATAGACTTGTGCGTCTTCCTTGGCAATGTTTCACCTGTGATCCTGTATAAGGTTACAGTGCTTTGTCACAATTGTAAGGTTATTGGTTGAAAAGATGTTGAAGAAAAGAATTAATATGCTTGAAAGGGGTGGTAGAGCCATGCGATAAGTAGAATTGTTGTAGCGACAGTAGGTGGTCTGACTTGACTTGAAATCAAAGGTTGATTGTGGTCCGCTAGAGTTGAAAAAAAAATTGAAAGTTGGAAAAAAGTGAACGCTTTGTGCATGCGTTGGTGATGTGCTCTGCGGATGATTGAAATAAACTTTTGAAACGTGTTCAGACCAAAAGTCGAGACTTGTACTTCTGGGGAACGGTGTTTTCAAAGAGTTTGTTGAATTACGAAATCAAAAGAAAAATTGTCAAGCAGTGCTGTCGTTTCTAGCAATGGCTGAAATAGGTAGTGAGAAAGTATAGGGAATTAGTTAAAGAATATGATTGTTGAAAACGATTGTTGTAGATGCCCGATAGTTGATGATAAATATTGTCATATAATAAAGTTATTTAAACAAAAATATAGTGAATAAAAAGATAGAAATATGATTGCGGATAACAACAGTATAAGGGGATAAAATCAAACATGTAATATACAAAAGACATAATAATGAATTAGCAAAATATAAAAGATGTAATAATTAGAATTAGTAATATATAAAAGATATAATAATGAATTAAAAATTTAAATATTGAAAGAATTAAATGTTTTGCCATACTAAAATAATATCATGAAGAATAAAATTGTTACAATAAAATTGTTAAAATAATGTTGGAATAAAAATTTGATTATAATTGAAAAGTAAAAAAAATAAAAATAAAAATAATTATTCAAGATTTTATACAAAAAAAAAAAATAATATAATTAAAGGTTATTAATGATTATATAAATGTTAAGCAGTAACAAATGGAGCAAAAAATGTCTCTTTTGAAGAAAAGTTAAAAGAAAACAAAAATTATTCGTTCCTGAAAAAAAAGAACATACTTACACACAATGTCTATGTGTAGGTGCAATATTATTAATGTCTTTAGTTCGACCTATGGGGAGGCAATGTGGTCCTATGTCGCTTTGGTCCGGTCTGAGAAGTTGGTCTTTGCCAGATCTTCCCGATTATATTATGTGAGACCAGACGGGGAGCGATCTTGATTCTTAAAATTGGATGGTATTGACGAAGATGATTGTAATATATAACAATAAAGGGTTAACATTATAAAAGCTGGCGTTCTAGTTTAGAAAAAATATTCCATACTGGGCGTGAAAATAATGTAAAAGTTGTAAAACACATAATGATAATTAAAGATATAAAGTGTTATAATATTTCAATATTAAAGTTCAAATTAATAAGTAAATTGGGTAATGATTGGTAAGTCAATTAATTATAGGTGCTGCAATCTATCCATTCTGCGAGCTGGACCACGAGTTTCAAGTACAGGCGAACTGCAACTGGAGGTGTCATTTTAACATGGCGGCTGTAACGGGTGTCCATATCAACATGTGTCATGTCCTTTGATGCCGACCGACATAGCTGGGTTGTTTATTTACGTAGGCGGTCCTTTGTTGCCGACCCTTTGTTACCGACTGTCACATGATCCCATGTCTGGCCTACGTCCCGAGTTGAGTTATCTTCTCTTGCCTGTTTGAAAATAAATTTTTTCTTCTGTTTGAAAATATAGTTTTCTTGGTGTTCGTAAGTGTTGTGTTTCGACGATGTTGCGGACTTATTAAAAAATGTTATTCAATGATGTCAGGTTAGATGTGAATAAAAGTGCGACTTTCCGACGTGGACACGTTTTGGTGAGGTGTCACAGGCATGAAGGCGTCTTGGGCCTGTTAAGTGAGAAAATTGTTGTGGTGCGCTGTGTGACACTTAGTAAGTGGATTGAATAGAAAGGTGTCACGTGAAGTCTGTTCTTGGTACAGCATCTAACTTGTTTCCGAAAAATAACAAATTTATTAGTCATGGGTGGTTGTTGTACGAAACACATCGAGAATTTTCAGATTGTTATAGAGGTGGCATGTTTATCGTGAAATCTTTGTGTTCGCGACGACGATATGGAGCTCGTGTGGCTCGAAATTGGACGTGTTAAATCGCGCGTTAATAGATGTGGCCAATTGGAGAAAGTAAGGTGGGAATGTGTTGAAGTTCGTTCCGAGGGATGTGTGAATTATTAATAATTATGCATGTAAAAAGAAAAGGACGAGGGAGTGTAGCTATGCTGGAATTTTTAACTTGTTTTGGGGAAGGACAGTTACATTTCTAGTTGTGCTTTTGAAGATAGTGTATCTTTCGATTTTTGTATTTTTTTAAAAAATGCGTTTCATCTATGTTTATTAAAATTTGAATATATTTTTTTAAATCGTTGCTTATGTTAGTGCGAAAATTATACTTGTAAAAGGGCAATGGCATGATAGTGACTTATAATTTGAATGGGGCGTGTACATCAAATAGTGAACATAACAATGATTTTTTGCAAAGTTTTGTGTATTTAATTAAGACATTGGTGTTTTTTGGTATAAAAATAAGGTCTTAAGAGAAACACAACAAATAAGTTTAGAAAATAGGATTCGAGTAATTAAAATATAATATGATTTTTTAAAACTGTAAGATTACGAGTAATGAATTAAAATTTATAAGAGGCTTAAAATAAAGTAAAAATTGATAAATGAGGGTGTACAATATTTAAAATTTGAATTGAAATGCTATAAAAATGGTAAAATTTGATTTAAAAACAATTACAGTAAAAATAAACATTATATTTATGGAAAATCAAGTTGTTAGCATGAAGAGAGAGTTAAGTAGATTTTTTAAAAACTCACAGTTTTTATGATTGTTAAGTCAGGAGACTTGGTCTTTGGTTGTTGTCCTGATGACGTGGAAGGCGTCCCATGTAGAGCTTGTAGAAGCTTGTGACTTCTGTTTGGCGATGGTGGCATGTCGTCTGGATGGTTGCGTTGTAAGGTCGAAGGTGGGTAACTTCTCACCGGCTTATTTTGCGGGATGTTCGGCTGTGTCGTTGGGGGGGAAGATTGCTTGGTCGTTTCGTTGGAATGGCGTACTTGTTCCTCCATCTTGCTTCTTGGCTCTTCTATCTATCTGGACAGTCTTTTTACCTTCTTCGTCGTGGTCTCCTTCGTTGTGGTAATCCTGTCGACTATCTGTGATATTGCGTTGGGGTCCTGTCGACTCTCTGCGATAATGCGTTGGGGTTTGGTAAGCCTGTTGTAGAACCTCGTCGACTCTCGCTATAAGTTGTGGCAACCGAGGGTCAAACCTGTAGTAACCGCGAGGGACAGTCAGGGGTGGAGAGTTTTCCAGTGCCTCTCTGCACCTTGTAGGACCTTTAACAGTTCTCACAAAGTACAGGCAGTCGTGGTCGAGGCAGAGTGGAAAAGCTGGGGATGTCCACACACACAAAACGAAGCGACACAGTTGAAAGAAAGTTCCTTGAATAGATAAAAAGTTGAGCCAAAAGCAAAGATGGAGATAGGAGTAGCGTTTCTTACTGACTACATGGTGAAATGAGGTGGAACTTGGAGACAGCCGGTGACGCGCTGATGGGGAACTGTACTGACTGCTGTTGCTAAGGCCGGTCTTATTTATACGACAGCTCTGACAAAGAGAATTGGGTCATGCACGTGTCGAGGGACACCGGACACTGGCGACAGTCTGTCGGGGTCCAATCTATCTTTAGAAGTTACTTTGTAAATCTCTCTCTGGCTCTTAACTCAGCTTTTAATCTATTATATATTTTTATTTATTCATCCTCAGTACATTACATATGGGGATACAAGGACACACGTCAATTATGCATATAATTAGTTATAGTTTATAATTAGTTCTATATACAACATGACAATTTTGTTATACGTATTACATAATATAGGGTTATTGGTTTAAATTATCATATATATATATATATGTTTAAAACAAAAAAGGCATATCCTGACTGCTCACATGAGCATTTCAGATGTGAGCGTTCACGATATGCCTTTTTGCTTTTAATATCAACATCTGACTTTTATATATACATACGTCGTAAACCCGGGTAAGACAACAAGTGAGTTGGACGCAGTCGGGGTTGAGTGGCAAGGCGTGCAGGGTGGGAAGTCCGCATGGGACAGTAAGGACAAAGTTTGGGATTAAAAGACGCTCTCCTAGTACGTCTCATGTGGCACCAGGACCAGGGGAAAGTTGAGGATTAACTGAGGAATGCTCGGCGTCCTGCATGAAGCCGCTAGGGCAGAGAGAAGCCAAAACGGCCTTAGTTGATTTCTGTTCCACCAGATGGTGCTCTGCCTTCTGTAAAGCACATGTGCTCTTGGTCAGGATATGCCATTTTTATTTTCGATTTCAACACCTGATCTTTTTATCTATTTTTTTTTCTTTCGTTTTTTCACGTGTTAAGCGTATTTACGCAAGTTTGGCCTTAAATACCTATTTCTTGGTTTTTCAAGAAACTACTGGGACCAAAAAATATTTTTGGTCGCAGTGGTACAGCCTAGTCCACGCTGACGAGCGCAAAAAAGCGCGAAACGCGTTCGTGGATGGCTTTTCTTGATTTATCAAGAAATTGGGTTGGCCAAATATCAGGGAACAGGCTAAATCAATGTTTAGTTGATTTCTGTTCCACCAGATGGCGCTCTGCCTTCTGTAAAGCACATGTGCTTCTGGTCAGGATATGCCATTTTTATTTTATATATATATATATTGTAACAAAGTATTTATTAATGTTATTATTTTCATTAACAGAGTGGTCATTTTTATGTTTATATTTTGCTACTCTGTAAAATTTCCTCGTGGCTTATCTTTTGTTTATCACTCATAGTTTGTTCTTGCCTGAAATAATTTGTTGTCCCATCCTGAAGTTGGTCTTCCCTAATTTTCCACGTGGTATTTTGGTGGAGATGTCGAGTAAATTAGGGAAGACAAACTGAAGATCGCCGAAAAGACCTGGAGGCCATGAGTGCTGTGATCTACATTTTCGATGACTGGCTCCAGAATTCCACCGACGTGTCAAAGCAAAGACTTCCCTCCAAGATGATATCCCTATAGACGATACGACGACAAAGCCGCTCTTCACGCCGCAATAAAAATGACGCAAAGGTACTATGGACAAAGTTCCAAGACTTCGATGGAATCCTTGGCAGAAGCACGTCAGATCCATGTCAGTATCTACAATTCCCATAAGGAAGAAACTATGTAACAAAATATTAATTAATTTTATTATTTTTAATTAACAGAGTGTTCATTTTTATGTTTATATTTTGCTAATCTGTAAATTTCTCTCGTGGCTTATCTTTTGTTTATCACTCATAGTTTGTGCGTCCCTGAAATAAATTTTTGTCTCATCCCGAAGTTGGTCTTCCCTAATTTCCACGTGGCAATATATATATTTATTTTAATAACGGACTACTCGATGAGGGAAGAGTTTATTTAATATATAATATCAGATCACAAGCTTTCGGGCATAACCGCCCATCCACAGGTGTAAAACGAGACAAATTATTTTTGGCAATAAGCTATATATATATATATATAAAGTAAGAAAATGAGACAAATATGTAAAATTGTGCCAGAGAATTAACATAATATTGAAGGATCATTCATAGAAGTTAAGCAAAGCAAGCAAATAAACATATAAAACATATAATACAAGGCTATTACAGAAACTAAGTATGAACAACGACTATAAAACAAAATAAAAATAAAAATAAACTAAAACTGCTATTGACGTGTAAAGGTATAAGTAGGTTATGAAAACAAAATCTCTCAGATAGGAGGGTCCAGTATTAAATTATCATATATTTCAGGAAGGTCTATTGCTCTATTGATGCTTTTAAATATTTTGGTGAGTATAGCCTCCAG
Source organism: Cordylochernes scorpioides (assembly GCA_030710605.1). Classification (NCBI taxonomy): domain Eukaryota; kingdom Metazoa; phylum Arthropoda; class Arachnida; order Pseudoscorpiones; family Chernetidae; genus Cordylochernes; species Cordylochernes scorpioides. The sequence continues at coordinate 163,787,439 of CP092864.1, forward strand.
GACCAATCGCTGGTGCTTGTTTTTAATCTCATGATAGTGGGCCGAGGGGTTATAGATGTTGAATGTGTGGCCTGTGTCCCGTATGTGTTGGTAAACTAGAGAGCGGGGATCTTTCCTTTTTACCGATCTATCATGCTCCACCATTCTGGTCTTCACCATTCTCCCAGTCTCTCCGACATACTTGGCATCACACTGCTCACATGATATGGAGTAAATGGCATTGTGGGTATTAAGGGAATCAATGGTTTTACTATTTTTAGCTATTGTCTGTTTTAGTTTGGTTGCCAGACTGAGTGTGTTGGAGAAATATGAGTTTACACCATATCTATTCAGAACTCGTGCTATGGCCGCCGATTTGTAAGAGTATGGAATGAAACAGGTGGACAGGTAATGAGCAGTATTTCTTATTCCTGAGGAATCATAAAAATGCTAGCAAACAAAGGATGTCGGATAGCCTGCAGAGTTGAGATTCTTGATTATGTTCTGTTTCTCTATTGCCTGAAAAGATGGAAGGGAACAATGGGTGTGTACACGCTTAGATAAAGTTTTTATAATACTGATTTTTTGGGAAATGGGACAACAGGAAGTGTAAAGCGTGTAGTTGGTGAGGAAATCTTTTTTGTAATATACGGTAGTGTGGTAAGAGTTTGGAGTTTGAATTATTAGAACATCAAGGAATGGTATTACACCCCCTTGAGCTATTTCTATAGTAAACGACATATCCTTATTATAACTGTTAAGGGATGCTAGTATGGTTTCATATGAATTCTGATCACAGATACAAAAGATATCATCTACATATCTGCGCCATAACACGATATCTGTTCTATGTTTTTCATTGATTGATTTGTCAATCATGATCATCACCAATTCTGCTGCAGCGGTTGAAAACGAACTCCCCATTGGGGAACCCCGTATCTGTCTGTATGTTTGCGATTCACACACACACACACACACACACAAATATAAATACATTCATATTTAGACAAATATCTGCCAGGCATACAATTACGGGGTTCCCCAATGGGGAGTTCGTTTTCAACCGCTGCAGCAGAATTGGTGATGATCATGATTGACAAATCAATCAATGAAAAACATAGAGCAGATATCGTGTTATGGCGCAGATATGTAGATGATATCTTTTGTATCTGTGATCAGAATTCATATGAAACCATATTAGCATCCCCTAACAGTTATAATGAGGATATGTCGTTTACTATAGAAATAGCGCAAGGGGGTGTAATACCATTCCTTGATGTTCTAATAATTCAAACTCCAAACTCTTACCACACTACCGTATATTACAAAAAAGATTTCCTCCCCAACTACACGCATTACACTTCCTGTTGTCCCATTTCCCAAAAAAATCAGTATTATAAAAACTTTATCTAAGCGTGTACACACCCATTGTTCCCTTCCATCTTTTCAGGCAATAGAGAAACAGAACATAATCAAGAATCTCAACTCTGCAGGCTATCCGACATCCTTTGTTTGCAAGCATTTTTATGATTCCTCAGGAATAAGAAATACTGCTCATTACCTGTCCACCTGTTTCATTCCATACTCTTACAAATCGGCGGCCATAGCACGAGTTCTGAATAGATATGGTGTAAACTCATATTTCTCCAACACACTCAGTCTGGCAACCAAACTAAAACAGACAATAGCTAAAAATAGTGAAACCATTGATTCCCTTAATACCCACAATGCCATTTACTCCATATCATGTGAGCAGTGTGATGCCAAGTATGTCGGAGAGACTGAGAGAATGGTGAAGACCAGAATGGTGGAGCATGATAGATCGGTAAAAAGGAAAGATCCCCGCTCTCTAGTTTACCAACACATACGGGACACAGGCCACACATTCAACATCTATAACCCCTCGGCCCACTATCATGAGATTAAAAACAAGCACCAGCGATTGGTCCTGGAGGCTATACTCACCAAAAAATTTAAAAGCATCAATAGAGCAATAGACCTTCCTGAGATATATGATAATTTAATACTGGAACCTCCTATCTGAAAGATTTAGTTTTCATAACCTACTTATACCTTTACACGTCAATAGCAGTTTTAGTTTATTTTTATTTTTATTTTATAGTCGTTGTTCATATTTAGTTTCTGTAATAGCCTTGTATTATATGTATTATATGTTTATTTGCTTGCTTTGCTTAACTTCTATGAATGATCCTTTAATATTATGTTAATTCTCTGGCACAATTTTACATATTTGTCTCATTTTCTTACTTTTTAAATATATATATATAGCTGATTACCAAAATGTCTCGTTTTACACCTGTGGATGGGCGGTTATGCCCGAAAGCTTGTGATCTGATATTATATATTAAAAAAACTCTTCCCTCATCGAGTAGTCCGTTATTAAAGTTTAGTGAAGGGATTATTGATTCAATATATATTTATATTCCACGTTTGACCAGGTTTTAAAATGTGAACAGTATTGAGAGCTTTAGATTGAGCCTCAGCTTCCAATATAATAAATCGTTACATTATATAATATATAGGTAAGTATATATTCAAAGAATTATCTTTCTATTATTTTATGGATATCAAATATTTGTGATTAAATGATGGCCAAGCTGGCACGTTTAATTAAATCCACATTTTTTGGGGCTGTTACACTATTCATAATTATGGTATATATATATGAAATCTAGTATATATATGTAATATTAACACAAAGCAATAACGCGCCATCTATACATATAAAATGAAAGGATTTAAAAGCACGAATGTTTCTTTTATACATAATACAATATTCTACTGCCCTCAATGCGATAAAAATGTGTTAATTTATGCCTTTCTGCCCTTGTCTTTAAGATTTGCGGAAGAGCATTGCTCGATGCAAATATTTGAACGTAATTCTACTGTCCTATAAGCTTATGTCCATAGTTTTCTTGAAAACCATATCTGAGATTCCATCCTTCAGTGCTGCGTAAATAAGCAGAATCGTCCAATACAGTATTAGAGCTCTGAGAAGCGGTCTGGTGGATAAAATTTGCGAAACCGCTGTGAGGGTTCACCACTGATGAGCCAAGCTCTCCCAATATATTTTTTCATCGCAGTGAGGGCAGTATAAGTTTGTATTATGTATAAAAGAAACATTCGTGCTTTTAAATCCTTTCATTTCATATGTAATATTGTTGCAAATGATCCTGTCGTCGTATGGATAAACTGGCAGTCGTGTACGTGAGGCGAGTGTTGATGTACTTCCCACACGCGGACAACAAGAAGCAGAGGCAGGGCTAGATGTTAGCACCGAGAGTGACGGGAACAGCCCACTAGGTAGAGTCCATGACACAAACTTGGATGCCTATCACCGAGACACGGAGAGAGAGACCGAGAGAGACAAAAGCGGTCTGTCGATCGACTCCCTGTAGAACATACTGCAGCTGATATCCCGCTTAATTGTCCTGTTTACAGGGGTCGTCTATATAAAGCCCCTGGAGGGGTCCCCATCTGGGCTGGGCGTTGCCTTTTCCCTCCCCTCTGGCCCTATGCTGACCGCTCTTTGGATCTTTATTTTGACGTCACCATTTTTAGTTTAAATACAAATAGGGGTGTACAGGTTATATTAATAAATTTATAGCATATATACAAAATATGGGGGTGGTAGCAAATATAAACAGTGTACATTTTAATAGAAGGGTAGGATCTTATAAGGTATTGGCTCTAACTAATTGGAAGATATGTGTGTGAAATATACAAAAATTGTCATTATTGTACAGTTTAAAATATACGATATATACATGTATAACAAAAAGGCATATACTGACCGCTCACGTCTAAAGTGCGTGCGCGCTCTTTCTCTCTCTCATTTTTAATATCATATATATATATAATATATATTTGTGAACATTATATTGAGAGTTTTAGTTTGAGCCTCAGCTTCTAGGAGAATAAATAGCTACATTATGTATAGGATAATTATATATTCTACGAATCATCTCTCCATTATTTTATGGACATCAAATGTTTTTTCTTTGCACGCCTCTACAGAATTTACTGCACGGTGGCGGAAGATTATAGGGGCAGAACGACATCGTCGAGTTATTAGTTGAAGTGTTGGTGCCACAGCAACACGCAGATCATCACCTCCTCATATAAAAGAGGATAATAAACCTTGCCACAATTGGGGAGAAAGGTCATACATCCCTCTACTGATGATTGTGGGTCAGAGTTCACGGTCTTCCCTTTATCCGCTGTCGTTCCTACTGACAAAAAGAACCATTTTGTATATTTTAAGTCGGTGGAACAGCGTACCTATGCATGTTTTTCGCCAAAATTGTGCATAGATATTATATCTCATTGATGTAAGAAAATGTTTCTAATCCAAAGAGACCTCTAAAAACAAGGTAAGTATGACCAAGAGGGGATTCGATTTCTCATGAGATATAATCTAAACACATTGATACTCCTGGCTTCTCATTGGAGTTTATGTCAGGCCAAGTTTTTTATTTATTATAAATGCTGGTCGCTCAAAGAGGTGGTAATTCGCCAGATGGGGCGCTCATGGGAGACTAGGTAGTTTCTTTGTTGTAATATTTTCTAGTAATTTCTATCAAAATGGATAAAATATAGAGAAAAAAATATATATTATAAACTTCAAAATATTTAATATTCTCTTAGATGGTAATTTAATATTGAATTTTGTGTAACTCTTCGTCTACTATTTTTATTTGTTCTTATCTTATAATTTACATTCATCATTAATAATGTCCGCTTGTGTGGCAATGTGTTTCTTTTTAATAATATAATCACATATTACCTCTAAAGACCTTGCTTCAAAGATAAAACGTTATTGAATTAGAGGGCTTAGCTCATCAGTGGTGAACCCTCTCAGAGGTTTCGCCAAATTAATCTCCAGGCGCTCTACTATTGTATTGGATTGGTTTTGTTATATACCCTGTATTTTCTGAGGAAGGCACACAGATTAGGGTTGTTTAGGGAACCTAAGGACATAAACTTATAGGTCTGTATATATATATATATATATATATATATATATATGAAAAAACAATAGAAAAAATAAAAGATAAGTGGGTCAGGTGTTGATATTAAAATAAAGAAGGCATCTCCTGACCACGAGCACATGTGCTTTTTAGATGGCAGAGTGCCATCTAGTTGTATATATTATATTCTATATACAGTTATCAGCGTCATGCGTTCTTAATTCTGTCACCGTTTGCTTTTGGTTCAGTGGTAGAATGCTCGCCTGCCACGCGAGCGCCTCGGGTTCGATTCCCGGCCGATGCATTTTTTTTTTTTTTACAATTTTTAAAACTCATTTATATATTATAGTGGCGGGCGCCCCGGGTTCGATTCCCGGCCGATGAATTTTTTTTTTTTACAATTTTTAAAACTCATTTATATATTATTATAGAATTTAAGAAATCGCGGGTATTACAATAATATTTAAAATTTCATTAAAGCAAAAAAAAAATTAAATAAAGCAATGTCATGTATTTTTTAAAAAACGGCCACACTCCCTTTAAAATAATATATAATAAGTCAATTTTAAAAATAAAAAAACAACGGCGCCAATTTTTAATTGTAACGAATAGTATTTGAATAAAAGCATTTAATCGGGTAAACCCCGGGCGTTGCCCGGGTCATTCGGCTAGTATATATATATATTAGATAATAAAAGGCATATATTTGATTTAATAAAATATTTATTTTGCCAATATTTCGGCTGGCTGAACGCCAACCTTTATCGAGGCATTACATTTTTGTATACCCAAAATCAGCGCCGCATAGGGAAATTGATTTACCAGACATTTTCACACCATTTAGATCTTCTTAAAAATTTTGTTTTGTCTAATTATTTTTATTTCAATTAATTGATTTTTATTTTTAAAATTGACTTATTATATATTATTTTAAAGGGAGTGGTGCCGTTTTTTAAAAAATACATGACATTGCTTTATTTAATTTTTTTTTTTTTGCTTTAATGAAATTTTAAATATTATTGTAATACCCGCGATTTCTTAAATTCTATTTTCACACATTAGTAATAACCTGTAAATTATACACACCACTTGTTTATTATTATTTTTTTTTTACATTTATCGCTTCAAAACGCAAAAGTATTGATACATTAAACATATAACATATTACATGCAATACATTAAACATTTTAAGTTTCCACTTTTCTATTTATTTTTCTCATATATTTATCCTAAATTATTTCAACTTCCATTTTAATGCATTTTTATAAAATATTTTTTACTTATAGATACATCGATCTCCATAAAATTTTGAAATGAATATTTTAAATACACACATTTTATTGATAAAACCTTTTTAAAAAGTTCTTACAGTTTTCGTTTAAATCATTTTAAATTTATTTTCAAATGTTTTAATAGATACATATACATATACAGATACACGTGGTCAGGAGATGCCTTCTTTATTTTTAATATCAACACCTGACCCACTTTTCTTTTTTTTTTCTATTGTTTTTTCATGTGTTGAGCGTCCTTACGCAAATTTGGCCTTAAATACCCATTTCTTGATTTCTCAAGAAGCCTCTGGGACCAAAATTCACTTTGGTCACAGTGGTTACAGTCTACTCCACGCTGACGAGCGCCAAAAGCGCGAAGCGCGTTCGTGGATGGCTTTTCTTGATTTGTCAAGAAATTGGGTTGGCCAAACATCACGGAGCAAGCTAAATAAACGTTTAGTTTACTTTTGCTCCACTAGATGGCGCTCTGCCATCTAAAAAAGCACATCTGCTCGTGGTCAGGAGATGTCTTCTTTATTTTTAATATCAACACCTGACCCATTTATCTTTTATTTTTTCTATTGTTTTTTCATATATATATATATTAAAAAACGAAAGAAAAAAATAAAAGATAAAAAGATCAGGTGTTGAAATCAATATTAAAAATGGCAAATCCTGACCAGGAACACATGTGCTTTACAGAAGGCAGAGCGCCATCTGGTGGAACAGAAATCAACTAAACATTGATTTAGCCTGTTCCCTGATATTTGGCCAACCCAATTTCTTGATAAATCAAGAAAAGCCATCCACGAACGCGTTTCGCGCTTTTGGCGCTTGTCAGCGTGTAGTAGGCTGAACCACTGCGACCAAAACAGATTTTTTGGTCCAAGTGGCTTCCCGAAAAACCAAGAAATGGGTATTTATGGCCAAACTTGCGTAAATATGCTTAGCATATTAAAAAAAGGATAGAAAAAATAAAAGATAAAAATATCAGGTGTTGAAATCAATATTAAAAATGGCATATCCTGACCAGGAGCACATGTGCTTTAGTTGATTTCTGTTCCCCCAGATGGCGCTCTGCCTTCTGTAAAGCACATGTGCTCCTGGTCAGGATATGCCATTTTTAATATTGATTTCAACACCTGATCTTTTTATCTTTTATTTTTTTCTTTCGTTTTTTAATGTGCTAAGCGTATTTACGCAAGTTTGGCCTTAAATACCCACATCTTGGTTTTTCGGGAAGCCACTGGGACCAAAAAATCAGTTTTGGTCGCAGTGGTTCAGCCTACTCCACGCTGACGAGCGCTAAAAGCGCGAAACGCGTTCGTGAATGGCTTTTCTTGGTTTATCAAGAAGTTGGGTTGGCCAAATATCAGGGAACAGGCTAAATCAATATTTAGTTGTTTCTGTTCCACCAGATGGCGCTCTACCTTCTGTAAAACACATGTACTCCTGGTCAGGATATGCCATTTTTAATATACAAGGTATGTCCCATAAGTTCCCGGACTGGGTCCATAAAAAAAAAGGTAAGATTTTTTTTTAAATTGTTTTATTAAAACTTTTCAAAGTAATCCCCCCTTGCTTCAACGCACCAGCGCCATCGTTTCTCCCAATTGTCGAAACAGTTTTTATAGGCCTCTTTTGGAATGCTCTTCAATGCCAGCAGCGATTTTTCTATTATGTCTTCCCTGGTGTCAAAATGTCTTCCTTTTAGAACTGCTTTGAGTTTGGGGAACAGGAAAAAGTCATTTGGTGCGATGTCTGGGGAATAGGGAGGTTGAGGTAGGATTTCTGTCCCGTTTTTCGCCAAAAAACTCGTCACCAAGTGCGCTGTGTGAGGGCGGGCATTGTCATGGTGTAGGATCCAGTCACCAATAGTCCATTTTTTTGGCCTTTTTTTTCGAATCGCTTCCCTTAGACGGCGAAGAATGCTCAAATACATTTCCTTAATAACTGTTTGGCCTGCAGGAAGATACTCGTGATGAACAATGCCCTTGTTATCCAAAAAAGCGACCAGCAACACCTTGTTTCTGGATTTCAATATCCTGGATTTTTTTGGGTCTAGGCTCACCCTGACCTCTCCACTCGGCAGATTGACGCTTGGTTTCAGGGTCATAGCCATAGACCCATGTCTCGTCGCCTGTGATTATCTTGTCTTTCCATTCCGGATCCGTTCTTGTCATTTCCAAGATGTCCTCACAGGTTGCAAGCCGACACAGGTTTTGCTCATTAGTGAGGAATCTTGGGATGAATTTTGCAGGAGTCTTTTTGAGTCTCAAATCTTCGGTTACGATCCTTCCAATCGTTGTTTTAGAGATGCCTGTGTCTTGCTCTAGCTCCAGCAAAGTGGTTCGAGGATTTTCTTTTATCAAATCGGTGATTTTTTGCACATTTTCATCAGTCCTTTGAAATGTTGGGCGTCCTTGACGAGGATCATCTTCAATGGGAATTCTGCCAGCTTTAAATCTAGAATGCCATTCAAAAACAGTTGTTCTCTTTGGGGCGTTATTGGGGAATGCTTTATTAAGCATTTCAAAAGTGTCGGTTGCTGATATTTGAAGTTTCACACAAAATTCTATGCAAATCCTCTGCTTCAATTTTTGTTCCATCGTAAAATCGCCGCAGCGCAAGGTGTAACCTTTAAATAAATTAGAATAACTTTGGCGCGCGCGCACGTACCGCCTCGATATTGGTACCACCGTGTTGCCAGATATTGTTTCTATAATAAACTGTCAAATTTATTTACATTTTTCATTTATTTATTTTTTTATGAACCCAGTCCGGGAACTTATGGGACATACCTTGTATATATATATATATTAAGAAAAAGGCATCTCCTTATCGTGCAACTGAAAGTTGCTGATGGCTTGCGCCCTCTATCGGAATAAATATCAACTATTCTCGTTGATTTTTAATTATTCCAGAATTGGCCAAATACCCATTCTTGATTAATCAAGAAAAGCTAACCACGGACGCGTTTCGGGCTGTTGGCCCTCATCAGCGTGGTGCAAGCTGTACCTCAACGACCAAAAGATTGGTCATTAAGGCACCCTGAAAAATCATGAAACGGGTAGTTATGGCCAGAATTGCGTGAGGACGCTACATATAATTTTATTTCTTTAAAAAAAGTACAACACACTTTTTAAAAATATCATAATTTTAATTCAAATTTTCTTCCAGAATAAAAAAAAGACCTTCATGTGGTTGGATGTTAAATATAATTGATGAGTGATTATCACCTCACATGTAAAATTTCAAACTTAAATATTTGAGATAAAAAAATATGCAATTTTCAAATCATAGAGAATGGTGTTAAATTTTGGGAGATAAAGAAGAATATTCTCTACAGGTGAAATAGAATATTAAGATAAAATATTGTGCCAATTTAAACAAACAGATGGATTTTGAATTTAATGTATGTATTGTATGGTTTTAAGAGAAATTTTATATTTTTGACTAATATTATCAATTCAACAGGTAATGAGCATTTTTATTAAAAGATAAAAAACGAGCAAACTTTCGAGCGAAAAACGGCTTTTAGACTGGAATTTTGACCTCTAAAATGAAACCCTTGTTGTATTATTTGTATTTTTCAGCACAATATTATAAAAGTCCAGTAGAATAACTGTTTTTTCGTCGAAAACGTGATCAATTTTTTAACTTTTAAAAAATATTTGCATCGCTAGTCCAAGTTGTAATATTATTCGAATATATTCTAGAAATTCTATAATTATGTGTATGTTATGCATAGCTGTTGATTGGCCAGGTAGATACGAATAATATATCCAGCTCTCGTTCAACGCAAGAAGCATTCTTTCGGCAGAGAATCCGCGATGGCTGACAGGGCGTGCCGAGGGGAACGACCGACCATCTGTAAAAAAAAAACTATGATCAAAAAAGAAGATCGAAAGTAAGGCAATGCCGGGGTTGTCGACTCGAAGTGGGAAAGAGACTTCTAAATATGATTGCACAAAAAGTGCAAGAATAATTTGTGTAAACGAGGGCCAGGCTAAAGGAAACGTTGAGCCGCGGAACCCAAATATTGTCCTAGCCATTTAAATAATACTGAACTAACATCCGCTGTTGAGATCCTTAACATTGGGGCCGCTTCTTTACAATTCTAATCCTTTAGATGTGTATCCTCTTCTCCTTACATTTACACAAAAAATTTCTGAAATAGCATTCTTATCATCGTTATCTCTTCTTTAGGTACACTTCCTTAGCGAAGCCTAATTCGAAATGTCCACATTGTGTCTCCCCTCGTACCGAGCTAATTTCTTTCTTCCCTTCTGGCAAATATTCTCCAAAATGGCTCAAGAAACACTCCTATCTATCACGAGAAGAGAAATGAACATTGTCAAGTGTACTGGATTGATTGTTAAGGTCACTAAAATAATTATATTTATACATTCGTCTCGTCGCCCGAAAGGGCTCTCTCTAGATTAGTTCTTGAACCGCTCGTACGGACATTTGGTACCCGAGCTTAGTTTCGTGTTTAAGTTCTGGAGAGGAGTGTACGACTGACCATCCAGTGGAAGCATAAAGTTGAAAAGTGCTGAGTAGAAGGTTAAACTAGTTAAAAGGTAACGAGAACATGTCTTAACTGGTCACTTTAGATATTAATGCCTTCACGTCTACCAAGTTCTGTGAACTAAAATAATTGTAAGAGTACACATTCCGAGTATATAATTTATTTTAAAAATAATTTTTAAAAATTCTTACAACAATAAATATAATTGGTAGCTTACTTCAGAATACAGTTAGACTAGTGGAAAAGTTTTCCCAGAAGGAACTGATCGACTTTTGTGAAACTTGGCATGAATTTATAAGCTAGTACATATTCAAATTAAAAAAAAAAGGAATTTGACATGTTTTGCATCGGAAATTTAATCATTCCATATATACGCTACAATAAGTTTATTTGAGCCAAATTGTATGTTCTCACTTTCAGTCTTTATGAATGGAAATTAGTATACCTAAATATAAATTATCCAATAAATGTTGGTGTTTTAAGTAATATGTCATTGAACTCCATGTTAGATATTGTGCCATGAGTGATGATGCACACGCGTGGAAAAGCTATATTGGAACTTCTAAGGAGGTAAGATGTAGCAGGTGGGGGAGGAGTGAGATGGGAAGTTCTGAGAGTTTTTCCGAGGGATATTGGCTGCTGTGGGGCGGGCCCAGCGGAGGAATCCCAAGGCCCAGGAATGCAATCGCACCCGACTAATCAAAAGACGATCCGTCAACTCATCTATTTAATTAAAAGCACCAATCAGATGTCTATATAACTGTCAGAAATTGAACAGATTAACTTCAAATTGTGAACATATACAATACAAGAGGTATTTACCGGCGCTCTAATATGCAGAAAATTTGGCATTGATTCTTTACGGATTTTACAATGCAGCAAACCTCATTAAAAATTTTGTTATTTACTCATTTCTATTATCTAAAAATGTATCGTGTATATAGAGGTTCCTTAAAAATATATATTTTTAGCTCTTATTTCTTCTTGTTCTATTCGCTTTATTTCTATTTACATTATCCACGGTATGACGTGTATATTCCAAGTACCTACTTATATTTATGGATTTGGGCTTTTTTATGGGTATTTTAAATATTCATTTTCTTCTTCCTATAGTGTTAACCTTTTTACTCCTTCATCTGTTGTAGCTTAAAAGGAAATATTTTATAAGACTGAGATTCTAAATAAATAATGTGTTTCATTTTTAAAAGAACGATTTTACAATGCTGTAGCTCATGAAAGAAGCACGTTACTCGAGTGATGTTTTATTTATTTGAAAAAAAAGCATTGATATATAATTCAGGAAATAACGATTTTTAAATATTCAATATGCCTAAAATTATTACCGATTTGGTAAAAGGTTACGTTTTCAGGCTTTCCAAGGAGAAATATGCTCGTTTACCTAAATTATTAAAATTATGAAAGAAAATAATATTGATATTATATTATAAGTGCACAATCAGTCAAATAATAAAGGGAAACAAACAATGCTATCTATATTATATATATAATATTCTTATTGGAAATATTTAGATGAAAAGACGAAATAAATAAGAAGAGTTTCTTTTATTATAAATAAATCAAAGCAAGCTTTCGGACAAAAAACCCGAAAGCTTGCTTTGATTTATTTATAATAAAAGAAACTCTTCTTCTTTATTTCGTCTTTTCATCTAAATGCTATCTATGAAATAAAACGAAAAAATTGTTCTGAAAAAGGTGCCTATAGAAACCTTTAACTCCAACCCCGAAAGAAAGATAAAGAAAATGGTTATAAGAGAGAATTTACCTTCTCCAAATAACATTTCCACATAATTTCCACAGTATTATCAGGAAAAAAAATGTTTAAAAATACGTAAAATGTTTCTATTTTTAAACCTTATCGTATCGAGGAACCCAAGACCTGCAGCAGGGCCCTTTATGAAAAGTATCCGGCAGGAGAAAAATAGAGGAATGTTGTCACACTGGACGAGGCATGGATTTACCTCAATGATAGCAACCAACCCCGTGCCATATACTACGCTAAATCTCAAATAAACACCTTTTAGAACTGGGTCAAACAATGCAAGGAAAGTTTCACAAAAGGCTTCATGATCTTTGCAGGTTTCTGCTCCAAAGGGAAGCTTCCTAAAAAGGTTCACCCAAATGTCAAGATAAATTCACAAATCTACAAAAGACTTGTCTTAAACCCACTACTCGACAATGTGATCCCATATTTGTATCCAAGTGACTCAAGATCCGTGTGGCTGCACCAGGATGAAGCCACGAGTCATACATCACGTTTAAAACGTCAATACCTGGACGAAAGAGGTATGAAACCGACTTTCATACATTACTATTAAGCACATCCCTGACCTATATTCAGGCTTGGCCCCTATGGATTTTTGTGTTTTTGACTTGCTGAAAACTGCTCTTAGATCTTGAAAACTGAAGACGTTAGCTGGTCTCTGGAAAGTTGTTAAGAACTGTTGGGATGTCTTTGATTAAAATATTCCAAGCCGAAGCCTTATTTTCTGGAAACATCGATGCAGGACTGTTGCTAAAGGTCAAGGCTTACAAATAGAAAAGCATAAGTTTTACAAACATTTGCAAATTATTTTCAATAAAGCACTAAAATCGTTCTTTTAAAAATGAAACACCCTCTGTGAAAGATGTGTGTTTCGGGAATAGATAATGTTAATATATTTCTCTACACACTATATCTCTAGGGGTCAAATAACCACGGTTACCCCTGCTTGCTAGCAAATGTTAGTTAGCTCCAGATTGTTGAACATCCAGAATTGTGTCTTATAATGGAAAAATAAAATATTTATCTTTCATTTTGATACGAATGTGTAAACTGGTTTCATAATCTCTTATATGAAAAAATTTTTGAGTTTGTTTGACGATTATATCGTTATATTCATATAAAGTTACTGAAAACAAAAGCATCTTATATTGTTATTTTTTTTTTGTTTAGTTGTGTGATATTTCAGAGAGGTCGCTTAACACATAATTACTTTCTTTCGTCTTGTTAATGGATGAAACGGTGCTATATGATTTGGCTTCCTTCAATATAGGCAGCCATCTATATATCTTCCAATGGAGTAATATTTCAGCATTTGATATTAATATTCTCGGTTATAATCAATTCTTCTCCCAACATTAAGGCGTTTAGAGCATCATATGCGAGGTATTTTGTATCTCAAACCGTTATTTCCGTCAGGGAGCAGAAAAATAGTACCATATTATTATGATGGAAGTATTTATCTATTTTCACTCTCTTCTCGAATGTTGTCACGTTCGAAATTAAATATATGAATGGAAGAGTTGTACAATTCCGAACAGATGGAAACTTTTGTGCGCTGCAGGATTCTGGATTGTATCAAGAGATGTTTGCTCTTATCAAAAAACTTTCAACCGCCAAGGCGTGTCTCTATAACCATTATATTAACATTGAACTGAGAGCGGTTGATCCTGTCCTTGTCCGGAGGAGGACTCTCTCAATGGGAGGAGCCTCCCTTCCTGAGAAGAGTCTTTTATATATTTTCATTACCAAATTTTAAATAATCCCATTTATCTTTGTTTAATTTATCTTTGATTTTTGTAACAATTGACTAAGAGTGTCAATAAAATATATTGAATTGTCGAAATACTTTCAATTTTAATATACCATTAAGATTATTAAAGAAAATGGTGCACAGATTTTGTTGATTTATCTGTAAAATTGGTTGGAGGATGACTCCAATAGTTTTGTTCCCTTCTGAAAGTATGAGCATCCTCAACGTGTGGTTAACTCTGTCCTACCTGTGCAGGACCATGTACGGGCCCCCGCGTGGCTCCTCCCGGCCCGAGCGCCGCTACTCCGTCCCGCCCCCCAGTACTCTGTCCGACCCCACGGGCCGCTGCCGCACCACGGAAGACCTCCATGCCTGGAGCATATACCGACAGAACCTTAACTCGGACTTCACCGACAGTGCTCTCGGCAGCTCAGAACGGTCGCCCCCTCCATTCGGCGACTTCCGCCTGCGAGATTCCACCGTCCACACCATCCTCACTCACCCTAAGTACGGTCCGAGGGAACACACCTCAGGAGCCAGTATCTACAATTACCTGCGCTTCGGCTTACCCCGTGTCTTCCCTCAGTCCAGGCCTTCTGTTGGACTCCGAACTGGATCGAGCGGCTACGATTCTAGTGAAGACGGTTCGCCGTTCTTCGGACGCCACCACCGTAGGTCGCAGAGCCACCCTGACTTCAGGACCCTGGAATGTCCGCGCCACCGCCACGCCCCTCCCGCCCCGCTGCCTACCGTCCACAGGGGTCTAAGGTCAGGGGGCTCCCACCTTTCCATCGCCTCCCGCCTCAGGAACGCTGCCCACCTCCCCGAGATGGAGGAGGAATGCCCGTTGCCACGGTATCCACACCTTCAGGTCAGGGACCTCTGCTACGAGCTGGACAGGTCCAGCTGGTCGCGGACTCTGTGTGGAGGGGCCAGGACCAAACTCCGCATGTTGGAGGGATTATCCTTCGAGAGCAGAGGCGGAGAAATTCTGGGCATTCTACCAACTTCAGGCAAGTTCTTGGTTTCTTTTTACATTTATCTCACCCTAGTTCATTATCCTGCTGGCAAACTTGCCACACACACACACACACACACATATATATATATATATGTCCATAGTTCTTCTAAAATACCCATTCCATGAGTCTTACAATAGTCACCTATAAAAGGAAGTTCCAAAAATGCAATATAACAGCGGTATGGTAGATTAAACTGGCGAAACCGCTGGGAGGGTTCACCACTGATGAGCCAGGCCCTCCCTTTAATTTTTCCATCGCAGTAAGGACAGTAGAAATTGCTTTATTTTTAAAAGAATATTACGCCTCTAAAATAGTTTTATAATTTGATAACATGATGGCGCTCTAGTACATCATATATATATATATATATATATGTCATAATTTATATAATGGCCAAGATATATAATTTATTTTCGCCATAATTAGAATGTTGTGAATACAAATTATTCCATCTATAAATCTGTACAAAATAAACGTGAGAGCCAGCGCTCGCGGGCGAATGCTACGGCCACCGCCGCGTGCGCGCGTGCTCACGAGTGTGGAACAAGTTTTTTTTTGAAGCATACATGCACTACGGCCGCGCTTTTCCATTCGACCACGACGGATACGACATATACTGTATATATACGAGGGCCATCCAATAAATAACTTTCCCTATTTTTTAACAAATAAACGACATTATTTACAATTATGCAGTTATTTTATTTTCATTATACAACTCATAGACTACCTTTCTAAATAATCACCATTTCTGTCCAAACATTTTGGTACCGTTGTAGCAATTTTTAGATACCACTGTTGTACCAAGCCGTGTCCTGTCTTCGTAGCCAGTGGTTCGCCTCCGCCTGCACTTCGTCATCATTCGCAAAGTGCTTGCCTCCAAGGTGCCACTTGAGTGCTGGATAAAGATGGAAGTCGCTTGGGGCAAGTTCCGGAGAATAAGGTGGATGTGTGAAAATTTCCCATTTGAAGTTTTCCATAGCCATAACTTTGCCTGCAGAGATTGTGACCTTCGCCTTTTTTGGTGCACTTTCCTCAGGCTTCTTCCACACCATACTTTGTCGTTTTGTTTCTGGAGTTGAATGATGCACCCAGCTTTCATCTCCAGTGAAAATACTGGAAAACAGTTGATCTCCATCTCTTTGATGCATTTCCAGGAAAGCTCGGGTTGCCTCCATCCGTTGGACCCATCTTGTGCAGACTTTGAGAAAATTCAAAACATCTGACATGATTGTTCCAATCGAAGAGCGTCTAATTTCGATTCCAGGAGGCAGTCGAATCATTATTTCGTCAATGGTGACTCGGCGATCTGCTTCCACCACATTCCGAACAGCAGCAACGGCTGCATTGTTCGTGGCAGTAACGGGGCTGCCGCTTCGCTCGTCATCATGCACGTTTTGCCGTCCTTCTAAGAACCATGAACGCCATCGGCGAACCATTTGGATGCTCATACATTCTTCACCATACACTGACACTGAATTGCGATGGATATTGACCGCAGTTTAATTTTTCGCTGTGAAAAAAATGAATTACAGAACGGAGTTCGCAAGTGGACACGTTCACCAGTGGTAGCTCCATGGAAACTGAAGCGCTACGGACTTGCGCGTACGAGTAGCGTGATTTTGAAGGTCACCAGCTTCCAACGCATCCTAGTGACCATTTCTTCTATACTAACTAATTTTTACAACGTTTCGTTCGCAGAAAAAAAATAGGGAAACTTACTTATTGGATGGCCCTCGTATATATACATTTTTTTTTTGTAATCATTAGTATAAATTAAATGTTTGATTCAGTAAATTCAACAATTAAAAGTTTTAAATATAAAGAAAAAAGGAAAGATTAAGATATAAATAGAAAAATATCCTAAATGTTTTTAGAGTAGAAGACAAAACCATGATATTATATTTATTTAAAAATGAAGAATAAAGTAAGTTTAGAATATTTTTTATGAAGTATTATAGTATTTTTAACTTTTAAATATACATTTTAAATAATAATAATAATTTCTATAGTAAAAATTGGAGTAAACATAACTTCAATGTTTTGTATATTAAAACTAGCCGAATGACCCGGGCAACGCTCGTGTTTTAATTTAGACACGTGGACCTGTTGGATCATTAACGCCCGTGTTTTACCCGATTGAATGTTTTTATTCAAATACTATTTGTTACAATTATAAATTGGCGCCTCAAATAAATGCATATATTAGTTAATAACTATAGCCTATGTGATTTATCTGTCTATGTACTGTTGGCTTCCGTAGGCGTCTCTTACTGGGAAAAAGAAAGAGAGGATTCCATTTAGTTATTAACTAATATATGCATTTATTTAAGGAGCGACCCGCTCCAACACAATAGTTACAAAAACCAAAAAGCGAGTGGGGGGGGGGGGGGGGGGGGGGGGGGGCAAAGTGTCTCGCGCAGTGGCGGCGCCATCGTAGCGAATCAATAGGAGAGCGCCATTCCAAAAAAAAAAAAGCAAACGGTGACAGAGATTAAGAACGCATGACGCTTGTAACTGTATATAGAATGAAAATCCTAATGGTTGAGCTGTGAATGGAAAGAGATTGGTACCACACAGGTCGGATCTTGTCAAAAGTTTCCATGGCGGTTTGTGTGTGTGTGTGTGGTTGTGTTTCGATACTTCACTTTACAACCATACCAATCTCTTAGACCTTCTTTGGAGTCAAATAAAAAAGGGAGGATTTTGGAAAAATAAGAAAATTGAATATTTGATTTTTAATTTTATTTTCCTGTTTTCCTGATATACAACCAATGTGTAATGTGTGGTGTGTGCGACTATGTTTTGATATGAAATACTGAAGTGAAATCTTGGTAATTTGTCTCATGTCTTTGTAAATCTTTATCCTCTTGATTAGTTAGTTGATACAATAATAGGAAGTGTCTCGTTATTATGTTGCATGTTATTCAAAACCAAACTCTCTATTGCACTTGATTAGACAAATTTGTTTATTAATATATATTAATGGTGTATGTGAACATTTTTTAAAATGTGTATATATTAAAAGCTTTAATATTTATTGAACTACAATTAGTTTACTTCTTTAAAGCAATATATATATATTTTTTTTTTTTAAAGTTAAGGTTAATTCAGAAGTGGTGTAGTTTATTGAAAAATTTCTAAGCTTTGATTTAAATTTCATTGAATTATTTGATCTCTTTCCCTTTTAAAGTATATATATATTTAAAATAAAGAAGGCATCTCCTGACCACAAGCACATGTGCTTTTTAGATGGCAGAGCGCCATCTAGTGGAGTAAAAATAAACTAAACGTTTATTTAGCTTACTCCGAGATATTTGGCCAACCCAATTTCTTGATAAATCAAGAAAAGCCATCCACGAACGCGTTTTGCGCTGTTGGCGCTCGTCAGCGTGGAGAAGGCTGTAACCATTGCGACCAAAAAGATTTTTTGGACCCAATGGCTTCCCGAGAAATCAAGAAATGGGTATTTAAGGCCAAATTTGCGTAAAGACGCTTAACACATGAAAAAACAATAGAAAAAAATAAAATGTTACGATGCACTAGAGCGCCATCTGTTATCAAATTATAAGACTATTTTAGAGGCGTAATATTCTTTTTAAAATTAAACAATTTCTACTGTCCTTACTGCGATGGAAAAATTAAAGGGAGGGCCTGGCTCATCAGTGGTGAACCCTCCCAGCGGTTTCGCCAGTTTAATCTACCATTATGGTAGATATATTACGTATATAATATTACGCCTCTAAAATAGTTTTATAAAAAAAATAAAAGATAAGTGGGTCAGGTGTTGATATTTAAAATAAAAAGCACATGTGCTTGTGGTCAGGAGATGCCTTCTTTATTTTGAATATCAACACCTGACCCACTTATCTTTTATTTTTTTCTATTGTTTTTTCATGTGTTAAGCGTCTTTACGCAAATTTGGCCTTAAATACCCATTTCTTGATTTCTCGGGAAGCCATTGGGTCCAAAAAATATTTTTGGTCGCAATGGTTACAGCCTTCTCCACGCTGACGAGCGCCAACAGCGCGAAACGCGTTCGTGGATGGCTTTTCTTGATTTATCAAGAAATTGGGTTGGCCAAATATCTCGGAATAAGCTAAATAAACGTTTAATGTATTTTTACTCCACTAGATGGCGCTCTGCCATCTAAAAAGCACACGTGCTTGTGGTCAGGATATGCCTTCTTTATTTTAAATATCAACACCTGACCCACTTATCTTTTATTTTTTTTCTATTGTTTTTCATATATATATATATAAATTTTACAAAAAGAGATCAAATAATACAATATTATGATTTGGCTTATGAATACAAATTGATGATTGACGTTCGATGCATCTCTGTAAATACAAGTAGGAACGTGAGGGTAAAAATGTGCTAGGACACTTTTTTTTTTGCTTATCCCTAGTACACGTGGTACAGGCCATGATAATCATGGTGGGTAGTTAGCGACTGCTTTTACTGTAAGCGCACCACATGTCTACACATGTAAAAAGCAGTTCGACTCTGCACTTACAAATGCCAGAGCCCCGTTTGGTTACTTGCACTCGCTGGTGGGGTTGGACTTTTGCAAGAATCGGGGGCCATTGGAGCATTTTTTTTTAACAGAAAAAAGTGCCCAATGCGGGAATCGAACCCGGGTCCTAGTGGTCGAAAACCAAACGGTTTACCCAGCCTTCCACCGACCCCCGCTTTTCTTGTAAATTTAATAAGTGGATCGACTAAGTTATTAAAGTCTTAAATGAATTGTTTATACACTGCGTGACATTGAAAATGGAACACCAAGAAATAGTGGCTAGAAAGTGATGAAACTCGGCAGACAGAGAGAGACAGGGACGTACAATAAGTGATCTTTATTTCAAAATGATAGTCATAATACAGAGCGAGAACGGCGTCGGCTTAGTAGCAAGTAGGACCACCGCGGACGGCGATGCACGCAGCAACACGTCTAGGTAGAGAGTCAATCAGAGTACGGATGGCGTCCTGAGGGATGGCTCTCCATTTCCTCTCAACCATTTGCCACAGTTCGTCTTCTGAACGCGGCTGTGGCAAGGCATGCAAACGGCATCCAATGATGTCCCAGACGTGCTCGATTGGTGAGAGATCAGGAGAGTACGGTGGCCAGGGAAGCATCTGTACATCTTGCAGAGCTTGTTGGCTAATGCGAGCAGTGTGCGGTCGGGCGTTATCCTGCTGATAAAGGGCATTGGGTACCCCCTGAAGGTAGGGGAGTGTCACCGGTCGCAGCACATCATCAACGTATTGTTGGGCCGTCATAGTGCCCTGAATACGAAGTAAAGGTGACCTGGAATCATACGCGATTGCGCCCCAAACCATGATTCCACGTTGTCGCAAGGTGGGGCGTTCCACAATTGCTGCCGGATTGGACCTTTCTCCACGTCGACGCCACACGCGTACACGGCGACTATCACTGGACAAGCAGAAACGCGACTCATCTGAGAACACGACCCTGTGCCATTCCGTCATCCACGTCGATCTAGCCCGGCACCATTCCAAACGTTGGCGCCTATTCGGTGGGGTCAATGGCAGTCTTCTTAGCGGACGGCATGAGTGCAAGCCATTAGCAACCAATCGACGGGAAATGGTTCTGGTCGAGATGGAATGATCTAGGGTGTCTTGCACATGTTGCAGGATGGCGGTACAAGTGGCTTGTGGGGCCGCCACTGCTTGTCGAAGGATACGCCGATCCACACGTGCTGACGTCACTCTGGTTGCACCGACATTCCTATAAATTGCCACATTTCCTTGTTCCAACCATCTTCTCCACAGTCGGTGCACCGTGGACGCACTAAGGTGTGTATCAGCTGCGATTTGACGTATGGACCAACCTGCCCTTTTCAGTCCGATCACCATGCCCCTCGTAAAAGCGTCTGTCTGCTTGAACTGCCTCCGTTTACGATGACCTGGCATTCTCTGTTATTACACGTGTCTTTTGACACAAGAACAAAATTTCTACAATGATTTTCCTTGAAGAAATAACGACACGAATACTGTCCTTTCTGCAAGTTCCTTCCCTTATATCTTACTCCATGTGCGCACGAGAGCTGCGCATTTTACATCATTTGCATAACTCGGTTAGGCGCGTCTACCCTGAAATTTGCATAATTTTCTGGCCACTATTTCTTGGTGTTCCATTTTCAATGTCACGCAGTGTAGTAAGAAAGAAATGATTGCACTTCTTTCACTTTTAAGGGTTTCGGGAAATTTTTAGCCGCCTCGATATTTCGATCTGATGAATTTACTCAATGTTGAGGCTTGTTATGTGGCCCAGTATATCTAGTTCTTCAAAGGCAAGTTTTCAGTATTTCGCATTCAAATTTAAGTTTGAGATTCGCGAAAACATTTAAAAATTGCCTCCAGTCTTTCGAGACGGGTTCGTTTCTAAAATATATATTTGGATAATGTGTAATTTTTATCAGATATCAGAAAGCAAGGTCTAAATATACTTCAATTATATCAATGGAAACTATATATTGATGTTTTAAATTTTAAAATCCATTCTTTTAAATACGAATTTATAGGGTTGTTTTATTATTTTCTTTATTTATGTAAATAAACACATAAGTTAATGAAGATATCTATCAAGATAAAATCTAGTTCACCAATATTGAAATTTTTGAAAATAAAATAAGGAAGTAAAAAGAAATTCGTCTCTACCTCTGGGTTTGTAGGAACCTCATCTTGACTCTCTAACATTTAGATTAGATAAGTCCTTTCGCACAATTGAAGTCAAGGTAACCAACTTCTTTTTAATAATTAAATAAATAGGTGTTATACGCGACTTAAACTACCCCGAACTAGTTATGCATGGAGTTGCAATAAGATAGACAGCAATGCAAGGATCCAGCTAAAAATAGAGAAAGCTAATAAAAATTATAAATTTTTCAAGACCAAATTATACAAACCCCATCATCACACCTAAATCACTTATAGATCGGAAAAGCTTGGGTAATTCAAAAGTTAAAAGAAAAAAGTATTCTGACTTTCTCTAAAATATATATATATATGGTAATTTAAGCCAACAACCCCATGTATATAACTTATAACAAGATTTTAATGTTGTATAATAGAACACAGCTGTTAATGATTATACGTATTATTGACATGTGTCTTTACATCATCATATGTAATGTAATTTGTACAAAGTGGATAAATAAATAAATACAAATCTGTAATAGATTTAAGAGTTGAGCTAAGCAAGAGATAGAAGTCATAAGGTCAAAATCGAGATAGATTCCCACAACAAGACCACCCACACTTCACATGTGGTGGAACGCAGGGCCCCCTCTCACACCTGGTGACAGGCCCCCTTTTCTCAGAAACGGCCCCCTGCCACATAAGGCCCCCCCCGTCTTTAACCTATAAATACAATCACTTTACAGTGACTTGACAGTTTAGTTCACCCTTAGCGCGAGCTCTCGTCGGTTGTCACCAAGGTCCTCCTCATTCACCATGTAGACTAGTAAGAAACTTCTATATCCATCTTTCGCTCCTAGCTCAACTTTTATCTGTTTACGGAACTTTCTTAGTGCAACTGTGTCTTCGTTTTTTGTGTGGACATCCCCAAACTTTCCACTCTGCCTCGACCACGACTGCCTGTATTTTGTGAGAACTTTTAAAGGTCTTCCAAGGTGCAGAGAGGTACTGGAAAACTCTACACAAGGCTTACCAGAACTTCAACTTATTTCAGTAGTCGACATCAAACTCAACAAATTATTACAGTGAGTCGACAAGATCTCTTATTACATATACATCTGAAAAATAAACACCAATATTTACACAGAACAAAAACAAATTATTACATTCAATAAATGCTTAAAAT
>CP092864.1:163810714-163830939 GCA_030710605.1 Cordylochernes scorpioides
GGAAATGTACATTGCGGCTACAGAGAGTACACAAGGAGAATTCAAAATATCAGATGAAAGCATCCAAGGCATTGAGATATAGCCGCCATCGCGTGGAGAGCCACTGCCCTGTGCTAGACAGCGAGACTAATCAATGGCGTCGGCAATGATTAAGAGCGGGAAGAAAGCCCGAGTTGAGATGTGGTTCTGCAAACAAGGGTTGGTGCTAATCCAGCCGCTACGCTACCGGAAGGCTGACGAGCATCATGTAGCCAGAGACGTCAGGGAGATCAAAGGACCGCCGATCAGCGCCGCTGGTGAAATCAGTCCTTTTCGGGAAGAAAAGAATTGAGAAGGGGGCAGTGAAGCAGTGCAGCAAAGAAGATGAAGAGAAGATGTGGGCAAGCCAAGAAAAGAAGGTATGCAGCCCCCCCCCCCCCCCCCCCCTCCGCAAGGAAGTGTTTATTGACAGATTCCAGAGGAGGGGGCGGGTGATAAACAGGCCAGCTGGTGCCGTAGTGAAGGAAGGAGCGGATATAGCAGTCAGCTTGAAGGGGGTTTGTGCGCCGAGAGGACATCACAGTCTGGGAAGGAACGTCAGTCTGGTGGCATCGAGATCTGCGGCAAGGAGAAGACGGTGACGAGGAGGATCCCTCTAGTGGCGGACAATGAAGGCAAGTCCATCTACTGTACATAGTTATTAATCCACTTTTTAAAGCTCTGGGAATTAATATACCGTACTAAGCTGTATCCACAAAGAATCCACATTGTTATCTTAGAAACCTTGAACGCATACATCGACGGCTGAGAAGCGTCGTAACAATATCATAAGCAAGCCCTTCGTTCTGATTCTTGGATTTTGATGAAAAGCGATAATAAAAAAAAATCAAAACTATTAATAATAATAGTAATTAGGTATCTGATATTTTAAAATATATTTAACAGTGATTGTAAAAACGAGCAATTAAATTACTCGAGAGGTTTCATCGAGAGAACAGCGTGAGTCATTTAGATTTGACGATAGCACTACAGGATGTCAAACTTTATGGGAGTCTCATAAGCTCCGCTAATTCTATGGATGATTCTATAGCGATTCTATATCTGTTCGTGTGGCTGTTAAAGTGTTTAACAAATTTAAAAGATTTAATTGGAAAGTATATTAGCTCTTCTTAAAGGAGATGCTAAATGTTATGACCTTCTTGAAATAAGGCATGAAATAAAATTAAATAAAATATTGAAAACCATTTTTTCGACATGAACCATTACAATGAGACAATTGATTGCAACCTATGAGGTAACTATGGTCTAGTGATTTGAGCAACTTCAGCACACACTGAAGGAGGGTTGGCGCAAGTAGCCTATTGTCTCAGCTTGACATGCCTCTCTTTAGAGACGGTCATCTTTTATGGCGCAAAAGCAATATATTGATGGAGATGAAGCTTACTGTTGGCCGAGAATCAAAACATGTGGAAGACGTCTTAATGCAATGTTAGGAAATATAGAGACGGAAAATTATACGCCATATATTGTCCGCCTCTTAAATCTAGCAGACTAGGGTCGGTGGCAAAGCTACAACACCAACATAGAATGCCAACTTGGAGTCCATGGGTTCCAGCTATAGAACTCGTCAGTCCATAGCGAGCTTTGATTTCATGAGATCCACAAGGAATCAATGAAATATCAACGAAAAATATCTCAATATTTCAAAGCTGGTTTTTGGATTTGTTACCAATCTGAGTCTGCTAGAATATGGAGGCAATCAATAAATAACGCTTATTTCTGCGCCAAAATTACGGAAGAGGATGCCTTTATTTTTTAATTAGAGGATATGTCATCGTTGTATATCAATAGATATATTATTTTCGGCAGTTTTCTGAATTTAAAATAAAAACAGGCGTATTTACATTATTTTTATTTTTTGTTCGTGAAAGACGGGTTGACCAACATAGATTCTTCAATAATATCTTTCTTACGCTCTGGTATAAATTCTCTGTATGAAATTATGTTAGCAGCTGTTTTGTGTGTGATGGTTTGAATTCAATAAATATTATTGGTTCCTAATCTCGTCTTTTTCTATGATATAAGGCTGTGTATGGGTGTTTATCGAGGTACAATCTGTCTGTTACCAAATCACTATAGTTCGTAATGATATTTATTATTTGTTTCGTCATTTTAAGCATTTATTGAATGTAATAATTGGTTTTTGTTCTGTGTAAATATTGGTGTTTATTTTTCAGATGTATATGTAATAAGAGATCTTGTCGACTCACTGTAATAATTTGTTGAGTTTGATGTCGACTACTGAAATAAGTTGAAGTTCTGGTAAGCCTTGTGTAGAGTTTTCCAGTACCTCTCTGCACCTTGGAAGACCTTTAAAAGTTCTCACAAAATACAGGCAGTCGTGGTCAAGGCAGAATGGAAAGTTTGGGGATGTCCACACAAAAAACGAAGAAACAGTTGCACTAAGAAAGTTCCGTAAACAGATAAAAGTTGAGCTAGGAGCGAAAGATGGATATATAAGTTTCTTACTAGTCTACATGGTGAATGAGGAGGACCTTGGTGACAACCGACGAGAGCTCGCGCTAAGGGTGAACTAAACTGTCAAGTCACTGTAAAGTGATTGTATTTATAGGTTAAAGACGAGGGGGCCTTATGTGACAGGGGGCCGTTTCTGAGAAAAGGGGGCCTGTCACCAGGTGTGAGAGAGGGCCCTGCGTTCCACCACATGTGAAGTGTGGGTGGTCTTGTTGTGGGAATCTATCTCGATTTTGACGTTATGACTTCTATCTCTTGCTTAGCTCAACTCCTAAATCTATTACAGATTTGTATTTATTTATTTATCCACTTTGTACAAATTACATTACATATGATGATGTAAAGACACATGTCAATAATACGTATAATCATTAACAGCTGTGTTCTATTATACAACATTAAAATCTTGTTATAAGTTATATACATGGGGTTGTTGGCTTAAATTACCATATATATATTTTAGAGAAAGTCAGAATACTTTTTTCTTTTAACTTTTGAATTACCCAAGCTTTTCCGATCTATAAGTGATTTAGGTGTGATGATGGGGTTTGTATAATTTGGTCTTAAAAAATTTATAATTTTTATTAGCTTTCTCTATTTTTAGCTGGATCCTTGCATTGCTGTCTATCTTATTGCAACTCCATGCATAAGTAGTTCGAGGTAGTTGAAGTCGCGTATAACACCTATTTATTTAATTATTAAAAAGAAGTTGGTTACCTTGACTTCAATTATGCGAAAGGACTTATCTAATCTAAATGTTAGAGAGTCAAGATGAGGTTCCTACAAACCCAGAGGTAGAGACGAATTTCTTTTTACTTCCTTATTTTATTTTTCTAAAATTTCAATATTGGTGAACTAGATTTTATCTTGATAGATATCTTCATTAACTTATGTGTTTATTTACATAAATAAAGAAAATAATAAAACAACCCTATAAATTCGTATTTAAAAGAATAGATTTTAAAATTTAAAACATCAATATATAGTTTCCATTGATATAATTGAAGTATATTTAGACCTTGCTTTCTGATATCTGATAAAAATTACACATTATCCTAATATATATTTTAGAAACGAACCCGTCTCGAAAGACTGGAGGCAATTTTCAAATGTTTTCGCGAATCAAACTTAAATTTGAATGCGAAATACTGAAAACTTGCCTTTGAAGAACTAGATATACTGGGCCACATAACAAGCCTCAACATTGAGTAAATTCATCAGATCGAAATATCGAGGCGGCTAAAAATTTCCCGAAACCCTTAAAAGTGAAAGAAGTGCAATCATTTCTTTCTTACTATAAACAATTCATTTAAGACTTTAGTAACTTAGTCGATCCACTTATTAAATTTACAAGAAAAGCGGGGGTCGGTGGAAGGCTGGGTAAACCGTTTGGTTTTCGACCACTAGGACCCGGGTTCGATTCCCGCATTGGGCACATTTTTCTGTTAAAAAAAAATGCTCCAATGGCCCCCGATTCTTGCAAAAGTCCAACCCCCCCAGCGAGTGCAAGTAACCAAACGGGGCTCTGGCATTTGTAAGTGCAAAGTCGAACTGCTTTTCACATGTGTAGACATGTGGTGCGCTTACAGTAAAAGCAGTCGCTAACTACCCACCATGATTATCATGGCCTGTACCACGTGTACTAGGGATAAGCAAAAAAAAAATAAGAAAAGCATCCAATTTTAATTGGTCAAAGCTCAAGAGAATTCATTCAACTCTGAAGATGGCTCTATTAAATTTATCTTTCCTAGCACATTTTTACCCTCACGTTCCTACTTGTATTTACACAGATGCATCGAACGTCAATCATCAATTTGTATTCATAAGCCAAATCATAATATTGTATTATTTGATCTCTTTTTGTAAATTTATATATATATATATATATATATATATATGAAAAAACAATAGAAAAAAATAAAAGATAGGTGGGTCAGGTGTTGATATTTAAAATAAAGAAGGCATCTCCTGACCACAAGCACATGTGCTTTTTAGAGGCAGAGCGCCATCTAGTGGAGTAAAAATAAACTAAACGTTTATTTGGCTTACTCCGAGATATTTGGCCAACCCAATTTCTTGATAAATCAAGAAAAGCCATCCACGAACGCGTTTCGCGCTGTTGGCGCTCGTCAGCGTGGAGAAGGCTGTAACCATTGCGACCAAAAAGATTTTTTGGGCCCAATGGCTCCCCGAGAAATCAAGAAATGGGTATTTAAGGCCAAATTTGCGTAAAGACGCTTAACACATGAAAAAACAATAGAAAAAAAAAAGATAAGTAGGTCAGGTGTTGATATTTAAAATAAAGAAGGCATCTCCTGACCACAAACACATGTGCTTTTTATTTTAAATATCAACACCTGACCCACTTATCTTTTTTTTTTTATAAAACTATTTTAGAGGCGTAATATTATATACGTAATATATCTACCATAATGGTAGATTAAACTGGCGAAACCGCTGGGAGGGTTCACCACTGATGAGCCAGGCCCTCCCTTTAATTTTTCCATCGCAGTAAGGACAGTAGAAATTGTTTTATTTTAAAAAGAATATTACGCCTCTAAAATAGTTTTATAATTTGATAACAGATGGCGCTCTAGTGCATCGTAACATTTTATTTTTTCTATTGTTTTTTTCATGTGTTAAGCGTCTTTACGCAAATTTGGCCTTAAATACCCATTTCTTGATTTCTCGGGAAGCCATTGGGTCCAAAAAATATTTTTGGTCGCAATGGTTACAGCCTTCTCCACGCTGACGAGCGCCAACAGCGCAAAACGCGTTCGTGGATGACTTTTCTTGATTTATCAAGAAATTGGGTTGGCCAAATATCTCGGAGTAAGCTAAATAAACGTTTAGTTTATTTTTACTCCACTAGATGGCGCTCTGCCATCTAAAAAGCACATGTGCTTGTGTTCAGGAGATGCCTTCTTTATTTTAAATATACATATATATATCATTTAAAAGGGAAAGAGATCAAATAATTCAATGAAATTTAAATCAAAACTTAGAAATTTTTCAATGAACTACACCACTTCTGAATTAACCTTAACTTTAAAAATATATATATATATTTTGCTTTAAAGAAGTAAACTAATTGTAGTTCAATAAATATTAAAGCTTTTAATATATACACATTTAAAAAAATGTTCACATACACCATTAATATATATTAATAAACAAATTTGTCTAATCAAGTGCAATAGAGAGTTTGGTTTTGAATAACATGCAACATAATAACGAGACACTTCCTATTATTGTATCAACTAACTAATCAAGAGGATAAACATTTACAAAGACATGAGACAAATTACCAAGATTTCACTTCAGTATTTCATATCAAAACATAGTCGCACACACCACACATTACACATTGGTTGCATATCAGGGAAACAGGAAAATAAAATTAAAAATCAAATATTCAATTTTCTTATTTTTCCAAAATCCTCCCTTTTTTATTTGACTCCAAAGAAGGTCTAAGAGATTGGTATGGTTGTAAAGTGAAGTATCGAAACACAACCACACACACACACACAAACCGCCAAGGAAACTTTTGACAAGATCCGACCTGTGTGGTACCAATCTCTTTCCATTCACAGCTCAACCATTAGGATTTTCATTCTATATACAGTTACAAGCGTCATGCGTTCTTCATCTCTGTCACCGTTTGCTTTTTTTTTTTTTGGAATGGCGCTCTCCTATTGGTTCGCTACGATGGCGCCGCCACTCTGCGCGAGACACTTTGCCCCCCCCCCCACTCGCTTTTTGGTTTTTGTAACTATTGTGTTGGAGCGGGTCTCTCCTTAAATAAATGCATATATTAGTTAATAACTAAATGGAATCCTCTCTTTCTTTTTCCCAGTAAGAGACGCCTACGGAAGCCAACAGTACATAGACAGATAAATCACATAGGCTATAGTTATTAACTAATATATGCATTTATTTGAGGCGCCAATTTATAATTGTAACAAATAGTATTTGAATAAAAACATTCAATCGGGTAAAACACGGGCGTTAATGATCCAACAGGTCCACGTGTCTAAATTAAAACACGAGCGTTGCCCGGGTCATTCGGCTAGTTTTAATATACAAGACATTGAAGTTATGTTTACTCCAATTTTTACTATAGAAATTCTTATTATAATCTAAAATGTATATTTAAAAGTTAAAAATACTATAATACTTCATAAAAAATATTCTAAACTTACTTTATTCTTCATTTTTAAATAAATATAATATCATGGTTTTGTCTTCTACTCTAAAAACATTTAGGATATTTTCTATTTATATCTTAATCTTTCCTTTTTTCTTTATATTTAAAACTTTTAATTGTTGAATTAACTGAATCAAACATTTAATTTATACTAATGATTACAAAAAAAAAAATGTATATATACGAGGGCCATCCAATAAGTAAGTTTCCCTATTTTTTTTCTGCGAACGAAACGTTGTAAAAATTAGTTAGTATAGAAGAAATGGTCACTAGGATGCGTTGGAAGCTGGTGACCTTCAAAATCACGCTACTCGTACGCGCAAGTCCGTAGCGCTTCAGTTTCCATGGAGCTACCACTGGTGAACGTGTCCACTAGCGAACTCCGTTCTGTAATTCGTTTTTTTCACGGCGAAAAATTAAACTGCGGTCAATATTCATCGCAATTCAGTGTCAGTGTATGGTGAAGAATGTATGAGCATCCAAATGGTTCGCCGATGGCGTTCATGGTTCTTAGAAGGACGGCAAAACGTGCATGATGACGAGCGAAGCGGCAGCCCCGTTACTGCCACGGACAATGCAGCCGTTGCTGCTGTTCGGAATGTGGTGGAAGCAGATCGCCGAGTCACCATTGACGAAATAATGATTCGACTGCCTCCTGGAATCGAAATTAGACGCTCTTCGATTGGAACAATTATGTCAGATGTTTTGAATTTTCTCAAAGTCTGCACAAGATGGGTCCAACGGATGGAGGCAGCCCGAGCTTTCCTGGAAATGCATCAAAGAGATGGAGATCAACTGTTTTCCAGTATTGTCACTGGAGATGAAAGCTGGGTGCATCATTCAACTCCAGAAACAAAACGACAAAGCATGGTGTGGAAGAAGCCTGAGGAAAGTGCACCAAAAAAGGCGAAGGTCACAATCTCTGCAGGCAAAGTTATGGCTATGGAAAACTTCAAATGGAAAATTTTCACACATCCACCTTATTCTCCGGAACTTGCCCCAAGCGACTTCCATCTTTATCCAGCACTCAAGTGGCACCTTGGAGGCAAGCACTTTGCGAATGATGACGAAGTGCAGGCGGAGGCGAACCACTGGCTACGAAGACAGGACACGGCTTGGTACAACAGTGGTATCTAAAAATTGCTACAACGGCACCAAAAATGTTTGGACAGAAATGGTGATTATTTAGAAAGGTAGTCTATGAGTTGTATAATGAAAATAAAATAACTGCATAATTGTAAATAATGTCGTTTATTTGTTAAAAAATAGGGAAACTTATTTATTGGATGGCCCTCGTATATATACAGTATATGTCGTATCCGTCGTGGTCGAATGGAAAAGCGCGGCCGTAGTGCATGTATGCTTCAAAAAAAAACTTGTTCCACACTCGTGAGCACGCGCGCACGCGGCGGTGGCCGTAGCATTCGCCCGCGAGCGCTGGCTCTCACGTTTATTTTGTACAGATTTATAGATGGAATAATTTGTATTCACAACATTCTAATTATTGCGAAAATAAATTATATATCTTGGACATTATATAAATTATGACATATATATATATATATGTGTGTGTGTGTGTGTGGCAAGTTTGCCAGCAGGATAATGAACTAGGGTGAGATAAATGTAAAAAGAAACCAAGAACTTGCCTGAAGTTGGTAGAATGCCCAGAATTTCTCCGCCTCTGCTCTCGAAGGATAATCCCTCCAACATGCGGAGTTTGGTCCTGGCCCCTCCACACAGAGTCCGCGACCAGCTGGACCTGTCCAGCTCGTAGCAGAGGTCCCTGACCTGAAGGTGTGGATACCGTGGCAACGGGCATTCCTCCTCCATCTCGGGGAGGTGGGCAGCGTTCCTGAGGCGGGAGGCGATGGAGAGGTGGGAGCCCCCTGACCTCAGACCCCTGTGGACGGTAGGCAGCGGGGCGGGAGGGGCGTGGCGGTGGCGCGGACATTCCAGGGTCCTGAAGTCAGGGTGGCTCTGCGACCTACGGTGGTGGCGTCCGAAGAACGGCGAACCGTCTTCACTAGAATCGTAGCCGCTCGATCCAGTTCGGAGTCCAACAGAAGGCCTGGACTGAGGGAAGACACGGGGTAAGCCGAAGCGCAGGTAATTGTAGATACTGGCTCCTGAGGTGTGTTCCCTCGGACCGTACTTAGGGTGAGTGAGGATGGTGTGGACGGTGGAATCTCGCAGGCGGAAGTCGCCGAATGGAGGGGGCGACCGTTCTGAGCTGCCGAGAGCACTGTCGGTGAAGTCCGAGTTAAGGTTCTGTCGGTATATGCTCCAGGCATGGAGGTCTTCCGTGGTGCGGCAGCGGCCCGTGGGGTCGGACAGAGTACTGGGGGGCGGGACGGAGTAGCGGCGCTCGGGCCGGGAGGAGCCACGCGGGGGCCCGTACATGGTCCTGCACAGGTAGGACAGAGTTAACCACACGTTGAGGATGCTCATACTTTCAGAAGGGAACAAAACTATTGGAGTCATCCTCCAACCATTTTTACAGATAAATCAACAAAATCTGTGCACCATTTTCTTTAATAATCTTAATGGTATATTAAAATTGAAAGTATTTCGACAATTCAATATATTTTATTGACACTCTTAGTCAATTGTTACAAAAATCAAAGATAAATTAAACAAAGATAAATGGGATTATTTAAAATTTGGTAATAAAAATATATAAAAGACTCTTCTCAGGAAGGGAGGCTCCTCCCATTGAGAGAGTCCTCCTCCAGACAAGGACAGGATCAACCGCTCTCAGTTCAATGTTAATATAATGGTTATAGAGACACGCCTTGGCGGTTGAAAGTTTTTTGATAAGAGCAAACATCTCTTGATACAATCCAGAATCCTGCAGCGCACAAAAGTTTCCATCTGTTCGGAATTGTACAACTCTTCCATTCATATATTTAATTGCGAACGTGACAACATTCGAGAAGAGAGTGAAAATAGATAAATACTTCCATCATAATAATATGGTAATATTTTCTGCTCCCTGACGGAAATAACGGTTTGAGATACAAAATACCTCGCATATGATGCTCTAAACGCCTTAATGTTGGGAGAAGAATTGATTATAACCGAGAATATTAATATCAAATGCTGAAATATTACTCCATTGGAAGATATATAGATGGCTGCCTATATTGAAGGAAGCCAAATCATATAGCACCGTTTCATCCATTAACAAGACGAAAGAAAGTAATTATGTGTTAAGCGACCTCTCTGAAATATCACACAACTAAACAAAAAAAATTAACAATATAAGATGCTTTTGTTTTCAGTAACTTTATATGAATATAACGATATAATCGTCAAACAAACTCAAATATTTTTTCATATAAGAGAATATGAAACCAGTTTACACATTCGTATCAAAATGAAAGATAAATATTTTATTTTCCCATTATAAGACACAATTCTGGATGTTCAACAATCTGGAGCTAACTAACATTTGCTAGCAAGCTGGGGTAACCGTGGTTATTTGACCCCTAGAGATATAGTGTGTAGAGAAATATATTAACATTATCTATTCCCGAAACACACATCTTTCACAGAGGGTGTTTCATTTTTAAAAGAACGATTTTAGTGCTTTATTGAAAATAATTTGCAAATGTTTGTAAAACTTATGCTTTTCTATTTGTAAGCCTAGACCTTTAGCAACAGTCCTGCATCGATGTTTCCAGAAAATAAGGCTTCGGCTTGGAATATTTTGATCAAAGACATCCCAACAGTTCTTAACAACTTTCCAGAGACCAGCTAACGTCTTCAGTTTTCAAGATCTAAGAACAGTTTTCAGCAAGTCAAAAACACAAAAATCCATAGGGGCCAAGCCTGAATATAGGTCAGGGATGTGCTTAATAGTAATGTATATAAGTCGGTTTCATACTTCTTTCGTCCAGGTATTGACGTGTTAAACGTGATGTATGACTCGTGGCTTCATCCTGGTGCAGCCACACGGATCTTGAGTCACTTGGATACAAATATGGGATCACATTGTCGAGTAGTGGGTTTAAGTCAAGTCTTTTGTAAATTTGTGAATTTATCTTGACATTTGGGTGAACCTTTTTAGGAAGCTTCCCTTTGGAGTAGAAACCTGCAAAGTTCATGAAGCCTTTTGTGAAACTTTCCTTGCATTGTTTGACCCAGTTCTAAAAGGTGTTTATTTGAGATTTAGCGTAGTATATGGCACGGGGTTGGTTGCTATCATTGAGGTAAATCCATGCCTCGTCCAGTGTGACAACATTCCTCTATTTTTCTCCTGCCGGATACTTTTCATAAAGGGCCCTGCTGCAGGTCTTGGGTTCCTCGATACGATAAGGCTTAAAAATAGAAACATTTTACGTATTTTTAAACATTTTTTTTCCTGATAATACTGTGGAAATTATGTGGAAATGTTATTTGGAGAAGGTAAATTCTCTCTTATAACCATTTTCTTTATCTTTCTTTCGGGGTTGGAGTTAAAGGTTTCTATAGGCACCTTTTTCAGAACAATTTTTTCGTTTTATTTCATAGATAGCATTGTTTGTTTTCCTTTATTATTTGACTGATTGTGCACTTATAATATAATATCAATATTATTTTTTTTCATCATTTTAATAATTTAGGTAAACGAGCATATTTCTCCTTGGAAAGCCTGAAAACGTAACCTTTTACCAAATCGGTAATAATTTTAGGCATATTGAATATTTAAAAATCGTTATTTCCTGAATTATATATCAATGCTTTTGTTTTCAAATAAATAAAACATCACTCGAGTTACGTGCTTCTTTCATGAGCTACAGCATTGTAAAATCGTTCTTTTAAAAATGAAACACATTATTTATTTGGAATCTCAGTCTTATAAAATATTTCCTTTTAAGCTACAACAGATGAAGGAGTAAAAAGGTTTAAAGTATAGGAAGAAGAAAATTAATATTTAAAATGCCCATAAAAAAGCCCAAATCCATAAATATAAGTAGGTACTTGGAATATATATATATATACGTCACACCGTGGATAATGTAAATAGAAATAAAGCGAATAGAACAAGAAGAAATAATAGCTAAAAAAATATATTTTTAAGGAGCCTCTATATACACGATACATTTTTAGATAATAGAAATGAGTGAATAACAAAATTTTAATGAGGTTTGCTGCATTGTAAAATCCGTAAAGAATCAATGCCAAATTTTCTGCATATTAGAGCGCCGGTAAATACCTCTTGTATTGTATATGTTCACAATTTGAAGTTAATCAGTTCAATTTCTGACAGTTATATAGACATCTGATTGGTGCTTTTAATTAAATAGATGAGTTGACGGATCGTCTTTTGATTAGTCGGGTGCGATTGCATTCCTGGGCCTTGGGATTCCTCCGCTGGGCCCGCCCCACAGCAGCCAATATCCCTCGGAAAAACTATCAGAACTTCCCATCTCACTCCTCCCCCACCTGCTACATCTTACCTCCTTAGAAGTTCCAATATAGCTTTTCCACGCGTGTGCATCATCACTCATGGCACAATATCTAACATGGAGTTCAATGACATATTACTTAAAACACCAACATTTATTGGATAATATATATTTAGATATACTAATTTCCATTCATAAAGACTGAAAGTGAGAACATACAATTTGGCTCAAATAAACTTATTGTAGCGTATATATGGAATGATTAAATTTCCGATGCAAAACATGTCAAATTCCTTTTTTTTTTTAATTTGAATATGTACTAGCTTATAAATTCATGCCAAGTTTCACAAAAGTCGATCAGTTCCTTCTGGGAAAACTTTTCCACTAGTCTAACTGTATTCTGAAGTAAGCTACCAAATATATTTATTGTTGTAAGAATTTTTAAAAATTATTTTTAAAATAAATTATATACTCGGAATGTGTACTCTTTAAATTATTTTGGTTCACAGAACTTGGTAGACGTGAAGGCATTAATATCTAAAGTGACCAGTTAAGACATGTTCTCGTTACCTTTTAACTAGTTTAACCTTCTACTCAGCACTTTTCAACTTTATGCTTCCACTGGATGGTCAGTCGTACACTCCTCTCCAGAACTTAAACACGAAACTAAGCTCGGGTACCAAATGCCCGTACGAGCGGTTCAAGAACTAATCTAGAGAGAGCCCTTTCGGGCGACGAGACGAATGTATAAATATAATTATTTTAGTGACCTTAACAATCAATCCAGTACACTTGACAATGTTAATTTCTCTTCTCGTGATAGATAGGAGTGTTTCTTGAGCCATTTTGGAGAATATTTGCCAGAAGGGAAGAAAGAAATTAGCTCGGTACGAGGGGAGACACAATGTGGACATTTCGAATTAGGCTTCGCTAAGGAAGTGTACCTAAAGAAGAGATAACGATGATAAGAATGCTATTTCAGAATTTTTTTTGTGTAAATGTAAGGAGAAGAGGATACACATCTAAAGGATTAGAATTGTAAAGAAGCGGCCCCAATGTTAAGGATCTCAACAGCGGATGTTAGTTCAGTATTATTTAAATGGCTAGGACAATATTTGGGTTCCGCGGCTCAACGTTTCCTTTAGCCTGGCCCTCGTTTACACAAATTACTCTTGCACTTTTTGTGCAATCATATTTAGAAGTCTCTTTCCCACTTCGAGTCGACAACCCCGGCATTGCCTTACTTTCGATCTTCTTTTTTGAGCATAGTTTTTTTTTTACAGATGGTCGGTCGTTCCCCTCGGCACGCCCTGTCAGCCATCGCGAATTTTCTGCCGAAAGAATGCTTCTTGCGTTGAACGAGAGCTGGATATATTATTCGTATCTACCTGGCCAATCAACAGCTATGCATAACATACACATAATTATAGAATTTCTAGAATATATTCGAATAATATTACAACTTGGACTAGCGATGCAAATATTTTTTAAAAATTTGATCACGTTTTCGACGAAAAACAGTTATTCTACTGGACTTTTATAAAATTGTGCTGAAAAATACAAATAAGACAACAAGGGTTTCATTTTAGAGGTCAAAATTCCAGTCTAAAAGCCGTTTTTCGCTCGAAAGTTTGCTCGTTTTTTATCTTTTAATAAAAATGCTCATTACCTGTTGAATTGGTAATATTAGTCAAAAATATAAAATTTCTCTTAAAACCATACAATACATACATTAAATTCAAAATCCATCTGTTTGTTTAAATTGGCACATTATTTTATCTTAATATTCTATTTCACCTGAAGAGAATATTCTTCTTTATCTCCCAAACTTTAACACCATTCTCTATGATTTGAAAATTGCATATTTTTTAATCTCAAATATTTTATTTTGAAATTTTACATGTGAGGTGATAATCACTCATGAATTATATTTAACATCCAACCACATGAAGGTCTTTTTTTTTATTCTGGAAGAAAATTTGAATTAAAATTATGATATTTTTAAAAAGTGTGTTGTACTTTTTTAAAAGAAATAAAATTATATGTAGCGTCCTCACGCAATTCTGGCCTTAACTACCCGTTTCATGATTTTTCAGGGTGCCTTAATGACCAATCTTTTGGTCGTTGAGGTACAGCTTGCACCACGCTGATGAAGGCCAACAGCCCGAAACGCGTCCGTGGTTAGCTTTTCTTGATTAATCAAGAATGGGTATTTGGCCAATTCTGGAATAATTAAAAATCAACGAGAATAGTTGATATTTATTCCGATAGATGGCGCAAGCCATCAGCAACTTTCAGTTGCACGATAAGGAGATGCCTTTTTCTTAATATATATATATATATATATATATATACAAGGTATGTCCCATAAGTTCCCGGACTGGGTTCATAAAAAAATAAATAAATGAAAAATGTGAATAAATTTGACAGTTTATTATAGAAAAAATATCTGGCAACACGGTGGTATCAATATCGAGGCGGTACGTGCGCGCGCGCCAAAGTTATTCTAATTTATTTAAAGGTTACACCTTGCGCTGCGACGATTTTACGATGGAACAAAAATTGAAGCAGAGGATTTGCATAGAATTTTGTGTGAAACTTCAAATATCAGCAACCGACACTTTTGAAATGCTTAATAAAGCATTCCCCAATAACGCCCCAAAGAGAACAACTGTTTTTGAATGGCATTCTAGATTTAAAGCTGGCAGAATTCCCATTGAAGATGATCCTCGTCAAGGACGCCCAACATTTCAAAGGACTGATGAAAATGTGCAAAAAATCACCGATTTGATAAAAGAAAATCCTCGAACCACTTTGCTGGAGCTAGAGCAAGACACAGGCATCTCTAAAACAACGATTGGAAGGATCGTAACCGATGATTTGAGGCTCAAAAAGACTCCTGCAAAATTCATCCCAAGATTCCTCACTAATGAGCAAAAACTGTGTCGGCTTGCAACCTGTGAGGACATCTTGGAAATGACAAGAACGGATCCGGAATGGAAAGACAAGATAATCACAGGCGACGAGACATGGGTCTATGGCTATGACCCTGAAACCAAGCGTCAATCTGCCGAGTGGAGAGGTCAGGGTGAGCCTAGACCCAAAAAAATCCAGGATATTGAAATCCAGAAACAAGGTGTTGCTGGTCGATTTTTTGGATAACAAGTGCATTGTTCATCACGAGTATCTTCCTGCAGGCCAAACAGTTATTAAGGAAATTTATTTGAGCATTCTTCGCCGTCTAAGGGAAGCGATTCGAAAAAAAAAGACCAGAAAAATGGACTAATGGTGACTGGATCCTACACCATGACAATGCCCGCCCTCACACAGCGCACTTGGTGACGAGTTTTTTTGGCGAAAAACGGGACAGAAATCCTACCTCAACCACCCTATTCCCCAGACATCGCACCAAATGACTTTTTCCTGTTCCCCAAACTCAAAGCAGTTCTAAAAGGAAGACATTTTGACACCAGGGAA
Organism: Cordylochernes scorpioides; assembly: GCA_030710605.1. Classification (NCBI taxonomy): domain Eukaryota; kingdom Metazoa; phylum Arthropoda; class Arachnida; order Pseudoscorpiones; family Chernetidae; genus Cordylochernes; species Cordylochernes scorpioides. The sequence goes on from CP092864.1 coordinate 163,826,303, forward strand.
GACATAATAGAAAAATCGCTGCTGGCATTGAAGAGCATTCCAAAAGAGGCCTATAAAAACTGTTTCGACAATTGGGAGAAACGATGGCGCTGGTGCGTTGAAGCAAGGGAGGATTACTTTGAAAAGTTTCAATAAAAAAATTTTTAAAAAATCTTACCTTTTTTTTTTATGGACCCAGTCCGGGAACTAATGGGACATACCTTGTATATTAAAAATGGCATATCCTGACCAGGAGTACATGTGTTTTACAGAAGGTAGAGCGCCATCTGGTGGAACAGAAACAACTAAACATTGATTTAGCCTGTTCCCTGATATTTGGCCAACCCAACTTCTTGATAAACCAAGAAAAGCCATTCACGAACGCGTTTCGCGCTTTTAGCGCTCGTCAGCGTGGAGTAGGCTGAACCACTGCGACCAAAACAGATTTTTTGGGCCCAGTGGCTTCCCGATAAACCAAGATGTGGGTATTTAAGGCCAAACTTGCGTAAATACGCTTAGCACATTAAAAAACGAAAGTAAAAATAAAAGATAAAAAGATCAGGTGTTGATATCAATATTAAAAATGGCATATCCTGACCAGGAGCACATGTGCTTTACAGAAGGCAGAGCGCCATCTGGGGGAACAGAAATCAACTAAAGCACATGTGCTCCTGGTCAGGATATGCCATTTTTAATATTGATTTCAACACCTGATATTTTTATCTTTTATTTTTTTCTTTCGTTTTTTAATGTGCTAAGCGTATTCACGCAAGTTTGGCCTTAAATACCCATTTCTTGGTTTTTCGGGAATCCACTGGGACCAAAAAATCTGTTTTGGTCGCAGTGGTTCAGCCTACTCCACGCTGACGAGCGCCAAAAGCGCGAAACGCGTTCGTGGATGGCTTTTCTTGATTTATCAAAAAATTGGGTTGGCCAAATATCAGGGAACAGGCTAAATCAATGTTTAGTTGATTTCTGTTCCACCAGATGGCGCTCTGCCTTCTGTAAAGCACATGTGTTCCTGGTCAGGATTTGCCATTTTTAATATTGATTTCAACACCTGACCTTTTATCTTTTATTTTTTTTCTTTCGTTTTTTAATATATATATATGAAAAAACAATATAAAAAATAAAAGATAAGTGGGTCAGGTGTTGATATTAAAAATAAAGAAGACATCTCCTCACCACGAGCAGATGTGCTTTTTTAGATGGCAGAGCGCCATCTAGTGGAGCAGAAATAAACTAAACGTTTATTTAGCTTGCTCCGTGATGTTTGGCCAACCCAATTTCTTGACAAATCAAGAAAAGCCATCCACGAACGCGCTTTTGGCGCTCGTCAGCGTGGAGTAGACTGTAACCACTGTGACCAAAGTGAATTTTGGTCCCAGAGGCTTCTTGAGAAATCAAGAAATGGGTATTTAAGGCCAAATTTGCGTAAAGACGCTTAACACATGAAAAAACAATAGAAAAAAAAAAAAAAAGATAAGTGGGTCAGGTGTTGATATTAAAAATAAAGAAGGCATCTCCTGACCACGTGTTCGTGGTCAGGAGATGCCTTCTTTATATATATATATGTGATGATTTAAGACCATGGAATTGTTGTAAATAATCCAGATATCTACTACCACATATCTAACCACGTGACTGTATATAACTTGTTACTTACTGCAAATAGAAAGCATCAAATAACATCAATCTGTACCGCGTAAGACTCTAATAAAGTATAGCAACTGTACAGATAGAAGGAATGGAGAATAACAGGAGAAAATTAAGGTTAAAACTAATCAGGCCTAAGTGAGAATAAGAAAGTAGGCCTATCGAGCCCAGTCCAATTTTTACGAGGTCGTGGTCCTCCTGGATTATGTAACTCCCTCCCCCCCGTTTACGTCAGAAAAGGGCAGTGACCTGCTTGGACCCTGGAGCTATAAAAGGAGGCCCCAAGCCTCAGTTAGTTAGTCCTTTGTTTCAGTCCTCCGCGCAGGCCGCTTCTATAGGTGTAATTAAACCCTTTCATGCCAGAAACCTCCTCGTCCCATTTCTTCTTGACGTTCAGACGCTTCTTAGTGGAATCTCTGTTTGTTTATTTCACCTTTGGCCCAGCTGTGTCGCCTTCCACCACGACTGCACGGTAGAGGTGACATCGAGGTTCGTCTAGCATCAGGTAACACTGGTCCCATAGGTCCCAAGATATCACATATATATATATATATATTAAAAATAAAGAAGGCATCTCCTGACCACGAGCACATGTGCTTTTTAGATCGCAGAGCGCCATCTAGTGGAGCAAAAATAAACTAAACGTTTATTTAGCTTGCTCCTGGATATTTGGCCAACCCAATTTCTTGATAAATCAAGAAAAGCCATCCACGAACGCGTTTCGCGCTGTTGGCGCTCGTCAGCGTGGAGTAGGCTGTAACCACTGCGACCAAAAAGAATATATATTTAGATCCAAAATATGCCTTTTAATATATATATATATCTATATATATAAAAGTCAATGTCTGTCTGTTTCGCGATAAACTCAAAAACTACTGAACCAATTGGTACCAAATTTTGCATGTCGCTTTTTATAAACCTGAGGAAAATTTCGGCTACATTTTGATTAGTATTTTTGGGTATTTCTTTTTTTCATTTGAAGAGCTTTTTTTTTACGCGGAGTGATCTGGAATGGAATGAATACCCAAATATGGCCATTTTTTATAAGCATCGGTGGTTCAGTGGTAGAATGCTCGCCTGCCACGCGGGCGGCCCGGGTTCGATTCCCGGCCGATGCATTCTTTTTTACAATTTTTAAAACTCATTTATATTATATATAATAATAAATATATATTATTATATCAACTATATTAATTAAATCAAATACCTAAACACTAATATAATACAATTTTTGCCATCACACACACCTTTTTCCTGTAGTTTATGTGTTACTTCTGTGGCATTCTATGGCACTTCTAATATTTATTATTGATGTACTTTCAGTATGAAGGAAATTGCAATGGGGGAAATTCTCGGGCGAAGCCGGGTCATACGTCTAGTATATATCTATATTAATAAAATGGAAATTTCATAAGTGTTGTTCACTACAAACTTTCGTTACAATGCATCAATTTCGACCAAATTTTCAACATTTATGTAAAACGAGATGGAGCAGGTTTTGCTTAACATCAAAATATTTTTCCTAACTTTAACATACATAACTTTGCTGTTATCGATAAAATACAAAAAAATTCAACAGAGTTAAAGTGTTTACACTTTCAAAAGTGTTTACACTTTAGCGCTTCTTTGAAAATTAGTTTTAATCTTTTTTATATATATTTTAATAACTTTTATACATGGTAAGATACTTTTATTTTATAGTTTCATATTTTATACCAAAAAAAGTTGAAGCCTTACTTGATGAGATCAATTTTATATTTTAGATAAATTTTTAGGCTAATATTTATTTATTTCTTTTTTATTTTATATACAGATTATATATGCTATTTCTAACTTACGTGGTTAGTATTTTTATAAGACTAAGGTTATTTATATTATTTTTTACAAAAAAAGATTGAAATTTCATTAATGTGCTCAATTTTATGTCTTTTTGAGGACATTAACAAAATTTTAATTAATTGCTTTGATATTTTAAAAACAGATTATTTAGGGTGTTTTCCACATATATGGGTTGTTTTGTAAAAATAATTAGGGTTATTTCTATTTTTTTCACTGAAAAGCTAGAAATTTCATTAATGTGCTCAATTTTATGTCTTTTTTGAGGACCTTAACAAAATTTTTAATTAATTGTTTAGATATTTTAATAACAGATTATTTATGGTGTTTTCAACTTATATGGGTTGTTTTGTAAAAAAAAAGGGTTATTTCTATTTTTTTTTTTCACTAAAAAGCTTGAAATTTCATTAATGTGCTCAATTTTATGTCTTTTTTGAGGACCTTAACAAAATTTTAATTAATTGCTTAGATATTTTAAAAGTAGATTATTTATAGTTTTTTTTAACATATAAGGGTTGTATTTTGTATTTTAGAAAATTATTTCTATTTTTTAGCTAAAAAAAGCATGCTTTTTCATTGCCATATCCAGCGGTTGGTCTATTTTTGAAGCTTTTTAATGATAACTGGTTTTGTACATTAATTTTTTGGTAATATATAATAATATGATTTTAGTTTTTTAAAATCTTTTTAACATATCTGAAGGTTATTTTGAATAAAAAATTCAAAAATTTTGATTTTTACCTCAAAAAGATAGGAAATTTTTATGCTTTGTTTAGAAATTGCTGGTTTTGAAGCTTTTGTTATTAATCTCAATCTAAATTTTTTTCAGAATATGCCATACAGTTTATTTATTATATTTTCTACATATATGGGTAGGAACGACAGCGGATAAAGGGAAGACCGTGAACTCTGACCCACAATCATCAGTAGAGGGATGTTTGACCTTTCTCCACAATTGTGGCAAGGTTTATTATCCTCTTTTATATGAGGAGGTGATGATCTGCGTGTTGCTGTGGCACCAACACTTCAACTAATAACTCGACGATGTCGTTCTGCCCCTATAATCTTCCGCCACCGTGCAGTAAATTCTGTAGAGGCGTGCAAAGAAAAAACATTTGATGTCCATAAAATAATGGAGAGATGATTCGTAGAATATATAATTATCC
>CP092864.1:163831039-163890845 GCA_030710605.1 Cordylochernes scorpioides
TAAAACCGAGGTTTTTTATATACCTCTGCTGAGGGGGGGGGGGGGGGAGATTTGGGAATTTGGACTTTGAACGTCTGCGGCATTCTGCTCCCTTCAACCTCGATGGCAACGGGCTGCAAATTCCTTTTTAAGGTTGAATTCTATTTCTCTCTCGATCTCTTGCTTAGCTCAGCTCTTAATCTATTACATAGTTTCATTTATTTACCCTCAGTTTGTACAAAGTACATTACATATGGTGATGCAATGACACATGTCAATCATGCATATAATTATTTATAGAGGTGTTTCTATATACAACATGACAATCTTGTTATAAGTATTATACAATATAGGGTTGTTGGTTTAAATTACCATATATATATATATATGTCATAATATATACTTTTCCAGGAATAATAAAGCAAACCTACAGTCAACCCAGAGAGAGACGGGCAGCTAAAGTCCGGTCATTTGAGACACCAGCTACATTCCAAGGGGCGACCAGAGGGGCCCGTAGTTCTCGGGACTATTAGGTCAGTTGGGGAATTGTGTTCGACACGAACGGTCCGGCTGTTGCCAGGCCCGGCGCTCTTCCCTTCTCTCTCTGGTTGCCTGGATTCCTCTACCAACTTGTGGTGTGATTATATCTCTTTCCCCACATTATTATTATATTGCCATATATATATAAATATATGCTCTTCCAGGAATAATAAAGCAAGCCTACAGTCAACCCAGAGAGAGACAAGCAGCTAAAGTCCGGTCATTCAAGACACCAGCGACATTCCAAGGGGCGACCAGAGGGGCCCCTGAGTTCTCGGGACTATTGGGACAGAATGTGGGGTCCGGTCACTTGAGATATCAGCGACATTCCAAGGGGCCCGTTACTTGCAACCTCAGGACTAATTAAGACAGTTGAGGATTGTGTGCGATACGAACGGCCGGCCGCTCAGCGGCGGGCAGGCCGGCTGTCCCCCATCTCTCTCTCTGGTTGTCTGGGATTCCTCTACCAAATTGTGGTGTGATTATTTCTCTTTCCCCACATTATTATTATATTGTCACATTGAAAGTCGACAGGATAAGACCTGGCCGGGAAGCAAATCCCTCATATACCAGAGTATGAAGAAAAAAGAAGCAACACCACGATGATCGGACAAACCCACAACCAAGTTCAACAAGACTCAACGACCTACTCTACTGTAGCCACTTCTCTTCGCGCTCTCACCCTCTGTCTCGACCAACTTTTGAACCATGATCCCGAAGAACTAATCACCTAAGACGGTGGTGAACTTGCCGCACACTTCTCCCAGCACTAGGTCTGCCCAAGAACGATCACCGCGCTAGAGCAGGACACATTCCATCATCATGGACAAGACTCCGCCATATCCCTGACACTACTGTGGCGGACAACACTGTCCCATACAATATCAGCAGAAAGAACCCTCCCTCAATGAATTTAATGAATCTACTTGCGCCCTCAACCAGCATAACCTGTGAGTGTAATTGTTTCCACCCCTACCATTCATTCTTCAAAAATGCCATTCCTTGTAAACTCTGATGCCAATATTTTCTATAATTAATTAGTTCAATTTGTTCTCGCCTCGCCTATTAACAATGATTTTATTCTCAATACTATTCATCTAGATATTTGTAACCCATTAAATTTGTACCTTACCAATCGAATTAATAATAGACATTTTAATGAAATAATTTTATTTTAAAGTCATCCCTTAAAAATGGACTTCTACCTATTCATACTTCATGATTTTTAAGATTAACAATATATTTTCATAATCAAGTTATGTATAAAAATAATGTTCCTCTACCTAACCATTTGTTCCACTTTGTATATGACTTCTGATTGTAAGCACGGCTCACGAAAAATAATTTCTTTCCCTAACCGACCCAAAATTCACTCTGTAATTCAGGCGTCGAAGAATTCCAACCACCACGTGAGCCTTGCTTACAACCAACCCTTGGTGACTCTTATCTATCTTCCCCTTAATGTCTCACTCATTCTTACAACTTTGTCAACCTTATAGAATTATTGATTAATCAATTATCAAACTACTATTTCCACTAATCTCTACTCTTCATTTATGATAATATTTTGTAGTTGCTCTCTAGCATATCCACCGACCTACACCATCTAGCCACTGGTGTGTTCGTCACAGGACGCAGATTAACTAACTTCTAGATGTTTATCAACTCCTTTTTGTTCGCACTTGAACAATCTGCATCGAGCGGCACAGTTCGCTCCTTCTTCTCGCGCCACACGTTCGACACACGGACCCTGTCTTCAAATATATGTTTGTCCCTTGTCCAAACCAGCACGATATAACCTAATTCCGATATTTCTCACGCATGTACGTTAAACATCGTCGCTGATTTTGTCCGCTCCGTCATTGTTTCGCGCAGACATGTGTTTTACGTTCAACCCATCGCGAAATCATCGCCTCGCACAAGCACCCACGACGGTTCAAACACCTCGTGTCCGAGCAGCTTGTCACCTGTAAAGGACAACGCCGTCCTCGTCCCAATTTTTGGCACTGTGCGCTCACACTTTCCACCAACTAGTTAAAACTACTAAAGTCTCATAGTATTGGAATAATTAAGATGGAAAGACCCAAAGCAAGTTTCCCCTCGCTCTGTCGCCTATATTCTACCTTTGCATCTCGAACTATTTTATCTTCGCAAATTAAATATAGGTCCATTCGACTTCCTCACCTACACACGGGACTTTTCCCCTCGGACTCGCTACACAAGTAACTGCATAGATAAGGTAGGATGGCTCAAAGCAAGTTTCCCCTCGCGCTGTTCGCCAAATTCTAACACTGTATGTAGTTCTAAATTTACCTCAGTTCTGAGCTCACGCAATTTCATCCTCAATATCATTTCTCGTACTCTACACCTATAGCATAGAAAGCCCATGCCAAATTTCCCCTTGCCATGTTCGCCTGAAAAACATCTCTTAAAGTTCAGAGTTTCCTAGTCTTAATGACCTAAGATTTCCATCATGTGTATGTGACTCCCCTTCTCCTTGTTCACACTCCTTGATAACATTTCCCTTATACTACATTAGATGTTATTGTATATAGCCTTTTATAACTTTGATATTATCAAAAATTCCCTTAAATATCAAACTCTCCGGTGTTGTAAAACTGCTTGTAAATAATATTTACTTGTGTACTATACAATATTTTATTTACATAAAACTATGTCATCATAACCTCAAATAATTTCAACTATAAAATTATTTTATTTATTCCTGGCTTCTCCAGCTTTAAGTATACTCAAACCATGTTCAGCCTTCTTCAACGGGGGCCATATGTCATAATATATACTCTTCCAGGAATAATAAAGCAAGCCTACAGTCAACCCAGAGAGAGACAAGCAGCTAAAGTCCGGTCATTCAAGACACCAGCGACATTCCAAGGGGTGACCAGAGGGGCCCCTGAGTTCTCGGGACTATTGGGACAGGATGTGGGATCCGGTCACTTGAGATATCAGCGACATTCCAAGGGGCCCATTACTTGCAACCTCAGAACTAATTAAGACAGTTGAGGATTTTGTGTGCGATACGAACGGCCGGCCGCTCAGCAGCGGGCAGGCCGGCTGTCCCCCATCTCTCTCTCTGGTTGTCTGGGATTCCTCTACCAAATAGTGGTGTGATTTTTTCTTTCCCCACATTATTATTATATTGTCACACATATATATATATGTTTGAAAATAGAGCAATCCATATATTACAATATTTAAAAATGCCTATTTTGGATCATAAAGTTTTTATTTCCGATATTTCGTGTGGCAACTCGCCAAACTTCTTCGGGGAACAAGATTATTTTGATAAGCTCGCGTATATATATATATATATTATATATATATATGGATGCGGCCTTCTCAAAAATGGTAAAATGAAAATTGGCCTTCTAATATAAAAAGGTTCGCCACTCCTGCTCTAAAACCTGATTAGCAACATGAGAGCTTGTTTCCAGATCTGTATAGCTGTTAAAAACATCCTAAATCTTATTGAACGCTGGATATTTGAAACTTACCTTTATTTTGCTGTATATTCCTAATCTTATTTGCATTTATCAAATTTTAAATATCATGATCGCTTAAGTTCAGCTTTTATCTGCATAAATTGAACTGGGTTAATATATATATATATAAAAGAGTGAATCTTTAATTAGATATTCATAAGTAAATTGTAACATAATATGATGTTGTCACATTGCGCTTAGCAGACGTCGATGCTTCAGCTCTAGCGCGAAGCGGAAATCCCGTGCGGATGACCTCCCACTTTCCCCGGCAGGCGGAAGTTCCGCTCCAAGGGCGCGCAACAATTACGGCGGTAAATCCAATTGGCAACGTTAGTCCGCCTGCGGTGGTGACGGCATTAAATCCTTTCTACCTCTCTAATTGCTTCTTTCGGACTGTAACCAATCAAATAGAAGGAACGTAGTTGGTTTTCTGGAAAGTGTTGGAATTTGAGTTGCCTCTGCTTTGCATCCTGGAATGCTGAATTATTGTTGTTGGTTGTCGACCTCGGTGTACTTTCTCCAGCCAGCCAAGAAAAAGCGTGATTGAGAAATACACGTACATAAAACATATAATGAAATCTTGCATTGCAAAAATAGATTTTTAAAAATGATTATGTCAACTTAACAATAGCATTATTGAAAATTAGCAGCATACAAGCATCCTCTTAGTACCTTAACAAGAGACCAATTTTAAAAAGATTTTAAAAGATAAAAGCCTTGTGATTTTCCATTAGATTGCAAATGAATACATGAGGTAGAATTTCAGAGTAGGCTTCAAACTCTCTGCTACATTTTTTACTTATCCCAAGTACACTTGGTACTTGTACACTGTAAGTGCACCACAACAGTATATACGTGTAGAAAGAAAAGTTCGACTTTGTGTTTAGAAGTTGCCAGAACTTCGTTTGGTTACTTGTACTCACAGGGGTTAGACTCTTTCAAGAATCGAGGGCCATTGATGCGGAATTCGACACCAGGTTATGGTTGATGAAAATCAAAGGTGGGTATTATTCCTCCTTCGAATTCACTGAAATAGATTGAGAGTAAGCAATATATCTTCACAAAAAATGAAATATTGTAAAATTTTTCCTAGCACTCACTTATTTGCCAACCCAAGAAAACAACGTCCTGCTACCTTTTGAAAGAACAAGGTGGTGACTGAAGCCAATATTTCCTTCTCATTTTAGTATACCTAAGTTTATTGATACCCTTCAGAGATAAAATAGTTGATAAGTCTTTTTTGAAATAAATATTTAAAACTTTGAGCGTAAAAATCATAATTTATAAGGTGTCATAAGTGTTATATCAGGATCCCCCATTCTGTATGAGATAAATTAGAAACCGTACTCTCTCTTAAAATAAATTTCATGTTTGTTTAGAAAGAATTCGTCGAATTTGCCCTTCTGTATTTTTGTTCACTCTATATAGACGGTGTTAACACTTCACTCTATCATATGTATAAATTGTTGAGGAACCTTTGCGGTTCAATTCAATTTTTGCTGCAGAATGGCAAGCTATCTGCATACAGAAGGAGGCATTTGCATTTAGGTAAATGCTGACTGATTCTTGCATCTAGATAGAGATTTACAGCGTATATGAAGAATATAGAAAACGTTTCGAAATAAGTTTCTTTATTATAAAACACCGCGAGCTTTCGAGCTCTCGCTCTTCAACGGTCGAAATTACATTTGATTTAGGGATCTAAGTAGAAATATCCATCATTGAGTAAATTACGCCCTCCTGTGCTCATTCTCAGCTGTAATTTCGCCCGTTGAAGAGCGAGATCTCGAAAGTTCCGGTGTTTTGTAATAAAGAAACTTATTGCGAAAGGTTTTTTGATATTTTATAAAAGTATATCGCGCAATTTTCATATATTTATTTATTTATTTCAACACAAAAAATGCGATATCCTGTCTAGGGATAATTGCGTCGATTTACATTTTTTAAACAAAAACAGTTATAAACATATTATACAAGAAAAGGTAATCAAAAATAAAAAAAGGGAAACAATAATATGTATGTATTACGAACCTGAACCTTTCAGGTTAGAAAGATATTCATAACTATATATACAAAAATAGTTAAATCTAGGATAATTCCCTCTGCTATTTAAAATTGATATAGATATACAACATTGTTTACTGTCTTTTGTCTAGCGCTAAAGAAGAGTGGGCATTCCAGCAGTAGGTGTCTCGAGTCCTGGATTTCGTTGCCACAATGATAGCTAGTCTTCAACGGCTCCAATTTTTGATATAAATCCCTTAAAATTTCCATGGTTCGTTAAAAACTGGGTATTATAAAAATTGAGCGAAAAAATGTTAGAATTTCAAACGGGGAAAAAGCTTTGGAATGTTTAATTTGTTTTAAGAAATAATTGATCCATTTTTGCACTTAAAAATGATCTAATTATACTTGGAGAATGTGGTCTATAAGCATTTTGATCCTCTATCGAAAGATGAGCCAAATCATATTTAATTATTTTATATTCAATATAATCTGTGAGAAGGAGGATGTTCGCAAGACTATGGACACAATTGGAAGATGTAGTTTTGTAGGCTCTGCTCGCCCAAAGAAGAATTTGATTTCGAATAGAGTTTAGTTTTTCTTTGCATCGATTATTTATAAATTTGTACCATATTTCTGAACCATACTTAAGAACTGGCCTGATAATTGTTTTGTACAAAATTATTATTTTTTTAGTATTTATTCCCCACATCTTTCCACAAAGTGAAAACAGAAAATTTTCATTCTTACGATCCTGCACAAAATGTCGTTGATATGTGGGGTGAAATTAATCTTCCTTTTTATTCTATGATTTGAGAATTTTATGCCTAATATTTTAACTTGATCTACTGGGTTTAAAATGATATTCTGTATATCAATTGGAACTTTAGGTTTATTATGTAAGTAAAGTAAATTCGTTTTCCCTGGGCTTATTTATAATTTATTCCTATTACACCATTGAATCACATAGCATAGAATATATTCGCTTAAAATTTTGAGATCCTCGACAGACTGGCTCCAGCAAATGATAGAAACGTCGTCTGTATAGCAAAATATTTCTGCATTCGGATGTTTGAAACTCTTCAGCAAGTCGTTTAACAAAATATTCCATAATATTGGGGATAAAGGACCGCCTTGAGGGCATCCTTTTGTCAGATTTTTTTTAACCTTTGTATCTTCATATATGAAATTTACCCTTCTTCCACTGCTAAATAAAATATTGTATATTTCTTATTAATTTGGAGGGAATGTTATCTAAATAGAGTCTTCTAATAATTGCTGGCCACCATGCGTTGTCGAAAGCGCCTGCTATATCCACTGTAATCAAAGAAGTCAGTTCTCTTTGCCTGTGTTTCAATATGGTTTCAATTATATCTTCCATTGCACTGTTCGTTGATTTATGTTTAGTAAATCCGTGTTGCCTTGCGCTCATTAGATTTTTCTCTCCATAATATTTATCGATTTTGTTTTTAATTATGTTTTCAAAAATTTTAGATATGTTTGATGTCAATGATATTGGTCTATAGCTTTTGATTGTTTCATAGTTTATTTTATCAGGTTTTGGAATTATATTTACAGTAGAGTCTTTCCATATATCCGAATAATATCCTAATTAGATACATTTGTTGTAAAATCGGGATTAAAAGTGTACCTGCATGTTTGATCATATTATTACTGATAAAATCTGGACCTGGGGCTTTCTTGATATTTATTTTTGAAATATTAATTTCTATAAAAATGTTATTTTGGTTTTTAAATTCAGGTTAATAGTTTCTAATAATAACATGTTCCTCTTTATCTGAATGTACATCATCATATGGAAATAAATCATTCAAGATACTTTTCATTTTTTCTTTCTTTAAAGTATCCGGTATATTATCGATCATAGGAAGCCCTATATTGTTGTTGGATGATCTCAGAGATTTAAAAATTTTATAGGCGTTTCCAAATGGGTTGTTTGATTCATTTTCTTCAATGAATATTCTCCAACTTTATTTCTTAGCTTTTTCGATAGCGTTAATGTATTTGTTTTTTGCAAATTTAAAAGTTATTTTATTGATAACTCTATTCCGATAGTATAAGTTTCTAATATAATGAAAATCATTTTTCATTTTTTCAAGATTCCCATTCCACCATTTTATATTAGATATATGCTTGAAAGAGTTTGATTTGATTTCCAGAGACGAATAAGCTGCCTCACTAATTATTTATGTCCGTAAGTTTCATCACAATCCTGTCAAATCCATAGTTTTAGATATGCCTGATTTATTTCATTCGAAAGGTATGTACATTTTGAAATGATATCTCTTCAGTAAGTTTTTCCCAGTTGGCATCTTTTTCAATGAATTTCCATGTTGACTTTTGCCCAATTCTCTGCACTTAAAAATTATATCTAATGTCGAAGGTTATTGCTACATGATCGGAAATACTTGTAAAAGTTGATGTGCTCCAATTCTGTATCAGCTTTATAGAATTTTTGTTTGATATTGTTAAATCTATTATACTGGCATTTCGACATGTATGCGTTTTAAGGTTATGGATAAACAAGTTGTATTCATCCACGATAGAGGGGAATTTGTAACCATTTGATATATAAATGATACAGAGGAAAACACTTATAATTTCCAATGGCTATTCTCACAATTTGATTGATAGTGGTTGGCCCTTATTTTGAAATTTAGGATTATTATTTCAGACGAATCTGTTCTAAGAGATTAGTGCGTCCCATAAAAAAGGCTCCTCCAAAGCTGTCATTTTCTAGGAAAAAATATGATGGCTAGACGTTGCTTTGGTCCCCAGTTGATCTATTCATTAGTGAGGTGGTTTCCCTTTGCCTTCCGCATCCATATGTAATTGACATAAAAGTAGGTTTATCTGTTTTTAAAAACAGTTTTCGATTTCAAGGGAAAGCGAGTTACCTCCTATATATAAAGAAAGAGTTAGAAACATTTCACGGAAAGTAAGATTTCTTTTCTAAAATTGCTTTGATTATATTTAAATTTTCCGTAAAAATCTGTTTAAATATTCCTCTGTATAAATTGAAGAAAATAATGAAATATTGCTCTCTTTAGGGGAAAAAAATCATCCGGGTGGAAGAGTGTCTTGCAAAAATTTAATTCAATTAACTCGAACTTTAGGGCCTTGGAATCTTTCTACAGGATTTGAAGCCTAAGGACGTTATAATTAACCTTACTCATGTAGAAGGCTCCAAGGCCAAAAGTGTCTCGCAAAAATATAATTTAATTAACTCGTGCTTTTCTCGGCTCGACTTAATTAAATTATATTTTTACGAGACACTTTTCCCTGGATAGAATTATATATATATTGCCACGTGGAAAATTAGGGAGGACAAAAACTTCAGGAGGAGACAACAATTTATTTCAGGCAAGGACAAACTATGAATGGTAAACAAAAAATAAGCCACGAGGGAAATTTACAGAGTAGCAAAATCTATATATATATATAAATGAATAAAACAAAGCATCAAGAGCTGCGTATCTATTTTAGAACAAATATATACGAGCTTTCGGGCACATACGCCCTTCTACAGGAATTAATGAAACAATAATCCAACTAGTTTGAAATAAGATTTATATATAAATTTAACGTGCATATCCACGATTAGGGCCTCCAATCCCGGTACATATTTTCAATCCCGGGATTCGGGATTGCTTTTTTCTCAATCCCGGGATTGAAAAACATTTTCGTCTTTCTACGCCAAGAGGTATATCGTTTCGTTCGTTATATTTTTAATTTTTTCTTTTATATAGTGCCAATGACGTGGCACTTACTTCGATTAAAACAACCTGAAAGCCATATATTTTGCGCCTGCTTATGAACTAAATCATTGCTTTTGGGTTACAGTTTGAAATTATCTGTCAATTACTGTACACACATCTGGAAAAAGATTACTGTTCTTGGAACTCTTAGACCACATCTCTTAATGCAGTGTTGGGCAGTAATCCATTCAAAGTAATACATTGCCTTGTAATGTGACCAATAGTGTGACCCAATTTTACCATCATTGCGCACCCATCAGTTGTAACACACACAATATCAGTTTCGAAGTCGATTCCAAACTCCAAGAGCTTAGCACCAATGAAATATTTGCATTGTTCAGAGGAAAATACTCCAGATATTCGAGTCAAGCCAAGATTCCACACCTTGGTACGTTATTATGAATATTAATGTTCAGGTAACTTGCTTCTGATTGACGTCCATTCATCCAGCGTAAGGCTGAAAAGTTGCCCCTTTTCTTTCTCCATCTGAAGCTCTCGAATGACCTTCTCACGAAATGTGTCCGCATAACGACACACTTTAACCTTAATGGCCTCTGCGGAGAGAGGAATTTCATGTCCAAGAGCATTGAGGCACTTGCGTAGATCCGTAGATGTGACAAAAACGGAGAATGGCAATCCGTCGAGAGCCATCATTCTAGCTAGCACAGCATCAGTCTATCGATCGATGGAAACAGACGAAAAATGATCGCAAATTTATATCTTGGGGGTCTTTTTTGCAGGGGACTGTGTATCAACTTTGTCTTTAACTTTTCTCTTCGAAGTTTAGATTCCGTGGACCGCCTTCTGGTGCACATGCAGCCCTTTTGTTGACCCACCGACGTATTTCAAAATCCTTTTGCACGCTATACACTGTGCATTTTGGCCAGATCCGTCTCGTAGGTAATAGCACCAGATTCCTTCTGATTTAAAAGGAATAAACTTCGCCATCACAATCAAGAAGTGATAAGCTTACCAAAAATGACCGACGCGTTTTCTATTGAGAACTAACAAGGTCCGAAAATATTGTTTTAGAGACTTTGTTTTATGCTCGTATAAGTTGAAAACTACTTTAGGCTGATGCTTGATAGTGACGAAGCATTTAATGAAATGACATTAAATAAATTTAATTTAAATTAAATGACAAAAAAGCTAGCGAGGGTTTCACAAAATGAACAGCAGAGCCGTGCGTTCATGATGACCCATGCATACAGAGTACAGGATGGAGGGTATGAACATAGATAAAAAAAAATTATAAAACAATTTGGAGCCCAGATAAGAGGTTAGTGGCGGGTCCATGTTACACGCAGGTCCGCCACAAAAATAAAGGGATGCCGCTACTATCTAAGAAGCCACTATTTGCATGTCAACAAAAACAGGGGCCCCCTCCATGTATACTGCTGCATACTCTCATTCTATAGGCTGCCATTTTGGAAAGATATTGCAGAATAACCCTTCGTTATTAGAGTGCATGAAAATAATTTCAAATCTCTCAGAAAAAAAAAAAGACCCGAAATGCAGCTGTTTAAACAAAACGTCAAAAGTGTGCTATCTCATCATCTGTTTGATTACCAAAATTCTAGATAAGAAAAATATATTTTTGCGCTGGGTTTCATGCACAAACCAGTAATCCCGGGATTTTTCGAGCAGAATCCCGGGATTTCGGGATCATTATTTGGCTCCGGGATTGGAGGCCCTATCCACGATACACGTGCATATCAACTTGCAAGGTATCCCATCAGACATGTGATATCTTATACTGTGAATGAATTTGTTTTATCTTATTTTATTTAACCTTTTGCAAGTTGATATGCACGTGTATCGTGGATATGCACGTTAAATTTATATATAAATCTTATTTCAAACTAGTTGGATTATTGTTTCATTAATTTCTGTAGAAGGGCGTATGTGCCCGAAAGCTCGTATATATTTGTTCTAATAAAGATACGCAGCCCTTGATGCTTTGTTTTATTCATTTATAAATCGTACAGGGCTTTTTCAATTGATATATATATATATAAATGAATGTATGTGTGTGTGTGTCTGTCCTTTATGCCTGACCAAACCACTCATTGGAACGCCATGGAACTTTGGGAAGTTATTTAGTATAGTACTGGGAAAGTTTCTGAAAAATAATTTCTATATCTTGAATATCCTTAGAGTTAATTGCAGATTTGTAGATTTAACTCGCAAGCAGCGCCATCATTGCGACGGAGATAGGCTTAGGCAGGAAGTCTGCTCCACGCTTGATGACCTTGGGTCTTTCAGGGCTAATATATTAAGTAAAACTAATTCAAATATTAGTACTTTATAATGGCTATCTCCTTGAGGTTACCGATTTAAAAGTTTTATTTTCTATTTTTTTTTTAGATTGTATAAGAAACCTATTTTATTTTAAGTATTGTACTTTATTTAAAAAAGTTGGAATAATTCTGCAAGACGATAAATACGATATATAAAAATCAAAAGAAATAATGAGTATCGTTTAAATATAAAATTCGAATAAATATAAATGCGATACTAAAAATTAAATAACTTATATAGAAGCTTTTGCATAGTTTCGTCCCGTAAGCATACCAACCGGGAAAAATGTTCACTAGATAAAACGATGATTTTGTAATGTAGAAAATTAGGAAAGACAAAATTCAGGATGACACGGCAATTTATTTGAGACAAGAATAATGATACAATTCCAAGGCAAAGATACTATTCCTTTAACTTCCAATTGCCGAGGGAACCAATTAATATTGATTTTATTCAACTCATCGAGTATTTTTCAAGGGACTGGGAAAAAATGTTCACTAGATAAAACGATGATTTTGTAATGTAGAAAATTACGAAAGACAAAATTCAGGATGACACGGCACACAGGGACCGGGAAAAATGTTCACTTCATCGAGAGATTCAAATTTACGAGTTTCAAATTATCAAAATATATATATATATTTTAAATAAGTTTATAGAGAATTGTTTTAACAAATGTTCGTTAGACAAATTTTTACTCGGGTAAAACCCGGGCGAAGCCGGGTACATCCGCTAGTATAAACATAAAAATGACCACTCTATTAATAAAAATAATAAAATTAATAAATACTTTGTTACATAGCTTCTTCCTTATGGGAGCTGTGACCCACAGCAAGCAATTATTGTAAATACTGACATAGATATGACGTTCTTCTGCCAAGAATTCCATCGAAGTCTTGGAACTTTGTCCCTAATACCTTTGCGTCCTTTTGCTTGCGGCGTGAAGAGCGGCTTTGTCGTCGTATCGTCTATAGGGACATCGTCATCTTCAAGGGAAGTCTTGGTTTTAGCACGGCGGTGGAATCCTGGAGTCAATCTCCGAAAATGTAGATCACAGCACCCATGGCTTCAATGCCACGTGGAAAATTAGGGAAGACAAAAACTTCAGGAGGAGACAACAATTTATTTCAGGCAAGGACAAACTATGATGGTAAACAAAAGATAAGCCACGAGGGAAATTTACAGAGTAGCAAAATATAAACATAAAAATGACCACTCTGTTAATAAAATTAATAAATACTTCGTTACAATATATTAAAAAAAGAAGACATATCCTGACCAGGAGAACATGTTTAGATGGAAGAGCGCCATCTAGTGGAATAGAAACAAGCTAAGCATTCATTTACCCTGGTACCTGATACTTGGCCAACCCATTTTCTTGATAAATCAAGAAAAGCCATCCACGAACGCGCTTCGCGCTGTTGACGCTCGTCAGCGTGGAGCAGGCTGCCCCTCTTCGACTAAATATATGGGATTTATCAAGAAAATGGGATGACCAAATATCAGGGAATAAGCCGAATCAATGTTTAGTTGATTTCTGTTCCACTAGAAGGCGCTCTGCAATCTAAAAAGCACATGTGCTCTTGATCAGGATATGCCTCATTCCTTTTTAAATATTAACATCTGACCTTTTTATTTATTTATTTTTTTCTATTATTTTTCACATATATTTTTCATATATATCAAATGATTTCATTCAAAAGATTATATATATTATTTTCGGAATTTTCTGTTTTCTAAAACATTTAAAAGGCCTTCACAAACCCTATAAAGGTTTTATAGATGTCATTTATTCAACTTCAATCACAATAATAACAAAGCACGCTGTCTCTCTAAGGATACTGACGCCAAATGAAAGAGAGAGAGAAAAGTGAAAAGAAAATTGAACCTATGTATATATATATATATATATATTAATGAAAAAATATATCTCCTTATCGTGCAACTGAAAGTTTCTGATGGCTTGCGCCATCTATCGGACGCGTTTCGGGCTGTTGGACCTCATCAGCGTGGTGCAAGCTGTCCCTCAACGACCAAAAAACTGGTCATTCAAGGCATCCTGAAAAATCATGAAACGGGTAGTTAAGGCCAGAATTGTGTGAGACCGCGACACAATGTGAAAAAATAGCCCGAAACGCGTCCGTGGTTAGCTTTTCTTGATTAATCAACCCAGAATAGTTGATATTTATTCCGATAGAAGGCGCAAGCCATCAGCAACTTTCAGTTGCACGATAAGGAGATGCCTTTTTCCATAATTATGCACTTTATCCCAGTACAATATCACATTTGTACTATTTTTTCACATTGTTTCGCGGTCTCACGCAATTCTGGCCTTAACTACCCTTTTCATGATTTTTCAGGACGCTTTGAATGACCAGTTTGTTTTTTTTCTGTCGTTGAGGTACAATATTCCTGCTTTCTTCAACGCTCCGACGCTCTCCCGCCTTGGATTCCTGCAAGAAGAAGAAAGCCAGCAAGCCCTCTCAACCAACGGTTGACATCGCGGCTCTTGTTGAAGAAGACAACATGGTCATCTCCCACCACTACCAAATCCTGCAATCCCTCGGCCAGCCCTCCCTAGCAGCTCTTCACCTGGACCTTGTCCGCTTCATTGAACAGCGGACGGAAATAATCAAGTGCCTAGTTAGGGATGTGAAGAACCTCGCGGGCACCGTGAATGACTTCATGGAGCTGGATGAAATCATGGATGCCCAAATGCCCAAGAAAACCTGCCAAACCACTTAAACTGGCCCTGCTCTAACCTGCAAAGACTTTAGCGCTCAGACCGAGCCCATCAAGACTGCCACCCCCGCTCCAGCTGCTGTCCCTGTGGCAGCACCTGCTCCAAAGAAGCCTGATCCTGCTCTAACCAAGAGGAAGCAGCCAGAGGCGTCAAACCCGCCCGCTAAGAGGACCAAACCACTGGTTCCAGCCAAACCTGCATCTTTCCGCGCTTCCAAGCCTGCCGTTGCCAAAGGTACCCTCAATGGGGAGATATCTGCGGCCCACATCGTGGTTATTGCAGATAATCCGCAGGCTGACCCACGGGACATCCTCAAAGCTGTCCGCGCTGCCCACACACTGCCCCAAGGCGTCTGGGCTTCTCTGCGCACCAGGGGGAAACTGGTGCTGCATTCCAGCACTCCAGAGGTCATTCCTGCCCTCAGCTCTGCACTGGACAACAAGCTCCAAGGCCTGAAAGTCCGGGAACTGAGGCAATTCTTCCCAGGAATCTGCCTCTTCTACGTGGAGGCGGAAACCGCGGATGAGGACATTGCCAAGGCATTCCTCTCCACCGATGCCCTCAGCCAGCTTCCTGGAGACAAGTCTGTCCGAGTGGCACACAGATCTCCGACCAGAAATGGCACTTGCACGGCCTTCATTGAGCTGGATTTGGCTTCCTACAAGGCCGTTGGAAGACGCGGCAGGATCATTGTGGACCAAGTGATCCTGAACTACGATGAGTCTGTCCGCGTCCGCGTCTGCTACCGCTGCTATGGCTACGGCCACAACGCCGATAGGTGCACCAAGGCTACGGTCACCTGCTTCCACTGCGCTTCTGGTGACCACCAAGGCCGAAGCTGTCCAATTCTCGCCAACCCGCGCACGGCCAAGTGCGCCAACTGCTCAGTCAAGGGTCTCTCTGCTGACCACGAGGCAAGATCAATGTATTGTCCAACTGCCAGAGCTAGAGCTGCAAAGTTCTAGTACTCCCGCCTTCTTCGTGCCTCCTGACCTCCGCGGACCCAATCCGGCCCAACCTGCCTCTTCCCTAATGGTGATACTGTCCCTAGCCTCTCGAGCCTGATCATAGTGGTTTTATATATTCCGCTAACGCGGCCATTGGGGCTCAAAAATCATTTATCTTGGTTATCAGTCCCGTAAATAAAGATATTTTCTCTCTCGTTGAGATACATCTTGCACCACGCTGATGAGGGCCAACAGCCCGAAACGCGTCCGTGGTTAGCTTTTCTTGATTAATCAAGAATGGGTATTTGGCTAATTCTGGAATAATTAAAAATCAACGGGAATAGTTGATATTTATTCCGATAGACGGCACAAGCCATCAGCAACTTTCAGTTGCACGATAAGGAGATGCCTTTTTTTCATAATTATGCACCTTATCCCAGTACAATATCACATTTGTACTATTTTTTCATATATTTTAATGGTAAACATTTTTTTTTTTTGGAAATATATTTTTTATAAAGTTTTGTAGGCGTTTACAAACGGGTTATTAGATTCATTGTGTTCTATATACTCTATATACTTCTATATACTCGTAATTTAGCCAACTGTTCCTCTCATCTTCTCTGATACTGTATTTATATTTATTTATGACGGCCTTAGACTCTTTAACACTCATTGCCTTATAGTGATAATAAAATTTCTCACATAATTAAGATACTTTTTATTTTGTTCTAATTATTTAATCCAGGATAGAAAGTCAATTTGGAATATTTAACCTCCAGTGATTGAAATGTAACCTACAAAAATATATACGTTAATTTGTCAACTACTATATCAATATCAGTATATTTTTCGACGCTATTAGAGTCAATTTGCAATTGTGTTAATTCTTGTTTAGAAAGATTCTTGCAAAGAGCGACTAATTTGCTTTTTTTTTTCATTAAATTACCATGTGTCATTTTGATAGTTATTTTTATTATATCTAAAATACTATTATTATAAAATAAAACTGTCACGTGGTCGGAAATATTAGTTAATGCATAATTGTGCTATTTATTTATTAGTTTTAATAATGTTTATAGGAAATCGTGGGATCAATTATGCTTTTTTTCGACAATGTAGAAGTTTTTTATATAAGAATAAAAATATTATATTATTTAATATTAGTTTGTATTTTACACTCTATAAAAAAATCGACGTACCAAGAAGGAGTTGTCCGATTGGGATAAAAATTGTCTATGTGAAGAACATATATAGGGGGAAAGCGATTAAAAAATGTCTGAACATTTAATTGTTTTATTCCCGAGTTTTACCGTCAAAAATTGATAAGGCCAATATGTCGTTGAACCCCCACAAGCCTGTATGCAGGCTGCCACGTGGCATGTTATCAACTGAAAAGGTTCCGGATGGTGCGCTGTGTGAATTTTCGCCAAATTGTTTCTAACTGTCGAACTAAATAGTCAACAAACCGGAAAAAAAAAATATGTTATGAATATTTTTGTTGTTGTTAGATAAAGGGTTGATAAGACAAGGGATCGATAAGATAAAGGGTTGAGGTGCAGTCGTGATAAAAAAAATATAATTATTTACCGTCAAGTAGCTTTTATTTTCAATTACTTGAGGAAATATTACACATTAGTTAGTTTCACATTATATAGAATTTATAAAGTTTATCCTATATTAGTGATTTAAAAGGATATGTTATGTTAACTACGCATATTTACAACAAAACTATACAACAAAACTGAAAGTCTTTCTAAAAACGATGATAACAAAAGTAAAATTATCAATAAATAAAATAAAATATATATTTTTAAAATATAGAAATATTTGAGTTTTTAGATTATATAATATATATATATATACACCCTTATAGACAATAATCTTCAAAGGTTTACACTAAAACAGGAGGCTCTCTCAGTGTGGCAACAAAATTAGACATTATCCACAATATATACGAAATTATAGCTTCAAAGACTATTATCTCGAGAAGTTGGTAGGCCCTCTTGCAGAGTGTTGCGCCACGAGATATTAATATCTGTTTATTATTTTGAATAAAATTTTAATATAATATTTTTTATGTAGAAGAGCCTTTAGCCCGAAAACTAGAGATATTAAATATATTCTTAAAAGGGCGGATGGTGAGATTTTTTACCAAGTGTAAACAAAGACCGTCAACGTGAAAATGTTCACCCCACTTTTCAAACGTTGTGTGTGCATAAACAAATTAAATAAATAATTTTGAAGCTTAATATTACCAAATTTTATTGCTCAAATATTTTTTCATTTACAGATAAGGACTGAAAAATCTCTATTTAATAAAATAATTTAGAGTTAAATAATTTATTTTTATATAAAAATGGAAATTTAAAAAAACCTCATAACCTAAAGTAACCTAATTTATAATCAATCAAAACGAACCTAATTCAACCTTTCTAAAACTAACATAATTTAACCTATCTGAAACTAACATAATTACCCATCTGGAAATAACCTAACCTGAACTAACCTAATATAAACTACCTAATTTATCCTATATGACACTAGCCTATACATGTGGTAATAGGTTTTTAAAAATGTTTTTACAAGATATTTTCTAATTTTTATAATCACATTTTAGTTCCCTCAGATACAAACTTTTCAATACGAAAATGTATTTTTAAATGAAAGAAAAAAATTATTTGCTCACATTAAAATTTAGTATAATTAAACTTTAAGAATTTTTCATTTAATTATAGGTAATGCAACGTTTGAAAACTGGGGTGAATTTTTTCACGATGATACTCTTTGTTTATACACGTGACCAAAATCTCCTAATTCCCTCTTAACAGAAACTCATCCTTTGATGGTTTAATTTTATTTTTAATTAATATATCAAAATATTGTATATAGTTCTTTACAGGGCGTGTCCCAAAATGTAATTTATAACCCATTGTTATGCCTCATATCCACATATCCTATCTCTATTAAGTTTTTGTACCACTTTCTTATTGATGGGAGAAAAGGTGGTTCTTTGCTTAATTGGATTCTGACGTTTCGCTTGACCTGGGTGTCAGGTTTGGCTTCAATAACCATTTCAGACATTGTGTATTTTCTTGTGAATACAGAATTATTCTAAATCCCTGTTATCTGAAAAACAAAAGCTAAAACTTTCAGAGTTGGAGAATTATTTAAACTATATTCATATAATTCCACTACAAGTCATATATGTTATTTTATTTTTAAATATCAAAGTATATTTTGAGGTATATCCTCCATGCAGTAAAAATTGACGATTTTTTATAAAGTGAAGACCATAATATATAAATAATAATAAAAAATAATTTAAAACCAATATATAATATGAAAAACAAACCAATTAGTAAATTTTTACTGCAAGTTCAACTTTCTCTCCCTACATTCTGTAAGTAGAATTGAACAAATGGAGAAATGAGATATATAATAATTGGGAAATAATTTCTTTATATCAAGTGAAAATGAATCAGTAAGGGAGAGATGAAGATAAATATAAAAGAAAGGTAAATATTATACGAATAAGTTAGCAAAGATGGGGAAGAAAATTCCCTTATACAAAAGGAGAAATATTTTCTCCGTTCCTTTCCTAATCCTGGGGGGGATTAGGAAACTATTTTGTTATATATGTTGGGGAAACGTGATTATTGGACTCGTACATTGTCTATATTAATATATCTGTGTGGAGAAACTCACAAACCATCTAGGTATATTCTAATATGTGTTTGTGTGCATAGGTGGATAAAATATTGTTGCGTTGTTGGTTGACAAAGAATAACTTCCGTGGGTACAAAGAATCTTTAGGACTTTATTTAAGCCTAATCGATAAAATAATTACAGAAGAGTGCAAAAAAAAATAAAACAACAATAAATAAAACAGCAGTTACACACTCACCAACTGCAGCACAGTGAGGGAAAGCAGGAGCAGAACAGGAGACAGAAGTTCGTAGAACCTTCCAGGAAGCACACCGGCGTCGGCGGTAAGCAGCAGTCCGACTTCTTGAGACAGCAGCTTGCTTGGAGTACACCACGTAGCTTCGTTCTTCGACTTCCCTGCATGAGTTCCTCATCCCTATATATAACGGAGTAGATCTTTCCAGAACGGTCATGGTTGGTTAGCCAATCACAAAGCCGCCAGGCTTGAGCATTGCGCAATCGCTACTGATTGGCCAATCCGTTGTTCTCCGATTTTTCTGCATTTTTCTAGAACGTTCAAAAACATTCTCTTCTGGAATGCGCCATTTTTCTTTTTACGTAACAATATTATATTTATATATATATAATCTAATAAAAATATAATACTATATAATAGAATAATGATGTATATACTTTTAATTGTCTAATTTAAATACATATAGAAGGTTTCAAAAATTGTTCATCGAAATCTGAAAAGCCGAAAATGTGTTGATTATAAATATATAATTTGCTTATTTATAGAAAAGTAAAATTATGTCTGCGGTTGTGGGGCTAAACATCCTTATCGCCGATAATAATGAGTATGATGATAATTTTGACCTAAAATTCTCAATTTTTTCATTTGATATTTTACTTGAAAATTGGTGTGAAAGGCTTTTATTCTATATACACTCGGGTAAAAATGCACTATGGGGTAATCTGGGCCTTGGCCGGGACATTCGTCTAGTTCTCTATAAATGTTTATTATGATAAATAACGGTTATATTTTTGTTTAGAAAAAATCTAATAAAATAAAAGACTACGCTTCTCCTAAAAAAATTCCCCTAGGCTATCAGGTAAAGTAAGAATACACAAGGAAAAGGTATCAAAGCCTAATTGGTGGCACAAAAAGATAGAGAGAGAGGTAATAATCTCAAATATCTGATTCAGCTCCGAATCGCAGGAATAAGTATCATTTATTACCGCCATAAGCCTAGGGCGAATCAAAATGTATTTTTATGGCTGAATATTAATCAATATTTTGATCCAATCTAGCATACATGCGTCTTACTTCCAAAGATCGGCCAGACATGTTTAATGGACTTTAAATATGGCGAGAGATGGAACTTTAGGGATGTGAACTGTTGAAACGCTGCTGCTTGTGTTTTGAAACGATTCATAAATAATATAGGCAGAAAGCATCCTGTCCAGTGTAGCGGCGGCAATGTACGGTAGGATCAAAAAGTTGCCGAACTATTAAAAAATAAAATATAAAACAACTTTTGAAAAATGTAAAATCAATTTTAGTGTAAAGAACGAAGCCTAAACTATAATTTAATTTGGCAACGCCAGTAAATGCGCATGCGTAGTTTTCATTTTAGCATATTTTTGTTGTAAGTATTTAGCTCGTGTCGGTTTCTGCAATTTCATCATTTGAGCAAAGGGCAAATATTAAAATTTGTGTAAAACTAGAAAAGTCTTTCACAGAGACATTAGCATTATGGATTGAAGCTTATGAAGACGAAAAATGTCACGAACGCAAGTTTATTTCTGGTATAAACGTTTTAAAGATGGCCGTAAGAGCATCGCAGATGATTCAAGGTCAGGTCGGCCATTGACGTCGACAACGGATCGCAATATTGGACAGCTACGTGATTTAATTGTTGCCGATAGAAAAATTACTATTGATAATATATCAGAAATACTTGGAATTTCGGATAGTAGTTGCCAATATATTATTGGTGAACATTTAATAGTTTGGTTTGTGGTTATTGTGTCCCACGAAATTTAACAGATCAACAAAGAGAAACCAGATTATCAATTTGTAAAGATTTAATTGAAACTGCAAATAATGATTCGGGTTTTTTGAAAACAATAATAACTGATGATGAAACATGGTGCTTTCTTTTTGAATCACAAACCAAAAAACAATCATTCGAATGGCACACACCAAGTTCTCCTAGGAAGAAGAAAGTTCGTCTTGACAAGTCCAAAGGAAAAGTAATGCTTGTAGTGTTTTTCGATTATGAAGGACTTGTCTATTATGAATTTATTAAAGAGGGGGTTACTATTAATAAACAGGCATACGAAGAAATACTTGTGCACCTTCGTGATGCGATAAGAAGAAAAGAAACCCACTCTTAAAATCAAAACAGTGGAAATTGCTACATGATAATGCCCCTGCTCATAGAGCCATTATTGTTCAAGATTATTTAGCCAAACACTCTTTATCTGTCTTGTCGAATCCTCCTTACTCTCCTGATATCGCCCTAAGTGATTTATTCTTCTTCCCAAAACTTAAAATGACGTTAAAAGGGAGGCACTTTTCATTGTCATCAGAAGTATTTGAAAATGCGACGGTGGAGCTAAACAAGCTTTGAAAAATCGACTTTGAACTAGCATTTCAACAGCTTTTTTCATGCTGGAAAAAATGTGTAGATAACCAAGGCTCCTATTTTGAAAAATATGATGTTTAAATTACTATACTATGAATAAATGCTCTATTTAAAAAAGGTTCAGGAACCTTCTGATCCTACCTTGTATACTGGGGGAGTACTGGTCACCACTATAGCCGGAAAGGCGAGGGTTAATGAATATGTGTCTTATGGAGGTCCAACCAGTTTTATATAGCTCATGTTGTTGTAAAGCAAAACTGGGATAATATGCTACAATACTATAGGTAATGTATATATGCGTTTGTGTGTGTTGCAACATTACACCAATCATGTCCATGCTTGTGTTCTAGAATCAATGACAATTGGGCGCATCTATGGCCTATAAGACTTCAAAATATTTACAGATTGTTATGTTCTAAGTTCTTATTGCTATTGTTATTGATTTCGAGTTAAGATCCGCGATTACAATGAAAATCAAAAGTTTCTCTTGGTCTTTTCGTCAAAATAAGTAGCGAAGTAATTTTAGTATACAATCTATAGAGGAGAGGTCTGAGAGAATTCCGTAATAGTCGCCTAAAGTGGATATTCGGAATGCCGGTTTCATCCCGATTTTAGTTTAGATTTGACGTATGGTGGCGTGAGGCATGCCTCGAGGCTTTGTTTTGGTGCAGCCACACGTATCTTGAGTCGTTTCGATTACAAAAACAAAACTCCATGGTCGAATAATGGGTCTAGGACATGTCTCTGGTTGAGTTACCAATTTACCTTGACATTTGGGTCTGCCTGCTTTATCTAGAACTTTTCATTGTAACCGAAATCTGCAACGATGATAACACTCTTTGAGAAACTTTCCTTGTATTATTGCTCGACCCAGTCCTGAGAAGTGTTTATTTAAGAGCTGACCCGGCTTGGTTCAGGTATGCGGAACAAACGAAATATGCAAATTATCATCATATTGTGTTAATTTGCATATTATTGGGTGGAAGCTATGGTGTTTACATCGGGATAGGTAAAATATTATGGAGAATAAAATAAATAACGTGCTATATGAGGAACAAAGAAACACTCTTCTTTATATATGAATAAAATAAAAGCATCAATTCTTTATATAGGTTGCTATTATTAAGGTAAACCCCCCCACACACACACCTCGATTAGTATAAAAATGTCCTCCTAATTTTCACCTCCATGGTGCCTTTCGCTAGTCTAGCATTCATTGATATGGTTTGCCGTAGTGAGGGGGCCCCGAGTCCGACTTCCAAGTCGTTCCGCCAAGAGATCAACACCATAGAGGTCCGTACGTCTCTTGACCTCACGGACAATACAGCAGCTACATTATTCTCCACTCTGTCACCCCGGAAGCCCTGAACTGGCTGAAGGCCTTGCCTCTCAGACTTTAATGACTGATATGTCCTCACTTCTTTTTTCTAGATTTAATTCATTTTGTCTCCTCTCTAATTGTAAATACGTTGCTGTATCACCTCATAAGCATAAATAAAAAATTGATATGGTAGATCTCGAAAAAAAGAACTTGAGCACATTTTGCGCATTTAAAGCCTTTTCTCCCATAAAGCAATTTACGGTGAATATTTCAAGTGAAAACGTTCCCAAACAGGGCAGCTTTCCATTTTAATAACGTTTTAAATTTTTCAATTTACAAAAACAATACCTTTATTCAATCTTATCTTCGCTGATTGTGAAAATTCAGATCGATGAATTAGCCACAACACAAATTTTGGACAATTATCGCCCTCATCAATATATGGGGCGGTTTCGATTTTGTCATTTGTACGGGAGGAGTTATGAAATCATCCGAAACTGCCAAA
Organism: Cordylochernes scorpioides; assembly: GCA_030710605.1. Classification (NCBI taxonomy): domain Eukaryota; kingdom Metazoa; phylum Arthropoda; class Arachnida; order Pseudoscorpiones; family Chernetidae; genus Cordylochernes; species Cordylochernes scorpioides. The sequence goes on from CP092864.1 coordinate 163,854,961, forward strand.
AAGTGTCTAATCTGGTGAAGTGCTCCGGACCTATCTTGGACCAGAATATCAGCGCAAAGACGATTAAATAAATGTATTGTTTCGATAAATTCACTAAATACATTTCAAACACGTTTATTAAAAGAGAGAGACGTCCCCTTTTGGAGAATAAATACCATTCTCCCGCACTTTTTTATTGTTTATCTTTTATCTTTCGGTTCCCTTAAGATTTATTCAGGAAACTTGGTTTCAGTGAATTTTCCATCTTATTTTATCTTGTGCTGATATACTTTACAAGATAAAATAAGATGGAAAATGCACTGAAACCAAGTATATATATATATATATGGTAATTTAAACCAACAACCTCATCTATATATATATAAAATTGAATGTCTGTCTGTCTGTATGTTTGTACTCTATAGATTCAAAAACCATATATCCAATCGCCGTGAAATTTTGGGATATTATTAGGTATATCCCCGGGAAGGTTTTTGAAAAAAAAATTATTGAATAACTTGAATATCCTTGAGTTATTTGCAGATTTGTAGATTTAACTCGCAAGGAGCGCCCCCTAGCGGGGATAACAAGTTTTTTTATCTATAAGTTTTTTTATCACTTAGTTTATTATCTTAAAGAATATTTATCAAAAGTAAGATTTTCTACCTATTAATTGCGCACAAGTCAAAGTTAGTTTTATCATTTATCCACAACATATATATTGGGAGAATAGATAAAATGATGATTTTGTAATGTAGAAAATTAGGAAAGACAAAATTCAGGATGACACGGCAATTTATTTGAGACAAGAATAATGATACAATTCCAAGGCAAGATACTATTCCTTTAACTTCCAATTACCGAGGGAACCAATTAATATTGATTTTATTCAACTTATCGAGTATTTTTCAAGGGACCGGGAAAAATGTTCACTTTATCGAGAGATTCAAATTTACGAGTTTCAAATTATCAAAATATATCTATTATTTTTTTTCAAGTTAATAGAGAATTGTTTTTAAAAATGTTCATTAGACAAACCTTTACTCGGGTAAAACCCGGGCGAAGCAGGGTACATCCCCTAGTATTGTATATAATGTTGTATAATAAACACTTCTGTAAATAATTATACGCATGATTGGCATGTGTCATTACATCATCATATGTAATGTACTTTGAACAAGCTGAGAATAAATAAATAAAACTCTTTAATAGATTAAGGGTTTTTAGCTGAAGCAAGAGATTGAGATAGAAGTCCAACAACGTCTAAAAGATGTAGAAGATGTCAGGGCGTTGCAACGAAATCGTTGCCAGTGTACAATGACACTTCTTCCGATCCACGCCCTTATAGCATCCACTGAAACCCAATACTTCCTTTCGGAAAGATATATAAGCCTCCAACAGGGCCAGAAATAAATAGTCACTTCATAGTCACTTCACCATCAGCGGGAGCCCTCGTCAGTTGTGTCCAAGGTACACCTAATCGACCATGTAGAACAGTAAGAACTTTTCTCAAATCTCCATCTTGCTTCTTAGCTCGACTTTTATCTGTTCACGGAACTTTCCTAGTACAAATGTGTTTCTTCGTTTTTTTTTTGTGTGGACATTCCCAAACTTTCCACTCTGCCTCGACCACGACTGCCTGTACACTATGAAAACTGTTAAAGGTTCTACAAGGTGCAGAGAGGTACTGGAAAACTCTCCACGCCCTGACTGTTCCTCTCGGTTAACACAGTATAGCGAGAGTCGACAGGATCTCACACCATAAATTAAGCCGACAGGATTCGACATATATATATTATCTTAGCATTTTTCTTTATTTTAATAATTCAGGAGAACGTGTAACGCAAAGTCTGAAGTTACAATTTAAGATATAAACAGAAATAATTTAAATTGCGTTTGCTGCTCGCGAGCGCTTACAGCGTAGCAAAAATGTTATTTTAAAAACGAACAACCTCTTTATACAGTAAGTGTGTTTGTGAAAAAGAAATAAATCATGTTCGTAATAATTATGATATTTCAGCTTTCTCGGAAGAAAACTGGAACTGCTCCTACTTTAACAAACCTCTTTTAATTGAATTTTAACAAAGAACGCCCCAGATTGTTTTGAAAAAAAAAGTGTCGTAAGTAAAAATGTTTGGAAACAATCCCACACAGCCGAACTTTCTAAATAATCTAACACACGCAGACAACTTTCCTCCTAATTATCCCCAATCTACCCTGGCACAAGGGGAACACAAGAAGCTACTTAACAAACCCTCCAATTGTCTCTCTCGGCGGAAAAACGATAAAAAATCTACAAAAAGTTTTAAAGTATATATATGTAGATTATAGAATATAAAAAAATATTCAATTTACACTTTATTGGCAATAATTTATTGCTTTTAAAATTATATTGGTGATAGCATGACCCGTAAGGCTCAACGTGTAAACCCAGAAGACTTGCGGCCACCCAATAGAGATGAATACCTCTTGTATAAAATGGCGGACGGCGCTTGCAGATCAATGTAGCCGGGGAGAGAGAGAATAGCAAATGAAAATTACTTTTCAATGTAAGATGTTGGCCAGACTTTGGTCTAATCGCCAAACCATATATCGCGGCACGTTTAAAATTCGGTATACGGTCTTCGCTCTATGCAGCTCACCATACAACGGTGCGCGTTTAATATCGATTAAGCTCGTATCACTACTTTTAGGAAATCTCATTTGTTAATATGTTCACATGGGCGAAATGGATTCATTTTAAAATTCAAAGAAAGGTATATTATATATTGTCTCTATTCAAAATATGATATCTCTAAATTAAAACGGCAGAAATAAAGGAGATCCTTCTCATTGTACTGGAACTACATATCATACTAGCAGAGTTACAACATTTGCGTCAACTCTTGCCTTCTGAGAACTCTCAGGATTTAAGTTGTGTCCATAGGGGGGTATCGAGCGTTATCGAGGAATATATCTCCAGCAGTATCCAGATGGTAGAGTCAGCTTAACTTTCCGTTGCTTCAAAATTTGGAATAGGAGGAATTTCACTTGATTACATTTTACTTGAGCTGGCGTAAACTGACTCATCAATTCTCAATTTTACAATTTAAAAACTGCACTTCTTGTTTTACAAGGGGATCCGCACAATGGAGGCGGATATACCCAATAGTTACTTCTGTGTTTATCTACTACGTTTGAAAGTATAAAATATGGAAAATGCTCTTGCTCTGTATCATCTGGAGTTCTTGTATACTTTTATATTTTGTTGTGAATTTCTGGTATATTTCCTTCTACTTTTCATATATTTTCAGCCTACTACAGTACTTTTTCAAATTTACGATGTATACGAGTTGATTGTAGTTATTCTCAGAGTGACACATTTATATTGAATACAATTATAGTTTCATTGCCTGTAGGTCATTACAAGAACGTGTACCATGATTTAAAAATGATCGTGAACGATGAAAATAAGCTCTCAGTTTGGCTTGCTTGACTTCCAAAGCCTTAGAAAATTACTATATGGATATCACGTATATGAAACGTAAATTATTGCATATATGAAAATCGGGTCATTATATTGATTTTGTCACTATGTCACTGTAATTATGTCATTGTAAAGGACAGCGGATGTTGATGGCATCCACACTATCTAACAGAACGGTTGCGGCGATCCAGGCATGTGAACGTTAGCAAACGAATAATGCGTGAAAAGAACAATTTCATAACAAATCTGAGAATCTTCTTCACCCCGCTCTTTTTTTCTATTTATGATATATAATTTTTACTTTCATTCCACATTTTACTTTCTTAATGCTCTTTTTGTTGCCAATTGACAAACTTTGATTATAGAAAACATGTCGAATGTAAATTTTATTTAGAAAATACATGAGACTTTTCAATGTTAAGAATAACTTTTCGGCAGAAAATGTGACAATTTTTAAGACCTTTGTTGAATTTTATTTTCAATATTTTGTATTTTAATCTTGCTTTTATATCACATTGACCCTCACTCCCGATGAAAAATTAAATTATTATTATTTTTTAAATTATATTTTGATCCAATATATGTCTTTTTAATTGAAGATCTATTTATGGATTCCTCTATTTTCAATAAATAATATATATATTGAAAAACGCGAAAGAAAAAAATAAAAGATAAAAAGATCAGGTGTTGAAATCAATATTAAAAATGGCATATCCTGACCAGGAGCACCTTATATATATGTGGTAACCGAGGGTCAAACCTGTAGTAACCGAGAGGGACAGTCAGGGCGTGGAGAGTTTTCCAGTACCTCTCTGTACCTTGTAGGACCTTTAACAGTTCTCACAGAGTACAGGCAGTCGTGGTCGAGGCAGAGTGGAAAGCTTGGGAATGTCCACACACAAAAAACGAAGAGACACAGTTGTAGTAGGAAAGTTCCGTGAACAGATAAAAGTCGAGCTAAGAGAGCAAGATGGAGTTAGAAGAGATCTTACTGTTTTACATGGCGATGAGGTGGACCTGGCTACAACCGACACGGGCTCGCGCCGATGGTGAACTGACTGTCTAAGCTCGGCTAAAACCGAGGTTTTATATCTTTGCCGAGGGGGGGGGGGGGGGGGGGGGGGGGAAGACATGTGAGAATTTGGACTTTGAACGTCTGGCGGCATTCTGCACCCTTTGACCTTGATGGCAACGACTTGCCAAATTCCTCTTTAGGGTTGTTGGATTTCTCTCTCGATTTTAGACGTTTTTGAACTTCTCAATCTTGCTTTAACTCAGCTCTTAATCTATTACATAGTTTTTTTATTTATCCTCAGTTTGTACAAAGTACATTACATATGGTGATGCAATGACACATGTCAATAATGCATATAATTATTTATAGATGTGTTTCTATATACAACATGGCAATCTTGTTAAAAGTATAATAAAATATAGGGTTGTTGGTTTAAATTACCATAGATGGGCCCCGGGAGTGAAAGGGTTCATCCGGGTTTAAACGGGTAAAGCCTCTCTAACACAGGTAAGTAATTAAATTTTCTTTTAATTAATTTAAACTGTGAGGGTTAAAAAGGGCTATAACAAGATGTTTTGTTTGGATATACGAGGTGTGTTCAAAATGTTTCGCGACTTTTGAAATTTCGCGGGTTACGTATATTCGAATTTCGATCTTTTTGTGGCTTTATGTTGGTACTCATGTCTCTCACTTATGCCGACAAGCTCGGCCATTTTGAATGTTCACTTAATTGTTGACAGCTGCTTTGCTTGCAGGTGTTTTGGATCGTCTTCGATTTTTACCTATTAAAAAATGGATCAAAGAGCCTGTATCAAATTTTGTGTGAAAAACGAAATTAAGTGCGCGGATGCATTTCGAATGTTGACTGTAGCATACGGAGAAGCTACCTTGGACCGAAGCAACGTTTATTGGTGGTACAAAATGTTCTCAGAAGGCCGAGAAGATGTGAACGATGAAGAGCGTGCCGGACGCCCGAGCACTTCAACAACAGACGAAAAAATTAATGAAGTGGAGAAAATGACATTGGCCAATCGTCGAATCACCGTTAGAGAAGTTGCTGAGGACCTAAACATATCGATTGGTTCGTGCCATTCGATTTTTATCAATGATTTGGGCATGAGACGGGTCGCCGCGAAATTCGTACCAAAATTGCTCAATTGCGAGCAAAAACAACATCGCATGAACATTGCTAATGAGATGTTGGACTCTGTCCGCGACGACCCAAATTTGCTCCAGAGGGTCATAACTGGTGACGAAGCGTGGGTTTATGGTTATGACGTGGAAACCAAAGCTCAATCATCTCAATGGAAACTGCCGCACGAACCAAGACCGAAAAAAGCGCGCCAAGTTCGGTCGAATGTGAAAGTTTGCTGACAGTTTTCTTCGATTGAAGAGGCGTGGTGCATCATGAGTTCTTGCCACAGGGTAGAACGGTCAATAAGGAATATTACCTGCAAGTTATGCGCAATTTGCGCGAAGCAATCCGCCAGAAACGCCCGGATTTGTGGAAGAACAAAAATTGGATTTTGCACCATGAAAACGCCCCTGCTCACATATCGTTTCTTGTGCGCGACTTTTTGGCCAAAAGCAACACACTAATGATGCCGCAGCCACCGTATTCCCCAGATCTGGCCCCCTGTGACTTTTTCTTGTTCCCTAAACTGAAGAGGCCCATGAAAGGACGACGCTACGCTTGACGAGATAAAGACGGCATCGAAGGAGGAGCTGAAAAAGATTTTTAAAAAATGATTTTTTGAAGTGCTTCGAAGATTGGAAAAACCGTTGGCACAAGTGTATAATATCTCATGGGGATTACTTTGAAGGCGACAAAATAGGTATTCATGAATAAATAAATAATTTAAAAAACACAAAAGTCGCGATACTTTTTGAACGCACCTCGTATCTGCAAATTATAAAAAATACAACTTATGTTTAATTTAAAAGTTATGATATCATTTAAAAGAGAAATTTAGATAAAACCTTTGTTTAATAAAAAAGAATAATGATGATAAAAAATAAAATCATGTTCTAAGAGATTGTTGGCGGGCGTTGGAAAGGGTTAGGGGTTAAAGAATATGCAATTGTAAGTATTACACAGGCAATCAAATACTTAGATCCAGGTGCAAAGCGAGGATATAGACTTGAGCGTCTTCCTAGGCAATGTTTCACTTGTGATCCTGTATAAGGTTACAGTGCTTTGTCACAATTGTAGGGTTATTGGGTTGAAAAGTAGTTGAAGAACAAGTTGTTAATTAATATGATTGTGAAAGGTGTGAATTGGAGAACCATGCGATAAGTAGAATTGTTGTATCGACAGTAGGTGATCTGACTTGACTTAAAATCAAAGGTTGATTGTGGTCCGCTAGTGCTAAAAAAATTGAGAGTTGTGAACGCTTTGTGCATGCGTTGGTGATTTGTGCTCTGCGGATGATTGGAATAAATTTTTGAAACGTGTTCAGGCCAAAAGTTGGATTTTTAAAACTGGGGAACTGTGTTCAAAGAGTTTGTTGAAATTGCGAAATCAAAAAAAAAATTGTCAAGCAGTACTATCGTTTTTCTACGTTGATGTGAAGCATTGGCTGAGAGAGAGAGATTTGGCCTTAAATACCCATTTCTTGATTTTTCGGGAAGCCATTGGGACCAAAAATCTTTTTTGGTCGCAGTGGTTACAGCCTTCTCCACGCTGACGAGCGCCAACAGCGCGAAACGCGTTCGTGGATGGCTTTTCTTGATTTATCAAGAAATTGGGTTGGCCAAATATCACGGAGCAAGCTAAATAAACGTTTAGTTTATTTTTGCTCCACTAGATGGCGCTCTGCCATCTAAAAAGCACATGCGCTCGTGGTTGCGGCTTGGCAGACTCTTCAGCCTTGATTCTCTCCTGTGCTGAGTCTTGCATCTTACCAGAGCGTGTTTCAACCATCCTACAAATTTATATAAGGGAATAATGAGATAACTCTACTTTAAGTAGCCGGCTAGGGATAATTGCGTCGATTTACATTTTTTTAAAACAGAAACAGTTATAAAATTTTTACAAAAAAAAAGTAATCGAAACAAAAAGAGAAAAATTATATATATATATATTAGGAACCTGAACCTTTCCGGTTTGAAAGAAAATCATGAATATATTTACAAAAATAGTTAAACTTATGATAATTCTCTCTGCTATTTACAAATTGATATAGATCTACAACATTATTTATTGTCTGTTGTCTAGCGGTGAAGAAGAGTGGGCATTCCAGCAGTAGGTGTCTCAAGTCCTGGAATTCGTTGCCACAATGACAGCTAGAGTCTTCAATCGCGCCAATTTTTGATAAAAATCCATTAAAATTTCCATGGTTCGTTATAAATTGGGTATTATAAAAATTGGAGCGGAAATATGTTGGAATTCCAAACGGGAAAAAGCTTTGGAATGTTTCATTTGTTTTTAGAAATAATTAATTTATTTTTGCACTTAAAAATGATCCAATTATACTTGGAGAATGTGGTTTATAAGTATTTTGATCCTCTATTGAAAGATGAGCCAAATCATATTTTATAATTTTAGATTCAATATAATCTGTGAGAAGGGGGATGTTCGCAAGACTATGGACACAGTTGGAAGATGTAGTTTTGTAGGCTCTACTCACCCAAGAAGAATTTGATATTGAGTAGAATTTAGTTTTTCTTTGCATCGACTATTTATAAACCTGTACCATATTTCTGAACCATATGTAAGAACTGGCCTGATAATTGTTTTATACAAAATTATTCTTTTTTTAGTATTTAATCCCCACATCTTTCCACATAGTGAAAACAGAAAATTATTCATTCTTACGATCCTGCACAAAATGTCGTTCATATGAGGGGTAAAATTAATCTTCTTTTTTATTCTATGATTTGAAAATTTTATGCCTAATATCTTAACATGATCTACTGGGTTTCAAATAATATTCGATATTTCAATTGGAACTTTAGATTTATTATGTAAGTAAAGTAAATTCGTTTTCTCTGGGCTTATTGATAATTTATTCCTATTACACCATTGCATCACGTAGCATAGAATATATTCGCTTAATATTTTGAGATCCTCGACAGACTTGCTCCAGCAAATGATAGAAACGTCGTCTGCGTAGCAAATTATTTCTGCTTTCGGATGTTTGAAACTCTTCAGCAAGTCGTTTAACAAAATATTCCATAATATTGGGGATATAGGGCCGCCTTGAGGGCATCTTTTTGTCAGATTTTTTGTAACATTTGTGTCTTCATATGAGAAATTTGCCCTTCTTTCACTGTTTAAATAAGATTGTATAATTCCTATCAATTTGAGGGAATGTTATCCAAATCGAGTCTTCTAATAATTGCTGGCCACCATGCGTTGTCGAATGCGCCTGCTATATCCACTGTAATCAAAGAAGTCAGTTCTCCTTGTCTGTGTTTCAATATGGTTTCCATTATATCTTCCATTACACTGTTCGTTGATTTATGTTTAGTAAATCCATGTTGCCTAGGACTCATTGATTGTTCTCTTTATAATATTTATTGATTTTGTTTTTAATTATGCTTTCAAAAATTTTGAAATGTTTGATGTCAATGATATAGGTCTGTAGCTTTTGCTTGTTTCATAGTTCATTTTATTAGGTTTTGGAATGATCTTTACAGTAGAGCCTTTCCATACATCCGGATAATAACCTAATTCAATACATTTGTTGAATAATTGTTGTAAAATCGGGATTAAAAGTGTACCTGCCTGTTTGATCATATTATTATTGATAAAATCTGGACCTGGAACTTTCTTGATATTTAATTTTGAAATAATATTTTCAACATCTTTTATTTCTATAAAAATGTTATTTTGGTTGTTATATTCAGGTTTATAGTTTCTAATAATAGCATGTTCCTCTTTATCTGAGTGTACATCATCATCTGGAAATAAATCATTCAAGAGACTTTTCATTTTTCCTTTCTTTAAAGTTTCCGGTATATTATCTATAATAGGAAGTCCTCTATTGTTGTTGGATGATCTCAGAGATTTAAAAATTTTATAGGCGTTTCCAAATGGGTTGTTTGATTCATTTTCTTCAATGAATATTCTCCAACTTTTTTCTTAGCTCTTTCGATAGCGTTAATATACTTGTTTCTCGCAATTTTAAAAGTTATTTTATTGATAACTCTATGCCGATAGTATAGGTTTCTAATATAATGAAAATCATTTTTCATTTTTTCAAGATTCCCATTCCACCACTTAATATTAGATGTATGCTTGAAAGAGTTTGATTTGATTTCCAGAGACGAATAAGTTACCTCACTAATTATGTCCGCAAGTTTCATCACGATCCTGTCAACATCCGTTATATTATATGACTGATTTATTTCATTAGACAAGTTATGTACATTTTGAAATGATATCTCTTTAGTAAATTTTTCCCAGTTGGCATTTTTTTCAATAAATTTCCATGTTGACTTTTGTCCAATTCTCTGCATTTTAAAATTATATCGAATGTCAAAGGTTATTGAAACATGATCGGAAATACTTGTAAAAGTTGATGTGCTCCAATTCTGAAACAGCTTTATATAATTTTTGTTTGATATTTTTAAATCAATTATACTGGCATTTCGACATGTAGGCGTTTTAAGGTTATGGATAAACAAGTTGTATTCATCCACAATAAAGTGGAATTTATAGCCATTAGAGTTAATTATACGGTTGTACCATACAGGGTGTCGAGAGTTAAAATCACCACAGAGGATTATTGGCTGTAGTCCAAAAGTCTCCAAAAGTTCTTTAATAAATATTTGGTGAGTGTTACCGAAGTTGTTAGGGTGGATGTAGAAGTTTGAAATAATAATGTTTGAATTCTCTGAATAAATAGAAATAGTGGTACAAAAAGAATTAGTGAATCTATCAATTGTCGAATATTTAATGCTACTGTTAAGGATAATCGTTGCTGTGTAGACTGTTTTATCGGTTTTAGAGTAAACAATTTGTGAGTCATTATTGTATATCACATCATTCCCTAACATATAAGGCTCGTGAATAAATAATAGGTCAGGAGGGTTGGACAGAACAGAGGCTCGAAGTTCATCTAATGCTATGACACTTTTCCTTATATTTTGTTGAATACATTTTATTCCTTGTTTAGTTGCCATCATTGTGAAAAACATATGGTTCTTGAATCAAAAGAGTATCCGGTGGGTTAGATATAATATTGGATTGTAGTTCATTGGTTGCTATTAAACTCTTCCTGGCGTTTTGTTGCATATATACACTTGATATTTTCATTCATTTAGAATATTTATGTTTAAAATGTTCAATGAAATAATTTAGACTGGATGTTTTTTATTCTTCATTTATGGGAGAATATTGTGTTCTTTGGATTATTCGATCAGTTTGAATTGTATAAAGCGGGCACAGATTAGAATTTGGCCTATGGTTTGTTGAGCTATTTTTATATTTAGGGTGATTCAAGCAATTGAAACATCTAAGCTCTCCAGTGCAGCAATGATCGCCCTGTATTCCACAGTTTTTACAAACTCTAACTTTGGGACAATCCCCTAATTTATGAGTCGGGTTATATTCAAAGCAATTTTGACATTGTTTAACAAAAATTTTATCCTGTACATAACACCTCTCGAATTCGGTATATATTACATTATTCATTTTTCTTAAATTTTGATAAACTTTCGGAGACACTCTTAGAACTAAATTTTGATACGGTGTGTTAGATTTCATTGCAAAAAGAAATTTCATTTCATTTTCCATATATTAAAAAACGAAATAAAAAAAATAAAAGTTAAAAAGATCAGGTGTTGAGATCAATATTAAAAATGGCATATCCTGACGAACGCGTTTCGCGCTTTTGGCGCTCGTCAGCGTGGAGTAGGCTGAACCATATGCTCCTGGTCAGGATATGCCATTTTTAATATATATATATGACATAATAAAAATATGATTTTTATTATTCATAAAATAATTGGAATTCTATAATCACAGAGTTGAATTTTAGAATGAAGGGGAATCCTTAACAAAAGGAATACAACCCAATATTGTTTTTTTTTGTAAATAGATAATAACAATTGTTCCTAGCGGAGAATAGCGGATTTTAAAAATGGACAGGACAAGATTACCCTATGTTTGCATGTCCCAGCTCTGGAAAATTTCAATTGTGGGAAAAGCGGGAAACAACTTTATTCATAACTTGAATAGCATCATTTACTCTAGGGGTTTTTCTTTTCTTAAGAACTGTGAAGATTATATGGTTGTGCGAGGAGAAATGCCTAGAATTATTCAAACCACAGTGGACCAGCTACTCCAATTTGACCGAGCTAAGATACAAGGCTCAACTCATTTTACTCACTACCAATCTCTAAGTAGCTCCTTTATGACGGAGGACTACTTACTATCAAACCTCCCTTTGAAAATTAAACGATTTATAGCCCGTCAAAGGATTCTATAGCTACTTTTCCGCGAGGATATCACGGGATTTTGGAACAGCGACCCTTTAAATTGCTACTTCTGCAATGTTGGCATCCAAGACAATTTGGTCCACTATCTATTCCATTGCCCATTCCTACATGAAAAGAGACTGGAAATGCGCGAAATTTCGGAGCTGGCTCACTACAATGAACAACATGTATATAAAATATTTAATGCTCTCCTTCTGGATAAAACATTTGTTTATAAATATTTTAAATTTTTCAAGGCGATTGATAAAATGAGAGAAGAGGTGTTCAACTCCACAGACAACGGCTGATTGCTCCCCCTCCCCTCTAAATTGCTTTTCCTCCTCATTCATGTGCATATATAACCTTTAGGGGAATCCCCTTGTAAGACAATAGTGTCTTAATAAAGGTTTTAGTTGTTGTTGTTGTTGTAATAACAATTGTTAGTTATATGTATGCAAATACTGTTTGCTTTAAAAAATAATCAAAATAATAAATATTTAATGAGACAAAAGTTATCATTCATTTTTACCATCCACGACTGCATGAATTGGTAACGTAACTAGAATATACGTCTTTTTTTTTATGACACATATATATAAATAATTAAAATCAAAACTATATAGTGACAAATATTCTTAAGAAAGAATGTTTGACAAGGATAATCAAGTGATGGTGCGTATGTTTAACAAACAGCATCCATATTGTATATGGGAAAAATAGAGGAACCGACTATCCCAGTTACGTATCTAATTATACTTTCGGATGATAGGATATCTTTATAAAACACACCGACAATCTGTTGCCGGCCCAGTTGCAGGAATTAATTGCGGAAAGAGAATTTCACGAGAATATTAAAAGTAGTCTGCCAAAGGCGACAGTACGAGAAGAAGCATCGGTAACAACAGAAGCGCAGGAGAACACACCGCTTTCTTCAGACCCCAATATAAAAAAAGATGAAACCCATGCTGTGACACCTTTGCCTTCAACGGGATCAACAATGTGTGCTCCAAGGACTGAAAAATGTGCTCCGATATCAACCAGACTCAAAAGATCTGCTGAGCCACCTAAAAGACGAGTTTGATATGGACTGTATATGGGGTAGGGGTTATGTAAAATTGCAAATATATATATTTTATATATCTATGATAGAATTTAGTTAATCTGGTAACCCCTTGAATAAAGAAAAATAAAAAGTAGGACACGACGAATGATGTCTAATGTGTGTAAATCATTTTGTAACTTTTTATTTAGTTGTAATGCCAACTTAAAAATACTTGTTACATTTGTGCATCAACTGAAGAGAGAAACCAAGACAACGTCTTATCACAAGTTGAAGACTATAGATTAATCATCTTGGAGAAGAGCCTGATTGATAAGGCACGCCAGTCTTGGGACTAATACTACTCAAGTAATAATAATAAAACTTATTTAGATGGATCAAAAAACTCAAGAGTTAAATATCAGATGTTTGGTCCTAATACAACTTTTAGGTTTATGATATGATATTAGGAGAACAAATAACAAATTGAAACAAGTCATTTCTGAATCATACTGCAAAGCTATCCAACATCACCATTATAGTTGCTGCACCATCATATGGCTCGCCCGGCTGGCTGGCGTGACGAGCGTAATGGAACAGGGGCGGAATAGAAATGACGTTTCCCAATATTTCAATAGAGCCATTGTGGGCATGTAACCCCGATACCGGGATACCTCCACTACAGCCTCGGGCATTAGATTTCTCATTCTATGTTAGCGTTAGTGGTTGTTGTTTTATAAGTATACTTTGTTTATAAATCTCTCCATAGTGATAAAATTGCTTTCAAACGGCTTTTATTACCATTTATATGCAGCTCTTTTAAATTGCAAGAAATAGTTCAAATGTTTCTACCTATACTTTATGCTATCTTTGAGCATTATCATTTTGTAAAAATGATGCGTTTTGAAAAAGGTTATGAAGATATTTATAAGTACATAAAATAAAAGGTTTACCTACAAAGAGAGAACGAGACAATTGGCAATTAACTTAAATTCTATTGACACTCAGTCAACAAACAAAAAAAAATCCGGAACAATATATAACTAATTAAAATTATATAAACTAGGCATATCCCTCACGGAAGGGACGTCTGAACTTCCATAGCTTCACAAGCCACCTTGAATCCTGACTGCTTCATGTGTGCTGTCCCCTACACTCGCAATTGCACAGTAGAGAATTTTTGCGAGAAATATCTTCTCCCCGGGTTAAGACTATCGAGGACATCTTGCCTTTCAGGGTTCTGTCAGGGCGCAGGTAAGAGCGAACGCCCATTTTTTCAAATAGCTCTTTAGCCATTTCCCCAGCGCTCTGAGGAAGCTGTTCAGTTTGGGTCTTGCTAGAAGATCCCGAAGTGCTGGTGGGGGAGGGGGGTGCAGTTTCGGGGATTTTGGCTATTTGGTCTGAAGGAGTCGAGGACCTCTGCTTCGGGGTAGCTTCTGGCGCAGTGTGTTAAATGCTACAGGTGGAGGTGCAGATGCAAGTGGTGGTGGGAGCAGGCGAAGGGGTTTTCACGCTGTTCTTTTGGCTTGAGGTCGAAGAGGATGCTTGCATTGGAATCAACAGGCTAGTCTTCGACGCTGAAGCAGAAGGTTTTGTGACTGGAGTCCCATGGGAATGGAAATAATGGTTCACCACGCTGCAGAGCCGTTGCCGCTCAACATAGTTAAATTTACATTTTCGTCTTTTGTTTGTAGACTGAAAAAATACTCATTGATTTTTCCGTGGATAAATCAACGTGTTCTACCTCTTCCTTGATGGAAATATCTGCATCTCGTAGGGTGTGATATCGGCTCCCAGCCAATACTCCATAAAGGTTACGTATCTCCATCATCTAAAACTCCAGCTTCTCGGGACTATTGGGACAGGATGTGGGGTCCGGTCACTTGAGATATCAGCGACATTCCAAGGGGCCCGTTACTTGCAACCTCAGGACTAATTAAGACAGTTGAGGATTTTGTGTGCGATACGACCGGCCGGCCGCTCAGCGGCGGGCAGGCCGGCTGTCCCCCATCTCTCTCTCTGGTTGTCTGGGATTCCTCTACCAAATTGTGGTGTGATTATTTCTTTTTCCCCACATTATTATTATATTGTCACATATATATATGGATGCGGCCTTCTCAAAAATGGTAAAATGAAAATTGACCTTCTAATATAAAAAGGTTCGCCACTCCTGGTTTAAGAGAACGAAACATTTATTAAAAAGAAAAAAAAAACAACAGAGATCACAGGAAAAAAGCAGTGAACAATATTCCATTAGAAAAAGACATGAACCCTCAATTTCCTAGGAGAAAATAAATTGAACTCATATATTAATTTTTTTTTAAAGGGAGAGGTGCCGTTTTTTTAAATTACATAACTTTGCTTTTTTACTTTTTTTTTCTTTAATGAATTTTTAAATTTTGTTTTAATACCCGCGATTTCTCAAATTATATTTTCACACATTACTAATAACCTGTAATTAATACATACCACTTGTTTCATTAGTTTTACATATTTCGCTTCAAAACGCAAAAGTTTGATACATTAAATATATAAAATATTACTTGCAATAATTTCAACTTTTTAGTTTCCACTTTTTAATTTTTTTTCTCATATATTTATCCTAAATTGTTTTAACTTCCATTTTAATGCATTTTTATAAAAAAAAATTACTTATATATAAATCGATCTCCATAAATTTTGAAATTAATTTTTTAAATACCCATATTTTTTGTTAAACTCTTTAAAAAGGTACTTACAGTTTATTGTTTAAATCGTTTTAAATTTATTTCTAAATGTTTTAATAGATACATATATTTTTACATTTATCTCTTTATGAGTTATTAAAGAATTATTTTTATGTACTTATTACATTTTTTTTTAAATATAAGATAGAACTCATTTTTTTCCTTTAATATTTTAAGTTATTTTACATATTTGATTGAAATTTTATAATAATTTTTTCATGCACAAATTTCTCCCATCTACTCTATATTTTAATTGATTTCAACTGTGATATTATAACACTATGCGGCGCCGAGTTTGTGTATACAAAAATGTAATGCCTCGATAAAGGTTGGCGTTCAGCCAGCCGAAATATTGGCAAAATAAATATTTTATTAAATCCAATATATGCCTTTTATTATCTAATATATATTATATATATATATATAAGTGTGTGATATAAGATCCTGTCGACTTCAATGTGATATTGTCCTGTCGACTTTCAATGTGACAATATAATAATAATAATGTGGGGAAAGAGAAATAATCACACCACGATTTGGAAGATGAAGGGACCCAGGTAACCAGAGAGAGATGGAGAGCGACGGACCCGGCACCGCCAGGCGGCCGGCCGTTCGTAAGGCACACAATCACCCAACTGTCGCCCTAATTAGTCCTGAGGTTCCAAGAAAAGGGCCCCTTGGAATGTGGCTAGTGGCTCAAATGGCCGTACTTTAGCTGCCTTCTCTCTACGTCTCTCTCTGGTTGACTGTAGGTTTTCTTTATTATTCCTGGAAGAGCATATATTATGACATATGGCCCCCGTTGAAGAAGGCTGAACATGGTTTGAGTATACTTAAAGCTGGTGAAGCCAGGAATAGAGGAAATAATTTTACAGTTGAAATTAATTAAGCTAATGGTGACAAAGTTTTATGTAAATAAAATATTGTATAGTACACAAGTAAATATTATTTACAAGCAGTTTTACAACACCGGAGAGTTTGATATTTAAGGGAATTTTTGAAAATATCAAGGTTATAAAAGGCTATATACAACAAAATCTAATGTATTATAAGGGAAATGATATTGATGAGTGTGAACAAGGAGTATTGGAGTCACAAACACATGATGAAATTCTGAAGATCATTAAGACTGGGGAACTCTACACTTTAAGATATTTTTCAGGCGGACATGGCAAGAGGAAACTTGGCATGGGCTTTCTAGGCTATAGGTGTAGAGTACGAGAAATGAGGTTGAGGTTGGAAATTGCGTGAGCTCAGGACTTAGGTAAATATAGAACTACATACAATGTTAGAATTTTGGCAACAGAGCGAGGGGAAACTTGCTTTGGGCCATTCTACCTTATCTATGCAGTTACTTGTGTAGCGAGTCCGAGGGGAAAGTCCCGTGTGTAGGTGAGGAAGTCGAATGGACTTATATTTAATTTGCGAAGATAAAGTAGTTCGAGATGTAAAGGTAGAATATAGGCGGACAGAGCGAGGGGAAACTTGCTTTGGGCCTTCTACCTTAATTATTTAGATACCATGAGACTTTAGTAGTTTTAACTAATCGGAGGAAAGTATGCGCGCACAGTGCCAAAAATTGGGACGAGGACGGCGTTGTCCTTTACAAGTGACAAGCTGCTCGGACACGAGGTATTTGAACCGTCGTGGGAGCTTGTGCGAGGCGATGATTTCGCGGTGGGTTGAACGTAAAACCCATGTCTGCGCGAAATGATGACGGACCGGACAGAATCAGCGACGATGTTTAACGTACCTCCGTGTGAAATATCGGAGGTAGGCTATATCGTGCTGGTTTGGACAAAGGACAAACATAGATTTGAAGACAGGGTCCGTGTGGCGAACGTGTGGCGCGAGAAGAAGGGGCGAACTGTGCCGCTCGATGCAGATTGTTCAAGTGCGAACAAAAAGGAGTTGATAAACATCTAGCAGTTAGTCAATCTGCATCCTGTGACGAACACACCATTGGCTAGATGGTGTGCGTCGGTGGATATGCTAGAGATGAACTACGAAATATATTATCATAAATGAAGGGCGAAGATTAGGATTTTGAAATGACAATATTGTTGGCAATAATTATCGATAATTGATTAATCAATAATTCTATAAAAGGTCCTGAGCTGGTATAAGGTTGACAAAGTTGTAAGAATGAGTGGGACATTAAGGGGAAGATAAATAAGAGTCACCAAGGGTTGGTTGTAAGCAAGTCTCACGTGGTGGTTGGAATTATTCGACGCCTGAATTACAGAGCGAATTTTGAGTCGTTTAGGGAAAGAAATTATATTTCGTGAGCCGTGCTTACAAGTAGGAGAGAAGGTCATATACAAAAGGGTAAAGATGTTTAGTTACTGGAGCCCTATTGTGGTTGAGCACTATTATGAAATTGATTGTTGTTTTTATTAAAAATAGTAAAGCATGCATAGATAAAATGCCAATTTTAAGGAATGTGTGACTTTAAAATAAAAATATTTCATTAAAATGTCTATTATTAATTCGATTGGTAAGGTACAAATTTAATGGGTTACAAATATAAAGATAAATAGTATTGAGAATAAAATCATTGTTAATAGGCGTGGAGAGAATAAATTGAACTAAACTAATTATAGAAAATATTGGCATCAGAGTTTACAAGGGATGACTTTTTTGAAGAATGAATGGTAGGGGTGGAAACAATTACACTCACAGGTTATGCTGGTTGAGGGCGCAAGTAGATTCATTAAGTTCATTGAGGGAGGGTTCTTCTGCTGATATTGTATGGGACAGTGTTGTCCGCCACAGTAGTGTCAGGGATATGGCGGAGTCTTGTCCATGATGATGGAAGGTGTCCTGCTCTGGCGCGGTGATCGTTCTTGGGCAGATCTAGTGCTGGGAGAAGTGTGCGGCAGGTTCATCACCGTCGTAGGTGATTAGTTCTTCGGGATCACGGTTCAAAAGTTGGTCGAGGCAGAGGGTGAGAGCTCGAAGAGAAGTGGCTACAGTAGAGTAGGTCGTTGAGTCTTGTGGAACTTGGTTGTGGGTTTGTCCGATCATCGTGGTGTTGCTTCTTTTTTCTTCATACTCTGGTATATGAGGGATTTGCTTCCCGGCCAGGTCTTATCCTGTCGACTTTCAATGTGGCAATATAGTGATAATGTGGGGAAAGAGAAATAATCACAACACGATTTGGTAGAGGAATTTGGAAGCCAACCAGAGAGAGATAGACAGGCCCGGCAACCGCCGGGCGTCCGCTCGCGTCGAACACAATCACCCAACTGTCTCCAAGGTCCCGAGGTGCCAAGTGGCGGACCCCAGGAGCCCCTTGGAATTTCCTGATGTCTAAAGTGACACCCTTCAGCTGCCCATCCCTCTCTGGGCCGACTGTAGGTCCGTTTTATTATTCCAGGAAGAGTATATATTATGACATATATATACAACAATTACTATTAGAAAAATAATTACATTCATTAACGATTAAAAAAAACCAAAACCTCTTTCTCTCGACTTGAAAGATGTGAAAGGTAAGTTGGTTAAAGTTAAAGGTAACCTGTTATAAGAAACTACATGTTCAGAAACTATGGCCTAGAGGATAGAAATTGCAATAAAGGTAAAAAATAGTTCTAAATGGATTAAAAGCAAATAACGAGGATGATTAGAGTTGAATTTCTTTTATTGTAGAGCATGACATACAGGTGATCTTTCGAAATAAAGTTCTTCTCAACAAGCGTTGATGTAGTAACACAGGACTTTAATATGAAGCTGATTTTAGATAGCAAATATATAGGAATCGTATTGGAATATAAGAGTCCAGACCACTAAACATCTAATTGAACAGCAGAACAAATATTTTTGAACGACTATTTGAAACACACAAGATGAGCTAACAGAAATACAACATATATAGATATATTCAAACAAGAGAATTAAAAATAATAATAAAGAACCAATATAATGAAAGACGCCTTGTCTTATAGAACTTCATCTATACCATTATCTGCCCTAAGAGAGAGGGAGGGGGTATTTGATTATAAATGTATGCTAATAACCACAAAAGAGAGTAGGTATCAATTATACCTCCTCCTTATTGTATTACAATACTTAATTGGGGCCATTAGACATAACCTTCAACTTGACCTCACTCTCGGCAGATGAATGGACTCGGCCTTCAAGTCACTGCTCCAGGATCGCCTCATCTGAGAGCTACCGCAGCTTACGGGATCTGATGGTGAAGAAGCTTATTAAAGACTAAAAAAATGGGCTTGAAAAGTTTATTTTATTTTATATTAGCAGTAGTATATTAGTGAGATATATTATATTCATAATCATTTTATACCACCCCGAAATATGAAAATTAGTAAATAGTGATACAATGAACATATCCAGATTTGCAAGCAATAGTTACTCAGAAATTTATTCGAATAAAGAAAACTAGCTTTTTGGCTGAGGAGTTTCTTTGCCCAAAATCCTAGTTTTCCTTATTCGAATATCCAGCTATGTCGTTGAAACATAGGTGGAACAAACGGAATATGTAAATTGGTATAATTGCATAAAGTCACGCAAGACTATTGGTGATGGGAAATTTCTGATTAAATTTTTGAGTTCAGCATTAAAAGTTACACTAGAAACAACAGCATCAGGTTTTCTTGGGGGAAAATGCTGTTAACCAGTGTAATATGCAAAAATATGTATGGAATAGTTATTTTCATAAAAATATCTACATTTTAAATTTTGTTAAAACGAATGTAAAGCTTGTTTGTGAACATAAAAGAGATAAACTTCAACCAAGAAACCAGAGGAAAAGTGACCCGCTATTTCCTTGTATAAAAGGAAATAACCATCAAGGGTCTAATCAATCAAACTCTATACATCCTATTACCCTAATTCGGAAATAAAAAGACATCCCTCCCCAGTTCGCAGGAGGTCAGCTGTAGATCACGGTCTAGGGCAGGAATCTATCACACAGAAGCCACCACCGCCGAACCCAGAAAATCCAAATGATTCATCTTTCAATCCTCACACGCGGTAATTAAAGGTTAAAGCTTGACCCCAGACTAACCCTGGCACATTGGAAGGTCAGGGTTAGGTGCGGGGATTTAAGCAAGAGGATTTATGAGGCATGTTTTAAAAAACCTTTTTGAAAACGATTTCAAAATCTAGACTTTGCTTTTACGTGTCTCATTGTGAAGTAATATATAAATAAAATGTATTAAAAATAATAATAGAATTTAATTCAAAAGTAAATCTCTAGGTGAATACTTATATATATTAACATACATACACGATATAAAAATGCATATACATCTAGCTAAAGGTATTCGATTAGGTTTTCTCAGTCTTGAGGAGTCTTCTTGCATGGGAGTCCTTATTGACACTCTTCAAAGATTAGGGAGAAAGAGAGAGAGAAAGATTGAGATTGAGTTTGAAGACACTTTATTATATCGTTCATATAGGGATATTTAATGTAATACAAAATTGAATAAATATAAATTAATTAGGAAATATATATCTTATGATAAATATATAAAGATATTATTTGCTTGTTGTTTTTGATAGAGAATTATTGAGTATTTGCTTCTGATACGTGAATATTATTGTTGTGCAGTTATGGAAAATACAATAGAACTGTTTTATTCATTGTTTACTTTAATAGATATGATAACATAATTGAAGATGAAATAATATCTTACTTTAGGGGTGAAGAATGAAGAAAACAAAAAAACGTATACACATAATTACAAAATGTTTTGAGTCGGCCAAAGGGAATAGGAGGAAATATCTTTATTTACGGGGCTGCTAACCAAAATAAATGATTTTTGAGCCCCTAAATAAGGCGCCCAGAAGGTGGATTCGAACCACTACGCTTCTAAGCGGCTACAGGTTTGAAGCCTGCACCCCGGACCTCCGAAGTTCATCTGGGCTAAAAAAGGTAATAGCCTACAGCACCCGGTGTTCCCAGGTGGTCACCCTCCCAAGTACTGACCGGGCCCGACATTACTTAACTTCGGTGATCGGACGAGAACAGGTGTTTTCAATGTGGTATGGCCGTAGGCGAAGGCCAAAGGGAATAAAACAACAATAGGTTTATATAGGGAAAGCCGCGACATCTGGCGGTCGAATTTACAGAGTAGTTGGTTCTAGAAAATATATATTTCAAAATGAAATAATTTTATCTTTCTTCGTATATATAAAAGTCAATGTACGCTGTCTGTTTCGCGATAAACTCAAAAACTACTGAACCAATTGGTACCTAATTTTTCATGTCGCTTTTTATAAAAATGAGGAAAATTTTCGGCTACAGTTTGATTAGTATTTTTGGCTATTTATTTTTTTCATTTGAAGAGCTTTTTTTACGCCAAGTAAATACGAGGCGAAATAACCACACCAGGCCAATTAAGCGACCAATGAGCGTTCTGCATTTTTTTTTTTTCAAGTTTCTTGCGAACTCTTTTTTAAATATCTTTTTATACAAGTGTTACTTTTTTTTTACAAAAGTATTGAGTATTGAGAGAGAAATTTATATTACTAACTAAGTTACGGTAAGTGCACACAATGCAATTTTTAAAAAACTCACAAAATTAGCGTTACTCAATGTAAATAATAGCTTTCGTATTTTTTATTAATTTTTGTTCTAGGCTTTGTTTTTTTTTAACTCTTTAAAAAAAATCGTTTAAAATGCAGTCGCATTCATTAGCAAACACATATGTTTGCCCAATTTCCAAATTATTTATATTCTAGTATTTTGGATTAATTTTTTATAAACCTATTTTTTCTTATTCTTACTGAGAAGATGAGCATCGCAGTCAAGATCCATCGCAGTTACTCACTTATCTCGGGTAATTTCAAGGGTTAATGCGCTGGAGCGGGTACCTCGGGGGTAGGTTGGAAAATCTGCCATCTATATAAACTATATTGATTTTGAAACAACTAAATGGATTTCAAAAATAATTAAATCAAATACCTAAACACTAATATAATACAATTTTTGCTATCACACACACTTTTTGCCTGTGGTTTGTATGTTACTTCGGTATTGTTATTCTATGGCACTTCTACTATTTATTATTGATGTACTTTCAGTATGAAGGAAATTGCACTCGGGGGAATTCTCGGGCGAAGCCGGGTCATTCGTCTAGTATAACTTATATATAGATAAATATATATATATGGTCTTCATTTCTTCATTTATTCCCCACAGCGGGGAAGACTCCGCCATCGATGGACTGCGAGAGTTATTTCCCACAGAGTGGGCAGGTCGAGGTGATGGCTGGCGTTACCTAACTCAAAGACCAAGATGCCACTTGTAGATGGTAGCCTTCACCACACTTGTGAGCTTCATTGCCTCGGGATGGATGCCGACACCGAAGAACCAAGCCTGCAGATCCAGGGGAACTTCGCACGAGACGAACACCTCCCTGAGCAGGGATCGCATGGCTCGGCAACTCCAGTATCTGTGGGTCAGCGCGACCCGTCGCTTGACCAACAGGCGGCAAAGGTGGTACGCCTCGAGGCAGGATGGTCAGGATTAGGAAGGGCGTGAAGGGCCAACCGTAAGACGAAATTTGCGTTGTGCCCCGAAAATCAGGTTGGCCCAGGGGATGGAACGAGGCACATCAACGGTGGGGGTCCACCGCGCAACAAACTCGGCAACAGGATGTTCCTGCAGCTGTGCCAAATCCAGTGCCCGGCGCGCCCTCTGGCTGGTGAGGTGGGTAATGGGAGTTCGCCGATCCCAGCAGGATGAAGGTCTCCGTCTCGTGTTGCACAAACTATCTAGAGTTGGCGTTTTCCTGCAAGAGACGCTGGCAGAAGAACACCAGGTGCTGCACGTCCAGGAGTGTTGAGCGCTCTAAGAAGAGAGAAAGAAGGCTAGGAATTATGGATATCCATAGGCAGTGAATTGTAGTTCTTGCCAATCAAGCTTTCCCGCTATGCCCGGACACCAGAATATTAGGTATCAGTGGTAAAGCATTCCTAGGTGTGGTGAGAAGGATGCGTCTGCATACCTGTGGGAAACCAATGGGGCTTCGGACTCGTAGATAATGAATGCAGCACGACAGGACCTAGATGTGCAGTGCTAAACGGGAAAAACGTCGTGTTCCGAAACGAAGTACTCCGTGCAGCCCATCAATCAATATAGGACGATGGCAAGTTTAAAACGAGTTCCTGTCTTTTCACGGGCCGAAGGAGCAAGGCACGGAAGCTCCAGTATGTGGCAGTAATGGCATTTCTTTCCCGTGCACTATTACAGCTTCTCTCAAACTAGCCACATGTAGTAACATTCTCGAAAAATCCCCGAAACCAGGCGCAGGTAAATTATCATACAGCTGGAAACAGTTTAGATATTTAGTTTCAACCTGGCCACCCAACCACGCATCCCCACCAGCTTCAAATAATTAAAATAATTTGGCCGACATATGGGTATTGAGAGAATATTTAATGTTTTACTTGATATCATATGTTGTTATGATACTTTGAAACACAGTTGAAGTGTGGCACGCTTATATATAACAGCGACACATCCCTTAGAAAACAACAGTTCAAACGAGTAAAATCAGCAAGAAACCAATCAGCATGCTGACCTTTTCAGTAGCAATGTTTTTAACACTCACTCAAGCCAGCCAGAAAAGAATACACCACTCCGGAGTTGCTTACCCGTGGCTTGGTGTCGAAGCCGCGGCTGAGGTCGGGCTCCTGCAGTAGAGAAGAGAAGAGCAGCGCCTGCCTCACGCTCATGTCAGGCCAGGGGGCCCCGCCGCGCGGCACGTAAGCAACACACCTGGCCAAGGCTTCGGGGCCCAGAGCCAGGCCGTTTACAATAAAGTCACCCCGCACCCGGCACCGCCATCGCTTGTGTCTGTTGGCCAGAATGTCCAGGATGGCTGTCCCTTCCTCCTCTGCACACCCCAAATCGCCATAGGATCCGTAGCTCTATGGGACAACTTTACGAGTTGTAAGCAAGAAAAGGGAGGTTGAGTGAAAAGGGAGTGAGAAAACAGGAAATAGAATCAATGGAGAGTACGAAAGCAAGGCATAAGAGTTTGTAGGAAGTAAACAGAGTAAAGTGGCGATTAGAAAGAAGGAAGTTAATCAATTGAGATATAAAAGAGGGGGAATTTAGTAACCTAAAACTTCAGCTGGGGGTGGGTAGAGGAATATAATATTTTATGAAAGTCAGTTAAAAAGCCAGTAAGAATAGCATTCAGGTGGAAAGAAACGAATGAAGACAACAGGACCCAACAAAGAGAGTACCCAATAAATAGAAAACATAGTTTGGCCGGTAGGTAGATTAGGCGGCGAGGCATTGTAAATATAAGTCTGGAGTGTAATTGGCGGAATGTCATTGTAAAGCGATCGAATTCATGCATATTTGACAGATCCATTGTCTGCAGCGGATATTGAGCCGAGTATTGGGATGTCACCCCACCGCCCGGTAATTTTTTATGCCCTCACAGCCCCCTTGACAACTTCTCCCAGCCCACCGGCTGTATGAATTATCCGAAAAATATATCATCTTTATAGAGACACGACGTTAAAAAATCTTGATATTAAACTCTGAAATATTTGCGTCTCAATTAATGATATTTTTCTAGCTTCCATTTATTAAGATATTTAATATTAAGCCTTTTATTAAGATACTAGCGGATGTGTACCCGGCTTCGCCCGGTTTTTATCTGAGTGAAAGTTTGCCTAACGAATATTATTGAAAATAATTTTCCGGAACATAGACTATTATGCTAATAATGATAATAATATTCATTACATTATATTTTTTATTATATATTTATATAATACGAATGGCCCGGGCAACGCCCGGGTTTTACCCGAGTGCGTATATATTTTAAAAACGTTTTAATTCAAATACTATTCGTTACAATTATAAATTGGCGCCATGGATGTCACTCTTGTGAAACGTCCCGTTCCAAACTGTGTGTTTTTAAAATGTTTTAATTAAAATACTATTCGTTACAATTATAAATTTGAACGATAGGCTCATTATTTCTTTATACCGTTATATTATATATATTATATTTATTATATATATATTACACGTTATTTGTTTTCTTGGCCGACTGTTTTACATATGGTGTTATCTTAAAATTGCTTGTTTTGAATATTTTTTAGATTGAGATTATTAGCTATTATGTAAAAAAATTAACTCTGTTGAAATTTAATTTTGTATTTATATATAAATAAAATTAACTCTGTTGATTTTTTTTTGTATTTAATCGATAACAGCGAAGTTACGCATGTTAATGTTAGGGAAAAATATTTTGATGTTAAGCAAAATCTGCTCCATCTCGTTTTACATAAATGTTGAAAATTTGGTCGAAATTGATGCATTGTAACGAAAGTTTTTAGTGAACAGCAATTATGAAATTTGCATTTTATTAATATAGATTTTGTCTTGCATAGACTAGCCGTGAAGGCCAAGAAAGAATGGAAAAAGCAAATAATGGAAGAAAGTATCAACAAGTAAACAGGTAATCAGCTATATACAGTCTTGGTGGAAAGGAATAACAAACACTGCGCGTCTTCTAATTTTGAAAATTTCCAAAAAGATATTGCAAGCTTTTGTGTCCAACTGTAGAACTGATAATAGACGTAGACAAAGCTCTCATCGGCCAATGACTCAGAAAGAAGTTGTAAATATTTGAATTTTTTCTGACCCAATTTTTATGTGTATTTCCCTTCGAAGTCGGGAATAACAAGAATACAATTGGGTGATACCCTATCTAATATTTCATCTTCGCTAATTCAAATTTTAAGCAACCCTCTTTTTCCATTATTCAAGGCAGATTTTGGGGGAAATAACCAGAGTATCTTTGGCTGTGAGAGGATCCTTTATAATAATATACACATGTGTATATTGTTACATCATGATTAATGGCGTATTTCTTATATTATTTTTAATATATTTGAAATTTAAATTATATATTTATTTATTTTTATATAAAATATTCTATGATATTTATTTAAAACAGATTAGATTATCATCATTTGTATTTAGGTACACGTGTGACTTCACTGCTCTCTTTGATGTGAGAAAATAAATAAAGTATTCTGGAGGTTACTTAAAGTAGACTTATCTCATTATTCCCTTATATAAATTTGTAGGATGGTTGAAACACGCTCTGGTAAGATGCAAGACCCAGCACAGGAGAGAATCATGGCTGAAGAGTCTGCCAAGCCGCAACCTGGTGCAACAATTGGTAGAGATGCTAGTTCCGACCCAGTTGTCCTGAATCCCAACATCGACATCCCCAAGTATGATGGAACGGAAGACCCTCGCCCATGGATTGAATCTCTTGAAGAAATTGGCTTCCTGTACCATTGGGCAGACTACATTATCTCTCGTTATGCCGCCATGAACATGACGGGAAGCGCTAAAACCTGGTTGAATTTACACAAAACTAGTTTCACGAGCTGGGAAAATATTAAAATCCGCCTCATTCAGGATTTTTCTTTGGACGCGAATAAAGAAGAACTTAGAATGAAGCTCAACAGAATGCAACACTGGAATGAACCAGCAATCAGGTTCGCGGAAGACATTCTAGTGTTGTGCAACAAGGTTGACCCCGCAATGGAAGAAGAAACAAAAATTGAACATGTTATTGGAGGACTGAAAAAAGAGTACTCATTCGCGCTCTACCTGAACCCTCCTAAAACGACCGATGACCTTCTTGTCGTGTGCAAGAAAATGGATTCTTTTGAAAAGAAGTATCGGGAACGTGTGGAGAAATCCAGAAACCTATATAACGGTCCACGCTATTCTAGACCCCAACAACAATCGAGGTACGTGCCGCCGACTGCCGCACGAAACTACCAGACCACTTCCAGGCCCCAAGCCCCTGTTTCCAATAATTACAAGAACGACTCCCCTCCTACTCCCAGACAGTATCGAAACAACTTTCCAAGCCCTCTACCCCTAGATGTCCTTAAAATCCTAACTTTGTGCCAAAACCAAACCTTCAGAGAAACACCTACAATAAAAGCCAAGAAGTGAGCAAAAATAGGACGGAAGATGGAAGACCAATCTGCTTTAAATGTAACAAGCCAGGGCACGTGGCCCGTTATTGTAGGGTCAAGTTTATAAGAATCTTAGAAGAGGATCCAGCAGATACCCAAGAGAAGGTCGAAGAGAAATGCCAAATGAATGAAATATCAGAGAAATCAGGACCTCGGCTTTATGCCGATGTATGTCATAACACACAGACAAATATTCCTACCCGGAATAGATATTCCGTGTTGGAAGATTTAAACTAAGCGTCGCGCCTGAATCTGTCAATCAAAGCAAGTCGACCATAAACGGAATCAAGAAGTTGGACCCTAAATACAAATTAAAAATTAACGTGGACAAGATAGGGACTTTTGAAGCTTTGGTTGATACAGGTGCTGACCTCTCAGTGGTCGACCTCAGAACGGCCCTCGATACAGGCCATGGTATAAGTAAACTCGCAAAAATTTGTGCAGGACCCGATGGAAAAAAATTGGACATGGTAGGAAGTATATTTTTAAATATAAAAATTGATGACGAAACATTATCACACAACTTTGTGATATTGAAAACGCATTTACGGACATTAATTCTTGGGAGAGATTTCCTTAAGAAAATGAACGCAAAAATAGATTGTAAGCAAGAAACTATCAAATACGATTTGACGAATAATCATGACGAAATCAATTTTGAAATGTTGAAAATAAAGAGTGCCAAGGATTCCATTGTACCGGAATGTTCCATGAAATTGATCAAGGCATTGGTAGAAACAGAGGATGGAGAATATATTATCGAGGAGAGCAGCAAAATGTTTCAAACAAATGGACTTCGTCTAGCAAGAAGCTTGATCAATGTTATAAATAGGGAAACACACATCTGGATAACTAATCCGTATCCTCGACCGTTAAAAATAATGAAAACCAAACATTGGCTTTTGGAAGTAGTCCAGCGAAAATAAATGTGAGTCGAGAAAGAGAGGTAGAAGAGAACAAAGAACCTAGATTCCAAATAAACGAAAAATTTTCACCAAAGGAACAGAAGGAGTTAAAACAAGTTTTAGAAAGGTATGGAGATCTTTTTTCGTCGAGATTAGGGAGAACCAATTTGGCAAAACATCGGATAGACACAGAAGACGCGAAGCCAATTAAACACAAGCCTTACCGGGTAAGTGCTAAAGAACGAGATATTATAAAAGAGCAAATTGACGAGATGCTTACAGAAGGCATAATTAGGCCATCTTCTAGCCCCTGGTCTTTTCCAGTAATATTGGTCAAGAAGCGAGATGGTAAATACAGATTTTGTGTGGACTACAGAAAACTGAATAATGTGACAGTAAAAGATGTCTATCCGATCCCTAGAATAGACGAAGTTATGGATACTCTCCAAGGATCTACACACTTCTCAGCAATAGACCTCAGATCTGGATATTGGCAAGTTGAAGTCGAAGAAAGAGACAAAGAGAAAACAGCTTT
Organism: Cordylochernes scorpioides; assembly: GCA_030710605.1. Lineage (NCBI taxonomy): Eukaryota > Metazoa > Arthropoda > Arachnida > Pseudoscorpiones > Chernetidae > Cordylochernes > Cordylochernes scorpioides. Next base: position 163,884,051 of record CP092864.1, read on the forward strand.
CACTACAGCACATGGATTATATGAATTCAACGTGATGCCTTTTGGACTTTGTAACGCGCCTGCTACCTTTGAGAGAAATATGGAGAATATGCTTGGAAATCTGAGATGGCAAATTTGTTTGTGTTATCTGGATGATGTTATCATATATAGCCCGGATTTTCCAACGCGCCTCAAAAGACTTGAAGCTGTTTTTAGATGTTTTCGTGAATCTAATTTAAGGTTAAACGACAAAAAATGCCGATTTTCTTTTGAAGAATTGGAGATTCTCGGCTATATAACGAGCAAACATGGTATAAAACCCGCGGAACATAACATCAAAGCTGTCAGAAATTTCCCTCGGCCCAAAAAGGTCAAAGAAGTACAATCCTTTTTGGGAATGTGTTCATATTATAGAAAATTTATCAAAGACTTCTCAAAAATTGCTGACCCTTTGACCAACCTTATAAAAAAAAGTGTATCATTTACCTGGACAGAAAGACAAGAGGAAGCGTTTCAAACCCTAAAAACAGCACTATTAAGTCCACCAATTTTAGGTCACTTCAATCCAAATGCACCTACTTATGTTCATACTGATGCGTCCAACATCGGCATAGGTGCAACACTTGTCCAAGACATCGGTGGTGGAGAGAAGGTGATCTCATATTTGAGTCGTACCCTAAGTAAAGCGGAGCAAAATTATTCAACCACTGAAAAAGAATGTCTGGCCGTTGTCTGGTCAATGTCAAAATTACGACCCTACCTTTATGGAAGACACTTTAAAATAGTAACAGACCATCACGCCTTATGCTGGCTCAAAAACTTGAAGGATCCAACAGGTCGATTGGCAAGATGGGCATTGAAAATTCAAGAATATGACTTCGATATAATACATAAATCAGGAAAGAAGCATCTGGACGCCGATGGCTTATCTAGGGGACCCTTACCAGAAACTGATTGGGATGAGGATTTGAAAGGCTATTTTTAAATCAAATAACAGACGAAGAGGATAAGTTTATCGAAAGTGTTAAGAAAAACCTTAATGGAAGCAGGCGATCAATTGCGCAAAACTTTAAAGTAGAAGATGGATGCCTCTTTAAGAAAAACCCGAACCCTGAAGGCAGGGCGTTGTTGCTTGTGGTTCCAGAGAAGAAAAAGAGAGAAATTATGAAAGAATATCACAATCATATGTCGAATAGCCATCTGGGTGTCGCCAGAACCATGTACCGAATAAAGAGTAAATACTTTTGGCCATCCATGCTAAAGGATGTCTCAGAGTTCGTTAAGACGTGTCACCTTTGCCAAAGTAGAAAAGGCTCAAACCAATTACCTTCTGGACTACTACAGCCCATTCCCCCAGCCAACTTTCCTTTCGAAATAATTGGAATTGACTTTGTTGGTCCATTGCCATCTACGAAAAACAGGAAAAAAATGGATAATCGTGCTGACGGACTACTACACTAGATATGCAGAAACAAAAGCAGTCTCGGAAGCAACAGTGAAAGAAGTTTCAAAATTTCTAGTAGAGGATATTTTTCTCCGGCACGGAGCCCCACAATATCTTATTAGTGACAGAGGCTCTCAATTTACCAGTAATTTAATGAAAGAGGTGATGAAAACGTGCAAGATTAAACATTGCTTCACAACGAGCTATCATCCCCAGACTAATGGATTGACAGAGCGGTTAAATAGAACATTGATCAATATGCTCAGTATGTATGTGAACACTGATCAGAAGAATTGGGACGAAATACTCCCATTCATCACTCACGCTTATAATACTACAATTCAGGAAACCACAGAATATTCTCCCTTTTTCCTGATGTTTGGAAGAGAACCCACGTCTCTTTTGGACGACAGGAATATCTCGGTGGACATTGACAAGGATGATTATGATGAATACATAAAACATCACTTAGACAAAATAAACAGAACAAGAAAATTAGTTATTAACAACACAATAAAGACTCAAGAAAGAATGAAAAAGAACTATGACAAGAAACACATGGAAAGAAGCTACGAACCAGGAGAATTAGTAGCAGTTTGGACACCAATTAGGAAAATAGGAAAGTGTGAGAAACTACTGAGAAAATATTTTGGTGTCCAACGTAAATTACTTAATTGAACCAAAAGATAATCCTGGCCAAGACCCATTGATTGTCCATGTCTCAAGAATCAAACCCTATTTTGAAAGAATTGATGAGGTCAATCACGAGGACGGGGCGACCTCTTGAGAGGGGGAAGTGTTACATCATGATTAATGGCGTATTTCTTATATTATTTTTAATATATTTGAAATTTAAATTATATATTTATTCATTTTTATATAAAATATTCTATGATATTTATTTAAAACAGATTAGATTATCATCATTTGTATTTAGGTACACGTGTGACTTCACTGCTCTCTTTGATGTGAGAAAATAAATAAAGCATTCTGGAGGTTACTTAAAGTAGACTTATCTCATTATTCCCTTATATAAATTTGTAGGATGGTTGAAACACGCTCTGGTAAGATGCAAGACCCAGCACAGGAGAGAATCAAGGCTGAAGAGTCTGCCAAGCCGCAACCTGGTGCAACAATATCATAAGCTATGTCCATAGGTTCCCTCCATATGTATCTTCTTTTCTTCTTAAATTTTATCTTTTTTTTTTCTTTTTATAAAATTTTATTTCTCTTTTATTGTATATATTTTGTTTTAAAAACAAATTAGGCATCTACTGACCCCTGACACAAGCGTTTTTTAGATGGCAGAGCGCTATCTATTGGAACAGAAATCAGCTAAATAATGATTTAACCTGTTCCTTGATATTTGTCCAACCCATTTTCTTGATAAATCAAGAAAGGCCAACCACGAACGCATTTCGGGATATTGACCCTCGTCAGCGTGATGCAGGCTGTACCTCTATGACCAAAAATCTTTTGATCCTAGAGGCTTCTTGAGAAATTAATTTATCCTTGAAGATAGTGTACCACTGAGGAGAGCACCAGGGAGTTTGCAGCTCTCGCCCGCTCAACGTGGCGAACAGGTAGCTCCTGCTGTCGAACGTCCAGAGAGATGAGAAGTGCGTCATGTCTCGCTTGCCCAGGCGACTTTGTCAGACATTCGCGCAATGTGTTGAAATTCATTAGTGTCGTATCTCTATATATATAAAAGTCAATTTCTGTCTGTCTGTCTGTTTCGCGATAAACTCAAAAACTTCTGAACCAATTGGTACCAAAATTTCCATACATAGGTAAAAGAATACGGGGAAGACGATAGGCTATTTTAAAAAATATATAAATCAATTATTAAAACTATATATTCAAATTATTCAACTTAGCTCACGAGCAGCGCCCTCTAGAACACGTGACGTTTTGACGGCGGGGGACGCCCATTGGCTGCCAGCGAGCACGTGACCTCCCTGCCGCCGGGCACCCCCCCCCCCTCCGAAATAATGGAATCGCCCGGCTGCCGGCCGGTTGGCCATTTCGAGTTCCCACCGCGCGCGGTCCTGGCGTTGGTGACACAGCTGTGCCAGGCGCCAAAAAAGCCTCGCGGGTGACCTCGGGAACTACGTCCATCTTCCATATGTAAAATACATTTAATCGTGTAAACCCGGGCGTTGCCCGGGTCCAATCGTCTAGTATAAAATAAAAGTGCAATGAGTTTATACATTGTCACATGAATATATTTCCATTAAACTCCTGAATTTTAAAATTGAATTTTAACCATAATTTTAACCATACTAGACGAATGACCCGGGCAACGCCCGGGTTTTACCCTATTAAATGTACCCTGTTTCACCCGAGGTCTCTGTTTTTTGGAATTTTTCCCGATATAATTTTGTATCTGATAATCAAACATGAAACAGCAATATTTTTAAAATAGCCTATCGTCTTCCCAGTATTCTTTTACCTATGTATGGAAATTTTGGTTTGAATTAGTAAACTACTGCGAATTTGTAGACGAATGACCCGGGCAACGCCCGGGTTTACACGATTAAATGTATATTGCATATGGAAGATGGACGTAGTTCCCGGAGGGCACCCGCGAGGTCACTCTGCCCCCGCGCAACTGTCCAACCGGGAGCGTGCCCCGCCGTCAAAATCGCCACGCGTTCTAGAGGGCGCTGCTCGTGAGCTCAACCGGCCGGCAGCCGGGAGATCTCATTTACCTGGCGGGGGGGGGGGCAGGGGGCAGGGAAGTCACGTGCTGCGCCGGCAGCCAATCGTCGCGCGCCGCCGTCGACGTCTGAGTGTTCTAGAGGGCGCTGCTAGTGAGCTAAGTTGAATAATTTGAATATATAGTTTTAATAAATTATTTATATATATTTTAAAATAGCCTATCGTCATCCCCGTTATTTTTTACCTATGTATGGAAATTTTGGTTTGAATTAGTGAACTACTGCGAATTTGTATACCGGACATACCAACAGACCAACAAACCTACAAACATTCATTTATATATATATAGATATTCAGAAGAAATAATGAACCTAACTTAAGAATGTATTCTAAAAAGAGATATATTTTGACACAAGGTGTACGACAATGCACTCACTCATTCCACGGCCATTTCGACCAATTCAATCGACGAATTCAGGTTCAACCATCCCACTTATTCTCCAGAATTAGCTCCTAGCGACTATCACTTATTTGAACATGTAAAAGTATTTGAATGAAAAAATTGAGGATGATACATGTATTATAATGATTCATGGCGTTGTAGAGTTTTTGGAAAATTAGGACGAAAACCTTTATAAAAAGGATAGAGGGATTAAAAGGTTGGTAAAAATAAAATTAAAAATAAACGTATATTTTCTAGATGGGCCATCATGTATTTATAGAACAACTATTATATATTCACAAAAAACTAACCCATTTAATAAATATAAGAATACCTCACCCCATCTCAGGTGTTTATTCCTATATTATCATACCTGTTGATAGAGGTGTGTATATCCAGGTTTACGTAAATTCCAATGGGTTCCAGAAAGTTTTATTCTTTCGAATCTAATGCAGCTTTAAATGTTTGAGGAATTCATTTGATGCCGAACGAAATATATTTTTCTCAAACATATTGAAGCGGTGCAGCAAAGAAGATGAAGAGAAGATGTGGGCAAGCCAAGAAAAGAAGGTATGCAGGTCCCGCCCTCCACAAGGAAGTGTTTATTGACAGATTCCAGAGGAGGGGGCGGGAGATAAACAGTCCAGCTGGTGCCGTAGTGAAGGTAGGAGCGGATATAGCAGTCGGCTTGAAGGGGGTTTGTGCGCCGAGAGGACATCACAGTCTGGGAAGGAATGTCAGTCTGGTGACATCGAGATCTGCGGCAAGGAGAAGACGGTGACGAGGAGGATCCACTTTTTAAAGCTCTGGGAATAAATATACCGTACTAAGCTGTATCCACAAAGAATCCGCATTGTTATCTTAGAAACCTTGAACGCAAACATCGACGACTGAGAAGCGTCGTAACATTTGGTGTCAGAAGTGGGGTACAGCTTAGTTAATTCTAATTGAAGATTTTATTTTGCGCTAATTTGAAAAGAAAAATGGAAAAACTAACCGACCTCGAAATTGAAAAATCCAAGAAATTTCTCAGTCTGATAAACCAGAAAGTAGATGAGCTCGGAGAAGGCGTTAGATCGATTAATAAAGGGATTACTCTATTGGAATCTCGATTGAGCCGACTCGAGCATAATCGGAATGTCAAACGTTCTGCCACACCCATGTCTTGCGAAGTTGAGTTCAATGAACACCAGCCAGAAAATCCTGATGGCTTTTCAAAAACAATCACAGCCACAAACAGCCCGCGTATTCAAAGTCTGAGGGGACAAAAGACGAGTCCAGATGATGAAGATCCCGGCAAGACCATCAAAACAAAGACCATCACGTCGGGAGACGTCGTAAGTGGACTGTCAGAATATACGCTAGAAGATTCTCCCGTGATCAAGAAGTCCAAAGAATGTCGACAGCAGGAAATTATCTAGACTGGTTGTGTAGCGGAGGAGGGCGAGCTGATCGCTTCCGACAACAGCTGTGGCATGAGTGTTTTGAACCAAATCAAGCGGACGGAAGGAGAGCGCCCTCCAGGTGATATACAGTGTGGAAATTCAACCCCTGGGATTCTTTCTGAAATACTCCATGAGAACAACAACGATCTTGGTGAGCTGCAGTGCAACGGCGGGGCTGACTTATGCGACAGTGACAGGCTGTCAGGGACTACAGCGGCGATCCAACTGGACGGGACGGAACTGGGTGCTCCGTGGAAGTGCGACAAGACTAGGTGGTCGAAGCACCCCGAAGTTGGAGCCGACGACCCGACTGAACGAGATAGAGCATTGGACGCTCTGTGGAAGTCCGACGACAATGTCTGTGACGCGGAAGTCGCGCGCAATGTCTCAGCGCCGTGGTCTGCAATACAAGCTAAAAAGATGTGTCAAGAATGTGTACCTATCATATTCGTTCCTTCGCCCGACGAGGTGCATATCAAACAGCTACCTTCTAGGAAAGGTTCTACCGACGTTCAGACTGCCACGGGGTCCGACACCTCCAGAAGGTGCAAGAAATTCCCAGCCCTGTGCGGGGTCGGCACGAAGAGAACCGGGTTTGAAGGGTTTGGAAAGAGAGAGCTTCTAGAGCAAGAGAATGGGACACCGAAAGAAGAAAGGAACGTTCCCGACCACCTATGGGAGTTTAACATGAACGAATGCGTGCTGGGAGGTCACGATATGGACAGCGTGGATAAGGTGGGCGAATCCACTGTAAAGGTCGGCGATCTACGGCCCCGTCGTGAAAGGAAGCGGCGAAAGCGCAATACAAAAGATCACAACCCTTT
>CP092864.1:163890945-163983312 GCA_030710605.1 Cordylochernes scorpioides
GACGAACCAAATAATAAATATCATTACGAACTATAGTGATTTGGTAACAGACAGATTGTACCTCGATAAACACCCATACACAGCCTTATATCATAGAAAAAGACGAGATTAGGAAACCAATAATATTTATTGAATTCAAACCATCAAAACAGCTGCTAACATAATTTCATACAGAGAATTTATACCAGAGCGTAAGAAAGATATTATTGAAGAATCTATGTTGGTCAACCCGTCTTTCACGAACAAAAAATAAAAATAATGTAAATACGCCTGTTTTTATTTTAAATTCAGAAAAACTGCCGAAAATAATATATCTATTGATATACAACGTTGACATATCCTCTAATTAAAAAATAAAGGCATCCTCTTCCGTAATTTTGGCGCAGAAATAAGCGTTATTTATTGATTGTCTCCATATTCTAGCAGACTCAGATTGGTAACAAATCCAAAAACCAGCTTTGAAATATTGAGATATTTTTCGTTGATATTTCATTGATTCCTTGTGGATCTCATGAAATCAAAGCCCGCTATGGACTGACGAGTTCTATAGCTGGAACCCATGGACTCCAAGTTGGCATTCTATGTTGGTGTTGTAGCTTTGTCACCGAACCTAGTCTGCTAGATTTAAGAGGCGGACAATATATGGCGTATAATTTTCCGTCTCTATATTTCCTAACATTGCATTAAGACGTCTTCCACATGTTTTGATTCTCGGCCAACAGTAAGCTTCATCTCCATCAATATATTGCTTTTGCGCCATAAAAGATGACCGTCTCTAAAGAGAGGCATGTCAAGCTGAGACAATAGGCTACTTGCGCCAACCCTCCTTCAGTGTGTGCTGAAGTTGCTCAAATCACTAGACCATAGTTACCTCATAGGTTGCAATCAATTGTCTCATTGTAATGGTTCATGTCGAAAAAATGGTTTTCAATATTTTATTTAATTTTATTTCATGCCTTATTTCAAGAAGGTCATAACATTTAGCATCTCCTTTAAGAAGAGCTAATATACTTTCCAATTAAATCTTTTAAATTTGTTAAACACTTTAACAGCCACACGAACAGATATAGAATCGCTATAGAATCATCCATAGAATTAGCGGAGCTTATGAGACTCCCATAAAGTTTGACATCCTGTAGTGCTATCGTCAAATCTAAATGACTCACGCTGTTCTCTCGATGAAACCTCTCGAGTAATTTAATTGCTCGTTTTTACAATCACTGTTAAATATATTTTAAAATATCAGATATCTAATTACTATTATTATTAATAGTTTTGATTTTTTTTTATTATCGCTTTTCATCAAAATCCAAGAATCAGAACGAAGGGCTTGCTTATGATATTGTTACGACGCTTCTCAGCCGTCGATGTATGCGTTCAAGGTTTCTAAGATAACAATGTGGATTCTTTGTGGATACAGCTTAGTGCGGTATATTAATTCCCAGAGCTTTAAAAAGTGGATTAATAACTATGTACAGTAGATGGACTTGCCTTCATTGTCCGCCACTAGAGGGATCCTCCTCGTCACCGTCTTCTCCTTGCCGCAGATCTCGATGCCACTAGACTGACGTTCCTTCCCAGACTGTGATGTCCTCTCGGCGCACAAACCCCCTTCAAGCTGACTGCTATATCCGCTCCTTCCTTCACTACGGCACCAGCTGGCCTGTTTATCACCCGCCCCCTCCTCTGGAATCTGTCAATAAACACTTCCTTGCGGAGGGGGGGGGGGGGGGGGGGGCTGCATACCTTCTTTTCTTGGCTTGCCCACATCTTCTCTTCATCTTCTTTGCTGCACCGCTTCACTGCCCCCTTCTCAATTGTTTTCTTCCCGAAAAGGACTGATTTCACCAGCGGCGCTGATCGGCGGTCCTTTGATCTCCCTGACGTCTCTGGCTACATGAGGCTCGTCAGCCTTCCGGTAGCGTAGCGGCTGGATTAGCACCAACCCTTGTTTGCAGAACCACATCTCAACTCGGGCTTTCTTCCCGCTCTTAATTATTGCCGACGCCATTGATTAGTTTCGCTGTCTAGCACAGGGCAGTGGCTCTCCACGCGATGGCGGCTATATCACAATGCCTTGGATGCTTTCATCTGATATTTTGAATTCTCCTTGTGTACTCTCTGTAGCCGCAATGTACATTTCCAAAGGGTTGTGATCTTTTGTATTGCGCTTTCGCCGCTTCCTTTCACGACGGGGCCGTAGATCGCCGATCTTTACAGTGGATTCGCCCACCTTATCTACGCTGTCCATATCGTGACCTCCCAGCACGCATTCGTTCATGTTAAACTCCCATAGGTGGTCGGGAACGTTCCTTTCTTCTTTCGGTGTCCCATTCTCTTGCTCTAGAAGCTCTCTCTTTCCAAACCCTTCAAACCCGGGTCTCTTCGTGCCGACCCCGCACAGGGCTGGGAATTTCTTGCACCTTCTGGAGGTGTCGGACCCCGTGGCAGTCTGAACGTCGGTAGAACCTTTCCTAGAAGGTAGCTGTTTGATATGCACCTCGTCGGGCGAAGGAACGAATATGATAGGTACACATTCTTGGCACATCTTTTTAGCTTGTATTGCAGACCACGGCGCTGAGACATTGCGTGCGACTTCCGCGTCACAGACATTGTCGTCGGACTTCCACAGAGCGTCCAATGCTCTATCTCGTTCAGTCGGGTCGTCGGCTCCAACTTCGGGGTGCTTCGACCACCTAGTCTTGTCGCACTTCCACGGAGCACCCAGTTCCGTCCCGTCCAGTTGGATCGCCGCTGTAGTCCCTGACAGCCTGTCACTGTCGCATAAGTCAGCCACGCCGTTGCACTGCAGCTCACCAAGATCGTTGTTGTTCTCATGGAGTATTTCAGAAAGAATCCCAGGGGTTGAATTTCCACACTGTATATCACCTGGAGGGCACTCTCCTTCCGTCCGCTTGATTTGGTTCAAAACACTCATGCCACAGCTGTTGTCGGAAGCGATCAGCTCGCCCTCCTCCGCTACACAACCAGTCTAGATAATTTCCTGCTGTCGACATTCTTTGGACTTCTTGATCACGGGAGAATCTTCTAGCGTATATTCTGACAGTCCACTTACGACGTCTCCCGACGTGATGGTCTTTGTTTTGATGGTCTTGCCGGGATCTTCATCACCTGGACTCGTCTTTTGTCCCCTCAGACTTTGAATACGCGGGCTGTTTGTGGCTGTGATTATTTTTGAAAAGCCATCAGGATTTTCTGGCTGGTGTTCATTGAACTCAACTTCGCAAGACATGGGTGTGGCAGAACGTTTGACATTCCGATTATGCTCGAGTCGGCTCAATCGAGATTCCAATAGAGTAATCCCTTTATTAATCGATCTAACGCCTTCTCCGAGCTCATCTACTTTCTGGTTTATCAGACTGAGAAATTTCTTGGATTTTTCAATTTCGAGGTCGGTTAGTTTTTCCATTTTTCTTTTCAAATTAGCGCAAAATAAAATCTTCAATTAGAATTAACTAAGCTGTACCCCACTTCTGACACCAAATGTTACGACGCTTCTCAGTCGTCGATGTTTGCCTTCAAGATTTCTAAGATAACAATGTGGATTCTTTGTGGATACAGCTTAGTGCGGTATATTAATTCCCAGAGCTTTAAAAAGTGGATTAATAACTATATACAGTAGATGGACTTGCCTTCATTGTCCGCCACTAGAGGGATCCTCCTCGTCACCGTCTTCTCCTTGCCGCAGATCTCGATGTCACCAGACTGACATTCCTTCCCAGACTGTGATGTCCTCTCGGCGCACAAACCCCCTTCAAGCCGACTGCTATATCCGCTCCTTCCTTCACTACGGCACCAGCTGGACTGTTTATCTCCCGCCCCCTCCTCTGGAATCTGTCAATAAACACTTCCTTGTGGAGGGCGGGCCCTGCATACCTTCTTTTCTTGGCTTGCCCACATCTTCTCTTCATCTTCTTTGCTGCACCGCTTCAATATGTTTGAGAAAAATATATTTCGTTCGGCATCAAATGAATTCCTCAAACATTCAAAGCTGCATTAGATTCGAAAGAATAAAACTTTCTGGAACCCATTGGAATTTACGTAAACCTGTATATACACACCTCTATCAACAGGTATGATAATATAGGAATAAGCACCTGAGATGGGGTGAGGTATTCTTATATTTATTAAATGGGTTAGTTTTTTTGTGAATATATAATAGTTGTTCTATAAATACATGATGGCCCAGACTAGAAAAATATACGTTTATTTTTAATTTTATTTCTACCAACCTTTTAATACCTCTATCCTTTTTATAAAGGTTTTCGTCCTAATCTTCCAAAAACTCCACAACGCCATGAATCATTATAATACATGTATCATCCTCAATTTTTTCATTCAAATACTTTTACATGTTCAAATAAGTGATAGTCGCTAGAAGCTAATTCTGGAGAATAAGTGGGATGGTTGAACCTGAATTCGTCGATTGAATTGGTCGAAATGGCCGTGGAATGAGTAAGTGCATTGTCGTACACCTTGTGTCAAAATTTATCTCTTTTCAGAATATATTCTTAAGTTAGGTTCATTATTTCTTCTGAATATCTATATATATAGAAATGAATGTTTGTATGTTTGTTGGTCTGTTGGTATGTCCGGTATAAAAATTCGCAGTAGTTCACTAATTCAAACCCAAATTTCCATACATAGGTAAAAAATAACGAGGATGACGATAGGCTATTTTAAAATATATATAAATCATTTATTAAAACTATATATTCAAATTATTCAACTTAGCTCACGAGCAGCGCCCTCTAGAACACTCAGACGTCGACGGCGGCGCGCGACGATTGGCTGCCGGCGCAGCACGTGACTTCCCTGCCCCCTGCCCCCCCCCCCGCCAGGTAAATGAGATCTCCCGGCTGCCGGCCGGTTGAGCTCACGAGCAGCGCCCTCTAGAACGCGTGGCGATTTTGACGGCGGGGCACGCTCCCGGTTGGACAGTTGCGCGGGGGCAGAGTGACCTCGCGGGTGCCCTCCGGGAACTACGTCCATCTTCCATATGCAATATACATTTAATCGTGTAAACCCGGGCATTGCCCGGGTCATTCGTCTACAAATTCGCAGTAGTTCACTAATTCAAACCAAAATTTCCATACATAGGTAAAAGAATACTGGGAAGACGATAGGCTATTTTAAAAATATTGCTGTTTCATGTTTGATTATCAGATACAAAATTATATCGGGAAAAATTCCAAAAAACAGAGACCTCGGGTGAAACAGGGTACATTTAATAGGGTAAAACCCGGGCGTTGCCCGGGTCATTCGTCTAGTATGGTTAAAATTATGGTTAAAATTCAATTTTAAAATTCTGGAATTTAATGGAAATATATTCATGTGACAATGTATAAACACATTGCACTTTTATTTTATATACGACACTAATGAATTTCAACACATTGCGCGAATGTCTGACAAAGTCGCCTGAGCAAGCGAGACATGACGCACTTCTCATCTCTCTGGACGTTCGACAGCAGGAGCTACCTGTTCGCCACGTTGAGCGGGCGAGAGCTGTAAACTCCCTGGTGCTCTCCTCAGTGGTACACTATCTTCAAGGATAAATTAATTTCTCAAGAAGCCTCTAGGATCAAAATATTTTTGGTCATAGAGGTACAGCCTGCATCACGCTGACAAGGGTCAATATCTCGAAATGCGTTCGTGGTTGGCCTTTCTTGATTTATCAAGAAAATGGGTTGGACAAATATCAAGGAACAGGTTAAATCATCATTTAGCTGATTTCTGTTCCAATAGATAGCGCTCTGCCATCTAAAAAACGCTTGTGTCAGTGGTCAGTAGATGCCTAATTTGTTTTTAAAACAAAATATATACAATAAAAGGGAAATAAAATTTTATAAAAAGAAAAAAAAAAAGATAAAATTTAAGAAGAAAAGAAGATACATATGGAGGGAACCTATGGACATAAGCTTATGATATACACATGTGTATATTATTATAAAGGATCCTCTCACAGCCAAAGATACTCTGGTTATTTCCCCCAAAATCTGCCTAGAATAATGGAAAAAGAGGGTTGCTTAAAATTTGAATTATGCGAAGATGAAATATTAGATAGGGTATCACCCAATTGTATTCTTGTTATTCCCGACTTCGAAGGGAAATACACATAAAAATTGGGTCAGAAACAATTCAAATATTTACAACTTCTTTCTGAGTCATTGGCCGATGAGAGCTTTGTCTACGTCTATTATCAGTTCTACAGTTGGACACAAAAGCTTGCAATATCTTTTTGGAAATTTTCAAAATTAGAAGACGCGCAGTGTTTGTTATTCCTTTCCACCAAGACTGTATATAGCTGATTACCTGTTTACTTGTTGATACTTTCTTCCATTATTTGCTTTTTCCATTCTTTCTTGGCCTTCACGGCAAGTCTATGCAAGACAAAATCTATATTAATAAAATGCAAATTTCATAGGTGCTGTTCACTAAAAACTTTCGTTACAATGCATCAATTTCGACCAAATTTTCAACATTTATGTAAAACGAGATGGAGCAGGTTTTGCTTAACATCAAAATATTTTTCCCTAACATTAACATGCGTAACTTCGCTGTTATCGATTAAATACAAAAAAAAAATCAACAGAGTTAATTTTATTTATATATAAATACAAAATTAAATTTCAACAGAGTTAATTTTTTTACATACTAGCTAATAATCTCAATCTAAAAAATATTCAAAACAAGCAATTTTAAGATAACACCATATGTAAAACAGTCGGCCAAGAAAACAAATAACGTGTAATATATATATAATAAATATAATATATATAATATAACGGTATAAAGAAATAATGAGCCTATCGTTCAAATTTATAATTGTAACGAATAGTATTTTAATTAAAACATTTTAAAAACACACAGTTTGGAACGGGACGTTTCACAAGAGTGACATCCATGGCGCCAATTTATAATTGTAACGAATAGTATTTGAATTAAAACGTTTTTAAAATATATACGCACTCGGGTAAAACCCGGGCGTTGCCCGGGCCATTCGTATTATATAAATATATAATAAAAAATATAATGTAATGAATATTATTATCATTATTAGCATAATAGTCTATGTTCCGGAAAATTATTTTCAATAATATTCGTTAGGCAAACTTTCACTCAGATAAAACCCGGGCGAAGCCGGGTACACATCCGCTAGTATCTTAATAAAAGGCTTAATATTAAATATCTTAATAAATGGAAGCTAGAAAAATATCATTAATTGAGACGCAAATATTTCAGAGTTTAATATCAATATTTTTTAACGTCGTGTCTCTATAAAGATGATAAATTTTTCGGATAATTCATACAGCCGGTGGGCTGGGAGAAGTTGTCAAGGGGGCTGTGAGGGCATAAAAAATTACCGGGCGGTGGGGTGACATCCCAATACTCGGCTTAATATCCGCTGCAGACAATGGATCTGTGAAATATGCATGAATTCGATCGCTTTACAATGACATTCCGCCAATTACACTCCAGACTTATATTTACAATGCCTCGCCGCCTAATCTACCTACCGGCCAAACTATGTTTTCTATTTATTGGGTACTCTCTTTGTTGGGTCCTGTTGTCTTCATTCGTTTCTTTTCACCTGAATTCTATTCTTACTGGCTTTTTAACTGACTTTCATAAAATATTATATTCCTCTACCCACCCCCAGCTGAAGTTTTAGGTTACTAAATTCCCCCTCTTTTATATCTCAATTGATTAACTTCCTTCTTTCTAGTCACCCTTCTTCTAATCGCCACTTTACTCTGTTTACTTCCTACAAACTCTTATGTCTTGCTTTCGTACTCTCCATTGATTCTATTTCCTGTTTTCTCACTCCCTTTTCACTCTACCTCCCTTTTCTTGCTTACAACTCGTAAAGTTGTCCCATAGAGCTACGGATCCTATGGCGATTTGGGGTGTGCAGAGGAGGAAGGGACAGCCATCCTGGACATTCTGGCCAACAGACACAAGCGATGGCGGTGCCGGGTGCGGGGTGACTTTATTGTAAACGGCCTGGCTCTGGGCCCCGAAGCCTTGGCCAGGTGTGTTGCTTACGTGCCGCGCGGCGGGGCCCCCTGGCCTGACATGAGCGTGAGGCAGGCGCTGCTCTTCTCTTCTCTACTGCAGGAGCCCGACCTCAGCCGCGGCTTCGACACCAAGCCACGGGTAAGCAACTCCGGAGTGGTGTATTCTTTTCTGGCTGGCTTGAGTGAGTGTTAAAAACATTGCTACTGAAAAGGTCAGCATGCTGATTGGTTTCTTGCTGATTTTACTCGTTTGAACTGTTGTTTTCTAAGGGATGTGTCGCTGTTATATATAAGCGTGCCACACTTCAACTGTGTTTCAAAGTATCATAACAACATATGATATCAAGTAAAACATTAAATATTCTCTCAATACCCATATGTCGGCCAAATTATTTTAATTATTTGAAGCTGGTGGGGATGCGTGGTTGGGTGGCCGGGTTGGAACTAAATATCTAAACTGTTTCCAGCTGTATGATAATTTACCTGTGCCTGGTTTCGGGGATTTTTCGAGAATGGTACTACATGTGGCTAGTTTGAGCGAAGCTGTAATAGTGCACGGGAAAGAAATGCCATTACTGCCACATACTGGAGCTTCCGTGCCTTGCTCCTTCGGCCCCTGAAAAGACAGGAACTCGTTTTAACTTGCCTTCGTCCTATATTGATTGATGGGCTGCACGGAGTACTTCGTTTCGGAACACGACGTTTTTCCCGTTTAGCACTGCACATCTAGGTCCTGTCGTGCTGCATTCATTATCTACGAGTCCGAAGCCCCATTGGTTTCCCACAGGTATGCAGACGCATCCTTCTCACCACACCTAGGAATGCTTTACCATTGATACCTAATATTCTGGTGTCCGGGCATAGCGGGAAAGCTTGAATGGCGAAGAACTACAATTCACTGCCTATGGATATCCATAATTCCTAGCCTTCTTTCTCTCTTCTTAGAGCGCTCAACACTCCTGGACGTGCAGCACCTGGTGTTCTTCTGCCAGCGTCTCTTGCAGGAAAACTCCAACTCTAGATAGTTTGTGCAACACGAGACGGAGACCTTCATCCTGCTGGGATCGGCGAACTCCCATTACCCACCGAACCAGCCAGAGGGCGCGCCGGGCACTGGATTCGGCACAGCTGCAGGAACATCCTGTTGCCGAGTTTGTTGCGCGGTGGACCCCCACCGTGGATGTGCCTCGTTCCATCCCCTGGGCCAACCTGCTTTTCGGGGCACAACGCAAATTTCGTCTTACGGTTGGCCCGTCACGCCCTTCCTAATCCTGACCATCCTGCCTCGAGGCGTACCACCTTTGCCGCCTGTTGGTCAAGCGACGGGTCGCGCTGACCCACAGATACTGGAGTTGCTGAGCCATGCGATCCCTGCTCAGGGAGGTGTTCGTCTCGTGCGAAGTTCCCCTGGATCTGCAGGCTTGGTTCTTCGGTGTCGGCATCCATCCCGAGGCATTGAAGCTCACAAGTGTGGTGAAGGCTACCATCTACAAGTGGAATCTTGGTCTTTGAGTTAGGTAACGCCAGCCATCACCTCGACCTGCCCACTCTGTGGGAAATAACTCTCGCAGTCCATCGATGGCGGAGTCTTCCCCGCTGTGGGGAATAAATAAAGAAATGAAGACCTTATATATATATATTTATCTATATATAAGTTATACTAGACGAATGACCCGGCTTCGCCCGAGAATTCCCCCGAGTGCAATTTCCTTCATACTGAAAGTACATCAATAATAAATAGTAGAAGTGCCATAGAATAACAATACAGAAGTAACATACAAACCACAGGCAAAAAGTGTGTGTGATGGCAAAAATTGTATTATATTAGTGTTTAGGTATTTGATTTAATTATTTTTGAAATCCATTTAGTTGTTTCAAAATCAATATAGTTTATATAGATGGCAGCTTTTCCAACCTACCCCCGAGGTACCCGCTCCAGCGCATTAACCCTTGAAATTACCCGAATTAAGTGAGTAACTGCGATGGATCTTGACTGCGATGCTCATCTTCTCAGTAAGAATAAGAAAAAATAGGTTTATAAAAAAATTAATCCAAAATACTGGAATATAAATATTTTGGAAATTGGGCAAACATATGTGTTTGCTAATGAATGCGACTGCATTTTAAACGTTTTTTTAAAGAGTTAAAAAAAACAAAGCCTAGAACAAAAATTAATAAAAAATACGAAAGCTATTATTTACATTGAGTAACGCTAATTTTGTAAAGTTTTTTTAAAAATTGCATTGTGTGCACTTACCGTAACTTAGTTAGTAATATAAATTTCTCTCTCAATACTCAATACTTTTGTAAAAAAAAGTAACACTTGTATAAAAAGATATTTAAAAAAGAGTACGCAAGAAACTTTAAAAAAAATGCAGAACGCTCATTGGTCGCTTAATTGGCCTGGTGTGGTTATTCCGCCTCGTATTTACCTGGCGTAAAAAAGCTCTTCAAATGAAAAAAATAAATAGCCAAAAATACTAATCAAAATGTAGCCGAAAATTTTCCTCATGTTTATAAAAAGCGACATGAAAAATTAGGTACCAATTGGTTCAGTAGTTTTTGAGTTTATCGCGAAACAGACCGCGTACATTGACTTTTATATATACGAAGAAAGATAAAATTATTTCATTTTGAAATATATATTTTCTAGAACCAACTACTCTGTAAATTCGACCGCCAGATGTCGCGGCTTTCCCTATATAAACCTATTGTTGTTTTATTCCCTTTGGCCTTCGCCTACGGCCATACCACATTGAAAACACCTGTTCTCGTCCGATCACCGAAGTTAAGCAATGTCGGGCCCGGTCAGTACTTGGGAGGGTGACCACCTGGGAACACCGGGTGCTGTAGGCTATTACCTTTTTTAGCCCAGATGAACTTCGGAGGTCCGGGGTGCAGGCTTCAAACCTGTAGCCGCTTAGAAGCGTAGTGGTTCGAATCCACCTTCTGGGCGCCTTATTTAGGGGCTCAAAAATCATTTATTTTGGTTAGCAGCCCCGTAAATAAAGATATTTCCTCCTATTCCCTTTGGCCGACTCAAAACATTTTGTAATTATGTGCATACGTTTTTTGTTTTCTTCATTCTTCACCCCTAAAGTGAGATATTATTTCATCTTCAATTATGTTATCATATCTATTAAAGTAAACAATGAATAAAACAGTTCTATTGTATTTTCCATAACTGCACAACAATAATACAAAATCATAATAATATTCACGTATCAGAAGCAAATACTCAATAATTCTCTATCAAAAACAACAAGCAAATAATATCTTTATATATTTATCATAAGATATATATCCTAATTAATTTATATTTATTCAATTTTGTATTACATTAAATATCCCTATATGAACGATATAATAAAGTGTCTTCAAACTCAATCTCAATCTTTCTCTCTCTCTTTCTCCCTAATCTTTGAAGAGTGTCAATAAGGACTCCCATGCAAGAAGACTCCTCAAGACTGAGAAAACCTAATCGAATACCTTTAGCTAGATGTATATGCATTTTTATATCGTGTATATATGTTAATATATATAAGTATTCACCTAGAGATTTACTTTTGAATTAAATTCTATTATTATTTTTAATACATTTTATTTATATTACTTCACAATGAGACACGTAAAAACAAAGTCTAGATTTTGAAATCGTTTTCAAAAAGGTTTTTTAAAACATGCCTCATAAATCCTCTTGCCCAAATCCCCGCACCTAACCCTGACCTTCCAATGTGCCAGGGTTAGTCTGGTGTCAAGCTTTAAACTTTAATTACCGCGTGTGAGGATTGAAAGATGAATCACTTGGATTTTCTGGGTTCGGCGGTGGTGGCTTCTGTGTGATAGATTCCTGCCCTAGACCGTGATCTACAGCTGACCTCCTGCGAACTGGGGAGGGATGTCTTTTTATTTCCGAATTAGGGTAATAGGATGTATAGAGTTTGATTGATTAGACCCTTGATGGTTATTTCCTTTTATACAAGGAAATAGCGGGCCACTTTTCCTCTGGTTTCTTGGTTGAAGTTTATCTCTTTTATGTTCACAAACAAGCTTTACATTCGTTTTAACAAAATTTAAAATGTAGATATTTTTATGAAAATAACTATTCCATACATATTTTTGCATATTACACTGGTTAACAGCATTTCCCCCCAAGAAAACCTGATGCTGTTGTTTCTAGTGTAACTTTTAATGCTGAACTCAAAAATATAATCAGAAATTTCCCATCACCAATAGTCTTGCGTGACTTTATGCAATTATACCAATTTACATATTCCGTTTGTTCCACCTATGTTTCAACGACATAGCTGGATATTCGAATAAGGAAAACTAGGATTTTGGGCAAAGAAACTCCTCAGCCAAAAAGCTAGTTTTCTTTATTCGAATAAATTTCTGAGTAACTATTGCTTGCAAATCTGGATATGTTCATTGTATCACTATTTACTAATTTTCATTTTTCGGGGGGGTAAAATGATTATGAATATAATATATCTCACTAATATACTACTGCTAATATAAAATAAAATAAACTTTTCAAGCCCATTTTTTTAGTCTTTAATAAGCTTCTTCACCATCAGATCCCGTAAGCTGCGGTAGCTCTAAGATGAGGCGATCCTGGAGCAGTGACTTGAAGGCCGAGACCATTCATCTGCCGAGAGTGAGGTCAAGTTGAAGGTTATGTCTAATGGCCCCCATTAAGTATTGTAATACAATAAGGAGGAGGTATAATTGATACCTACTCTCTTTTGTGGTTATTAGCATACATTTATAATCAAATACCCCCCTCCCTCTCTCTTAGGGCAGATAATGGTATAGATGAAGTTCTATAAGACAAGGCGTCTTTCATTATATTGGTTCTTTATTATTATTTTTAATTCTCTTGTTTGAATATATCTATATATGTTGTATTTCTGTTAGCTCATCTTGTGTGTTTCAAATAGTCGTTCAAAAATATTTGTTCTGCTGTTCAATTAGGTGTTTAGTGGTCTGGACTCTTATATTCCAATACGATTCCTATATATTTGCTATCTAAAATCAGCTTCATATTAAAGTCTTGTGTTACTACATCAACGCCTGTTGAGAAGAACTTTATTTCGAAAGATCACCTGTATGTCATGCTCTACAATAAAATAAATTCAACTCTAATCATCCTCGTTATTTGCTTTTAATCCATTTAGAACTATTTTTTACCTTTATTGCAATTTCTATCCTCTAGGCCATAGTTTCTGAACATGTAGTTTCTTATAACAGGTTACCTTTAACTTTAACCAACTTACCTTTCACATCTTTCAAGTCGAGAGAAAGAGGTTTTGTTTTTTTTATCGTTAATGAATGTATTTATTTTTCTAATAGTAATTGTTGTATATATACGAGTCATAATATATACTCTTCCTGGAATAATAAAACGGACCTACAGTCGGCCCAGAGAGGGATGGCCAGCTGAAGGGTGTCACTATAGACATCAGGACATTCCAAGGGGCTCCTGGGGTCCGTCACTTGGCACCTCGGGACCTTGGAGACAGTTGGGTGATTGTGTTCGACGCGAGCGGACGCCCGGCGGTTGCCGGGCCTGTCTATCTCTCTCTGGTTGGCTTCCAAATTCCTCTACCAAATCGTGTTGTGATTATTTCTCTTTCCCCACATTATCACTATATTGCCACATTGAAAGTCGACAGGATAAGACCTGACCGGGAAGCAAATCCCTCATATACCAGAGTATATGAAGAAAAAAGAAGCAACACCACGATGATCGGACAAACCCACAACCAAGTTCCACAAGACTCAACGACCTACTCTACTGTAGCCACTTCTCTTCGAGCTCTCACCCTCTGCCTCGACCAACTTTTGAACCGTGATCCCGAAGAACTAATCACCTACGACGGTGATGAACCTGCCGCA
Source organism: Cordylochernes scorpioides (assembly GCA_030710605.1). NCBI lineage: Eukaryota > Metazoa > Arthropoda > Arachnida > Pseudoscorpiones > Chernetidae > Cordylochernes > Cordylochernes scorpioides. The sequence goes on from CP092864.1 coordinate 163,904,886, forward strand.
CACTTCTCCCAGCACTAGATCTGCCCAAGAACGATCACCGCGCCAGAGCAGGACACCTTCCATCATCATGGACAAGACTCCGCCATATCCCTGACACTACTGTGGCCAACAACACTGTCCCGTACAATATCAGTAGAAGAACCCTCCCTCAATGAACTTAATGAATCTACTTGCGCCCTCAACCAGCATAACCTGTGAGTGTAATTGTTTCCACCCCTACCATTCATTCTTCAAAAAGGTCATCCCTTGTAAACTCTGATGCCAATATTTTCAATAATTTTTTTAGTTCAATTTATTCTCTCCACGCCTATTAACAATGATTTTATTCTCAATACTATTTATCTTTATATTTGTAACCCATTAAATTTGTACCTTACCAATCAAATTAATAATAGACATTTTATTGAAATATTTTTATTTTAAAGTCACACATTCCTTAAAATTGGCATTTTATCTATGCATGCTTTACTATTTTTAATAATAACAACAATCAATTTCATAATAGTGCTCAACCACAATAGGGCTCCAGTAACTAAACATCTTTACCCTTTTGTATATGACCTTCTCTCCTACTTGTAAGCACGGCTCACGAAATATAATTTCTTTCCCTAAACGACTCAAAATTCGCTCTGTAATTCAGGCGTCGAATAATTCCAACCACCACGTGAGACTTGCTTACAACCAACCCTTGGTGACTCTTATTTATCTTCCCCTTGATGTCCCACTCATTCTTAGAACTTTGTCAACCTTATACCAGCTCAGGACATTTTATAGAATTATTGATTAATCAATTATCGATAATTATTGCCAACAATATTGTCATTTTAAAATCCTAATCTTCGCCCTTCATTTATGATAATATATTTCGTAGTTCATCTCTAGCATATCCACCGACGCACACCATCTAGCCAATGGTGTGTTCGTCACAGGATGCAGATTGACTAACTGCTAGATGTTTATCAACTCCTTTTTGTTCGCACTTGAACAATCTGCATCGAGCGGCACAGTTCGCCCATTCTTCTCGCGCCACACGTTCGCCACACGGACCCTGTCTTCAAATCTATGTTTGTCCCTTGTCCAAACCAGCACGATATAGCCTACCTCCGATATTTCACACGGAGGTACGTTAAACATCGTCGCTGATTCTTTCCGGTCGTCATCTTTTCGCGCGGACATGGGTTTTACGTTCAACCCACCGCGAAATCATCGCCTCGCACAAGCTCCCACGACGGTTCAAATACCTCGTGTCCGAGCAGCTTGTCACTTGTAAAGGACAACGCCGTCCTCGTCCCAATTTTTGGCACTGTGCGCGCATACTTTCCTCCGATTAGTTGAAACTACTAAAGTCTCATGGTATCTAAATAATTAAGGTAGAAAGGCCCAAAGCAAGTTTCCCCTCGCTCTGTCCGCCTATATTCTACCTTTACATCTTTATCTTCGCAAATTAAATATAAGTCCATTCGACTTCCTCACCTACACACGGGACTTTTCCCCTCGGACTCGCTACACAAGTAACTGCATAGATAAGGTAGAATGGCCCAAAGCAAGTTTCCCCTCGCTCTGTTGCCATAATTCTAACATTGTATGTAGTTCTATATTTACCTCAGTCCTGAGCTCACGCAATTTCCAACCTCAAACTCATTTCTCGTACTCTACACCTATAGCCTAGAAAGCCCATGCCGAGTTTCCTCTTGCCATGTCCGCCTGAAAAATATCTTAAAGTGTAGAGTTCCCCAGTCTTAATGATCTTCAGAATTTCATCATGTGTTTGTGACTCCAATTCTCCTTGTTCACACTCATCAATATCATTTCCCTTATAATACATTAGATTTTGTTGTATATAGCCTTTTATAACCTTGATATTTTCAAAAATTCCCTTAAATATCAAACTCTCCGTTGTTGTAAAACTGCTTGTAAATAATATTTACTTGTGTACTATACAATATTTTATTTACATAAAACTATGTCACCATTAACTTAATTAATTTCAACTGTAAAATTATTTCCTCTATTCCTGGCTTCACCAGCTTTAAGTATACTCAAACCATGTTCAGCCTTCTTCAACGGGGGCCATATGTCATAATATATGCTCTTCCAGGAATAATAAAGAAAACCTACAGTCAACCAGAGAGAGACGTAGAGAGAAGGCAGTTAAAGTACGGCCATTTGAGCCACTAGCCACATTCCAAGGGGCCCTTTTCTTGGAACCTCAGGACTAATTAGGGCGACAGTTGGGTGATTGTGTGCCTTACGAACGGCCGGCCGCCTGGCGGTGCCGGGTCCGTCGCTCTCCATCTCTCTCTGGTTACCTGGGTCCCTTCATCTTCCAAATCGTGGTGTGATTATTTCTCTTTCCCCACATTATTATTATATTGTCACATTGAAAGTCGACAGGACAATATCACATTGAAGTCGACAGGATCTTATATCACACACTTATATATATATATATATAATATATATTAGATAATAAAGGCATATATTGGATTTAATAAAATATTTATTTTGCCAATATTTCGGCTGGCTGAACGCCAACCTTTATCGAGGCATTACATTTTTGTATACACAAACTCGGCGCCGCATAGTGTTATAATATCACAGTTGAAATCAATTAAAATACAGAGTAGGTCGGAGAAATTTGTGCATGAAAAAATTATTATAAAATTGCAATCAAATATGTAAAATAACTTAAAATATTAAAGGAAAAAAATGAGTTCTATCTTATATTTAAAAAAAAATGTAATAAGTACATAAAAATAATTCTTTAATAACTCATAAAGAGATAAATGTAAAAATATATGTATCTATTAAAACATTTAGAAATAAATTTAAAACGATTTAAACAATAAACTGTAAGAACCTTTTTAAAGAGTTTAACAAAAAATATGGATATTTAAAAAATTCATTTCAAAATTTATGGAGATCGATTTATATATAAGTAAATTTTTTTTATAAAAATGCATTAAAATGGAAGTTAAAACAATTTAGGATGAATATATGAGAAAAAAAAATTAAAAAGTGGAAACTAAAAAGTTTAAATTATTGCAAGTAATATTTTATATATTTAATGTATCAAACTTTTGCGTTTTGAAGCGAAATATGTAAAACTAATGAAACAAGTGGTATGTATTAATTACAGGTTATTACTAATGTGTGAAAATATAATTTGAGAAATCGCGGGTATTAAAACAAAATTTAAAAATTCATTAAAGCAAAAAAAAAAAGTAAAAAAGCAAAGTTATGTAATTTAAAAAACGGCACCTCTCCCTTTAAAAAAAAATTAATATATGAGTTCAATATATTTTCTCCTAGGAAATTGAGGTTTCATGTCTTTTTCTAATGGAATATTGTTCACTGCTTTTTTCCTGTGGTCTCTGTTGTTTTTTTTTTTCTTTTTAATAAATGTTTCCTTCTCTTAAACCAGGAGTGGCGAACCTTTTTATATTAGAAGGCCAATTTTCATTTTACCATTTTTGAGAAGGCCGCATCCATATATATATGTGACAATATAATAATAATGTGGGGAAAAAGAAATAATCACACCACAATTTGGTAGAGGAATCCCAGACAACCAGAGAGAGAGAGATGGGGGACAGCCGGCCTGCCCGCCGCTGAGCGGCCGGCCGGTCGTATCGCACACAAAATCCTCAACTGTCTTAATTAGTCCTGAGGTTGCAAGTAACGGGCCCCTTGGAATGTCGCTGATATCTCAAGTGACCGGACCCCACATCCTGTCCCAATAGTCCCGAGAACTCAGGGGGCCCCTCTGGTCGCCCCTTGGAATGTCGCTGGTGTCTTGAATGACCGGACTTTAGCTGCTTGTCTCTCTCTGGGTTGACTGTAGGCTTGCTTTATTATTCCTGGAAGAGTATATATTATGAAATATGGCCCCCGTTGAAGAAGGCTGAACATGGTTTGAGTATACTTAAAGCTGGAGAAGCCAGGAATAAATAAAATAATTTTATAGTTGAAATTATTTGAGGTTATGATGACATAGTTTTATGTAAATAAAATATTGTATAGTACACAAGTAAATATTATTTACAAGCAGTTTTACAACACCGGAGAGTTTGATATTTAAGGGTATTTTTGATAATATCAAAGTTATAAAAGGCTATATACAATAAAATCTAATGTATTGTAAGGGAAAATATTATTGAGGAGTGTGAACAAGGAGAAGGGGAGTCACATACACATGATGGAAATCTTAGGTCATTAAGACTGGGAAACTCTGAACTTTAAGAGATGTTTTTCAGGCGAACATGGCAAGGAGAAACTTGGCATGGGCTTTCTATGCTATAGGTGTAGAGTACGAGAAATGAGATTGAGGATGAAATTGCGTGAGCTCAGAACTGAGGTAAATTTAGAACTACATACAATGTTAGAATTTGGCGAACAGCGCGAAGGGAAACTTGCTTTGGGCCATTCTACCTTATCTATGCAGTTACTTGTGTAGCGAGTCCGAGGGGAAAAGTCCCGTGTGTAGGCGAGGAAGTCGAATGGACCTATATTTAATTTGCGAAGATAAAATAGTTCGAGATGCAAAGGTAGAATATAGGCGAACAGCGCGAGGGAAACTTGCTTGGGCCTTTCCATCTTAATTATTTCGATACTATGAGACTTTAGTAGTTTTAACTAGTTGGAGGAAAGTGTGCGCGCACAGTGCCAAAAATTGGGACGAGGACGGCGTTGTCCTTTACAGGTGACAAGATGCACGGACACGAGGTGTTTGAACCGTCGTGGGAGCTTGTGCGAGGCGATGATTTCGCGATGGGTTGAACGTAAAACCCATGTCTGCGCGAAACAATGACGGACCGGACAAAATCAGCGACGATGTTTAACGTACATGCGTGGGAAATATCGGAAGTAGGTTATATCGTGCTGATTTGGACAAGCAACAAACATAGATTTGAAGACAGAAATCTCTAAAATCTCAGCTCAAAATCTACATAAGATCAAACAGTGAAGGTGACCGCAAGGCATACGCTTTATTAAAAAAGAAATACTCATCACTTCTGACTGGCAAAAAGAAAACCTACTATACTAAAATACAAGAGAGGTTGAAGGATGTGAGGGACTCTGCGGGTTTTTGGAAAACAATATCACTGTTTAAAAATAGAAGAACAACTCTCGGAAACATTTCTATTCAAAAATGGCAACAGTTTTATACCGAACTTCTCGCGACTTCGCCACCAGTCAAGTACGATTTGTCCTTAAGAGTTATACTGATGCCAGACGACAAGTTAATGGCCGAAATATCCTTTTCGGAGATTACTGGAGAAATCGCTCACTTGAAGCGCAATAAGGCTTGTGGACTTGATAATATTCCTAATGAAGCTATAAAAGCCTTGCCCCCAGCTTATTTAACTGCCTTAAAAGATTTTACAATAGAGTTCTAAAAACTGGTCAATTCCCAACAACTTGGTGCAAAATAATTATACATCCCATCTTTAAAAAGGTGATGCCGACAATCCTCACAATTATCGGGGAATAGCACTTCTAAGCAACCTTGCTAAGCTTTTCTCATCAATAATGAAAATACGGCTAAGCAACTGTACCGAAAATAGAGCAATTATACCGGAAAGTCAAGCGGGCTTCAGAAAAGAACACTCATGCCAGGATCATATTTCTACTTTAGTCTCATTAATCCAATTAACACTTTGACGTAAAAGACGAAAGTTCTACGCTTTCTTTATCGATCTTAAAAAGGCTTTTGATACGGTGCTCCAAGCTATCCTATGGAAAAAACTGTTAGATATTGGATTGAATTTCCGATTTATAAATCTAATTAAGAATTACTACGAAAACATGACAGCTGCGGTGAGATGGAACAATTCATTCACTGAATTTATCAAAATAAAATCCGGAGTGTTACAGGGTGAGCCACTATCTCCTTACTTATTCATACTTTTTATTAACGACCTGATTAGTACTTTTGACTGCTCTGATATACCTGGTATTTATCTGCCAAAGCATGGAAATGTACATTTGTTACTATATGCAGATGATATTTTACTGATAGGCGAATCTAAGAACAATTTGCAGTTAAAAATTAATATGATACGAAAATATTTTGAGGAAAATATGCTAACGCTGAATGAAAACAAATAAAAAATAATGGTATTTCGCAATGGTGGGAAGCGGTCAAAATCCGATAATTGGTATTGGGGTCAACAAACACTGAATGTCACGGAAAGATACATGTATCTAGGATATCCACTCACCTCAACAAACTCTTTTAAGCAAGCCGCATTATACTATAAGGGTAAAGCTCTTGCTGCCAGTGGTGCGGTCTGGCCTATTCTGACCAGGTCGAAGATGAACTCTTTTAAATCCTCTATGAAACTTCTTGACGCGATGGTTCTATCAACCCTGCTATACGCGGCACCTGTTTGGGCAAATGAGCATGCATTAATTGTTGATCAAATTCAGGATTCATTTTTGCGAAGATATCTAAATTTACCAAGATACACCCCCGGATACATGCTCAGGATAGAATTGGGAAGAGTGTCACTCAGCGTTACAGTCTTGAAACTTACCTTAAAGTTCTGGTTGAGAATGCTGGGAATGGGTGAAACTAGATTGCCGCTGCTCTGCTTGTCCCAGCTGTGGGAAATCTCAAACGTAACGAAAAAATATATAGGTTTCACAGGAAGTATAGTTAATATTTTAAACACCACCGGATTTCAATGACTGAATTTCTGCACAGACTATAGAACATTACAAAGAGAAATTCCCTACATAATCAGGACTGCAATAGATCAATCTCTGCAAAAGGATCACACAAGAATAATAAATTCAAGACTATACCCCCACTATAAAAACATCTGCTCAACTCCGTTACCGGAACACTATCTGTCCAGCGATTTCCCGCTCCGGGTCAAATGGTATATTGCCGGACTGAGAATCCTCTCGGTGCTCTATACTGATAATCGCCCCAGAATATTTCAAACAGACGGATGGACATGCGAGATCTGCGGGACAAGTATGGAGCCGGGGCTACATCACCATATACTCTCATGTATGGGGCTGAAAGACGAACGAGAAGTGCTCCTCAGTGAAATAGGCCTTGAGGGACTCTCTTTGGAGCTCCTGTTGAATGAGGTGGTGAGAAACAGAGCTGGAGCGTTTGCGTTGTTCAAATTTTGGAAGACGGCTGAAGAGAAAAGAAAGCTATATACATAATCTAATTGATGTAAATAATCATATGTAAATAATCTTTGTCAGGATTAGAATGACGAATCCTGTATGGGACTTTGATTCCACTAAAAGGCTTGTTACTGCTGTTGTATATAGTCACAGTGTAGAAAATACTATACTATACCTACTACATATATCTCTGTATTCTCAGTTCTCTTCTCTTCACTTACTCTGTAAACTGGCGAATCCTTTATAGGAAGAGGGGTCCTCAATAAAGGCTTTTGTTGTTGTTGTTGTTGTAGATTTGAAGACAGGGTCCATGTGGCGAACGTGTGGCGCGAGAAGAAGGAGCGAACTGTGCCGCTCGATGCAGATTGTTCAAGTGCGAACAAAAAGGAGTTGATGAACATCTAGAAGTTAGTCAATCTGCGTCCTGTGACGAACACACCAGTGGCTAGATGGTGTAGGTCGGTGGATATGCTAGACAGCAACTACAAAATATTATCATAAATGAAGAGTGGAGATTAGTGGAAATAGTAGTTCGATAATTGATTAATCAATAATTCTATAGAGGTCATGAGCTGGTATAAGGTTGACAAAGTTGTAAGAATGAGTGAGAAATTAAGGGGAAGATAGATTAGAGTCACCAAGGGTTGGTTGTAAGCAAGGCTCACGTGGTGGTTGGAATTCTTCGACGCCTGAATTACAGAGTGAATTTTGGGTCGGTTAGGGAAAGAAATTATTTTTCGTGAGCCGTGCTTACAATCAGAAGAAGTCATATACAAAGTGGAACAAATGGTTAGGTAGAGGAACACTATTTTTATAGATAACTTGATTATGAAAATATATTGTTTTTCTTAAAAACCGTAAAGTATGAATAAGTAGAAGTCCATTTTTAAGGGATGACTTTAAAACAAAATTATTTCATTAAAATGTCTATTATTAATTCGATTGGTAAGGTACAAATTTAATGGGTTACAAATATTTAGATAAATAGTATTGAGAATAAAATCATTGTTAATAGGCGTGGCGAGAACAAATTGAACTAATTAATTATAGAAAATATTGGCATCAGAGTTTACAAGGAATGGCTTTTTTGAAGAATGAATGGTAGGGGTGGAATCAATTACACTCACAGGTTATGCTGGTTGAGGGCGCAAGTAGATTCATTAAGTTCATTGAGGGAGGGTTCTTTCTGCTGATATTGTACGGGACAGTGTTGTTGGCCACAGTAGTGTCAGGGATATGGCGGAGTCTTGTCCATGATGATGGAATGTGTCCTGCTCTAGCGCGGTGATCGTTCTTGGGCAGACCTAGTGCTGGGAGAAGTGTGCGGCAAGTTCACCACCGTCTTAGGTGATTAGTTCTTCGGGATCACGGTTCAAAAGTTGGTCGAGATAGAGGGTGAGAGCTCGAAGAGAAGTGGCTACAGTAGAGTAGGTCGTTGAGTCTTGTGGAACTTGGTTGTGGGTTTGTCCGATCATCGTGGTGTTGCTTCTTTTTTCTTCATACTCTGGTATATGAGGGATTTGCTTCCCGGCCAGGTCTTATCCTGTCGACTTTCAATGTGACAATACAATAATAATGTGGGGAAAGAGAAATAATCACACCACAATTTGGTAGAGGAATCCAGGCAACCAGAGAGAGAAGGGGAGAGCGCCGGGCCCGGCAACAGCCGGACCGTTCGTGTCGAACACAATTCCCCAACTGACCTAATAGTCCCGAGAACTACGGGCCCCTCTGGTTGCCCCTTGAAATGTAGCTAGTGTCTCAAATGACCGGACTTTAGCTGCCCGTCTCTCTCTGGGTTGACTGTAGGTTTGCTTTATTATTCCTGGAAAAGTATATATTATGACATATATATATATGGTAATTTAAACCAACAACCCTATATTGTATAATACTTATAACAAGATTGTCAAGTTGTATATAGAAACATATCTATAAATAATTATATGCATGATTGACATGTGTCATTGCATCACCATATGGAATGTACTTTGTACAAACTGAGGATAAATAAATGAAACTATATAATAGATTAAGAGCTGAGAGCTAAGCAAGAGATCGAGAGAGAAATAGAAATCAACCTTAAAAAGGAATTTGGCAGCCCGTTGCCATCGAGGTCAAAGGGAGCAGAATGCCGCAGACGTTCAAAGTCCAAATTCTCAAATCCCCCCCCCCCCCCCACGCAGACAGTCAGTTGACCATCGGCGTGAGCCCTTGTCGCTTGTAGCCAGGACCACCTCATCGCCATGTAAAACAGTAAGATCTACTCTAACTCCATCTTGCTCTTAGCTCGACTCCTATCTGTTCATGGAACTTTCCTACTACAACTGTGTCTCTTCGTTTTTTGTGTGTGGACGTTCCCAAGCTTTCCACTCTGCCTCGACCACGACTGCCTGTACGCTGTGAGAACTTTTAAAGGTCGTCCAAGGTGCAGAAAGGTACTGGAAAACTCTCCACGCCCTGACTGTCTCTCTCGGTTACTACTGGTTTAACCCTCGGTTACCACATATATATATAACAGGCTAAACCAATGTTTATTTGATTTCTGTTCCACCAGATGGCGCTCTGCCTTCTGTAAAGCACATGTGCTCCTGGTCAGGATATGACATTTTTAATATTGATTTCAACACCTGATCTTTTTATCTTTTATTTTTTCTTTCGTTTTTTAATATCTATATATATAAATATATTAAATTAATAATAAAAATATTAAAGATATTTATATACAAAATTAAAATACATAATTTTCTTTTCTTTGCAATTAAATAGTTTATTATTTTTCAAAATGACATACAATTAATAAATTCCAAAAAATTCGACATTTAATTTTACAATCCAGAAAATTTAATGGGATTTCTGTGGTTGTTTATTGGATGACAAAAAATAAATATTTGGTTCAATTGACGTGGTACGTAATTTAAGTTGATCTTTCAAATGAACATCACTTATTTGACTTCTTAGGCGGGTTTTAATTTGAGTCATGTATGAAAATGTTGCCGCGCAGCAATATGTACTTCCAAAACATGAAAGAATTCTTCGTGCAAGTTGTCTTAGACGAGGATAAATAACTGCAGTCTTCCATATTTCAATAGGATCTTTTTTTGAATCGAATTGTGATTTAAAGATATTATCTTTTCCTATCTCAAATAATTCCATTTGATATTCTTTGGGCTCTACGTCGATATCAACAAGGTCTGGTTCGAAAGTTAATTTAAGTGTGAAAACACGTTTTTTTAAAATCTAAGAACCTTTTATTATATTCTTCAATTAATATATCTACAACAGAAATATACTCATTTAAATTTTGAGGGGAATAATTTTGCTCCATCATAATTTCCGATAACTGTGGGAAATGTTCTTTAGAAATTTCTAAACGACACCTAGTAAAGATTCAATGAATAAAGGTTTTTTTCGAAAAGCTTGAATTTTGTGCCACATTTCATATATATATTTAGTTTTTCCCTGCAAGTTTAAATTCAATTCATTTTGCTTCATTGTCATGTCACATAAAAAGACAGCATTTTTACAAAATTATTTATCTGATAAATCGCAATATTCCTTTTGTTCTTCAAAAATTTTAATTATTTGTTGACGCAGGGTGAATATTTTTAGCAAAACTTGTCCTCTTGATAACCAATGTATTTTGCTATGATATGGTAAGACTCCATTGAAGGTGTCATTATCTGACATTATTATATCTCGAAATTGACGATGACGCATTGAATTTGATCGAATAAAATTTACAATACCAATAATTTTTTCTAAAGTATCGTTCAAACTAGCCGACTTAGCAAATAGGTTTTGTTGGTGAAAAATACAATGAAAAGAAATCAAGTTTTCTAAATTAACATATTATTTTTTTTAATAACGAAATGAAACCTTCTCGCTTTCCTACCATGGCTGGTTCACCATCGGTACACACACTTACTAAATTATTTATATTTAACCCTGCTTCGCAAATTTTTATTTTGAAGTTCTCCAAGATGTCTATTCCTCGTGTCCTGCCTGAAAGTGTTCCTAATGCAAGCAACTCTTCAAAACATCGAAAATCCTCAGTTATAGCTCGAATAAAAATTGAACCTGTGCTGAATCGGTATTGTCTGTGGATTCATCCAATGCTATAGAGAAATATATATTTTCTTCTTTAATAATCTTATATATATATATATATATATATATATATATATATACACAGAACTGTTGTTTTATATTTGTAGCTAATTCGTGTTGTCGTTCGGTGATGGTTTCTCTTGAAAAAGGTAATTGTTTGTATTTATCTACTTTTTCTGGATGTAAGCATTTGACCACTTCCACAATACATTCTTTTATCTTTTCAACGTCGCTAAATGGTTTCCCCATTTTCCAAGAATGTACGCAACTTTGTATGTTGCTTCCGTGGCATTATTATTGAAATAACTTATTGAAAGTTTGTTGCCGGTGAAGCTTTTCATTTTTAAGTTGTTGTAATATAGTTTTACGTGCTTCTCCTTCAAGAATTGCATATTTATGATTCGAATGAGTCATGTAATGTTGATTAGCATTTTACCTTTTAATTGTAGTTATAACTGTACTAAATAACAAACAAACCATTTTATCTTTGGAACTAATTAAAAAGTATTGCAATTCCCATTCTTCATTAAATAATCGATTCTCGTCCTTTAGAGTCCTTTTTTGTTTTTTAGACATGATTCTAAAATTAAAAGATTTATGAAAATTTATACATAAAAAGACCATGCCGCACATAAAATTGTATTTTGAAAATACGGGAGAAATGGACTGAAATCAAAATCCACATTTTTTTTACATAAGTTTACTTTCACAGAAAATTAAATATATTAATTATTTTTCAACTGATAAAATTTTAAATTATTTAATGATAATAAAAATTTAAAATTAATTTACCCGTATTTTACTACAATACAATAGAAAACATTGTTCGATGTTTGTAATATGTATTATCTTACAACTTACCTTATTAAAAAAATAAACAACCATTTAGTAAAGTTGATACAGTTACACACCGGCAATTACGTTGCCTCGACGTTACTTGGACGTTACGTTTAGTTTTAGTACTAGTGTTGACCGCAAATCGGCGCTGCTGATATAGTGGTATAGTTATGTACTTCATTTTTAGCACGACACTTGAATTACCTTTAGAAATTTAAATACTTACATTTTCTATAGTATATATATATTATATGACATTCGTATTAGATATTTTCAATAAAATAATGAAAGTAATTGAAAACTGCGAAACAAAAATTATAATTTTGAATTTATGAAAAGGCCACAACTTGGGCAAGAAAAGGCCACATGCGGCCTTAAGGCCGCACGTTCGCCATCCCTGTCTTAAACCTTATCAACCATTTTCACTATCTTAATGTCAGTTAAGTTCTTTATATTTGTTGCCAGTTTGCAACATCTTACCAGATTCCATTTGTATCAAATTTACTTGATCTCAAGATTGAGGCAAACATTAATTTTTAAGAGGTTTGTAAAAATAATTTCATTACCCCTGCATTATTTAAAATTACTTATATGGCATATATATATATATATACTAGCGGACGTACCTGGCTTCGCCCGGGTTTTACCCGAGTAAAGGTTTGTCTAACGAATCTCTCGATAAAGTGAACATTTTTTCCCGGTCCCTTAAAATACTCGATAAGTTGAATAAAATCAATATTAATTGGTTCCCTCGGTAATTGGAAGTTAAAGGAATAGTATCTTGCATTGGAATTGTATCATTATTCTTGTATGGATGTACCCGGCTTCGCCCGGGTTTTACCCGAGTAAAGGTTTGTCTAACGAATCTCTCGATAAAGTGAACATTTTTTCCCGGTCCCTTGAAAAATGCTCGATAAGTTGAATAAAATCAATATTAATTGGTTCCCTCGGTAATTGGAAGTTAAAGGAATAGTATCTTGCCTTGGAATTGTATCATTATTCTTGTCTCAAATAAATTGCCGTGTCATTTTGAATTTTGTATTTCCTAATTTTCTACATTACAAAATCATCGTATCATCATGATAATATTTAGAGCAGATTGTTGAATTATAACAGATAAATTAGAATATTTACCTTGATTATTTTTAGGCGAAAGTTATTTCAAAAATTTTATTTGCTAGAAACCTTCCCAGTACTATACTAAATAACTTCCCAAAGTTTCATGGCGTTCCAATGAGTGGTTTGGTCAGGCATAAAGGACAGACAGAACACATACATTCATTTATATATATATAGATATTATTTCAAAAATTGTATTTGCTAGAAACCTTCCCAGTACTATACTAAATAACTTCCCAAAGTTTCATGGCGTTCCAATTAGTGGTTTGGTCAGGCATAAAGGACAGACAGAACACATACATTCATTTATATATATATATAGATATAAGATATATATATATAAAGAGACAAAGGTCGCCTCTCCCGTCAAAATAGACGTCAGAACTAAACTCTATTTATTGACCGTCGCTGCAAACTAGCGGCCTCGAATCGGTGACAAAGCCACAACACCAGCTTTGGCAAACTGAAAAGCGTCCACTTAGAGACCAAGGTTTCGGGCTAATCGCCCTCGTCAGTCTAGGGCGGACTTTATTCCATGACATCCACACGGGATCTAATGGAATCTTGACAATCTGCCAAAGAGGTGTTCAGCTGGCAAAGTGGCTGGGCCAAATCTATGGCTAAAATATAGATGGGAGTTTTGCCGGGAGGATATTAATCTAAAGAGACAAAGGTCGCCTCTCCCGTCAAAATAAACGTCAGAACTAGACGCCATCTATTGACCGTCGCTGCAAACTAGCGGCCTCGGGTCGGTGACACCGACCAAATTAATTTATTAATTTTTAATTGACACCTATATAATCTCATAATAACCTTGTATTAAATTAGTTTCAATCTCAATCTCTTTCTCTCTTTCGGCAGTGCAGCCATGCGGCGCGCGAGCTCCGCGTTTTTCGATGCTGGAGTTTTAGATGATGGAGATACGTAACCTTTATGGAGTATTGGCTGGGAGCCGATATCACACCCTACGAGATGCTGATATTTCCATCAAGGAAGAGGTAGAACACGTTGATTTATCCACGGAAAAATCAATGAGTATTTTTTTCAGTTTACAAACAACAGACGAAAATGTAAATTCAACTATGTTGAGCGGCAACGGCTTCAGCGTGGTGAACCATTCTTTCCATTCCCATGGGACTCCAGTCACAAAACCTTCTGCTTCAGTGTCGAAGACTAGCCTGTTGATTCCAATGCAAGCATCCTCTTCGACCTCAAGCCAAAAGAACAGCGTGAAAACCCCTTCGCCTGCTCCCACCACCACTTGCATCTGCACCTCCACCTGTAGCATTTAACACACTGCGCCAGAAGCTACCCCGAAGCAGAGGTCCTCGACTCCTTCAGACCAAATAGCCAAAATCCCCGAAACTGCACCCCCCTCCCCCACCAGCACTTCGGGATCTTCTAGCAAGACCCAAACTGAACAGCTTCCTCAGAACGCTGGGGAAATGGCTAAAGAGCTATTTGAAAAAATGGGCGTTCGTTCTTACCTGCGCCCTGACAGAACCCTGAAAGGCAAGATGTCCTCGATAGTCTTAACCCGGGGAGAAGATATTTCTCGCAAAAATTCTCTACTGTGCAATTGCGAGTGTAGGGGACAGCACACATGAAGCAGTCAGGATTCAAGGTGGCTTGTGAAGCTATGGAAGTTCAGACGTCCCTTCCGTGAGGGATATGCCTAGTTTATATAATTTTAATTAGTTATATATTGTTCCGGATTTTTTTTTTGTTTGTTGACTGAGTGTCAATAAAATTTAAGTTAATTGCCAATTGTCTCGTTCTCTCTTTGTAGGTAAACATTTTATTTTATTTACTTATAAATATCTTCATAACCTTTTTCAAAACGCATCATTTTTACAAAATTATAATGCTCAAAGAGAGCATAAAGTATAGGTAGAAACATTTGAACTATTTCTTGCAATTTAAAAGAGCTGCATATAAATGGTAATGAAAGCCGTTTGAAAGCAATTTTATCACTATGGAGAGATTTATAAACAAAGTATACTTATAAAACAACAACCACTAACGCTAACATAGAATGAGAAATCTAATGCCCGAGGCTGTAGTGGAGGTATCCCGGTATCGGGGTTACATGCCCACAATGGCTCTATTGAAATATTGGGAAACGTCATTTCTATTCCGCCCCTGTTCCATTACGCTCGTCACGCCAGCCAGCCGGGCGAGCCATATGATGGTGCAGCAACTATAATGGTGATGTTGGATAGCTTTGCAGTATGATTCAGAAATGACTTGTTTCAATTTGTTATTTGTTCTCCTAATATCATATCATAAACCTAAAAGTTGTATTAGGACCAAACATCTGATATTTAACTCTTGAGTTTTTTGATCCATCTAAATAAGTTTTATTATTATTACTTGAGTAGTATTAGTCCCAAGACTGGCGTGCCTTATCAATCAGGCTCTTCTCCAAGATGATTAATCTATAGTCTTCAACTTGTGATAAGACGTTGTCTTGGTTTCTCTCTTCAGTTGATGCACAAATGTAACAAGTATTTTTAAGTTGGCATTACAACTAAATAAAAAGTTACAAAATGATTTACACACATTAGACATCATTCGTCGTGTCCTACTTTTTATTTTTCTTTATTCAAGGGGTTACCAGATTAACTAAATTCTATCATAGATATATAAAATATATATATTTGCAATTTTACATAACCCCTACCCCATATACAGTCCATATCAAACTCGTCTTTTAGGTGGCTCAGCAGATCTTTTGAGTCTGGTTGATATCGGAGCACATTTTTCAGTCCTTGGAGCACACATTGTTGATCCCGTTGAAGGCAAAGGTGTCACAGCATGGGTTTCATCTTTTTTTATATTGGGGTCTGAAGAAAGCGGTGTGTTCTCCTGCGCTTCTGTTGTTACCGATGCTTCTTCTCGTACTGTCGCCTTTGGCAGACTACTTTTAATATTCTCGTGAAATTCTCTTTCCGCAATTAATTCCTGCAACTGGGCCGGCAACAGATTGTCGGTGTGTTTTATAAAGATATCCTATCATCCGAAAGTATAATTAGATACGTAACTGGGATAGTCGGTTCCTCTATTTTTCCCATATACAATATGGATGCTGTTTGTTAAACATACGCACCATCACTTGATTATCCTTGTCAAACATTCTTTCTTAAGAATATTTGTCACTATATAGTTTTGATTTTAATTATTTATATATATGTGTCATAAAAAAAGACGTATATTCTAGTTACGTTACCAATTCATGCAGTCGTGGATGGTAAAAATGAATGATAACTTTTGTCTCATTAAATATTTATTATTTTGATTATTTTTTAAAGCAAACAGTATTTGCATACATATAACTAACAATTGTTATTACAACAACAACAACTAATACCTTTATTAAGACACTATTGTCTTACAAGGGGATTCCCCTAAAGGTTATATATGCACATGAATGAGGAGGAAAAGCAATTTAGAGGGGAGGGGGAGCAATCAGCCGCTGTCTGTGGAGTTGAGCACCTCTTCTCTCATTTTATCAATCGCCTTGAAAAATTAAAAATATTTATAAACAAATGTTTTATCCAGAAGGAGAGCATTAAATATTTTATATACATGTTGTTCATTGTAGTGAGCCAGCTCCGAAATTTCGCGCATTTCCAGTCTCTTTTCATGTAGGAATGGGCAATGGAATAGATAGTGGACCAAATTGTCTTGGATGCCAACATTGCAGAAGTAGCAATTTAAAGGGTCGCTGTTCCAAAATCCCGTGATATCCTCGCGGAAAAGTAGCCATAGAATCCTTTGACGGGCTATAAATCGTTTAATTTTCAAAGGGAGGTTTGATAGTAAGTAGTCCTCCGTCATAAAGGAGCTACTTAGAGATTGGTAGTGAGTAAAATGAGTTGAGCCTTGTATCTTAGCTCGGTCAAATTGGAGTAGCTGGTCCACTGTGGTTTGAATAATTCTAGGCATTTCTCCTCGCACAACCATATAATCTTCACAGTTCTTAAGAAAAGAAAAACCCCTAGAGTCAATGATGCTATTCAAGTTATGAATAAAGTTGTTTCCCGCTTTTCCCACAATTGAAATTTTCCAGAGCTGGGACATGCAAACATAGGGTAATCTTGTCCTGTCCATTTTTAAAATCCGCTATTCTCCGCTAGGAACAATTGTTATTATCTATTTACAAAAAAAAACAATATTGGGTTGTATTCCTTTTGTTAAGGATTCCCCTTCATTCTAAAATTCAACTCTGTGATTATAGAATTCCAATTATTTTATGAATAATAAAAATCATATTTTTATTATGTCATATATATATATATTAAAAATGGCATATCCTGACCAGGAGCATATGGTTCAGCCTACTCCACGCTGACGAGCGCCAAAAGCGCGAAACGCGTTCGTCAGGATATGCCATTTTTAATATTGATTTCAACACCTGATCTTTTTAACTTTTATTTTTTTATTTCGTTTTTTAATATATGGAAAATGAAATGAAATTTCTTTTTGCAATGAAATCTAACACACCGTATCAAAATTTAGTTCTAAGAGTGTCTCCGAAAGTTTATCAAAATTTAAGAAAAATGAATAATGTAATATATACCGAATTCGAGAGGTGTTATGTACAGGATAAAATTTTTGTTAAACAATGTCAAAATTGTTTTGAATATAACCCGACTCATAAATTAGGGGATTGTCCCAAAGTTAGAGTTTGTAAAAACTGTGGAATACAGGGCGATCATTGCTGCACTGGAGAGCTTAGATGTTTCAATTGCTTGAATCACCCTAAATATAAAAATAGCTCAACAAACCATAGGCCAAATTCTAATCTGTGCCCGCTTTATACAATTCAAACTGATCGAATAATCCAAAGAACACAATATTCTCCCATAAATGAAGAATAAAAAACATCCAGTCTAAATTATTTCATTGAACATTTTAAACATAAATATTCTAAATGAATGAAAATATCAAGTGTATATATGCAACAAAACGCCAGGAAGAGTTTAATAGCAACCAATGAACTACAATCCAATATTATATCTAACCCACCGGATACTCTTTTGATTCAAGAACCAAATGTTTTTCACAATGATGGCAACTAAACAAGGAATAAAATGTATTCAACAAAATATAAGGAAAAGTGTCATAGCATTAGATGAACTTCGAGCCTCTGTTCTGTCCAACCCTCCTGACCTATTATTTATTCACGAGCCTTATATGTTAGGGAATGATGTGATATACAATAATGACTCACAAATTGTTTACTCTAAAACCGATAAAACAGTCTACACAGCAACGATTATCCTTAACAGTAGCATTAAATATTCGACAATTGATAGATTCACTAATTCTTTTTGTACCACTATTTCTATTTATTCAGAGAATTCAAACATTATTATTTCAAACTTCTACATCCACCCTAACAACTTCGGTAACACTCACCAAATATTTATTAAAGAACTTTTGGAGACTTTTGGACTACAGCCAATGATCCTCTGTGGTGATTTTAACTCTCGACACCCTGTATGGTACAACCGTATAATTAACTCTAATGGCTATAAATTCCACTTTATTGTGGATGAATACAACTTGTTTATCCATAACCTTAAAACGCATACATGTCGAAATGCCAGTATAATTGATTTAACAATATCAAACAAAAATTCTATAAAGCTGTTTCAGAATTGGAGCACATCAACTTTTACAAGTATTTCCGATCATGTTTCAATAACCTTTGACATTCGATATAATTTTAAAATGCAGATAATTGGACAAAAGTCAACATGGAAATTTATTGAAAAAAATGCCAACTGGGAAAAATTTAATAAAGAGATATCATTTCAAAATGTACATAACTTGTCTAATGAAATAAATCAGTCATCTAATATAACGGATGTTGACAGGATCGTGATGAAACTTGCGGACATAATTAGTGAGGTAACTTATTCGTCTCTGGAAATCAAATCAAACTCTTTCAAGCATACATCTAATATTAAGTGGTGGAATGGGAATCTTGAAAAAATGAAAAATGATTTTCATTATATTAGAAACCTATACTATCGGCATAGAGTTATCAATAAAATAACTTTTAAAATTGCGAGAAACAAGTATATTAACGCTATCGAAAGAGCTAAGAAAAAAGTTGGAGAATATTCATTGAAGAAAATGAATCAAACAACCCATTTGGAAACGCCTATAAAATTTTTAAATCTCTGAGATCATCCAACAACAATAGAGGACTTCCTATTATAGATAATATACCGGAAACTTTAAAGAAAGGAAAAATGAAAAGTCTCTTGAATGATTTATTTCCAGATGATGATGTACACTCAGATAAAGAGGAACATGCTATTATTAGAAACTATAAACCTGAATATAACAACCAAAATAACATTTTTATAGAAATAAAAGATGTTGAAAATATTATTTCAAAATTAAATATCAAGAAAGTTCCAGGTCCAGATTTTATCAATAATAATATGATCAAACAGGCAGGTACACTTTTAATCCCGATTTTACAACAATTATTCAACAAATGTATTGAATTAGGTTATTATCCGGATGTATGGAAAGGCTCTACTGTAAAGATCATTCCAAAACCTAATAAAATGAACTATGAAACAAGCAAAAGCTACAGACCTATATCATTGACATCAAACATTTCAAAATTTTTGAAAGCATAATTAAAAACAAAATCAATAAATATTATGAAGAGAACAATCAATGAGTCCTAGGCAACATGGATTTACTAAACATAAATCAACGAACAGTGTAATGGAAGATATAATGGAAACCATATTGAAACACAGACAAGGAGAACTGACTTCTTTGATTACAGTGGATATAGCAGGCGCATTCGACAACGCATGGTGACCAGCAATTATTAGAAGACTCGATTTGGATAACATTCCCTCCAAATTGATAAGAATTATACAATCTTATTTAAACAGTGAAAGAAGGGCAAATTTCTCATATGAAGACACAAATGTTACAAAATATCTGACAAAAAGATGCCCTCAAGGCGGCCCTATATCCCCAATATTATGGAATATTTTGTTAAACGACTTGCTGAAGAGTTTCAAACATCCGAAAGCAGAAATAATTTGCTACGCAGACGACGTTTCTATCATTTGCTGGAGCAAGTCTGTCGAGGATCTCAAAATATTAAGCGAATATATTCTATGCTACGTGATGCAATGGTGTAATAGGAATAAATTATCAATAAGCCCAGAGAAAACGAATTTACTTTACTTACATAATAAATCTAAAGTTCCAATTGAAATATCGAATATTATTTGAGACCCAGTAGATCATGTTAAGATATTAGGCATAAAATTTTCAAATCATAGAATAAAAAAGAAGATTAATTTTACCCCTCATATCAACGACATTTTATGCAGGATCGTAAGAATGAATAATTTTCTGTTTTCACTATGTGGAAAGATGTGGGGATTAAATACTAAAAAAAGAATAATTTTGTATAAAACAATTATCAGGCCAGTTCTTACATATGGTTCAGAAATATGGTACAGGTTTATAAATAGTCGATGCAAAGAAAAACTAAATTCTACTCAATATCAAATTCTTCTTGGGTGAGTAGAGCCTACAAAACTACATCTTCCAACTGTGTCCATAGTCTTGCGAACATCCCCCTTCTCACAGATTATATTGAATCTAAAATTATAAAATATGATTTGGCTCATCTTTCAATAGAGGATCAAAATACTTATAAACCACATTCTCCAAGTATAATTGGATCATTTTTAAGTGCAAAAATAAATTAATTATTTCTAAAAACAAATGAAACATTCCAAAGCTTTTTCCCGTTTGGAATTCCAACATATTTCCGCTCCAATTTTTATAATACCCAATTTATAACGAACCATGGAAATTTTAATGGATTTTTATCAAAAATTGGCGCGATTGAAGACTCTAGCTGTCATTGTGGCAACGAATTCCAGGACTTGAGACACCTACTGCTGGAATGCCCACTCTTCTTCACCGCTAGACAACAGAAAATAAATAATGTTGTAGATCTATATCAATTTGTAAATAGCAGAGAGAATTATCATAAGTTTAACTATTTTTGTAAATATATTCATGATTTTCTTTCAAACCGGAAAGGTTCAGGTTCCTAATATATATATATATAATTTTTCTCTTTTTGTTTCGATTACTTTTTTTTTGTAAAATTTTATAACTGTTTCTGTTTTAAAAAAATGTAAATCGACGCAATTATCCCTAGCCGGCTACTTAAAGTAGAGTTATCTCATTATTCCCTTATATAAATTTGTAGGATGGTTGAAACACGCTCTGGTAAGATGCAAGACTCAGCACAGGAGAGAATCAAGGCTGAAGAGTCTGCCAAGCCGCAAACACGAGCGCATGTGCTTTTTAGATGGCAGAGCGCCATCTAGTGGAGCAAAAATAAACTAAACGTTTATTTAGCTTGCTCCGTGATATTTGGCCAACCCAATTTCTTGATAAATGTTGGCGCTCGTCAGCGTGGAGAAGGCTGTAACCACTGCGACCAAAAAAGATTTTTGGTCCCAATGGCTTCCCGAAAAATCAAGAAATGGGTATTTAAGGCCAAATCTCTCTCTCTCAGCCAATGCTTCATATCAACGTAGAAAAACGATAGTACTGCTTGACAATTTTTTTTTTTGATTTCGCAATTTCAACAAACTCTTTGAACACAGTTCCCCAGATTTAAAAATCCAACTTTTGGCCTGAACACGTTTCAAAAATTTATTCCAATCATCCGCAGAGCACAAATCACCAACGCATGCACAAAGCGTTCACAACTCTCAATTTTTTTAGCACTAGCGGACCACAATCAACCTTTGATTTTAAGTCAAGTCAGATCACCTACTGTCGATACAACAATTCTACTTATCGCATGGTTATCCAATTCACCCCTTTCACAATCATATTAATTAACAACTTGTTCTTCAACTACTTTTCAACCCAATAACCCTACAATTGTGACAAAGCACTGTAACCTTATACAGGATCACAAGTGAAACATTGCCTAGGAAGACGCTCAAGTCTATATCCTCGCTTTGCACCTGAATCTAAGTATTTGATTGCCTGTGTAATACTTACAATTGCATATTCTTTAACCCCTAACCCTTTCCAACGCCCGCCAACAATCTCTTAGAACATGATTTTATTTTTTATCATCATTATTCTTTTTTATTAAACAAAGGTTTTATCTAAATTTCTCTTTTAAATGATATCATAACTTTTAAATTAAACATAAGTTGTATTTTTTATAATTTGCAGATACGAGGTGCGTTCAAAAAGTATCGCGACTTTTGTGTTTTTTAAATTATTTATTTATTCATGAATACCTATTTTGTCGCCTTCAAAGTAATCCCCATGAGATATTATACACTTGTGCCAACGGTTTTTCCAATCTTCGAAGCACTTCAAAAAATCATTTTTTAAAAATCTTTTTCAGCTCCTCCTTCGATGCCGTCTTTATCTCGTCAAGCGTAGCGTCGTCCTTTCATGGGCCTCTTCAGTTTAGGGAACAAGAAAAAGTCACAGGGGGCCAGATCTGGGGAATACGGTGGCTGCGGCATCATTAGTGTGTTGCTTTTGGCCAAAAAGTCGCGCACAAGAAACGATATGTGAGCAGGGGCGTTTTCATGGTGCAAAATCCAATTTTTGTTCTTCCACAAATCCGGGCGTTTCTGGCGGATTGCTTCGCGCAAATTGCGCATAACTTGCAGGTAATATTCCTTATTGACCGTTCTACCCTGTGGCAAGAACTCATGATGCACCACGCCTCTTCAATCGAAGAAAACTGTCAGCAAACTTTCACATTCGACCGAACTTGGCGCGCTTTTTTCGGTCTTGGTTCGTGCGGCAGTTTCCATTGAGATGATTGAGCTTTGGTGTCCACGTCATAACCATAAACCCACGCTTCGTCACCAGTTATGACCCTCTGGAGCAAATTTGGGTCGTCGCGGACAGAGTCCAACATCTCATTAGCAATGTTCATGCGATGTTGTTTTTGGTCGCAATTGAGCAATTTTGGTACGAATTTCGCGGCGACCCGTCTCATGCCCAAATCATTGATAAAAATCGAATGGCACGAGCCAATCGATATGTTTAGGTCCTCAGCAACTTCTCTAACGGTGATTCGACGATTGGCCAATGTCATTTTCTCCACTTCATTAATTTTTTCGTCTGTTGTTGAAGTGCTCGGGCGTCCGGCACGCTCTTCATCGTTCACATCTTCTCGGCCTTCTGAGAACATTTTGTACCACCAATAAACGTTGCTTCGGTCCAAGGTAGCTTCTCCGTATGCTACAGTCAACATTCGAAATGCATCCGCGCACTTAATTTCGTTTTTCACACAAAATTTGATACAGGTTCTTTGATCCATTTTTTTAATAGGTAAAAATCGAAGACGATCCAAAACACCTGCAAGAAAAGCAGCTGTCAACAATTAAGTGAACATTCAAAATGGCCGAGCTTGTCGGCATAAGTGAGAGACATGAGTACCAACATAAAGCCACAAAAAGATCGAAATTCGAATATACGTAACCCGCGAAAATTCAAAAGTCGCGAAACATTTTGAACACACCTCGTATATCCAAACAAAACATCTTGTTATAGCCCTTTTTAACCCTCACAGTTTAAATTAATTAAAAGAAAATTTAATTACTTACCTGTGTTAGAGAGGCTTTACCCGTTTAAACCCGGATGAACCCTTTCACTCCCGGGGCCCATCTATGGTAATTTAAACCAACAACCCTATATTTTATAATACTTTTAACAAGATTGCCATGTTGTATATAGAAACACATCTATAAATAATTATATGCATTATTGACATGTGTCATTGCATCACCATATGTAATGTACTTTGTACAAACTGAGGATAAATAAAAAAACTATGTAATAGATTAAGAGCTGAGTTAAAGCAAGATTGAGAAGTTCAAAAACGTCTAAAATCGAGAGAGAAATCCAACAACCCTAAAGAGGAATTTGGCAAGTCGTTGCCATCAAGGTCAAAGGGTGCAGAATGCCGCCAGACGTTCAAAGTCCAAATTCTCACATGTCTTCCCCCCCCCCCCCCCTCGGCAAAGATATAAAACCTCGGTTTTAGCCGAGCTTAGACAGTCAGTTCACCATCGGCGCGAGCCCGAGTCGGTTGTAGCCAGGTCCACCTCATCGCCATGTAAAACAGTAAGATCTCTTCTAACTCCATCTTGCTCTCTTAGCTCGACTTTTATCTGTTCACGGAACTTTCCTACTACAACTGTGTCTCTTCGTTTTTTGTGTGTGGACATTCCCAAGCTTTCCACTCTGCCTCGACCACGACTGCCTGTACTCTGTGAGAACTGTTAAAGGTCCTACAAGGTACAGAGAGGTACTGGAAAACTCTCCACGCCCTGACTGTCCCTCTCGGTTACTACAGGTTTGACCCTCGGTTACCACATATATATAAGGTGCTCCTGGTCAGGATATGCCATTTTTAATATTGATTTCAACACCTGATCTTTTTATCTTTTATTTTTTTCTTTCGCGTTTTTCAATATATATATTATTTATTGAAAATAGAGGAATCCATAAATAGATCTTCAATTAAAAAGACATATATTGGATCAAAATATAATTTAAAAAATAATAATAATTTAATTTTTCATCGGGAGTGAGGGTCAATGTGATATAAAAGCAAGATTAAAATACAAAATATTGAAAATAAAATTCAACAAAGGTCTTAAAAATTGTCACATTTTCTGCCGAAAAGTTATTCTTAACATTGAAAAGTCCCATGTATTTTCTAAATAAAATTTACTTTCGACATGTTTTCTATAATCAAAGTTTGTCAATTGGCAACAAAAAGAGCATTAAGAAAGTAAAATGTGGAATGAAAGTAAAAATTATATATCATGAATAGAAAAAAAGAGCGGGGTGAAGAAGATTATCAGATTTGTTATGAAATTGTTCTTTTCACGCATTATTCGTGTGCTAACGTTCACATGCCTGGATCGCCGCAACCGTTCTGTTAGATAGTGTGGATGCCATCAACATCCGCTGTCCTTTACAATGACATAATTACAGTGACATAGTGACAAAATCAATATAATGACCCGATTTTCATATATGCAATAATTTACGTTTCATATACGTGATATCCATATAGTAATTTTCTAAGGCTTTGGAAGTCAAGCAAGCCAAACTGAGAGCTTATTTTCATCGTTCACGATCATTTTTAAATCATGGTACACGTTCTTGTAATGACCTACAGGCAATGAAACTATAATTGTATTCAATATAAATGTGTCACTCTGAGAATAACTACAATCAACTCGTATACATCGTAAATTTGAAAAAGTACTGTAGTAGGCTGAAAATATATGAAAAGTAGAAGGAAATATACCAGAAATTCTCAACAAAATATAAAAGTATACAAGAACTCCAGATGATACAGAGCAAGAGCATTTTCCATATTTTATACTTTCAAACGTAGTAGATAAACACAGAAGTAACTATAGGGTATATCCGCCTCCATTGTGCGGATCCCCTTGTAAAACAAGAAGTGCAGTTTTTAAATTGTAAAATTGAGAATTGATGAGTCAGTTTACGCCAGCTCAAGTAAAATGTAATCAAGTGAAATTCCTCCTATTCCAAATTTTGAAGCAACGGAAAGTTAAGCTGACTCTACCATCTGGATACTGCTGGAGATATATTCCTCGATAACGCTCGATACCCCCCTATGGACACAACTTAAATCCTGAGAGTTCTCAGAAGGCAAGAGTTGACGCAAATGTTGTAACTCTGCTAGTATATGTAGTTCCAGTACAATGAGAAGGATCTCCTTTATTTCTGCCGTTTTAATTTAGAGATATCATATTTTGAATAGAGACAATATATAATATACCTTTCTTTGAATTTTAAAATGAATCCATTTCGCCCATGTGAACATATTAACAAATGAGATTTCCTAAAAGTAGTGATACGAGCTTAATCGATATTAAACGTGCACCGTTGTATGGTGAGCTGCATAGAGCGAAGACCGTATACCGAATTTTAAACGTGCAGCGATATATGGTTTGGCGATTAGACCAAAGTCTGGCCAACATCTTACATTGAAAAGTAATTTTCATTTGCTATTCTCTCTCTCCCCGGCTACATTGATCTGCAAGCGCCGTCCGCCATTTTATACAAGAGGTATTCATCTCTATTGGGTGGCCGCAGTCTTCTGGGTTTACACGTTGAGCCTTACGGGTCATGCTATCACCAATATAATTTTAAAAGCAATAAATTATTGCCAATAAAGTGTGAATTGAATATTTTTTTATATTCTATAATCTACATATATATACTTTAAAACTTTTTGTAGATATTTTATCGTTTTTTCCGCCGAGAGAGACAATTGGAGGGTTTGTTAAGTAGCTTCTTGTGTTCCCCTTGTGCCAGGGTAGATTGGGGATAATTAGGAGGAAAGTTGTCTGCGTGTGTTAGATTATTTAGAAAGTTCGGCTGTGTGGGATTGTTTCCAAACATTTTTACTTACGACACTTTTTTTTTCAAAACATTCTGGGGCGTTCTTTGTTAAAATTCAATTAAAAGAGGTTTGTTAAAGTAGGAGCAGTTCCAGTTTTCTTCCGAGAAAGCTGAAATATCATAATTATTACGAACATGATTTATTTCTTTTTCACAAACACACTTACTGTATAAAGATGTTTTTCGTTTTTAAAATAACATTTTTGCTACGCTGTAAGCGCTCGCGAGCAGCAAACGCAATTTAAATTATTTCTGTTTATATCTTAAATTGTAACTTCAGACTTTGCGTTACACGTTCTCCCGAATTATTAAAATAAAGAAAAATGCTAAGATAATATATATATATGTCGAATCCTGTCGGCTTAATTTATGGTGTGAGATCCTGTCGACTCTCGCTATACTGTGTTAACCGAGAGGAACAGTCAGGGCGTGGAGAGTTTTCCAGTACCTCTCTGCACCTTGTAGAACCTTTAACAGTTTTCATAGTGTACAGGCAGTCGTGGTCGAGGCAGAGTGGAAAGTTTGGGAATGTCCACACAAAAAAAAAACGAAGAAACACATTTGTACTAGGAAAGTTCCGTGAACAGATAAAAGTCGAGCTAAGAAGCAAGATGGAGATTTGAGAAAAGTTCTTACTGTTCTACATGGTCGATTAGGTGTACCTTGGACACAACTGACGAGGGCTCCCGCTGATGGTGAAGTGACTATGAAGTGACTATTTATTTCTGGCCCTGTTGGAGGCTTATATATCTTTCCGAAAGGAAGTATTGGGTTTCAGTGGATGCTATAAGGGCGTGGATCGGAAGAAGTGTCATTGTACACTGGCAACGATTTCGTTGCAACGCCCTGACATCTTCTACATCTTTTAGACGTTGTTGGACTTCTATCTCAATCTCTTGCTTCAGCTAAACCCTTAATCTATTTAAGAGTTTTATTTATTTATTCTCAGCTTGTTCAAAGTACATTACATATGATGATGTAATGACACATGCCAATCATGCGTATAATTATTTACAGAAGTGTTTATTATACAACATTATATACAATACTAGGGGATGTACCCTGCTTCGCCCGGGTTTTACCCGAGTAAAGGTTTGTCTAACGAACATTTTTTAAAACAATTCTCTATTAACTTGAAAAAAAATAATAGATATATTTTGATAATTTGAAACTCGTAAATTTGAATCTCTCGATAAAGTGAACATTTTTTCCCGGTCCCTTGAAAAATACTCGATAAGTTGAATAAAATCAATATTAATTGGTTCCCTCGGTAATTGGAAGTTAAAGGAATAGTATCTTGCCTTGGAATTGTATCATTATTCTTGTCTCAAATAAATTGCCGTGTCATCCTGAATTTTGTCTTTCCTAATTTTCTACATTACAAAATCATCATTTTATCTATTGTCCCAATATATATGTTGTGGATAAATGATAAAACTAACTTTGACTTGTGCGCAATTAATAGGTAGAAAATCTTACTTTTGATAAATATTCTTTAAGATAATAAACTTAGTGATAAAAAAACTTATAGATAAAAAACTTGTTATCCCCGCTAGGGGGCGCTGCTTGCGAGTTAAATCTACAAATCTGCAAATAACTCAAGGATATTCAAGTTATTCAATAATTTTTTTTTCAAAAACCTTCCCGGGGATATACCTAATAATATCCCAAAATTTCACGGCGATTGGATGTATGGTTTTTGAATCTATAGAGTACAAACATACAGACAGACAGACATTCAATTTTATATATATATAGATGAGGTTGTTGGTTTAAATTACCATATATATATATACTTGGTTTCAGTGCATTTTCCATCTTATTTTATCTTGTAAAGTAAATCAGCACAAGATAAAATAAGATGGAAAATTCACTGAAACCAAGTTTCCTGAATAAATCTTAAGGGAACCGAAAGATAAAAGATAAACAATAAAAAAGTGCGGGAGAATGGTATTTATTCTCCAAAAGGGGACGTCTCTCTCTTTTAATAAACGTGTTTGAAATGTATTTAGTTAATTTATCGAAACAATACATTTATTCAATCGTCTTTGCGCTGATATTCTGGTCCAAGATAGGTCCGGAGCACTTCACCAGATTAGACACTTTTTGGCAGTTTCGGATGATTTCATAACTCCTCCCGTACAAATGACAAAATCGAAACCGCCCCATATATTGATGAGGGCAATAATTGTCCAAAATTTGTGTTGTGGCTCATTCATCGATCTGAATTTTCACAATCAGCGAAGAGAAGATTGAATAAAGGTATTTTTTTTTTGTAAATTGAAAAATTTAAAACGTTATTAAAATGGAAAGCTGCCTTGTTTGGGAACGTTTTCACTTGAAATATTCACCGTAAATTGCTTTATGGGAGAAAAGGCTTTAAATGCGCAAAATGTGCTCAAGTTCTTTTTTTCGAGATCTACCATATCAATGAATGCTAGACTAGCGAAAGGCACCATGGAGGTGAAAATTAGGAGGACATTTTTATACTGATCGAGGTGTGTGTGTGGGGGGGTTTACCTTAATAATAGCAACCTATATAAAGAAGAGTGTTTGTTTGTTCCTCATATAGCACGTTATTTATTTTATTCTCCATAATATTTTACCTATCCCGATGTAAACACCATAGCTTCCACCCAATAATATGCAAATTAACACAATATGATGATAATTTGCATATTTCGTTTGTTCCGCATACCTGAACCAAGCCGGGTCAGCTCTTAAATAAACACTTCTCAGGACTGGGTCGAGCAATAATACAAGGAAAATTTCTCAAAGAGTGTTATCATCGTTGCAGATTTCGGTTACAATGAAAAGTTCTAGATAAAGCAGGCAGACCCAAATGTCAAGGTAAATTGGTAACTCAACCAGAGACATGTCCTAGACCCATTATTCGACCATGGAGTTTTGTTTTTGTAATCGAAACGACTCAAGATACGTGTGGCTGCACCAAAACAAAGCCTCGAGGCATGCCTCACGCTACCATACGTCAAATCTAAACTAAAATCGGGATGAAACCGGCATTCCGAATATCCACTTTAGGCGACTATTACGGAATTCTCTCAGACCTCTCCTCTATAGATTGTATACTAAAATTACTTCGCTACTTATTTTGACGAAAAGACCAAGAGAGACTTTTGATTTTCATTGTAATCGCGGATCTTAACTCGAAATCAATAACAATAGCAATAAGAACTTAGAACATAACAATCTGTAAATATTTTGAAGTCTTATAGGCCATAGATGCGCCCAATTGTCATTGATTCTAGAACACAAGCATGGACATGATTGGTGTAATGTTGCAACACACACAAACGCATATATACATTACCTATAGTATTGTAGCATATTATCCCAGTTTTGCTTTACAACAACATGAGCTATATAAAACTGGTTGGACCTCCATAAGACACATATTCATTAACCCTCGCCTTTCCGGCTATAGTGGTGACCAGTACTCCCCCAGTATACAAGGTAGGATCAGAAGGTTCCTGAACCTTTTTTAAATAGAGCATTTATTCATAGTATAGTAATTTAAACATCATATTTTTCAAAATTGGAGCCTTGGTTATCTACACATTTTTTCCAGCATGAAAAAAGCTGTTGAAATGCTAGTTCAAAGTCGATTTTTCAAAGCTTGTTTAGCTCCACCGTCGCATTTTCAATTACTTCTGATGACAATGAAAAGTGCCTCCCTTTTAACGTCATTTTAAGTTTTGGAAAGAAGAATAAATCACTTAGGGCGATATCAGGAGAGTAAGGAGGATTCGACAAGACAGATAAAGAGTGTTTGGCTAAATAATCTTGAACAATAATGGCTCTATGAGCAGGGGCATTATCATGTAGCAATTTCCACTGTTTTGATTCTAAGAGTGGGTTTCTTTTCTTCTTATCGCATCACGAAGGTGCACAAGTATTTCTTCGTATGCCTGTTTATTAATAGTAACCCCCTCTTTAATAAATTCATAATAGACAAGTCCTTCATAATCGAAAAACACTACAAGCATTACTTTTCCTTTGGACTTGTCAAGACGAACTTTCTTCTTCCTAGGAGAACTTGGTGTGTGCCATTCGAATGATTGTTTTTTGGTTTGTGATTCAAAAAGAAAGCACCATGTTTCATCATCAGTTATTATTGTTTTCAAAAAACCCGAATCATTATTTGCAGTTTCAATTAAATCTTTACAAATTGATAATCTGGTTTCTCTTTGTTGATCTGTTAAATTTCGTGGGACACAATAACCACAAACCAAACTATTAAATGTTCACCAATAATATATTGGCAACTACTATCCGAAATTCCAAGTATTTCTGATATATTATCAATAGTAATTTTTCTATCGGCAACAATTAAATCACGTAGCTGTCCAATATTGCGATCCGTTGTCGACGTCAATGGCCGACCTGACCTTGAATCATCTGCGATGCTCTTACGGCCATCTTTAAAACGTTTATACCAGAAATAAACTTGCGTTCGTGACAATTTTTCGTCTTCATAAGCTTCAATCCATAATGCTAATGTCTCTGTGAAAGACTTTTCTAGTTTTACACAAATTTTAATATTTGCCCTTTGCTCAAATGATGAAATTGCAGAAACCGACACGAGCTAAATACTTACAACAAAAATATGCTAAAATGAAAACTACGCATGCGCATTTACTGGCGTTGCCAAATTAAATTATAGTTTAGGCTTTGTTCTTTACACTAAAATTGATTTTACATTTTTCAAAAGTTGTTTTATATTTTATTTTTTAATAGTTCGGCAACTTTTTGATCCTACCGTACATTGCCGCCGCTACACAGGACAGGATGCTTTCTGCCTATATTATTTATGAATCGTTTCAAAACACAAGCAGCAGCGTTTCAACAGTTCACATCCCTAAAGTTCCATCTCTAGCCATATTTAAAGTCCATTAAACATGTCTGGCCGATCTTTGGAAGTAAGACGCATGTATGCTAGATTGGATCAAAATATTGATTAATATTCAGCCATAAAAATACATTTTGATTCGCCCTAGGCTTATGGCGGTAATAAATGATACTTATTCCTGCGATTCGGAGCTGAATCAGATATTTGAGATTATTACCTCTCTCTCTATCTTTTTGTGCCACCAATTAGGCTTTGATACCTTTTCCTTGTGTATTCTTACTTTACCTGATAGCCTAGGGGAATTTTTTAGGAGAAGCGTAGTCTTTTATTTTATTAGATTTTTTCTAAACAAAAATATAACCGTTATTTATCATAATAAACATTTATAGAGAACTAGACGAATGTCCCGGCCAAGGCCCAGATTACCCCATAGTGCATTTTTACCCGAGTGTATATAGAATAAAAGCCTTTCACACCAATTTTCAAGATAAAATATCAAATGAAAAAATTGAGAATTTTAGGTCAAAATTATCGTCATACTCATTATTATCGGCGATAAGGATGTTTAGCCCCACAACCGCAGACATAATTTTACTTTTCTATAAATAAGCAAATTATATATTTATAATCAACACATTTTCGGCTTTTCAGATTTCGATGAACAATTTTTGAAACCTTCTATATGTATTTAAATTAGACAATTAAAAGTATATACATCATTATTCTATTATATAGTATTATATTTTTATTAGATTATATATAAATATAATATTGTTACGTAAAAAGAAAAATGGCGCATTCCAGAAGAGAATGTTTTTGAACGTTCTAGAAAAATGCAGAAAAATCGGAGAACAACGGATTGGCCAATCAGTAGCGATTGCGCAATGCTCAAGCCTGGCGGCTTTGTGATTGGCTAACCAACCATGACCGTTCTGGAAAGATCTACTCCGTTATATATAGGGATGAGGAACTCATGCAGGGAAGTCGAAGAACGAAGCTACGTGGTGTACTCCAAGCAAGCTGCTGTCTCAAGAAGTCGGACTGCTGCTTACCGCCGACGCCGGTGTGCTTCCTGGAAGGTTCTACGAACTTCTGTCTCCTGTTCTGCTCCTGCTTTCCCTCACTGTGCTGCAATTGGTGAGTGTGTAACTGCTGTTTTATTTATTGTTGTTATATTTTTTTGCACTCTTCTGTAATTATTTTATCGATTAGGCTTAAAGAAAGTCCTAAAGATTCTTTGTACCCACGGAAGTTATTCTTTGTCAACCAACAACGCAACAATATTTTATCCACCTATGCACACAAACACATATTAGAATATACCTAGATGGTTTGTGAGTTTCTCCACACAGATATATTAATATAGACAATGTACGAGTCCAATAATCACGTTTTCCCCAACATATATAACAAAATAGTTTCCTAATCCCCCCCCAGGATTAGGAAAGGAACGGAGAAAATATTTCTCCTTTTGTATAAGGGAATTTTCTTCCCCATCTTTGCTAACTTATTCGTATAATATTTACCTTTCTTTTATATTTATCTTCATCTCTCCCTTACTGATTCATTTTCACTTGAGAGAGAGAGATATATAAAGAAATTATTTCCCAATTATTATATATCTCATTTCTCCATTTGTTCAATTCTACTTACAGAATGTAGGGAGAGAAAGTTGAACTTGCAGTAAAAAATTACTAATTGGTTTGTTTTTCATATTATATATTGGTTTTAAATTATTTTTTATTATTATTTATATATTATGGTCTTCACTTTATAAAAAATCGTCAATTTTTACTGCATGGAGGATATACCTCAAAATATACTTTGATATTTAAAAATAAAATATCATATATGACTTGTATTGGAATTATATGAATATAGTTTTAATAATTCTCCAACTCTGAAAGTTTTAGCTTTTGTTTTTCAGATAACAGGGATTTAGAATAATTCTGTATTCACAAGAAAATACACAATGTCTGAAATGGTTATTGAAGCCAAACCTGACACCCAGGTCAAGCGAAACGTCAGAATCAAATTAAGCAAAGAACCACCTTTTCTCCCATCAATAAGAAAGTGGTACAAAAACTTAATAGAGATAGGATATGTGGATATGAGGCATAACAATGGGTTATAAATTACCTTTTGGGACACGCCCTGTAAAGAACTATATACAATATTTTGATATACTAATTAAAAATAAAATTAAACCATCAAAGGATGAGTTTCTGTTAAAAGGGAATTAGGAGATTTTGGTCACGTGTATAAACAAAGAGTATCATCGTGAAAAAATTCACCCCAGTTTTCAAACGTTGCATTACCTATAATTAAATGAAAAAAACTTAAAGTTTAATTATACTAAATTTTAATGTGAGCAAATAAATTTTTTCTTTCATTTAAAAATAAATTTTCGTATTGAGAAGTTTGTATCTGAGGGAACTAAAATGTGATTATAAAAATGAGAAAATATCTTGTAGAAAAATTTTTAAAAACCTATTACCACATGTATAGGCTAGTGTCATATAGGATAAATTAGGTAGTTTATATTAGGTTAGTTCAGGTTAGGTTATTTCCAGATGGGTAATTATGTTAGTTTCAGATAGGTTAAATTATGTTAGTTTTAGAAAGGTTGAATTAGGTTCGTTTTGATTGATTATAAATTAGGTTACTTTAGGTTATGAGGTTTTTTTAAATTCCCATTTTTTTATAAAAATAAATTATTTAACTCTAAATTATTTTATTAAATAGAGATTTTTCAGTCCTTATCTGTAAATGAAAAAATATTTGAGCAATAAAATTTGGTAATATTAAGCTTCAAAATTATTTATTTAATTTGTTTATGCACACACAACGTTTGAAAAGTGGGGTGAACATTTTCACGTTGACGGTCTTTGTTTACACTTGGTAAAAAATCTCACCATCCGCCCTTTTAAGAATATATTTAATATCTCTAGTTTTCGGGCTAAAGGCTCTTCTACATAAAAAATATTATATTAAAATTTTATTCAAAATAATAAACAGATATTAATATCTCGTGGCGCAACACTCTGCAAGAGGGCCTACCAACTTCTCGAGATAATAGTCTTTGAAGCTATAATTTCGTATATATTGTGGATAATGTCTAATTTTGTTGCCACACTGAGAGAGCCTCCTGTTTTAGTGTAAACCTTTGAAGATTATTGTCTATAAGGGTGTATATATATATATATATATTATATAATCTAAAAACTCAAATATTTTTATATTTTAAAAATATATATTTTATTTTATTTATTGATAATTTTACTTTTGTTATCATCGTTTTTAGAAAGACTTTCAGTTTTGTTGTATAGTTTTGTTGTAAATATGCGTAGTTAACATAACATATCCTTTTAAATCACTAATATAGGATAAACCTTATAAATTCTATATAATGTGAAACTAACTAATGTGTAATATTTCCTCAAGTAATTGAAAATAAAAGCTACTTGACGGTAAATAATTATATTTTTTTTATCACGACTGCACCTCAACCCTTTATCTTATCGATCCCTTGTCTTATCAACCCTTTATCTAACAACAACAAAAATATTCATAACATATATATATATATTCCGGTTTGTTGACTATTTAGTTCGACAGTTAGAAACAATTTGGCGAAAATTCACACAGCGCACCATCCGGAACCTTTTCAGTTGATGACATGCCACGAGGCAGCCTGCATACAGGCTTGTGGGGGTTCAACGACATATTGGCCTTATCAATTTTTGACGGTAAAACTCGGGAATAAAACAATTAAATGTTCAGACATTTTTTAATCGCTTTCCCCCTATATATGTTCTCCACATAGACAATATTTATCCCAATCGGACAGCTCCTTCTTGGTACGTCGATTTTTTATAGAGTGTAAAATACAAACTAATATTAAATAATATAATATTTTTATTCTTATATAAAAACTTCTACATCGCCGAAAAAAGCATAATTGATCCCACGATTTCCTATAAACATTATTAAAACTAATAAATAAATAGCACAATTATGAATTAACTAATATTTCCGACCACGTGACAGTTTTATTTTATAATAATAGTATTTTAGATATAATAAAAATAACCATCAAAATGACACATGGTAATTTGAAGAAAAAAAAAGCAAATTAGTCGCTCTTTGCAAGTATCTTTCTAAACAAGAATTAACAAAATTGCAAATTGACTCTAATAGCGTCGAAAAATATACTGATATTGATATAGTAGTTGACAAATTAACGTATATATTTTTGTAGGTTACATTTCAATCACTGGAGGTTAAATATTCCAAATTGACTTCCTATCCTGGATTAAATAATTAGAACAAAATAAAAAGTATTTTAATTATGTGAGAAAATTTTATTATCACTATAAGGCAATGAGTGTTAAAGAGTCTAAGGCCGTCATAAATAAATATAAATACAGTATCAGAGAAGATGAGAGGAACAGTTGGCTAAATTACGAAATAACCCGTTTGTAAACGCCTACAAAACTTTATAAAAAATATATTTCCAAAAAAAATGTTTACTATAAAAATATATGAAAAAATAGTACAAATGTGATATTGTACTGGGATAAGGTGCATAATTATGAAAAAAGGCATCTCCTTATCGTGCAACTGAAAGTTGCTGATGGCTTGTGCCATCTATCGGAATAAATATCAACTATTCTCGTTGATTTTTAATTATTCCAGAATTAGCCAAATACCCATTCTTGATTAATCAAGAAAAGCTAACCACGGACGCGTTTCGGGCTGTTGGCCCTCATCAGCGTGGTGCAAGCTGTACCTCAACGAGAGAGAAAATATCTTTATTTACGGGGCTGATAACCAAAATAAATGATTTTTGAGCCCCAATGGCCGCGTAAAGCGGAATATATGAAACCACTATGATCAGGCTCGAGAGGCTAGGGACAGTATCACCATTAGGGAAGAGGCAGGTTGGGCCGGATTGGGTCCGCGGAGGTCAGGAGGCACGAAGAAGGCGGGAGGACTAGAACTTTGCAGCTCTAGCTCTGGCAGTTGGGCAATACATTGATCTTGCCTCGTGGTCAGCAGAGAGACCCTTGACTGAGTAGTTGGCGCACTTGGCCGTGCGCGGGTTGGCGAGAATTGGACAGCTTCGGCCTTGGTGGTCACCAGAAGCGCAGTGGAAGCAGGTGACCGTAGCCTTGGTGCACCTATCGGCGTTGTGGCCGTAGCCATAGCAGCGGTAGCAGACGCGGACGCGGACAGACTCATCGTAGTTCAGGATCACTTGGTCCACAATGATCCTGCCGCGTCTTCCAACGGCCTTGTAGGAAGCCAAATCCAGCTCAATGAAGGCCGTGCAAGTGCCATTTCTGGTCGGAGATCTGTGTGCCACTCGGACAGACTTGTCTCCAGGAAGCTGGCTGAGGGCATCGGTGGAGAGGAATGCCTTGACAATGTCCTCATCCGCGGTTTCTGCCTCCACGTAGAAGAGGCAGATTCCTGGGAAGATTTGCCTCAGTTCCCGGACTTTCAGGCCTTGGAGCTTGTTGTCCAGTGCAGAGCTGAGGGCAGGAATGACCTCTGGAGTGCTGGAATGCAGCACCAGTTTCCCCCTGGTGCGCAGAGAAGCCCAGACGCCTTGGGGCAGTGTGTGGGCAGCGCGGACAGCTTTGAGGATATCCCGTGGGTCAGCCTGCGGATTATCTGCAATAACCACGATGTGGGCCGCAGATTTCTCCCCATTGAGAGTACCTTTGGCAACGGCAGGCTTGGAAGCGCGGAAAGATGCAGGTTTGGCTGGAACCAGTGGTTTGGTCTTCTTAGCGGGCGGGTTTGACGCCTCTGGCTGCTTCCTCTTTGTTAGAGCAGGATCAGGCTTCTTTGGAGCAGGTGCTGCCACAGGGACAGCAGCTGGAGCGGGGGTGGCAGTCTTGATGGGCTCGGGCTGAGCGCTAAAGTCTTTGCAGGTTAGAGCAGGGCCAGTTTAAGTGGTTTGGCAGGTTTTTTTGGGCATTTGGGCATCCATGATTTCATCCAACTCCATGAAGTCATTCACGGTGCCCGCGAGGTTCTTCACATCCCTAACTAGGCATTTGATTATTTCCGTCCGCTGTTCAATGAAGCGGACAAGGTCCAGGTGAAGAGCTGCTAGGGAGGGCAGGCCGAGGGATTGCAGGATTTTGTAGTGGCGGGAGATGACCATGTTGTCTTCTTCAACAAGAGCCGCGATGTCAACCGAGGGTTGAGAGGGCTTGCTGGCTTTCTTCTTCTTGCAGGAATTCATGGCGGGAGAGCGTCGGAGCGTTGAAGAAGAGCAGGAATATTGTACTTCAACGACAAAAAAAAAACTGGTCATTCAAAGCCTCCTGAAAAATCATGAAAAGGGTAGTTAAGGCCAGAATTGCGTGAGACCGCGAAACAATGTGAAAAAATAGTACAAATGTGATATTGTACTGGGATAAGGTGCATAATTATGAATTTATCGTGCAACTGAAAGTTGCTGATGGCTTGCGCCATCTATCGGAATAAATATCAACTATTTGGTTGATTTTTAATTATTCCAGAATTGGCCAAATGCCCATTCTTAATTAATCAAGAAAAGCTAACCACGGACGCGTTTCAGGCTGTTAACTCTCATCAGCGTGGTGCAAGCTGTACCTCAACGACCAAAAAACTGGTCATTAAAGGCATCCTGAAAAATCATGAAACGGGTAGTTAAGGCCAGAATTGCTTGAGACCGCGACACAATGTGAAAAAAATAGTACAAATGTTATATTGTACTGGGATAAAGTGCATAATTATGGAAAAAGGGCATCTCCTTATCGTGAAACTGAAAGTTGCTGATGGCTTGCGCCATCTATCGGAATAAATATCAACTATTCTGGGTTGATTAATCAAGAAAAGCTAACCACGGACGCGTTTCGGGCTATTTTTTTCACATTGTGTCGCTGTCTCACACAATTCTGGCCTTAACTACCCGTTTCATGATTTTTCAGGATGCCTTGAATGACCAGTTTTTTGGTCGTTGAGGGACAGCTTGCACCACGCTGATGAGGTCCAACAGCCCGAAACGCGTCCGATAGATGGCGCAAGCCATCAGAAACTTTCAGTTGCACGATAAGGAGATATATTTTTTCATTAATATATATATATATATACACACATAGGTTCAATTTTCTTTTCACTTTTCTCTCTCTCTCTCTCTTTCATTTGGCGTCAGTATCCTTAGAGAGACAGCGTGCTTTGTTATTATTGTGATTGAAGTTGAATAAATGACATCTATAAAAGTGACCTTTATAGGGTTTGTGAAGGCCTTTAAATGTTTTAGAAAACAGAAAATTCCGAAAATAATATATATAATCTTTTGAATGAAATCATTTGATATATATGAAAAATATATGTGAAAAATAATAGAAAAAAATAAATAAATAAAAAGGTCAGATGTTAATATTTAAAAAGGAATGAGGCATATCCTGATCAAGAGCACATGTGCTTTTTAGATTGCAGAGCGCCTTCTAGTGGAACAGAAATCAACTAAACATTGATTCGGCTTATTCCCTGATATTTGGTCATCCCATTTTCTTGATAAATCCCATATATTTAGTCGAAGAGGGGCAGCCTGCTCCACGCTGAAGAGCGTCAACAGTGCGAAGCGCGTTCGTGGATGGCTTTTCTTGATTTATCAAGAAAATGGGTTGGCCAAGTATCAGGTACCAGGGTAAATGAATGCTTAGCTTGTTTCTATTCCACTAGATGGCGCTCTTCCATCTAAACATGTTCTCCTGGTCAGGATATGTTTTAATATATTGTAACGAAGTATTTATTAATTTTATTAACAGAGTGGTCATTTTTATGTTTATATTTTGCTACTCTGTAAATTTCCCTCGTGGCTTATCTTTTGTTTACCATTCATAGTTTGTCCTTGCCTGAAATAAATTGTTGTCTCCTCCTGCAGTTTTTGTCTTCCCTAATTTTCCACGTGGCATTTTGGTGGAGATGCTGGGTAAGTTAGGGAAGACAAACTGAAGACCGCCGACACCTTGAAGCCGTGGGTGCTGTGATCTACATTTTCGGAGATTGACTCCAGGATTCCACCGCCGTGCTAAAACCAAGACTTCCCTTGAAGATGACGATGTCCCTATAGACGATACGACGACAAAGCCGCTCTTCACGCCGCAAGCAAAAGGACGCAAAGGTATTAGGGACAAAGTTCCAAGACTTCGATGGAATTCTTGGCAGAAGAACGTCAGATCTATGTCAGTATTTACAATAATTGCTTGCTGTGGGTCACAGTTCCCATAAGGAAGAAGCTATGTAACAAAGTATTTATTAATTTTATTATTTTTATTAATAGAGTGGTCATTTTTATGTTTATACTAGCGGATGTACCCGGCTTCGCCCGGGTTTTACCCGAGTAAAAGTTTGTCTAACGAACATTTGTTAAAACAATTCTCTATAAACTTATAAAAAAAAAGATATATTTTGATAATTTGAAACTCGTAAATTTGAATCTCTCGATAAAGTGAACATTTTTTCCCGGTCCCCGTGTGCCGTGTCATCCTGAATTTTGTCTTTCCTAATTTTCTACATTACAAAATCATCGTTTTATCTAGTGAACATTTTTCCCAGTCCCTTGAAAAATACTCGATGAGTTGAATAAAATCAATATTAATTGGTTCCCTCGGCAATTGTAAGTTAAAGGAATAGTATCTTTGCCTTGGAATTGTATCAAAATTCTTGTCTCAAATAAATTGCCGTGTCATCCTGAATTTTGTCTTTCCTAATTTTCTAGATTACAAAATCATCGTTTTATCTAGTGAACATTTTTTCCCGGTTGGTATGCTTACGGGACGAAACTATGCAAAAGCTTCTATATAAGTTATTTAATTTTTAGTATCGCATTTATATTTATTCGAATTTTATATTTAAACGATACTCATTATTTCTTTTAATTTTTATATATCGTATATATCGTCTTGCAGAATTATTCAAACTTTTTTAAATAAAGTACAATACTTAAAATAAAATATGTTTCTTATACAATCTAAAAAAAAATAGAAAATAAAACTTTTAAATCGGTAACCTCAAGGAGATAGCCATTATAAAGCACTAATATTTGAATTAGTTTTACTTAATATATTAGCCCTGAAAGACCCAAGGTCATCAAGCGTGGAGCAGACTTCCTGCCTAAGCCTATCTCCGTCGCAATGATGGCGCTGCTTGCGAGTTAAATCTACAAATCTGCAATTAACTCTAAGGATATTCAAGATATAGAAATTATTTTTCCGAAACCTTCCCAGTACTATACTAAATAACTTCCCAAATTTCCATGGCGTTCCAATGAGTGGTTTGGTCAGGCATAAAGGACAGACACACACACATACATTCATTTATATATATATATATATCAATTGAAAAAGCCCTGTACGATTTATAAATGAATAAAACAAAGCA
Source organism: Cordylochernes scorpioides (assembly GCA_030710605.1). Classification (NCBI taxonomy): domain Eukaryota; kingdom Metazoa; phylum Arthropoda; class Arachnida; order Pseudoscorpiones; family Chernetidae; genus Cordylochernes; species Cordylochernes scorpioides. The sequence continues at coordinate 163,945,909 of CP092864.1, forward strand.
TCAAGGGCTGCGTATCTTTATTAGAACAAATATATACGAGCTTTCGGGCACATACGCCCTTCTACAGGAATTAATGAAACAATAATCCCACTAGTTTGAAATAAGATTTATATATAAATTTAACGTGCATATCCACGATACACGTGCATATCAACTTGCAAAGTTAAATAAAATAAGAAAAAACAAATTAATTCACAGTATAAGATATCACATGTCTGATGGGATACCTTGCAAGTTGATATGCAAGTGTATCGTGGATATGCACGTTAAATTTATATATAAATCTTATTTCAAACTAGTTGGATTATTGTTTCATTAATTCCTGTAGAAGGGCGTATGTGCCCGAAAGCTCGTATATATTTGTTCTAATAAAGATACGCAGCCCTTGATGCTTTGTTTTATTCATTTATATATATATAGAGATTTTGCTACTCTGTAAATTTCCCTCGTGGCTTATCTTTTGTTTACCATTCATAGTTTGTCCTTGCCTGAAATAAATTGTTGTCTCCTCCTGAAGTTTTTGTCTTCCCTAATTTTCCACGTGGCAATATATATATAATTCTATCCAGGGAAAAGTGTCTCGTAAAAATATAATTTAATTAAGTCGAGCCGAGAAAAGCACGAGTTAATTAAATTATATTTTTGCGAGACACTTTTGGCCTTGGAGCCTTCTACATGAGTAAGGTTAATTATAACGTCCTTAGGCTTCAAATCCTGTAGAAAGATTCCAAGGCCCTAAAGTTCGAGTTAATTGAATTAAATTTTTGCAAGACACTCTTCCACCCGGATGATTTTTTTTCCCCTAAAGAAAGCAATATTTCATTATTTTCTTCAATTTATACAGAGGAATATTTAAAAAGATTTTTACGGAAAAATTTAAATATAATCAAAGCAATTTTAGAAAAGATATCTTACTTTCCGTGAAATGTTTCTAACTCTTTCTTTATATAGAGGAGGTAACTCGCTTTCCCTTGAAATCGAAAACTGTTTTTAAAAACAGATAAACCTACTTTTATGTCAATTACATATGGATGCGGAAGGCAAAGGGAAACCACCTCACTAATGAATAGATCAACTGGGGACCAAAGCAACGTCTAGCCATCATATTTTTCTTATAAAATGACAGCTTTGGAGGAGCCTTATTTATGGGACGCACTAATCTCTTTGAACAGATTCGTCTGAAATAATAATCCTAAATTTCAAAATAAGGGCCAACCACTATCAACCAAATTGTGAGAATAGCCATTGGAAATTATAAGTGTTTTCCTCTGTATCATTTATATATCAAATGGTTACAAATTCCCCTCTATCGTGGATGAATACAACTTGTTTATCCATAACCTTAAAACGCCTACATGTCGAAATGCCAGTATAATAGATTTTACAATATCAAACAAAAATTCTATAAAGCTGATACAGAATTGGAGCACATCAACTTTTACAAGTATTTCCGATCATGTAGCAATAACCTTCGACATTCGATATAATTTTTAAGTGCAGAGAACTGGGCAAAAGTCAACATGGAAATTCATTGAAAAAGATGCCAACTGCGAAAAACTTACTAAGAGATATCATTTCAAAATGTACATAACTTGTCGAATGAAATAAATCAGGCATATCTAAAACTATGGATTTGACAGGATTGTGATGAAACTTACGGACATAAATAATTAGTGAGGCAGCTTATTCGTCTCTGGAAATCAAATCAAACTCTTTCAAGCATATATCTAATATAAAGTGGTGGAATGGGAATCTTGAAAAAAATGAAAAATGATTTTCATTATATTAGAAACTTATACTATCGGCATAGAGTTATCAAAAAAATAACTTTTAAATTTGCAATAAACAAATACATTAACGCTATCGAAAGGGCTAAGAAAAAAAGTTGGAGGATATTCATTGAAGAAAATGAATCAAACAACCCATTTGGAAACGCCTATAAATTTTTTAAATCTCTGAGATCATCCAACAACAATACAGGGCTTCCTATGATCGATAATATACCGGATACTTTAAAGAAAGAAAAAATGAAAAGTATCTTGAATGATTTATTTCCATATGATGATGTACATTCAGATAAAGAGGAACATGTTATTATTAGAAACTATTAACCTGAATTTAAAAACCAAAATAACATTTTTATAGAAATTAATATTTCAAAAATAAATATCAAGAAAGCCCCAGCTCCAGATTTTATCAGTAATAATATGATCAAACATGCAGGTACACTTTTAATCCCGATTTTACAACAAATATTCAACAAATGTATCTAATTAGGATATTATTCTGATATATGGAAAGACTCTACTGTAAATATCATTCCAAAACCTGATAAAATAAACTATGAAACAAGCAAAAGCTATAGACCAATATCATTGACATCAAAAATTTCCAAAAATTTTGAAAACATAATTAAAAACAAAATCAATAAATATTATGAAGAGAAAAATCTAATGAGCGCAAGGCAACACGGATTTACTAAACCTAAATCAACGAACAGTGCAATGGAAGATATAATTGAAACCATATTGAAACACAGGCAAAGAGAACTGATTTCTTTGATTACAGTGGATATAGCAGGCGCTTTCGACAACGCATGGTGGCCAGCAATTATTAGAAGACTCTATTTAGATAACATTCCCTCCAAATTAATAAGAATTATACAATATTTTATTTAGCAGTGAAAGAAGGGTAAATTTCATATATGAATATACAAAGGTTAAAAAAAATCTGACAAAAGGATGCCCTCAAGGCGGTCTTTTATCCCCAATATTATGGAATATTTTGTTAAACGACTTGCTGAAGAGTTTCAAACATCCGAATGCAGAAATATTTTGCTATACAGACGACGTTTCTATCATTTGCTGGAGCCAGTCTGTCGAGGATCTCAAAATATTAAGCGAATATATTCTATGCTATGTGATTCAATGGTGTGATAGGAATAAATTATCAATAAGCCCAGGGAAAACGAATTTACTTTACTCACATTATAAACCTAAAGTTCCAATTGATATACAGAATATCATTTTAAACTCAGTAGATCAAGTTAAAATAATAGGCATAAAATTCTCAAATCACAGAATAAATAGGAAGATTAATTTTACCCCACATATCAACGACATTTTGTGCAGGATCGTAAGAATGAAAATTTTCTGTTTTCACTTTGTGGAAAGATGTGGGGAATAAATACTAAAAAAAGAATAATTTTGTATAAAACAATTATCAGGCCAGTTCTTAAGTATGGTTCATAAATATGGTACAAATTTATAAATAATCGATGCAAAGAAAAACTAAACTCTATTCGAAATCAAATTCTTCTTTGGGCGAGCAGAGCCTACAAAACTACATCTTCCAACTGTGTCCATAGTCTTGCGAACATCCCCCTTCTCACAGATTATATTGAATATAAAATAATTAAATATAATTTGGCTCATCTTTCGATAGAGAATCAAAATGCTTATAGACCACATTCTCCAAGTATAATTAGATCATTTTTTAGTGCAAAAATGGATGAATTATTTCTTAAAACAAATTAAACATTCCAAAGCTTTTTCCCGTTTGGAATTTTAACATTTTTTCGCTCAATTTTTATAATACCCAGTTTATAACGAACCATGGAAATTTTAAGGGATTTTTATCAAAAATTGGAGCGGTTGAAGACTAGCTATCATTGTGGCAACGAAATCCAGGACTCGAGACAACTACTGCTGGAATGCCCACTCTTCTTTAGCGCTAGACAACAGACAGTAAACAATGTTGTATATCTATATCAATTTTAAATAGCAGAGAGAATTATCCTAGATTTAACTATTTTTGTATATATAGTTATGAATATCTTTCTAACCTGAAAGGTTTAGGTTCGTAATACATATTATTGTTTCCCTTTTTTATTTTTGATTACCTTTTCTTGTATAATATGTTTATAACTGTTTCTGTTTAAAAAATGTAAATCGACGCAATTCGACAGGATATCGCATTTTTTTGTGTTGAAATAAATAAATAAATATATGAAAATTGCGCGATATACTTTTATAAAATATCAAAAAAACCTTTCGCAATAAGTTTCTTTATTACAAAACACCGCGAACTTTCGAGATCTCGCTCTTCAACGGGCGAAATTACACCTGAGAGTGAGCACAGGAGGGCGTAATTTACTCAATGATGGATATTTATACTTAGATCCCTAAATCAAATGTAATTTCGACCGTTGAAGAGCGAGAGCTCGAAAGCTCGCGGTGTTTTATAATAAAGAAACTTATTGCGAAAAGTTTTCTATATTCTTCATATACGCTGTAAATCTCTATCTAGATGCAAGAATCAGTCAGCATTTACCTAAATGCAAATGCCTCCTTCTGTATGCAGATAGCTTGCCAATCTGCAGCAAAAATTGAATTGAACCGCAAAAGTTCCTCAACAACTTATACATATGATATAGTGAAGTGTTAACACCGTCTATATAGAGTGAACAAAAATACAGAAGGGCAAATTCGACGAATTCTTTCTAAACAAACATGAAATTTATTTTAAGAGAGAGTACGGTTTCTAATTTATCTCATACAGAATGGGGGATCCTGATATAACACTTATGACACCTTATAAATTATTATTTTTACGCTCAAAGTTTTAAACATTTATTTCAAAAAGACTTATCAACTATTTTATCTCTGAAGGGTATCAATAAACTTAGGTATACTAAAATGAGAAGGAAATATTGGCTTCAGTCACCGCCTTGTTCTTTCAAAAGGTAGCAGGACGTTGTATTCTTGGGTTGGCAAATAAGTGAGTGCTAGGAAAAGTTTTACAATATTTCATTTTTTGTGAAGATATATTGCTTACTCTCAGTCTATTTCAGTGAATTCGAAGGAGGAATAATACCCACCTTTGATTTTCATCAACCATAACCTGGTGTCGAATTCCGCATTGAGCACTTTCCTACTTCAATGGCCCTCGATTCTTGAAAGAGTCTAACCCCTGTGAGTACAAGTAACCAAACGAAGTTCTGGCAACTTCTAAATACAAAAGTCGAACTTTTCTTTCTACACGTATATACTGTTGTGGTGCACTTACAGTGTACAAGTACCAAGTGTACTTGGGATAAGTAAAAAATGTAGCAGAGAATTTGAAGCCTACTCTGAAATTCTACCTCATGTATTCATTTGCAATCTAATGGAAAAATCACAAGGCTTTTATCTTTTAAAATCTTTTTAAAATTGGTCTCTTGTTAAGGTACTAAGAGGATGCTTGTATGCTGCTAATTTTCAATAATGCTATTGTTAAGTTGACATAATCATTTTTAAAAATCTATTTTTGCAATGCAAGATTTCATTATATGTTTATGTACGTATTTCTCAATCACGCTTTTTCTTGGCTGGCTGGAGAAAGTACACCGAGGTCAACAACCAACAACAATAATTCAGCATTCCAGGATGCAAAGCAGAGGCAACTCAAATTCCAACACTTTCCAGAAAACCAACTACGTTCCTTCTATTTGATTGGTTACAGTCCGAAAGAAGCAATTAGAGAGGTAGAAAGGATTTAATGCCGTCACCACCGCAGGCGGACTAACGTTGCCAATTGGATTTACCGCCGTAATTGTTGCGCGCCCTTGGAGCGGAACTTCCGCCTGCCGGGGAAAGTGGGAGGTCATCCGCACGGGATTTCCGCTTCGCGCTAGAGCTGAAGCATCGACGTCTGCTAAGCGCAATGTGACAACATCATATTATGTTACAATTTACTTATGAATATCTAATTGAAGATTCACTCTTTTTTTATATATATATTAACCCAGTTCAATTTATGCAGAGAAAAGCTGAACTTAAGCGATCATGATATTTAAAATTTGATAAATGCAAATAAGATTAGGAATATACAGCAAAATAAAGGTAAGTTTCAAATATCCAGCGTTCAATAAGATTTAGGATGTTTTTAACAGCTATACAGATCTGGAAACAAGCTCTCATGTTGCTTATCAGGTTTTAGAGCAGGAGTGGCGAACCTTTTTATATTAGAAGGCCAATTTTCATTTTACCATTTTTGAGAAGGCCGCATCCATATATATATATTATATATATATATATATATACGAGAGCTTATCAAAACAATCTTGTTCCCCGAAGAAGTTTGGCGAGTTGCCACACGAAATATCGGAAATAAAAACTTTATGATCCAAAATAGGCATTTTTAAATATTGTAATATATGGATTGCTCTATTTTCAAACATATATATATATGTGTGTGACAATATAATAATAATGTGGGGAAAGAGAAAAAATCACACCACTATTTGGTAGAGGAATCCCAGACATCCAGAGAGAGAGAGAGAGATGGGGGACAGCCGGCCGGTCGTATCGCACACAAAATCCTCAACTGTCTTAATTAGTTCTGAGGTTGCAAGTAACGGGCCCCTTGGAATGTCGCTGATATCTCAAGTGACCGAATCCCACATCCTGTCCCAATAGTCCCGAGAACTCAGGGGCCCCTCTGGTCGCCCCTTGGAATGTCGCTGGTGTCTTGAATGACCGGACTTTAGCTGCTTGTCTCTCTCTGGGTCGACTGTAGGTTTGCTTTATTATTCCTGGAAGGGCATATATTATGACATATGGCCCCCGTTGAAGAAGGCTGAACATGGTTTGAGTATACTTAAAGCTGGAGAAGCCAGGAATAAATAAAATAATTTTATAGTTGAAATTATTTGAGGTTATGATGACATAGTTTTATGTAAATAAATATTGTATAGTACACAAGTAAATATTATTTACAAGCAGTTTTACAACACCGGAGAATTTGATATTTAAGGGAATTTTTGATAATATCAAAGTTATAAAAGGCTATATACAATAACATCTAATGCATTATAAGGGATATGTTATTAAGGAGTGTGAACAAGGAGAAGGGGAGTCACATACACATGATGGAATTCTTAGGTCATTAAGACTAGGAAACTCTGAACTTTAAGAGATGTTTTTCAGGCGAACATGGCAAGGGGAAATTTGGCATGGGCTTTCTATGCTATAGCTGTAGAGAACGAGAAATGAGATTGAGGATGAAATTGCGTGAGCTCAGAACTGAGGTAAATTTAGAACTACATACAATGTTAGAATTTGGCGAACAGCGCGAGGGGAAACTTGCTTTGAGCCATTCTACCTTTTCTATGCAGTTACTTGTGTAGCGAGTTCGAGGGAAAAAACCCCGTGTGTAGGTGAGGAAGTCGAATGGACCTATATTTAATTTGCGAAGATAAAATAGTTCGAGATGCAAAGGTAGAATATAGGCGAACAGAGCGAGGGGAAACTTGCTTTGGGACATTCCATCTTAATTATTTCGATACTATGAGACTTTAGTAGTTTTAACTAGTTGGAGGAAAGTGTGCGCGCACAATGCCAAAAATTGGGACGAGGACGGCGTTGTCCTTTACAGGTGACAAGCTGCTCGGACACGAGGTGTTTGAACCGTCGTTGGTGCTTGTGCGAGGCGATGATTTCGCGATGGGTTGAACGTTAAAACCCATGTCTGCGCGAAACAATGACGGAGCGGTCAAAATCAGCGACGATGTTCAACGTACATGCGTGAGAAATATCGGAAGTAAGTTATATCGTGCTGGTTTGGACAAGGGACAAACATATATTTGAAGACAGGGTCCGTGTGTCGAACGTGTGGCGCGAGAAGAAGAAGCGAACTGTGCCGCTCGATGCAGATTGTTCAAGTGCGAACAAAAAGGAGTTGATAAACATCTAGAAGTTAGTCAATCTGCGTCCTGTGACGAACACACCAGTGGCTAGATGGTGTAGGTCGGTGGATATGCTAGAGAGCAACTACAAAATATTATCATAAATGAAGAGTAGAGATTAGTGGAAATAGTAGTTTGATAATTGATTAATCAATAATTCTATAGAGGTCATGAGCTGGTATAAGGTTGACAAAGTTGTAAGAATGAGTGAGACATTAAGGGGAAGATAGATAAGAGTCACCATGGGTTGGTTGTAAGCAAGGCTCACGTGGTGGTTGGAATTCTTCGACGCCTGAATTACAGAGTGAATTTTGGGTCGGTTAGGGAAAAAATTATATTTCGTGAGCCGTGCTTACAATCAGAAGAAGTCATATACAAAGTGGAACAAATCGTTAGGTAGAGGAACACTATTTTTATACATAACTTGATTATGAAAATATATTGTTAATCTTAAAAATCGTGAAGTATGAATAGGTAGAAGTCCATTTTTAAGGGATGACTTTAAAATAAAATTATTTCATTAAAATGTCTATTATTAATTCGATTGGTAAGGTACAAATTTAATAAGTTACAAATATCTAGATGAATAGTATTGAGAAAATAAAATAATTGTTAATAGGCGTGGCGAGAACAAATTGAACTAATTAATTATAGAAAATATTGGCATCAGAGTTTACAAGGAATGGCTTTTTTGAAGAATGAATGGTAGGGGTGGAAACAATTACACTCACAGGTTATGCTGGTTGAGGGCGCAAGTAGATTCATTAAGTTCATTGAGGGAGGGTTCTTTCTGCTGATATTGTACGGGACAGTGTTGTTGGCCACAGTAGTGTCAGGGATATGGCGGAGTCTTGTCCATGATGATGGAATGTGTCCTGCTCTAGCGCGGTGATCGTTCTTGGGCAGACCTAGTGCTGGGAGAAGTGTGCGGCAAGTTCACCACCGTCTTAGGTGATTAGTTCTTCGGGATCACGGTTCAAAAGTTGGTCGAGACAGAGGGTGAGAGATCGAAGAGAAGTGGCTACAGTAGAGTAGGTCGTTGAGTCTTGTGGAACTTGGTTGTGGGTTTGTCCGATCATCGTGGTGTTGCTTCTTTTTTCTTCATATACTCTGGTATATGAGGGATTTGCTTCCCGGCCAGGTCTTATCCTGTCGACTTTCAATGTGACAATATAATAATAATGTGGGGAAAGAGAAATAATCACACCACAATTTGGTAAAGGAATTCCAGACATCCAGAGAGAGAGAGAGAGAGAGATGGGGGACAGCCGGCCTGCCCGCCGCTGAGCGGCCGGCCGTTCGTATCGCACACAATCCTCAACTTTCTTAATTAGTCCTGAGGTTGCAAGTAACGGGCCCCTTGGAATGTCGTTGATATCTCAAGTGACCGGACCCCACATTCTGTCCCAATAGTCCCGAGAACTCAGGGGCCCCTCTGGTCGCCCCTTGGAATGTCGCTGGTGTCTTGAATGACCGGACTTTAGCTGCTTGTCTCTCTCTGGGTTGACTGTAGGCTTGCTTTATTATTCCTGGAAGAGCATATATTATGATATATATATATATATGGCAATATAATAATAATGTGGGGAAAGAGAAATAATCACACCACAAGTTGGTAGAGGAATCCAGGCAACCAGAGAGAGAAGGGGAGAGCGCCGGGCCTGGCAACAGGCCAATATGCCATTTTTAATATTGATTTCAACACCTGATCTTTTTATCTTTTTTTTTCGTTTTTTAATAAATATATTATATTAATAATAAAATATTAAAGAGATTTATATACAAAATTAAAATACATAATTTTATTTTCTTTGCAATTAAATAGTTTATTTTTTCAAAATGGCATACAATTAATAAATTCCAAAAAAATTGACATTTAATTTTACCATCCAGAAAATTTAATGGGATTTCTGTGGTTGTTTATTGGATGACAAAAAATAAATATTTGGTTCAATTGACGTGGTACGTAATTTAAGTTGATCTTTCAAATGAACATCACTTATTTGACTTCTTAGGCGGGTTTTAATTTGAGTCATGTATGAAAATGTTGCCTCGCAGCAATATGTACTTCCAAAACATGAATGAATTATTCGTACGTGTTGTCTTAGACGAGGATAAATAACTGCAGTCTTCCATATTTCAATAGGATCTTTTTTTGAATCGAATTGTGATTTAAGATATTATCTTCTCCTATCTCAAATAATTCCATTTGATATTCTTTGGGATCTACGTCGATATCAACAAGGTCTGGTTCGAAAGTTAATTTAAGTGTGAAAACATGTTTTTTTAAATCTAAGAACCTTTTATTATATTCTTCAATTAATATATCTACAACAGAAATTTACTCATCCAAATTTTGAGGGGAATAATTTTGCTCCATCATAATTTCCGATAACTGTGGGAAATGTTCTTTAGAAATTTCTAATCGACACCTAGTAAAGATTCGAAGAATAAAAGTATTTTTCGAAAAGCTTGAATTTTGTGCCACATTTCGTATATATATTTAGTTTTTCCCTGCAAGTTTAAATTCAATTCATTTTGCTTCATTGTCATGTCACATAAAAAGGCAGCATTTCTACAAAATTTTTTATCTGATAAATCGCAATATTCCTTTTGTTCTTCAAAAAATTTAATTATTTGTTGACGCAGGGTGAATATATTTAGCAAAACTTGTCCTCTTGATAACCAACGTATTTTTCTATGATATGGTAAGTCTCCATTGAAGGTGTCATTATCTGACATTATTATATCTCGATATTGACGATGACGCATTGAATTTGATCGAATAAAATTTACAATACCAATAATTTTTCTAAAGTATCGTTCAAACTAGCCGACTTAGCAAATAGGTTTTGTTGGTGAAAAATACAATGCAAAGAAATCAAATTTTCTAAATTAGCATATTATTTTTTTAATAACGAAATGAAACCTTCTCGCTTTCCTACCATGGCTGGTTCACCATCGGTACACACACTTACTAAATTATTTATATTTAACCCTGCTTCGCAAATTTTTATTTTGAAGTTCTCCAAGATGTCTATTCCTCGTGTACTGCCTGAAAGTGTTTCTAATGCAGGCAACTATTCAAAACATCGAAAATCCTCAGTTAGCTCGAATAAAAATTGAACCTGTGCTGAATCGGTATTGTCTGTTGATTCATCCAATGCTATAGAGAAATATATATTTTCTTCTTTAATAATCTTATATATATATACAGAACTGTTGTTTTATATTTGTAGCTAATTCGTGTTGTCGTTCGGTGATGGTTTCTCTTGAAAGAGGTAATTGTTTGTATTTATCTACTTTTTCTGGATGTAAGCATTTGACCACTTCCACAATACATTATTTTATCATTTCAACGTCGCTAAACGGTTTTCCCCATTTTCCAAGAATGTACGCAACTTTGTATGTTGCTTCCGTGGCATTATTATTGAAATAACTTATTGAAAGTTTGTTGCCGGTGAAACTTTTCATTTTTAAGTTGTTGTAATATAGTTTTACGTGCTTCTCCTTCAAGAATTGCATATTTATGATTCGAATGAGTCATGTAATGTTGATTAGCATTTTACTTTTTAATTGTAGTTATAACTGTACTACATAACAAACAATTTTATCTTTGGAACTAATTAAGAAGAATTGCAATTCCCATTCTTCATTAAATAATCGATTCTCGTCCTTTAGAGTCCTTTTTTGTTTTTTAGACATGATTCTAAAATTAAAAGATTTATGAATATTTATACATAAAAAGACCATGCCGCACATAAAATTGTATTTTGAAAATACGGGAGAAATGGACTGAAATCAAAATCCACATTTTTTTACATAAGTTTACTTTCACAGAAAATTAAATATATTAATTATTGTTCAACTGATAAAATTTTAAATTATGCAATCATTATTAAAATTTAAAATTAATTTACCCGTATTTTACTACAATACAATAGAAAACATTGTTCGATGTTTGTAATATGTATTATCTTACAACTTACCTTATTAAAAAAATAAACAACCATTTAGTAAAGTTGATACAGTTACACACCGGCAATTACGTTGCCTCGACATTACTTGGACGTTACGTTTAGTTTTAGTATTAGTGTTGACCGCAAATCGGCGCTGCTGATATAGTGGTATAGTTATGTACTTCATTTTTAGCACGACACTTGAATTACCTTTAGAAATTTAAATACTTACATTTACTATATTATATATATTATATGACATTCGTATTAGATATTTTCAATAAAATAATGAAAGTAATTGAAAACTGCGAAACAAAAATTATAATTTTGAATTTATGAAAAGGCCTCAACTTGGGCAAGAAAAGGCCACATGCGGCCTTAAGGCCGCACGTTCGCCACCCCTGGTGTAGAGTATGTAGATAGAATAGGTTTTTGAATTTAACGGGAACATTTTTGGTCGCTACTTGAGGTTTGTTTTAAAACGATCGATATTAAATAAATCTGGATTTAAATGTAGGAATGGCTGGGAGGTTGTAGGTGGTGTAATTCGGTATAGTTGCGTCTCGAAGATATCTGGAGTCAAATGATTGAATTCACTGAGATATTCCACTTGAGACATTCGCTGTGGGTTTTGAACAAATCGGGTTTGTGGAAGAGTGATGTACAGAACATTCTCTGTGTAATATTTTAATTTATTGAAATGTATAGTGTCACTGTCTCTATTGAGGGGTTGATTGGGGCGATCTATTCGAACGATATTGGGTGAGATTATTTCAATTATTCTATATGGTCCAGTAAAATATGGTGCTAATTTACCCCTGTGTTCGGATGTCTATAATTTTTTACCAAAACAAGATCATAACTTTGAAATGGGGTGTTCTGTGCTGCTTATCAAATGTTTCTTTATCTTTTTTATGCTTATTTTGGGTACGAGAGCGTGCTATCTCTCGAGCTATTTTTATTTCGGGGTATGGGTTAAGATGAGTTCTTTGATCTGGGGGGACAACATTGAACATTAAGTTGGTGAGTGGAAAACTTGTGACAGAATGGGATGTGTTATTATACGTTTGAGTGATGTGCTTAACTAGTTGAGTCCAGGAAGCTTTTGGATTTTCTAGATAAGCTAGTCTGAGTTTGCCTGTAATGGTCGCATTTAAGCGTTCTATTAAACCGTTTGCTTGTGGTTTATTGCTTGTGGTGAGTAGGGGTTGTATACCATGTGTTATTAGAAATTTACGGAATTTTTCTGAGGTAAAAGCGGGCTCTCTGTCAGATAACAGACGTTTTGGAAATCCTTGTTGTAGTACATTTTTGAGGGTTTGAATGAACGTTAGGGTATTGGTTTACTGGTTAAACTCCCTTTGAGAGTGGCGAAAGCTTGTTGGCAGTTTTATGGCGTATTTGAAAGAGGTAGTTTTCTCGGTGGTCGTAAGTGTTGTTTCGACGTTGTTGTGGACTTAGTAAAAATGTTATTCAATGATGTCAGGTTTAGATGTGAGTAAAAGTGCGACTTTCGACGTGGACACGCTTTGGGGTGAGTTGTGTCACAGGCATGAAGGCGTCTTTGTGGCCTGTTAAGTGAGAAAAATTGTCGTGATGCGCTGTGCGACACGAGTGAGTGAATTGAATAGAAGGTGTCACGTGAAGTCTTTGTTTTTGGTACAGCATCTAACCTGTTCCACCATGAATAGCAAATTTACTAGTCACGGGTGGTGGTTGTACAAAACACATCAAGATATTTCGGCTGTTAGTGGATGTGGCACGTTTAGTGGCGACGATATGTAGCTTGTGTGGCTCGAGATTGATTTGTTGCTAAGTCGCGTGCTAATAGATGATGGCCAATTGGAGAAAGTGATGGGGAGTGTGTTGAAGTTTGTTTAGAGAGATGTTTGAATGATTAATAATTATGCCTGTAAAAGGAAAATACGAGGGAGTGAAACTATGTTGGAGTTTAACTTGTTTTGGTGAATGACAGTTACTCTTCTAGTTGTGATTTTGAAGATATTGTATCTTTCGATTTTGCAATTAAAAAAAAATGCGTTTGACCTAAGTTTATTAAAATTTGAATATATTTTTAAATCGTTGATTATGGTAGTGCGAAAATTATCATTGTAAAAGGGCAATGGCGTGATAGTTACTTATAATTTGAATGGGGCGTTTACATAAAATAGTGAACTTAACAATTATTTTTGCAAAGTTTTGAGTATTTGATATAGAAATTGGTGTTTTGGTATAAAAATAAAATATTAAAAAGAAAACACAAATAAGTTTAGAAATATGATTCGAATTATTAAAAAATAATGTTATTTTGTGTAAAATTGAAAGTAATGAATTAAAATTTAAAAGTTGCTCAAAATAAAGTAAAAATTGATAAATGAGGGTGTACAAGATTTAAAATTTGAATTGAAATGATATAAAAATGGTAAAATATTATTTCAAAATGATTACAGTGAAAATAAACATTATATTTATGGAGAATCAAGTCGTGAGCATGAGGAGAAAGTTAGGTAGGTTTTTTAAAACTCACAGTTTTGAGGTTTGTTCAGTCAGGAGACTTGGTCTTTAGTTGTTGTCCTGATGACGCGGAAGACGCTCCATGTAGAGCTTGTAGAAGCTTGTAATTTCTGTTTGGTGACGGTGGCATGTTGCCTGGAAGGTGGTTGCGTTGTAAGGCCGAAGGTGGGGAACTTCTCACCGTCTTATTTTGCGGGATTTTCGGCTGTGTTGTTGGGGGAAGATTGCTTGCTCCTGAAATATACTTTCATCTTGGGGGAGAGATTGCTCGGTCGTTTCGTTGGACTGGCGGGCTTGTTCCTCCATCTTTGCTCTTTGTCGCCTCTATCTGGACAGGCTTCTTACCTTCTTCGTTGTGGTCTCCTTCGTTGTGGTCATCCTGTCGACTCTCGCTATAGCTGTGGTAACCGAGGGTCAAACTTGTAATAACCGAGAGGGACAGTCAGGGCGTGGAGAGTTTTCCAGTACCTCTCTGCACCTTGGAAGACCTTTAACAGTTTTCACAGTGGAAAGCTTGGGAATGTCCACACACAAAAAATGAAGAGACACAGTTGTAGTAGTAGGAAAGTTGCGTGAATAGATAGGAGTCAAGCTAAGAGCAAGATGGAGTTTTAAGAGTCTTACTGTTTTACATGGTCGATGAGGTGGTCCTGGCTACAACCGATAAGGGCGCACGCCGATGGTAAAGTGACTGTGTAAGTTCGGCTAAAACCGAGGTTTTATACCTTTGCCGAGGGGGGGGGGGGGGGGGGAGACATATGAGAATTTGGACTTTGAACGTCTGCGGCATTCTGCACCCTTTGACCATGATGGCAACGACTTGCCAAATTCCTCTTTAGGGTTGTTGAATTTCTCTCTCGATTTTAGACGTTTTGAACTTCTCAATCTTGCTTTAACTCAGCTCTTAATCTATTACATAGTTTTATTTATTTATTCTCAGTTTGTACAAAGTACATTACATATGGTGATGCAATGACACATGTTAATCATGCGTATAATTATTTATAGATGTGTTTCTATATAGAGCATGAAAATCTTGTTATAAGTATTATACAATATAGGGTTCTTGGTTTAAATTACCATATATATATTTATCAAACTACTTACACTATCCATATAAATTTTCATTTAAAAAAATCTGATTTCTTGCCCTTTCTTTTCCAAAATTATCAGGAGAATTGTTTTTATATATAAGATGGAAGGTCTTAACAAAAAGCTCTGTATGCGAAAAACATTTTATTTGGTTCAATAAACACTGCATGCAGTAATATTTAGAAAGTAATAAAACATTATATTCATGAATTCAAAGATTTTCTTTGTGAAGTAAATTATATTTTGTATCACGCATCAGGATTCAAACAATAATCCGCCACCATATGTTGATTCCAAAGACCATTGTATCGTTGCTCAATGATTTTAATATCTTGATGAAAACGTTCACCTTGTTATTCGCTCTCTGCACCGAGATTAACGGGGAAAAGTTTAAATGTGAATCCATATAATGCCATTTTAGATTCATTAAGCAACCGAGCTTATGGAATTTGGAAATCATATTTTCTACGATTCTCGCATAATTCGGTGACTTATTATTGCCCAAAAAGTGTTTGACAACGTCGATGAATGCAAGCTACGCATTTTTCTCATCTTCTTTCAATTTTGCAATAAACGCTTCGTCATTTATTAGTTTACGAATTTGAGGTCCAATGAAAATACCTTCTGTTATATTAGAACAACTGATCTTCGGAAATTTAGCCATTAATTATTTGACAGCATCACTATCTTTCTTTAAAGCCTTTACAAAATTTTTCATTAACCCATATTTGATATGTAAAGGGGGAAGAAGCATTTTTAGTTTATGGACAAGCGGTTTTTTCAACGTTTTGTTCACCTAAGCGAAACATACTTCTTTCAGGCTACATTTTTTGTATAAAATGATTGTTTCTGTCTCTGATATCCCACTTGCATAAAAAGCGAGGATACTTTGTGTTTCCTTTCTGCAAGCCCTGTAAAATTCCTATAAGTATAAATCACCTCAAAATTTCCAACAATTCTTGGTATAATTCAACATTTCTAAGATTTTATTAAGAGTCGAATAGGTGTTTCTTTTATTTGGGTTGAATAGGCAACTGGTGTGGAAGGTAATACACTACCATAGTGCATAAAACAAGCCTTCAAACTTTGTTTAGAGGAATCAATAAAAAAGCTATACTCGGTAGCATTGTAATTAATTTGCAATTTTTAAAAACGCCTTCAATATCATTGCAGTACACTAATCCTTGTTTTTCAGAAAAAAATGTCAAAATACTTTGTTCCCTATTACGATAGACAGAGATGTTATTTTGCGGTAACAAGAGGTTCCTTTGCTTTAATCTTGATCCAAGGATTCCTGTTGCTTCTTTTGTGATAGCCCTAGATCCCTAACTAGATCATTTAATTATGCCTGATCAAATATATGTGGAATGCCACTTTCATTTGAAATTAAATCAGGGTCTTCTAATTTAAGATCATCTGCAAATGCCATGTGCTGATCATCCTTTTTGATATAGGATTCTTGAACTGTTTTAGGAATCGGTATGGGATGCTTGAGGTCGTGAGAAATAGGTTGCCTAGCTGATGGTATATCAGAATAAAATTTAGTTTGCTTCTTTTTGCTATTAAGGCTTGTGATTTTGTAGACACAGATATAACAATCGTCATGGTGATTTTTTGGTTCTCGCCAAACCATTGGTACACCAAAGGGCATACCTTTTGATTTCCCCGATTTCCATTGCAAAAGCCCATAGCACGTCCCACACACATTATGGGGGTACCACTACTTGTCTTGATCACCTAAGGCCACACCAAAATATTATTTAATAGCATTCTTTTATCTTTGAGGTGATACGTTTCCTCTGTTTGGGAATTGTAAATTTTCCACAAATGTAGCAGAACATTTCTGGATTAGCTTTGCATTTACGCGGCATTATTTTGATATTTAAAATATTTATGAAAATAAATGTATTGTTAAACATTTTCTTGATATAAAATTGCAATGGTATGCATTTCATCTAAATTATGTTCAAATTTTATGCTTACAAAGTCAATATCTTCAAAATATTTTGAAGACAGCAATTACATCAGCTTCTTTATAAAATTAAATATTTTCAAATATTTTTCAAAATATTGAGCTAATTTTGAAAAATGAAAGTTATATTCATGATCTACGGGTTGGAATTTACTAGAAACAACTTTCAAATATTGAGAAAGAAAAAGTGTGTGTATAATTATAAATATAATAAGTGTTACAATCCCAAATGTATAAAATATTCAACACGCCAGTTTGACAATCATGTAACCTCAAATAAGAAAGTCAGCTAGCGACCCAGGCAAGGCGAAGTTCAATTATTATGTAATCATTGTATCGAGATTACATCAGACAAGTATATTTCCTTGATTGACCTGTGTACCCTTTCGAGGATATTCCACAAGTCATTAGTTATAGTTAACTACTGGCCACTCGAAGATCCACATCTCGGACATCCTCTTGGGCCTTGCCGTGTCGCCTGTCGCTGGCCTCTCTTAGGTGCCATCCAGCCTGCCTCGTCCTTTATGCGGAAACCTTCAACGCCTGAAACCACGAGGCTCTTCGACTGCTATTTCTTGTGTTACGATTTATATGTGTGTGTCGCTAGATCAACGCTCTTATCGAAGAACTCGAGCTGGCTCCCATCCGCCATACCCGTGTGCGGGACCTTACCCCGGCGGAGAAGAGGAGGGTAGTAGTGGCCTGCCAGCTACTACTGGACACCGGTGAGCTGTCCTCTTCTCTTTAAACAACACTCATTTTATGTTTTTGCATGTGGAATGTCTCGACATACAGACATTCGACATTCTTCTACGTGGTCTTTCCTATCCACCCATCAAACAAAGTAATAGTTATTGACCGGCAATATAGAGATCTAGGAATTTACTTCAGGATTCCTCAATTTTAGATCCTTCAATTACTTGCTTAACTACTTTTCATAATTTTTTATTTTCATTAATTTCATTCACTTTAGAATAGGAGGACAGGTCCGTATTGCCGTTTCTAGATATACTGGTCATACGTACTATCTCTCATTATCACACTACAGTATACCACAAGGTTAATAATCCCACATTCTATACAGACTTCAATTCTTCATGCCCCCTATCACATAAAATAAATACTGTCCGTACTCTTACCAAGAGATTGTTCACCCACTGCTCCCTTCCCCTGTTTAGAACCATTGAATTTTCTCTAATCATTAAACAGCTGGCTCTGTCCCAATACCCCCCCCCCCCCCATTTCATACATAAGTATAAATTTGACCCTTCTTCCGTTATACCTGCTACAGTTACCAGAAACAGTTGTTTACTGCCCTTCTCCGCCCAATCAGTCGCTATCTCCCGCATCCTCAGAACGCACGGGATTAACACCCATTTTTCTAATAGCAATAGTATCGGCGCCATCCTCAGACATCCTATCACCAGATTACCTAGATCTACCGTTGCTCAGTCCTCTGGTGGCTCGGTCTACTCGGTCTCTTGTAACGATTGCAGTGCATCTTACATAGGCGAGACTGGTAGGTCCGTGGCCATCAGGATGACTGAGCACGGTAGATGCATTGCCAACAAAGACAATAGATCGCTTATATTCAACCATATTAACACCACCGGCCACTCATTCAACCTTTCCTCCCCTACCACCCTATACTCTAATGTCAACACCAAGTATCAAAGGCTAATTATTGAAGCTGTATTATCCATCAGTAACCATAGCATTAACAGACACATCGACATACCATTGCAGTACCTAGATATATGTAATAACCTTTAGGCCGTTCATTTCTCTTCCCTGATCTTGCCATTAATCCCACCGCAAACAAACTCCCCACCCCCCACCCAAACACCGACCCCTATTTTTCATAGTCTGATGATTACGCTGATGGCGGGCCATACCATAATTCCCTCACTGTTATTAGGATTTTATTTAAGCGTCACGTTGATTTAAAGTTGATTGTCATCCAGAGATGATCATGTGTTCTCTTATTAATTGCAATAGTTTTATTTATGGTATGCTAAATCTGTCATAATTTTTTAACTAATATCATATCCTAATGTCGCAAATATTTCTAAAAAAGCCTTATTTCCATAACTTAATCTGATATCTTTACCTCATACATAGTTATATATGCAGATTCTTCACATATCGATACTATATATAGCGTTTTTTTCTCTCTCAATATGTTGTACCCGTTGAAGGGCTTGGAGCCCGAAAGCTAGTAGCCTGTACTTTTCATAATCCCGAGGATTGTTAGATAGTTTCGAGAATTACAAAAGAATAGGTAATGCCGCAACTTTTCATTTATTC
The DNA here is from genome assembly GCA_030710605.1 of Cordylochernes scorpioides. Classification (NCBI taxonomy): domain Eukaryota; kingdom Metazoa; phylum Arthropoda; class Arachnida; order Pseudoscorpiones; family Chernetidae; genus Cordylochernes; species Cordylochernes scorpioides. The sequence goes on from CP092864.1 coordinate 163,965,479, forward strand.
GAGAGAAATAAAATAAACTTTCGGCCATGCCCTTTAACATATATTTTAGAATGTTCTTAGACTTCTTGGCGTTCTTATATATATCTAATGAAGAGGGCATGCCAGAGTTCCTACAACCTACACCTACAAGCCAAATTTATTCCTTATTATTTACATATTGAACCATCACGCTCGCTTCAAAAGAGTTTTCGCTATTTATCTATATAGAAGCTACGAAAAAAATCGAACCAAATATAACAATCGTGATGCTATTTATTACTTTAATATAGAGACGTATCGGATCAGATGTGATTAGACATTTTATCTTTTTATAAGAATTGTGAGTTCTATAAATGATTAGCTAGACCAGGAGTGACGAACCTTTTAATATTAGAAGGCCAATTTTCATTTTACCATTTTTGAGAAGGCCGCATCCATATATATATGTGACAATATAATAATAATGTGGGGAAAGAGAAATAATCAACCACAATTTGGTAGAGGAATCCCAGACAACCAGAGAGAGAGATGTGGGGACAGCCGGCCTGCCCGCCGCTGAGCGGCCGGCCGGTCGTATCGCACACAAAATCCTCAACTGTCTTGGAATGTCGCTGATATCTCAAGTGACCGGACCCCACATCCTGTCCCAATAGTCCCGAGAACTCAGGGGCCCCTCTGGTCGCCCCTTGGAATGTCGCTGGTGTCTTGAATGACCGGACTTTAGCTGCTTGTCTCTCTCTGGGTTGACTGTAGGCTTGCTTTATTATTCCTGGAAGAGTATATATTATGACATATGGCCCCCGTTGAAGAAGGCTGAACATGGTTTGAGTATACATAAAGCTGGAGAAGCCAGGAATAAATAAAATGATTTTATAGTTGAAATTATTTGAGGTTATGATGACATAGTTTTATGTTAATAAAATATTGTATAGTACACAAGTAAATATTATTTACAAGCAGTTTTACAACACCGGAGAGTTTGATATTTAAGGGAATTTTTGATAATATCAAAGTTATAAAAGGCTATATACAATAACGTCTAATGTATTATAAGGGAAATGTTATTAAGGAGTGTGAACAAGGAGAAGGGGAGTCACATACACATGATGGAAATCTTAGGTATTAAGACTGGGAAACTCTGAACTTTAAGAGATGTTTTTCAGGTGAACATGGCATGGGGAAACTTGGCATGGGCTTTCTATGCTATAGGTGTAGAGTACGAGAAATGAGATTGAGGATGAAATTGCGTGAGCTCAGAACTGAGATAAATTTAGAACTACATACAATGTTAGAATTTGGCGAACAGCGCGAGGGGAAACTTGCTTTGGGCCATTCTACCTTATCTATGCAGTTACTTGTGTAGCGAGTCCGAGGGGAAAAGTCCCGTGTGTAGGTGAGGAAGTCGAATGGACTTATATTTAATTTGCGAAGATAAAATAGTTCGAGATGCAAAGGTAGAATATAGGCGAACAGAGCGAGGGGAAACTTGCTTTGGGCCTTTCCATCTTAATTATTTCGATACTATGAGACTTTAGTAGTTTTAACTAGTTGGAGGAAAGTGTGCGCGCACAGTGCCAAATATTGGGACGAGGACGGCGTTGTCCTTTACAGGTGACAAGCTGCTCGGACACGAGGTGTTTGAACCGTCGTGGGTGCTTGTGCGAGGCGATGATTTCGCGATGGGTTGAACGTAAAACCCATGTCTGCGCGAAACAATGACGGACCAGACAAAATCAGCGACGATGTTTAACGTACATGCGTGGGAAATATCGGAAGTAGGTTATATCGTGCTTGTTTGGACAAGGGACAAACATAGATTTGAAGACAGGGTCTGTGTGGCGAACGTGTGGCGCGAGAAGAAGGAGCGAATTGTGCCGCTCGATGTAGATTGTTCAAGTGCGAACAAAAAGGAGTTGATAAACATCTAGAAGTTAGTCAATCTGCGTCCTGTGACGAACACACCAGTGGCTAGATGGTGTAGGTCGGTGGAAATGCTAGAGAGCAACTACAAAATATTATCATAAATGAAGAGTGGAGATTAGTGGAAATAGTAGTTTGATAATAGATTAATCAATAATTCTATAGAGGTCATGAGCAGGTATAAGGTTGACAAAGTTGTAAGAATGAGTGAGACATTAAGGGGAAGATAGATAAGAGTCACCAAGGGTTGGTTGTAAGCAAGGCTCACGTGGTGGTTGGAATTCTTCGACGCCTGAATTACAGAGTGAATTTTGGGTCGGTTAGGGAAAGAAATTATTTTTCGTGAGCCGTGCTTACAATCAGAAGAAGTCATATACAAAGTGGAACAAATGGTTAGGTAGAGGAACACTATTTTTATACATAACTTGATTATGAAAATATATTGTTAATCTTAAAAATCGTAAAGTATGAATAGGAAGAAGTCCATTTTAAAGGGATGACTTTAAAATAAAAATATTTCATTAAAATGTCAATTATTAATTCGATTCGTAAGGTACAAATTTAATGGGTTACAAATATCTAGATAAATAGTATTGAGAATAAAATCATTGTTAATAGGCGTGGCGAGAACAAATTGAACTAATTAATTATAGAAAATATTGGCATCAGAGTTTACAAGGGATGACTTTTTTGAAGAATGAATGGTAGGAGTGGAAACAATTACACTCACAGGTTATGCTGGTTGAGGGCGCAAGTAGATTCATTAAGTTCATTGAGGGAGGGTTCTTTCTGCTGATATTGTACGGGACAGTGTTGTCCGCCACAGTAGTGTCAGGGATATGGCGGAGTCTTGTCTATGATGATGGAATGTGTCCTGCTCTAGCGCGGTGATCGTTCTTGGGCAGACCTAGTGCTTGGAGAAGTGTGCGGCAAGTTCACCACCGTCTTAGGTGAATAGTTCTTCGGGATCACGGTTCAAAAGTTGGTCGAGATAGAGGGTGAGAGCTCGAAGAGAAGTGGCTACAGTAGAGTAGGTCGTTGAGTCTTGTGGAACTTGGTTGTGGGTTTGTCTGATCATCGTGGTGTTGCTTCTTTTTTCCTCATACTCTGGTATATGAGGGATTTCCTCCCGGCCAGGTCTTATCCTGTCGACTTTCAATGTGACAATATAATAATAATGTGGGGAAAGAGAAATAATCACACCACAATTTGGTAGAGGAATCCCAAACAACCAGAGAGAGAGATGGGGGACAGCCGGCCTGCACGCCGCTGAGCGGCCGGCCGTTCGTATAGCACACAATCCTCAACTGTCTTAATTAGTCCTGAGGTTGCAAGTAACGGGCCCTTGGATTGTCGCTGATATCTCAAGTGACCGGACCCCACATCCTGTCCCAATAGTTCCGAGAACTCAGGGGCCCCTCTGGTCGCCCCTTGAAATGTCGCTGGTGTCTTGAATGACCGGACTTTAGCTGCTTGTCTCTCTCTGGGTTGACTGTAGGCTTGCTTTATTATTCCTGGAAGAGTATATATTATGACATATATATATATATATGTATATGGCAATATATAATAATAATAATGTGGGGAAAGAGAAATAATCACACCACAAGTTGGTAGAGGAATCCAGGCAACCAGAGAGAGAAGGGGAGAGCGCCGGGCCCGGCAACAGCCGGACCGTTCGTGTCGAACACAATTCCCCAACTGACCTAATAGTCCCGAGAACTACGGGCCCCTCTGGTTGCCCCTTGAAATGTAGCTGGTGTCTCAAATGACCGGACTTTAGCTGCCCGTCTCTCTCTGGGTTGACTGTAGGTTTGCTTTATTATTCCTGGAAAAGTATATATTATGACATATATATATACATGGTAATTTAAACCAACAACCCTATATTGTATAATACTTATAACAAGATTGTCAAGTTGTATATAGAAACATATCTATAAATAATTATATGCATGATTGACATGTGTCATTGCATCACCATATGTAATGTACTTTGTACAAACTGAGGATAAATAAATGAAACTATATAATAGATTAAGAGCTGAGCTAAGCAAGAGATCGAGAGAGAAATAGAAATCAACCTTAAAAAGGAATTTGGCAGCCCGTTGCCATCGAGGTCAAAGGGAGCAGAATGCCGCAGACGTTCAAAGTCCAAATTCTCAAATCTCCCCCCCCCCCCCCCCCCCCCCCCCCACGCAGACAGTAAGTTGACCATCGGCGTGAGCCCTTGTCGCTTGTAGCCAGGACCACCTCATCGCCATGTAAAACAGTAAGATCTACTCTAACTCCATCTTGCTCTTACCTCGACTCCTATCTGTTCATGGAACTTTCCTACTACAACTGTGTCTCTTCGTTTTTTGTGTGTGGACGTTCCCAAGCTTTCCACTCTGCCCCGACCACGACTGCCTGTACGCTGTGAGAACTTTTAAAGGTCGTCCAAGGTGCAGAAAGGTACTGGAAAACTCTCCACGCCCTGACTGTCCCTCTCGGTTACTACTGGTTTGACCCTCGGTTACCACATATATATATAACAGGCTAAATCAATATGTTTAGTTGATTTCTGTTCCACCAGATGGCGCTCTGCCTTCTGTAAAGCACATGTGCTCCTGGTCAGGATATGCCATTTTTAATATTGATTTCAACACCTGATCTTTTTATCTTTTATTTTTTTCTTTCGTTTTTTAATATCTATATATATAAATGTCATAATTTGTATATAATTAAATGCAACCCCGACCCACTATGTATGTACCATGTATGATTTTCAAAGATTTAATAAAAGAATAAGGTAACTGGAGGAAAGAAAGTAACAAAAGACATAGGAAGACGTCGCAGTTAACCTTCTGACCCCAGGTCCCTGCGAGCTAAGTTTAAACCGACACTTCCTGGAAAAACAGGACGTATCTAATGACCAGAAGTTATAAATGTTAAAGCTAACATTCAATACTTCCTGACAAAGCAGGACGAATTTTGATAACCGCGGAAGTAAATCGAGTCGAACAAATAAGACACTTCCTGACCCAGGCCGGGCGTAACTAACACCAAAGGAAGCCGCCGGCCCATCAGAAGACAGCACCTTAAGTAGGTCAACCAATAGGAAAAGAGCATGTGACATCTCTCGACCAATCAAAAGACAACACCTCAAGTAGGTCAACCAATAGGAAAGGATCATGTGACATCTCTCGACCAATCAGAGAGAAACTGAGGCTTGGTGTTAAATCGGAAAGCAAGAATGGGTAGTTACGCTTGAGCTCTCATAGGAACAACACCTACAGGGTTCACTGGCTCTCGCCGAGTTCGGACAGTGCTCCTTCGCTTCCAACAAGGTAACATCTACTCTAGAGATATCTCTCTCCGCTCATTTCATCATCGCCATGTGATCAACTAATTAATAAGTCAAATCGCTCAACTCTTCTCAAGCTTTCTTCCCTCCAACACAGTTGCCTCTTATTTTCCAACTCAATCACGTGTCCTGATTATTCCTAACTGTATGCTGCAACTTCCACTCAAACGACTGCGCTTCAACCAAATCTCACCATTCGCATCCAACAACAAGAAACCCCGCAACGATATTGCCACAGAACGGTTAAGTCGACAGGATAGTGAGATGGAATTAAATCAGGATCCCACAGGCGTAAAGTCAGACGGTCCAACGGAAACAATGGAAAGAAGGCAAGAAGTAAGAGAGAGCGAATCGGCAAGAGAAAGACAGGAGGTGACCGGCCGAGAGACAACTGCGCCCCTAGCGGACGCCATCAACCAACTGTCAACATTCCTGACGCGAGTAAAAATTTCTGATGGAGCGGAGTCGGCGATCCCACCTTTCGACGGCGCATACAGCGCGACACAGTTTTTCCAGACGTTCGACCGAAAAATGGAAGACGCATCCATGGGAGAACAAGAAAAATTATTGCGCCTGCCAAACTACCTGGTGCGACAACCCCTGGAGCTCTTCAGGAAACTTCGGCTGGCCGACCGGAGTTATTTCCAGGTGAGACAAATCCTCCTAGATCTCTACCCTGAGTCAAGCGAAGCATCCTTTGCGAAATATTTCGCCATGAAACTCACTGGACAAACCAACTTAGAGACCTACTACCGGGAAAAAACCGCCATGGGATTGCAACTAGGACTTCCACAAGGGGTGATCCTCGAGACGCTGACAGAAGGACTGCCATTCAACGACCAGCGCCTAGTCCGCGTAGTGCCTCCCGAGAACCTAGGAGAGTGGTTCCGACTGGTACAGCGGATCCACGGGCCCAGTGTACCGGCAACGCGATCCAGAGAAGATCAACCACCCACAATGTCGGGTCCGTACCACAGCACATCCCGACGCCCAGGTGCATGGAATGCACCTCTTCCGCCGTCCAACTGCAAGTTCTGCGGCGCGAGACACTGGCACAGCGAATGCCGACGTCGACCAATCCCGACGACCCACGAAAAAGTCCGGACAGTGCAAACGGTCCCAAAATCACCAGTTCCGACTTCATCACAACCAAGTCAAGCCAGAGACACCTCAGCCGGACAGCCCTTTCGAGACTGAGGTAGGATCCCTAAACCAACTGACTGTCAAACTCTTTCTAGCCCCTAATGTATCATGCCCCTTTTTAATTGATACAGGCGCCAGCCTGAGTATAGTGCCATATAATATTTATCATATGCTAAAAACCCACCTGCCTAATTTAACCCTTGAGGGACACTCACTACACCTCCAAACCCTAAACGGATTTGCAAAAACCATGGGTAAACTATCTATCCCACTGACAATAGGACAAATATCACGAAAGGAGTATTTCCATGTAGTGAATGCACCATTGCCATTCGGAATTCTTAGTATCAATAGCCTCCATAAATTCAGATTAACCATAGATTTTAATAAATGCACTATACTCCAGCTGGGCGCCCCATTGTCTACCCTTTCCTACCATTTTAATCATGTGTCCAATGTATGCACGTACTGGCAATGTCAGGCGATGTCACAAAAAATTTTCCCCACATCCCAACTATCCGCCTATGACAACCATTGCGTGCATTCATTGAGAAAACCCCACTTATCTACATGCCCCTTTTTCACTAAAGCCAATTGCCCTTTTTACATGCCCTCAAATAATCAAACCACAACAACTTCAACTTATGAACCTGTCCAAAACGCACCCACACAGCGGGATAACTCGCATACCAAAAACCTAGGTGATCACACACCGTTACACAACTCTCACATGACCAACCCACACAACGAACTCGACACTCACACTAATACACAACAAAACCCTTTACCCCATGCATACTACAACACAACACCTAACACTCACTATACACCACAGTTCACAACACTTCTACAAAGGTACACTCACATTTTTTCACAGGACAAATTCAACGTACCATGCTTACGTATTCCACCAGTAAAAATACCCACGAATTCCAAAAAAATAATCACCATACGTCCATATCGTGTTCCGATATGTGACCAACAAGAAATCCGTAACCAAATACAACAAATGCTGGAGAACGGCATCATAGAGCAATCTTTTTCACCTTTCTCGAGCCCTGTCACCCTCGTCACTAAGCGCGACAAAACCAAACGGTTTTGTATCGATTATAGGAAGGTGAATGAGCTAATCAGCTCTGATGTCCATCCCCTCCCGAGAATCGAGGATATCCTAGACCGCCTCGCACAGGCCAAATATTTTTCCACGGCCGACATATCCTCTGCGTATTGGCAAGTCCCAATACACCCCGATTCTCGACCACTGTTAGCATTTGCCACCTTTGAAGGATTATACCAACCCACTCGATTACCTTTCGGGTTAAAAACCAGTCCTCAGATTTACGAACGAGCCATAAGTCAGGTCCTACCGAGACACGGACTTGACTGTGTGGCACATTACTTTGATGATTTCATCATTTACTCCAACACATTGGAGGAACATCAAAACCACCTGCGACAATTTTTCGCCTTTTGCGAAGCGGAGAAGTTACAACTTAACTTCGCGAAATGCGAAATTTTTAAACAATCCATAAATTTTCTAGGTTACACCATCACAGCTGGTACAATTACACCACTTACACGCAATACCGACATCATCCACGCCATAAAACAACCACACAACCGAAAAACACTACAATCCTTCTTAGGCGCTGTGAACGTCTATAACAAATTCATTCCGGAATACGCTCGCTTGCGAGCACCACTCAACAATCTCCTCAAAAAGGACGTCGTGTGGAACTGGAATGAAGCTTGTCAAGAGGCGTTCATTGACCTGAAAGGAAACCTCACACAACACCCCATTTTACACCTTTACAAAGAAGGTCTGCCATGCCAAGTGTATTGCGATGCATCCACCCTCGGTATAGCAGGCATTCTCAAACAAGTTCACCCTGACGGAAACGTATATCCAGTTCAATATTTCAGCCGAACATTGCGCCCACACGAGAAAAACTACTCCATCTCTGAACTTGAGTGCTTAGCAATCGTTGAGAGTGTGGAGAAGTTTCGCATCTATCTTATGGGCAGAAAATTTACAATATTTTCTGACCATCACGCATTGCAGTGGTTGAAAACCATCAAGAACCCGTCCGGTAGACTGTTTCGATGGAGTTTACGACTATCGAGTTACGAATATGAGGTCCGCTACATAAAGGGAAAACTACAATATGAAGCAGATCTCTAGTCCCGTAACCCGTTTTGTGGATTCTTGGACGCCACCCTTATCAAGACCCACCAATCTCCTCCATCGAAAGAGTCTAGTTTGACCATTGATCATAATGGATTACATACAGTTTCCCGAAAAGGTGTAACCAAGATTATACTTCCAAAACCACTCATACAACAACTCTTACAAACAGTACACACACAATACAATCACCCCGGTATTTCCCAAATGTCACGAATTATCTCCACACAATATTACTGGCAAGGTATGTCAAAAGATATTAAACAAAAAGTTAAGACCTGTCCCACCTGCCAATTAACAAAACGTCCAGTAGGACCCACTTACGGAGAATTAAGTCAACCTCCGGAATCTAAAGAACCCTTCGACCTTTTATCTCTGGACACCATAGCAGGATTTGCCAAATATGGCAACACCAAGATATACCTCCATGTGGTAGTCGATCATTTTTCACGCTACGCGTGGGCTTCTCCATCTAAATCCACCAGTACCACCACCTACCAACAGGTACTTAAACGAGTATTCCAGGATGGTTCTCCAAAACGCCTTCTTACGGATAGAGCCCCTGCCTTCACTTCACCCAAATTTCGTTGTTTTCTACTTAATAGAAATATTCACCCATTGCTCACAACCAGCAACAATCCACCGGCCAACGGTCTATGTGAACGCCTAAACGCCACCCTCACGGGAAAACTTAGGTTATTACACCTAGAAAATCCTAAGGTCGCATGGACCAAGTTGGTCAAGAAGGTTACACTTATATATAACAAGACACCCCACTCTACCACAGGTTTTCCACCCATATACTTAATGTTTGGTATCCTACCTCCAGAAATCTCTAATCATAACACACCGTACCCAGATATCGACAAAGCTAGAAAAATTGCACACACACGCACACAAAACAAACATTTACAAGACAAAAACACTTATGACCAACGACACAAGCAACCACATTTCGAAGTAGGTGATCTAGTATTAGTAAAATTATATCACCACCCAAATACAGGGAAACTTGCGCCATATTTCACAGGACCTCACACAATATTAGAAATTATTTCAACAAATGTGGTCCGCATAGATCGACCAAATCAACCACTTCAAAGAGACACTGACACAATCCACGTCAACAAACTTAAACTGTATACAGAAAAAATCCATTATATATCACCACCCGCCGTTAGCACCTATCATATAAAGCACAACCCCAATTATACGTTCCCTTTCAAACATTTAACACCCGAATTATTCCCAACAGAGTCATTAAGGTTCAAACCCACCAGCAGCGAACCTTTCAGGCATTTAGACCCTGCCATTTTTGCAACAAGACGATTTACATCACTCTTCCCCGATGTTAAAAACTGCAAACCTGACAACCAGCTCAATCATATCACACCACCCCCTAAAGATATCAAACAGGAGAACTACGAACCTACCAATCATTCAAATTCTACAATTAATAAGGTTCAAGCAAATATTTCAGAGTCCCCAGTTACAAAAATATGGACGAACATGGGACAATATCCTATATTTCACCTGATTTTTATCCTTTGTTTATTAGTTCTACCGTACAACTGTATCCCAATTTTATTCATTAATTACTTGTTTATATATGCCATGCCCGCGCAGAAAATCTTCGAACTACAAGAGGTAGTTTTTAATCTAGGACAAACATTTATAAAACTTCTCATAATTTTAGGAACCATCTTCGCAGAAAATCTAAATAAACTCCGAAGAGATAACAGTAACTGAAAAGATGACCAAACAATGTCGGAGAAACCACGCTCCAAAAACAAGCCCCGAGCCACACCCCAAAATAAATAGACGGCAGGAAATGAGGATTTGAAACACCACGACAGGAAGTATAGTCCGCGGCGGTTAAATTCGGCCTCTGTAAACAAAGCGGAGCGCCTTCGTCCGATCTCCAATTTCCCTCCCTCTCGTTTGCCCGACACACCCCACTTCCGTATCTCTAATTACAATGAGAAGATCCCCTATTGAGGTCGACTGGGAACCTCACTATGCCACCGGTTTTGATTCCAGTTCGAGTCTACATATCGATTTTTACCACCCAATTACACATCCACGAAACAACACCTAGAACTAGCTCACACATCTCTTACACAACCGACTTCTAACATTTTTCACAACACACACACAAAGACAAAAAATTACACATAAAGGTTATATAGATTTCCATGTCTCCTGTACACACAGCATAAACGCACTTGAGGGCTAGAATCACGTTTTTCACCTAAGTGTCACTACAGATGAGACAAAAAATTTATAGGGCATAATTGAGCAAGTAAAACATTTATAGGGCAAAATGGAGCAACCAATACATGTAGATCAGGGCATGAAGATACCAAAGGGTTCCAACCAATACACCTTATTTTTCATATCAATCGTTTTCATTATTTTCTCTCAATTAAAATTTAAATATTTAATCAATTTATCAATTTATTCAATTTATTAGCACTTTTAATCATCAATTATCATTTTTTTTCCCAATTAATTTATATTATCATTTTCATTTATCAATTATCATTCTATTTACCACTTAGCTTAAACTGCCACAATTCAATTATCAACGAAAAATCATTGATTTTCGATTAAACTAAAAACATTAAATCACACTTTGTTGTTGAAACCTTTTTATTTTTCATTTTTCTTTTTTCCAAACACTCGACTTTGATTTCGCCCAACCACTTTTATTTTTATTTTGATTTCAAAAAGACCTTATGAAATTCCCTCGAATTCTTTTCCAAATTCGAGCAAAAAAGGTAACTAGGCATTTTTCCTTCCTTTTTTTTTTTTCACCACTCAACCAAGCACTCAACTTTGATTTCGCTCAAAAAAACTTTTATTTTATTTTTATTTTTGATTTCTCGAAAGACCTAATAGAATTCCTTCGATTTCATTCCCAATCTCGAATAGAATATGGTTAGGCATTTTCCTTTTTTTTTTCACCACTCAACCAAGCACTCAACTTTGATTTCGCTCAAAAAACTTTTATTTTATTTTTATTTTTGATTTCTCGAAAGACCTAATAGAATTCCTTCGATTTCATTCCCAATCTCGAATAGAATATGGTTAGGCATTTTCCTTTTTTTTTCACCATTCAACCAAGCACTCCACTTTGATTTCGCTCAAAAAACTTTTATTTTATTTTATTTTGATTTCAAAGCCTTAATAGAACCCCCTCGAATTCATTTCTTAACTCGAGTAGAATTCGTTTAGGCGCATTTTCTTTTTTTTTTTGCCCACTATGTACCATAACATTCATTGATTTCTTACAATTAAAAAATTTTTTGATTTCTATTAATTATACTCAACCTATATCATCAACACCATGCTATTTTACTTATTATGTCACCAGCAATGCTTGAATATAGCCCCTCAATACCCACAACTAATTTTCCCACAAAATTATTTTTCACTTTACAGAATTCTCTCAGGCTAACCCCTTCTTGAATTCTTCACATGTAGGGGGCGCATCTGTCATAATTTGTATATAATTAAATGCAACCCCGACCCACTATGTATGTACCATGTATGATTTTCAAAGATTTAATAAAAGAATAAGGTAACTGGAGGAAAGAAAGTAACAAAAGACATAGGAAGACGTCGCAGTTAACCTTCTGACCCCAGGTCCCTGCGAGCTAAGTTTAAACCGACACTTCCTGGAAAAACAGGACGTATCTAATGACCAGAAGTTATAAATGTTAAAGCTAACATTCAATACTTCCTGACAAAGCAGGACGAATTTTGATAACCGCGGAAGTAAATCGAGTCGAACAAATAAGACACTTCCTGACCCAGGCCGGGCGTAACTAACACCAAAGGAAGCCGCCGGCCCATCAGAAGACAGCACCTTAAGTAGGTCAACCAATAGGAAAAGAGCATGTGACATCTCTCGACCAATCAAAAGACAACACCTCAAGTAGGTCAACCAATAGGAAAGGATCATGTGACATCTCTCGACCAATCAGAGAGAAACTGAGGCTTGGTGTTAAATCGGAAAGCAAGAATGGGTAGTTACGCTTGAGCTCTCATAGGAACAACACCTACAGGGTTCACTGGCTCTCGCCGAGTTCGGACAGTGCTCCTTCGCTTCCAACAAGGTAACATCTACTCTAGAGATATCTCTCTCCGCTCATTTCATCATCGCCATGTGATCAACTAATTAATAAGTCAAATCGCTCAACTCTTCTCAAGCTTTCTTCCCTCCAACACAGTTGCCTCTTATTTTCCAACTCAATCACGTGTCCTGATTATTCCTAACTGTATGCTGCAACTTCCACTCAAACGACTGCGCTTCAACCAAATCTCACCATTCGCATCCAACAACAAGAAACCCCGCAACGATATTGCCACATAAATATATTAAATTAATAATAAAAATATTAAAGATATTTATATACAAAATTAAAATACACAATTTTCTTTTCTTTGCAATTAAATAGTTTATTATTTTTCAAAATGACATACAATTAATAAATTCCAAAAAATTCGAAATTTAATTTTACAATCCAGAAAATTTAATGGGATTTCTGTGGTTGTTTATTGGATGACAAAAAAAAAATATTTGGTTCAATTGACGTGGTACGTAATTTAAGTTGATCTTTCAAATGAACATCACTTATTTGACTTCTAGGCGGGTTTTAATTTGAGTCATGTATGAAAATGTTGCCTCGCAGCAATATGTACTTCCAAAACATGAAAGAATTCTTCGTGCAAGTTGTCTTAGACGAGGATAAATAACTGCAGTCTTCCATATCAATAGGATCTTTTTTGAATCGAATTGTGATTTAAAGATATAATCTTCTCCTATCTCAAATAATTCCATTTGATATTCTTTGGGCTCTACGTCGATATCAACATGGTCTGGTTCGAAAGTTAATTTAAGTGTGAAAACACGTTTTTTAAAATCTAAGAACCTTTTATTATATTCTTCAATTAATATATCTACAACAGAAATATACTCATCCAAATTTTGAGGGGAATAATTTTGCTCCATCATAATTTCCGATAACTGTGGGAAATGTTCTTTAGAAATTTCTAATCGACACCTAGTAAAGATTCAAAGAATAAAAGTTTTTTTCGAAAAGCTTGAATTTTGTGCCCCATTTCGTATATATATTTAGTTTTTCCCTGCAAATTTAAATTCAATTCATTTTGCTTCATTGTCTTGTCACATAAAAAGGCAGCATTTCTACAAAATTCTTTATCTGATAAATCGCAATATTCCTTTTGTTCTTCAAAAAATTTAATTATTTGTTGACGCAGGGTGAATATTTTTAGCAAAACTTGTCCTCTTGATAACCAACGTATTTTGCTATGATATGGTAAGGCTCCATTGAAGGTGTCATTATCTGACATTATTATATCTCGAAATTGACGATGACGCATTGAATTTGATCGAATAAAATTTACAATACCAATAATTTTTTCTAAAGTATCGTTTAAACTAGCCGACTTAGCAAATAGGTTTTGTTGGTGAAAAATACAATGAAAAGAAATCAATTTTTCTAAATTAGCCTATTATTTTTTTAAATAACGAAATGAAACCTTCTCGCTTTCCTACCATGGCTGGTTCACCATCGGTACACACACTTACTAAATTATTTATATTTAACCCTGCTTCGCAAATTTTTATTTTGAAGTTCTCCAAGATGTCTATTCCTCGTGTCCTGCCTGAAAGTGTTCCTAATGCAAGCAACTCTTTAAAACATCGAAAATCCTCAGTAATAGCTCGAATAAAAATTGAACCTCTGCTGAATCGGTATTGTCTGTGGATTCATCTAATGCTATAGAGAAATATATATTTTCTTCTTTAATAATCTTATATATATATATACAGAACTGTTGTTTTATATTTGTAGCTAATTCGTGTTGTCGTTCGGTGATGGTTTCTCTTTAAAGAGGTAATTGTTTGTATTTATCTACTTTTTCTGGATGTAAACATTTGACCACTCCCACAATACATTCTTTTATCATTTCAACGTCGCTAAATGGTTTTCCCCATTTTCCAAGAATGTACGCAACTTTGTATGTTGCTTCCGTGGCATTATTATTGAAATAACTTATTGAAAGTTTGTTGCCGGTGAAGCTTTTCATTTTTAAGTTGTTGTAATATAGTTTTACGTGCTTCTCCTTCAAGAATTGCATATTTATGATTCGAATGAGTCATGTAATGTTGATTAGCATTTTACTTTTTAATTGTAGTTATAACTGTACTACATAACAAACAATTTTATCTTTGGAACTAATTTAGAAGTATTGCATTTCCCATTAATTTACCCGCATTTTACTACAATACAATAGAAAACATTGTTCGATGTTTGTAATATGTATTATCTTACAACTTACCTTATTCAAAAAATAAACAACCATTTAGTAAAGTTGATACAGTTACACACCGGCAATTACGTTGCCTCGACGTTACTTGGACGTTACGTTTAGTTTTAGTACTAGTGTTGACCGCAAATCGGCGCTGTTGATATAGTGGTATAGTTATGTACTTCATTTTTAGCACGACACTTGAATTACCTTTAGAAATTTAAATACTTACATTTACTATATGTATATAGTAAACATGTATGTATATATTATATGACATTCGTATTAGATATTTTCAATAAAATAATGAAAGTAATTGAAAACTGCGAAACAAAAATTATAATTTTGAATTTATGAAAAGGCCACAACTTGGGGAAGAAAAGGCCACATGCGGCCTTAAGGCCGCACGTTCGCCACCCCTGAGCTAGACCCTGAATTTTTGTATTATTGAAAACTGAATATTCCTAACATAATCATAGGCATTTTTACAGGACTTTGTAGCTTAGAAATCCTAAATGAACTTATAGTATAGTTTATAAGAATATTTTAGGAACTGAATGCTACGACAGCGACTAGCGCCACCCTGGACTTATTAACAAATAACCAACAACGGGCTCATGCCTTCCTACAAACTCTAGGTACCTAAACCTTATAACAGAATACCTTATCGTTTATAAATTTCATTTTAAAAATGCCATTCGTACTTAAAACCTAACTAAATGAGAAATAGACCAAATAGTTTGGTTAATTCCTACAAAAATATAAAGAATTATTTTACATTAAATATTTTTAAATGAATAGTGTCCTGTGCCATACAATAAATGTACTGCGTCCATTCCTTTCTCAGCCCCGTACTCTCACAATGGACAATAATCAACGGCCATTTAGCCTCTATGTAATATGGCTTAGGGAATATTTTTAAAAACTGACAGATGCTTCAACAAAAAGTTACCCGCTAGTCAAAAATAATCTCAATTTAACGATTGAATTGGCATTCTCAAAGGCGAACTTCTTTGTAGTGTTGCGATTGTGTTCTATACATTCTTCTTTATCGAGATTATGATAGTTATTAGTGCAGTGCGTTTAATGGGTTTATTTGACTTGGAGAGGGGATGTTTTCATGCGGAACCCTAGTCCAACTAGCATCTTGTTAAATGTACCTTTTTTTCCGAGAATGATATTCTGCGCTTTTTTTATTTTAAAAATAAGAGTGAATATTTTCTTTGTTTCAAGCTCTAACAAAGATTAAAAGAAAGAGAAGAACACACGGTTACAAGTTTTTGTATCTTGTATGTGCTTCATTTGTTCAGAATATTATTGGGCGGCACTATTGATGAATAGAGAGAGCTACCCTGGAGCGCAGGTTGGCTAGAATCGTAAGTTAAAGCCATATAGGAGAGAAAATAAAAATATGCATAATTTAAAGAATGTACCAGATAATTGTTTTTTAGATAATAATTTTGTGGGAAAGAACCAATAATCGAATAATGTTTTCTGATTCCAAGTTGCCCGTATGTACTTCTTAGTAAGGTAAAGACTTATAGTCGGACCTTCTTGGAAGCACCTTTAAAGGAAATGTTTTTGTTCTTTGGTCTTCTAAAATTTATAATGGAAAATTATAAAGCGGGCGTTATTCGCATATTTTGGTATAAAATTAGGAGACTAGGACAAGACATGGGCTCCACATAAGGTATTCAAAACGTGTGTCTAAACACTGCGCCTGTGGACAGAGGGTGAAAGGCAACTGACATTTGGGATACCTGTGGTTTGGCGAGAGCCAAAAAATCATGACAATGATTGTTACTTTTGCGTACAAGACTTGAAACCTTTAACAGGAATGAAAAAAAGCTTATATACAAAGACCTATATTCAGCTAGACTTCCAATACCACACAACCCAAATAGTCCCCTCCCAGATTTTACATCCAGTGATAATAATCCTCTTTATGATGAATCAGAAAACACCAAACAAAAAGATATCGAACTGGATGATTCTAATAGTGAGAACTATTGAGAACAAGAATGTCCAAAACGTTTTTCGCAACCAAAACTAAATGTTTGACTCGTGACCTGAGAATTTCAAAGCAAGATGCGGAACTGCTTGCATCAAAATTAAAAGAAATGAGCCAACTCGAAGACGATGTCAACGTAATATTTTATCGGACAAGAGAAAGTTCGTTCCTTCCTTTCTATCAGCCGGATGCAAATCTGGTTTACTACTGGCTTACTGGAGATTAAAAGTAGGTCTATCTTCATAACCCCGACACAAGAAGACAATGCGTACCTTAAGATCAAGAGGCTAAACCTGTATTTAAAACAGGATCGCTTTGGTCATGAAATGATGTTGTCTGTATGGTAGACCATCGATGGTATTGTACGCTACGAACTTGTTCCTGAAGGTATTGTTGTTAATGCCGATCTCAGAACAACCAGCTTTAATCAACCGAAAGATAATACTCCTGTAACCTGACAACGCTCCAGCTCATCGAGCTAGGTTAACAACGAATAGAATAAAGAATTTGAAGGGTATTGAAATCCTACCTTACCCTGCATTTAGGCCGGATATTGCGCCATCTGACTATGCATTATTTCGGTCCATAGCTATATTTCTAAGGGGAAGACACTTTGAAACATTCCAAGACGTCGAAATTGCCTGTCGTGACTTTATCGACTCTAAGCCTCGATAATGGTATCGTCAGAAAATTGAAAACCTGGCATAATATATGGCTGACTGTTTTCAAAAATGGCGGTCTCTAATTCAATGAATAAATATTTTATATATATTATTTAATAAAAGATAAAAAGATCAGGTGTTGAAATCAATATTAAGATGGCGCTCTGCCTTCTGTAAAGCACATGTGCTCCTGGTCAGGATATACCATTTTAATATTATTTAATGTGTATTAAAATCTTATTTATGGGA